>OY282559.1:274188830-275388830 GCA_958295665.1 Tipula vernalis
ATTTTATATTTTTATATTTTATATTTTATATTTTATATTTTATATTTTATATTTTATATTTTATATTTTATATTTTATATTTTATATTTTATATTTTATATTTTATATTTTATATTTTATATTTTATATTTTATATTTTATATTTTATATTTTATATTTTATATTTTATATTTTATATTTTATATTTTATATTTTATATTTTATATTTTATATTTTATATTTTATATTTTATATTTTATATTTTATATTTTATATTTTATATTTTATATTTTATATTTTATATTTTATATATTTTATATTTTATATTTTATTGTTATCATAAATAAAATTATTTAAAAAAAAAAAAAAAAAAAAAAAAAAAAAAATATTTTATATTATAATTTTATAGTTTGATGATATGTAAAAGTAAGTTCCGTTTTTCTACAATAATAGATGGCATAATTGTTCTTGTATGTTTTGTGTGAATCGGGTAATACATGGTTTTAAAAAGTCTCTTCATAACCTTCAAAACGTAGTACATGATATTTGATTAAAATATAAACAACCGGGTTTTTTATCCGATTTAAAAAGGAGAGTTTTGTGCCAAATCTATAATCTATAATGGTACACGTAGTCCAAAAAAAAAAAACATGAACGGATGACTATATTGCAATTTACATGCCATCTACTTGCAGTTCCCGAAGCATTTTCGAATTTTCAACAATCTAAAATTCTATTCCAATTCTAGCAATTAGTACCTTTTTGTTCACTATTCCTAGCCACCTAACTAGAATCATGATAGCAGCTCCATATAAATATGTAGAGCTAAATATTTTTTATATCAAGTTTTCGCCAAATTGAATTCAAAAGTATAGTTTGAATATAAAGTCAAATTTAAATTTAAGTACAGAAAATTAGCGGTTCTGAACGGCTCAAAAACACACTAAATACATCGTCGATTTAACTAAGATATACTCGTAAATCGATTTGAAGTCGAAAAAGTGGGTTATGTTTACCTGGTTCGTTTTCCAACAACAGTGGCAGCATGGTTTCGTTTGAGCCTGCGTAACCCAACGGTCAATAATATCTATTTACCAAATTTCAACTACATTTTAGATTTACTAACAATAAATGGAATTCACGCCAACTACTTTATGCAAAAGGGGATCAATCCTTTGCTGATTTGCATTCCTACAATCGTATAACTTATACGAAACCTTCAAGGAAACAACATATTCACTAGGTGTACTAAGTAACGATAAACGATAGATAGAGTAGCGTCATGTCGTGTGTGTAGGCTAATTTAAATAAAGAACCAATAGTATTCTAAACTCCACTTTAGTTGACACAGAAAATAATTTATTATTCTTAGAAACTCTCAGCAGATTTTGTTTATTGGCACTGGCTAGTGGGCTAGGATAGCGCCAAACCTGTTGTAAGGGGGAATGAAACTACATCGTTTGTTCTGCCTTCAGGTAATGCCTTCTTCAATCGCTTCCATCGAGTCATCCTCAGAAACATTCTAAGCGTCTATTATTTAAATTTACGAGGCATCAATGATAACAGTTACACGGGTGGCCTGTATCGATCTTTTACTTGCGCACACTTTCCAATGGGCATTTCAAACAAGCCAATGCTGGGAACGGTAGGTGAAAATTCAAAGATCCAAAATTGTATCACCTTATCCTGAAAGTTGGTACAATTGCTATGCTCATCACTAACAGAAATATGAATTTCTGGCATCAAGTTCAGCCAGTAGTGTACGCAGAAGGTGATCAAAGTAATAAATGACGCCACGCTCAGAAACTTTTCAACCAAACTTTATATTTTGAAGTATCCGTATCCGTATTTATCCGCAAAGATAAAAAAATAATCAACATCCAACTGGAACATCAATATTACTTCGTATGAAGAATTATGGAGAACTTTACCATTTACTGGATGAATACTTCTGATCGCTCCTGACTTAATTAGTTTGTTTTTACAGGGAATTCACGAATTTGTAAATCCGAAAATTCACCGACAAATGTTTACTTCTTGTGGACATAGTCCATTCAGAGAGAGCGAAGAGAGACAGAAAGACTAGTATAAAGTGGTAATTTACACGAGTCACGATGCATGAGACTACAGTAAAACCTCGATTTAAGCGACCCCGATTTAATGGACTTCGGATTTAAGGGACACTTTTCAAATCTCTTTTTTTTTTCTTTATTTCTATTTCGCTACGTACATACATAAATAAATACATATGTGTAATAAACTAAAACAAAAATAACAACAATTTTGGTTTTTTATCTTTTAAATGCAATAAAAAAAATGCAATGAATGATGAAACAAAAATATTTTTCTGTGAATTAATAAATGGGATGCGATTACATATCACACATATAGCGGAGAATTTTTGATTAGTGGGGATAATTTTAGTTTGTCTATGTTGTAATTTTAGATTACATAGTCTTCATTCGGTTGCGTGATTTGGTTTTTGTATACGTTTCGCTTAATTTTTTTAAATTTAAAATGTCTGACAAAAGAACACGTGTAAATTTAACTGTTAAGCAAAAAATAGATTTGCTGTCTAAGTTAGAGTCAGGAATATCAGTAAATCGAATTTGTCAAGAGTACGGAATAAAAAAACAAACTGTGTCAAACATAAAAAAGTCGAAAGAAAAATTTAAAAAATTTGCCTTAACCAGTGATGTCGATATAAGCAACCAAAACAGGAAATATTTAAAGTTAGCCCAAGACAGTTCCTTAGAAGAAGCTGTATTAAAATGGTACATTCAACAGCGTTCCTGTGGCGTTAATGTACGTGGAGTAGAATTAAGATCTGCAGCCAATAAATTAGCGGCTCATATGAAAATAAATTTTAAAGCTAGTGATGGTTGGCTTTGGCGCTTTCGCAACCGGCACGGAATATTAAACAAACGGACGTATGGAGAATCTTTAAGTGCTCCTACCGAGGAAATCGAGCCATTCCGGCAACAAATTTTAAAATTAATTAAAGATGAAAATCTGAGCCTTTTTCAAATTTATAATGCTGATGAAACTGGCTTATTTTGGCGTTTGCTTCCGCAAAACAACCAAGCCTATCGACGAGAATCATCGACACCAGGGAGAAAAATTAATAAAGATCGAATATCGGCTTTGCTTTGTGCCAATGCCGATGGCTCACATAAACTTACATATAGTTGGTAAATCCCGCCGTCCAAGAGCGCTTAAAAATTGTTTAAATATCTTACCTGTACATTATTATCACTCTAAAAAAGCGTGGTTCAATTCCGAGATTTTCAGCAGTTGGTTTCATAAGCATTTTATAAGAGAAGTGAAAGAATACCAAACTAAGGAGTTAAACGTGCGATCACAAGATGTAAAAGCGATTTTACTAATAGATAACGCACCGTCACATCCATCAAATTTATGCGCAGAAAATGGGAACTTCAAATGTATTTTTTTGCCCAAAAATACCACGTCAATTTTACAGCCAATGGATCAGGGGATCATCCTTTCTGCGAAACGATATTACAAAAAAAATTTTTTGGATGAAATATTGGCAATCATTGAGGAAGAAAGTGATCTAGTTAATGACGAAAGGGGGCTTCGGACACTGGAAAATTTAAAAAAATATAATTTAAAATCGGCAATATACAATTTTGCGACTGCGTGGAAATGGGTAAAACCTGAAACTTTAAAAAATGGTTGGAATAAACTTTTCAACGTATCGGAAGATGATTTCTCATTTGATGAAATAGAAATAGGGGACTATCGACAGGTGTTAATGAGTTGCGGAGAAGAAGAAACCACAGAAGAAGACATCATCTATTGGTTGGAAGAGGATGAAGGAGATCCGGGATACCAAATTTTGACAGAAGCTGAGATCGCCAATGAAGTTACGGATCAAACGGAAGCGGAAAACGAAGAGGACCAGGATTCAGAGGGGGATAATTTAGAGCCAAAAATCAAACTATCAGTTTTTCGATCGAACCTCGATGAATGCATTTCTTTTATCGATTCTTCCTCGGATCCTGAAGTGCAGCCGTATTATTCGCATTTTAGAGCGTTTAGAGAAATAATCATCAAGAAACAACAAACTTCCAAGAAACAACTCAAAATTGACGATTTTTTTAAATCAGCACAACCACAGCCCAGTACATCTTCGGCCATGGATGCTACTTTAGAAGATAGTGATTCCACCTTTGAATTGCTGGAAATATCAGATGATGACATTTCAGATGAGAATTAACAATTTTTTTATTATTACATATGTACATACATACATATTTAATTTTGTATGTAAATATTAAATTTTAGTACCTAAATGTTTTATTTTGTTATGAAATAACTAATTTTTATTTATTTTTTCTGAATTTGATTATGATTATGTATATGAATTTTAACTTAAAATATGAATACATATGTAAAGTACCTTATAAAATTGCTATTTTGAATTATTAAATCCTCCAAAACTACACGCTTAACTAATATAAACATTTTGTAACTATGTATATAGGGGTAAACTTCTACATATGTAATATCTATTCAAATTTGGAAAATTCGGGTTTAAGGGACAATCGGCAATAAGAGACAGGCCAATCCCCAATTAGTCCCTTAAATCGAGGTTTTACTGTACTTTAATTTTTCGGCTTTGTAAGTGGTATAGATTCAAACAAATCGGTGTTCGCTTGACCTTTTAAGACATTCTTAACAAGCTTATACATTTTAATTTGAAAACTCAAGATTCTCTATTTGAAAAGGGATTTATATAAAATACAAATACAAATATTCGATTTAGATAATTATCTTGTAATTTGTCTAATAAAATAACAACGCTTTCTCGGATAAACCTTAAATAAAAAAAAAAACTAATTTCATTTTAAATTACGTGCAGCGATATTATCCGGATTAATTATAAAATCTCAAATTATATAAAACATTTTTAATCCCTGGATACTGTACCCATGAATTTAAATTTTTACCTCGCACCAAAGGAAAAAAAATTACCACCGTAATATATGTATATATAGGCAACAACAAAAAGATAATGAACATAAGCCAAATGATTTTTAAATGTTGTTTAATGCAGAATAGGGAAGTATTGTTAACTGTAAATGTATTCGCGAAAATTCTCTATGAGTATTTCAAATGTTGAAGATAATTGGCATGATAGTCTAGACAATCTTCATCGATTCTTCGCTCAGCGAAAAATTCACAACAGTTGATTGATTCCAACACTTTTTACTTTTGTCGTATACAGATCGGCAGGTGGATAGGGCGAGATCTTATTTACAGCTTATACGCCTTTGTAGAGTGGCTTAATATTTAATCATGTTCTATTTTACTTGGTGTGCCTCCACGCATAGTGTTAGAAATTTGACGAGATTTAATTGCGCATCATTGATTTTATTCGCCACAAAGAAACGTATAAAACTTCTTACAAGAACCCATAACTCTTGTTAAAATAATTCCAACCACTAAGTCAGCTTTAGAAGACCTCTAGAGAAATACTGTTCTGTAACAACTTGTAAAAAACTTTATGTATTTTTTTGTAATTTCACAGTGGATTTAACTTTTCTAAAACACAATCTCATAAACAAAAATAACAAGTTTATAGAAATCCTAAAACTGAATTCCAATAAATTCAATTCAAACAATTCAATTTAAATATGTATATAGGACCTTTATATCAAAAGTATCTTATCAACAAAATATCTGACAAAAATAACAAACACAATATTGCCACATACAACAAAACAAAACCAAAAAAAAAGCGATTTGGAAAACTTGTTATGATTTTCCATATTCTATAAATCATATTCAGTCACATTTCATAATACGAATACAAAAAAAAAAAAAAAAAATTCTACCTACGAGTACCATAACATTTTGTTGGAAGATGTCTATCAAAATTTTAGTTGGGTGATTTTTTTTTTTTTTTATTAAAATTTGAAAGGAATTATTTGTTTCCCATTGGCAAAATCAAACAAATCACACAAAATACAAAAAGCTGTTTTGTTTACTAAAAATGTATCCTGTGGCAGGACTAGTGATGAGGGACGATTGTTTGTTCGTAAATTTAATATTGTTTGGCACAATTTCTTGGAATACTTTAATTTTTTTTCGGATTTATACTAACAAATATAAACTTTTACATTATTTATGGTATATTTGGCTAACAGTTTTGGTGTTACAAATTGTATTTTGATCTGACCCTTGAAATGCTGTATATATTTAACATACTTGTCCTATATTTAACGATGTTGGTTACAATATATTTGACAAAAACTTCTTCTCAAAATAAATATTTTCCAAACAATGTCATAAACGTGTTGCTAAGGCAACGCAACATTTTGCTCATGTTAACATTAGACTAATTAAAATAAAATACAACAATATCACAGAAAGTCGAATAAATTAGGAAACTTTGGTACATCGTAAAAAACTTTGGTACATCCATGTATTGAAAGGAAAGTAAAGTTTTATAATATCCTTCGCCATAATACTAAACTCTTTAATTAAATTAACCTTGTGGCTAAATTTGTATTTTGATATTTATTAGAAATTTTCCCAATAATTAAAATTTTGCCATAAGGAAATTACCATAATTTGTACAAACAAATGAAAATTTTTCATTGAATTCATGTTTAATTACCATTTATTATGCACTGATAATTGATATGCCCTCAAACATTCCCCCCACAGCAAAATCACAAACAGAAAAAACAAAAAGGTAGCTAATTTCATTTTTGCAAAATAATTATTTCTTTGAAACCTAATCAAGCACAAAATTGTGGTGAAATAACACAAAATCTAATTTATGTTTAGTTGATCTTCTTTTGTGGGTTTTTTGTGTTGTTCCGAATAACAATACAAATTTATGTACTAATTACTATTTAATTCGCGATAGAAAACTTCACCCAGGACGATTATCGATTCATAAATGGATGAAGCAAACTCAAAATTTCTAGAAACAATTTTTTTGTAATTCGCACAGAATTTATTCAAAACCTTAAAGAATCTAACAATAACTAAGGAAGGTATGGCATCCTCAGCCAACTATTCATTACGAATGGTTTAATTGATATTAGGAAATCTAATGAAGACAGACAATAGATGTTTCGGGTCCGCCAATTTGTTAGCAACTCGAACCTTTTACTACGAAATCTTCGGGTTTGGAGGTATATCTCCGGAGCTCCGAAGTTTGCAACATTTCTCCGGGTTTTAATACAATTTTTGCAAACGACCAAATTACAATTAAATCCACAGTAAAATCTGTTCAAATAGTACAAGATCACTTTCTCAACACGAAAAAGTTTGAACAAATAATTTTTTTACTTATCTGCTTATTGTTAATTGGAAAAATATATTATAGCCAGAGGCGGTTGCTGATTTAAATTTTTACGCATGCAATAAATCACCCACCCCCTTGAAGTAATCCCAGACTTTTATCCCAGGAAAATTTGAAATTACATCTGACAACACGAGCGTAACAATTCATCCCAGACTGTTTTTTACTACACTATTTAACGTGTAGGTTTTTAAATCCATCCCAGACTTTTTACTCGAGCGAAAATATTCCTCCCAGGATTTTAATTTATTAGGAAATATTTTTCTCGTAGTTAAAAATGAATTAAAAAAAAAAAAAAACGTCTGTTAAGGGTTACGGTGACCCTTCAACTTTGTTACACCGGCTCAGTAGAGGGTCCTATTGGCCATCTCTTGGCCAACTCTTAACGCGATTCTCTTGTTAGAATTTTTGCTACATCAATAAATGTGTTGCCTTCCCATAGTTAAAAATGAATAAAAAAAAAATTTAAAAATTCTTCTGCTCAGGATTATAGTCACAGTGGTCTGGAAAGGCAGTAAAGTTTGGCCATCATGACCCGCCCGGGCAATAGACAAATTATGTTCCTTGGACCTTGAGAACTTCGAAAATTACCCCCCCCCCCCCCCCCCACCGAAATCACCGCTGATCCTTTTTTACTCTTTTCCATACTTTTTGCGTGCAGAGAAAATGCGAAAATTCAATGATTTCGGGAATTAAAAGCGCGAGTTACGTTCTGCAGTTGTACTTATAAAAACACTTTGTAAGTTTATGTTGAACGGTTTAATTTATTTTAAGTAGTTAGATGTTGGTTGTTCAAAGTCTTATAATAATCTGACTTCTTTTATATTGTTAAGAATATTTACAGTTAACAATCATACAAAATATAGATAACAAATAATAGTGAACAAGTGTTCATTGTGATAACTGCTAAAATGCAATTTTATTATTTAATAAAAGTAAGAGATTTGAATTATAAATATTATGGTAAGTAAGATAACAAATCTGATTCCTCTTCGAAATGTTTGTTATGTTAAAGATAAATGGTTTGCATTGTGCTACAATGTATTTATGATAAAATGTATGATTATTATGTTGTTGTTGTTGTGGGTGAAGTCGTCGGACGTAACTCGCGCAGAAATTTCCGCGTGTGCGTGTCCGGGAGTGACATTAACGGGTATACACTCAAGTCTCTAGGTAGGGGACTCGTCCTACAAGTATGTGTGTGAGTGAACGTGTGTGTGTGAATGTGATTGTGTGTATGAACCATTTATGCTCTTTAATGAAGTCACACTGTATTTTGATGATAGTTTCTTTCATGAAGGCGTGGGTATGTGTGTGTGAGCGCTCAAATCGATTTTTCACAACAAAAACCGTTTTCGCATTTTCCAAGTCAGTCGTGCGTCAAATATCATCCACTTCACATCTTGAATATTACTTCTAACATTTATAAGTCTTCATTTGCTATTTTATATTTTGTGAAACATGGGCAGTAAATGCGATCACAAATGCAATCATAGCGAAAACCGAAGGAAAATTTGTGCACCTTGTGGTCGGAAAATTGTTTTAAGTGGTAAAACATTGGAGTATTTTCGAATAACGCCATGTCGCGAGGAGCAGATACAAAGTCGTGTAAATGTGAATTTTCGATTGTCCTATCCTAGATTTCCGACTAGTATCTGTGTGAATTGTCGAAGAATTATAGATGAAAACTTACATCCAGAGAGCGCGGAGAACTCAAGCCGATCATTCAAAATCATGCCCAACTACGAAGATATTATTTTGCTGAAAAATACGAGGTACGGTGGTGAATCAAGTGTTGTTTCTTGTGAATGTTATATATGCCAAACTGCACGTTGTAAAGGTGACAAAAAAAGAAGGATAGGTGTACCAAAAATATCACGTTAAAAAAAACATCTGAAAATGGCATGTATGCTCAAATATCTGCTGAAGCAACTGAAACTAGAGGCAACAGACATGTGTGCTGCTTAAAAAGTAAGCCCGCTCGTGAGAGAGTTAATATTGAAAAGTTCGTTGAGACTCTCTCTGCAACACACCAAAAACAGTTTTGTACGTCACTGGTGTCCAAAAAAAATGCAGGCCACCGATAATAAGACCATGGTGAAAATGAGTATGGGAGGACGCAAAAGCAGAGATCTGAACAAGCAAGGAATAAACGCCCAATTTTCATCTGATAATTCAGGTACTTCTGGTAGACAGATGAAAAAATTATGCACTTTCATTAGAAAGAATATCGGTCGAAAATCGGTTCCTAGCAATTATTTAGCAGAAGCGTCAAAAAAATCCAAGGCATTAGATGACGTATATAAAAGTACTATTTTGAGTTTTGAAGTCGATAAAAATATAAATAAACAAGAAAGACCAGTAGTGTGGGCCGATGCCGAAGAAATATTAGAGTGTGTTTTAGTAAGAAGAAATTTAATTGGCAATTACGTTATTAAAGTTATAGCTGACGGGGTTCAAGGCATCTTCAAGATTTGTATGACTATTCTTCCAGAAGATTATCTATGTATAGATTTAGATGATGGTTCTTAAAAACAAAAATTAGACTTAAATAACAATGAAGGGAAGTTTACAGGAGTTCATAAGTTGATAATGTTGGGTATCGTCCCCCTAATCAGTGAAACTTATGATAACGTGAAAATTTTATTTGATTTGATTAGAATAAATTTTATTCCATTCAAATTCTTGTCAGATTTCAAGCTTCTTCTGCTAGTAAACGGTCAACAAACGGCTAAATCGAGCTTTCCTTGCCCATACTGTTTCGTGCGTGTTCAAGATCTCAGGAATCGAAAATGTTTCATACTCATTAGAGCAAGATGTTTATAGACTGAAAACTTTAGGAGATTTAGAATCAGACTACCAGAAATTCGTTTCACTTGGCAGTATTAAGAAACAGGCGTCAAGGAGTAATAGTACAATAAATAGGCCGCTTTTTACCGAAGAATCGAGTGTTTCTGTCTTGGAAAAGTGCGTTGTCCCAGAGCTTCACATTCTACAAGGGTTTGTAAATCACTTGTTCTGGGACGGGCTCTTACCTTTGCTAGGCAGGGATAAGGCCATATTATGGCCTCAGGGGCTCAAGTTGATATCCAAAAACTATCACGGAGAAGTTTTTGAATGGAACGCCTGTAGGAAGCTTCTGAAGGAACCAGAAAAATTGTTCGATAAGGAAATTAGTAGAGCAGTTGGTGGTGAATTAATCATGATACCCTACGTTTCTGCTTTCCAAGCAATGAACAAAATTGTAGAAGCTTGTTTCAGTATCAGGAGAAATGAAGAAAATTTGTCAAAATATATAGATGAATTGAGAAAAGCGGTCCTGGCAACTGGAATAAGTGAGACCTTGAAGATTCACGAAGCGATTCGCCATATAGAAGAAAGCCTTAGTTTTCTAAGGAAAGGCCACGGATTCGGTCTCTGGTGCGAGCAAGCGGGCGAGTCAGTTCATCATGAATTTTTGAAATTCTGGAATCGATAGAAAATCAACAATATTCTGGACCCACAATACTCCCAGAGATTGAGATCAGCAGTGGTAGAATTTTCCTCAAAACACATTTAATTTGTAAGAGCCTTCATTATATTATTCAATAATATAATGATCTTTGTACTAACTCCAATCTGTTACAGGAGTAGGAAGCTGCTGTACCCTGTTAATTTGTGCAACAGGAAGATGAATATATATTTATACTCATTTCAAGTGTTTGAATTATTAAAATTGATGGTTACTTGCATTTGTGTTATATATATAAATGAATTATAACAATAAACTAATTTTACTCACACACATACATGTAGGACGACTCCCCGTACCTAGAGACTTCAGTGTATACCCGTTAATGTCACTCCCGGACACGCACACCACACGCGGAAATTTCTGCGCGCTTTCAATTCCCGAAATCATTGAATTTTTACATTTTCTCAGCACGCAAAAAGTATGAAAAGAGTAAAAAAAGGATCAGCGGCGATTTCGGTGGGGGGGGGGGGATAATTTTCGAAGTTCGCAAGGTCCAAGGAACATAATTTGTCTATTGCCCGGGCGGGTCATGATGGCCAAACTTTAGTGCCTTTCCAGACCACTGTGTAGTGGCCCTGCAAATTTGTTATATTCGCTTAGTAGAGGGTACTATTGCCTACCTCTTGGCCAATTTTGAACGCGATTCGCTTGTTACAATTTTCGCTACATCAATAAATGTGTTGCCTTCCCATAGTTAAAAACGAACATGAACCCTGCAAATTTTTAATGTTGCCTTAGTAGAGGGTCCTATTGGCTACCTCATGGCCAATTTTGAATGCGGTTCGCTTGTTACAATTTTTGCTACACCAATAAATGTCTTGCCTTCCATAGTAAAAAATGAATAAAAAATAAAAAAATTCTGATCAGCGAATCACGTTCAAAATTAGGCAAACGGTAACCAATATGACCCTCTACTAAATGGACGTGACAAATTTGGAGGGTTAACGTAATCCTGAGCAGAATATTTTTATATTTTTTATTGACTTTTAACTACGGGAAGGCAACACATATATTGATGCAGCAAAAGTTTTAACAAGCGAACCGCGTTCAAAATTGGCCATAAGGTAGACAATAGGACCCACTACTAAGCCGACATAACAAATTTGCAGGGTTCATCGTAATCCTTGGCAGAAGATTTTTTTTTATTTTTTTTACTAATTTTTAGCTAAACCAATAAAAATTCTTCCGCTCAGGATTATGGTGACCATGCAAATTTATTATGTCCGCTTAGTAGAGGGTCCTATTGTCTGCCTCTTGGCCAATTTTGAACGCTGTTCGCTTGTTACAATTTTCGCTACGTCACTAAACGTGTTGCCTTCCCATAGTTAAAGATGAATAATAAAGAATTTCTAACAAGCAAACCGCATTCAAAATCAGCCAAAAGGTAGCCAATGTGACCCTCCACTAAATGGACGTAACAAATTTGCAGCGTCACCGTAATCCTGAGCAGAAGATTTTTTTTTTATTAACTTTTAACTATGGGAAGGCAACACATTTATTATGGAGCAAAAAATTTAAACAAGCAAACCGCGTTCAGACTTGACTAAGAAGTAGCCAATAGGAGCCTCTACTAAATGGACATAACAAATTTGAAGGGTCTCCATAATCCTGAGCAGAGAATTTTTTTAATTTTTTTTTTTTTTTTCATTTTTAATTATGGGAAGGCAACACATTTATTGATGTAGCAAAAACTTAACGAGCAAACCACATTCAAAATTACCCAAGAGGTAGCTAATATGACCCTCTACTAAGCCGGTATAACAAATTTGCAGTCACCGTAATCCTTACCAGAAGAATTTTTAAATTTTTTTTTTATTCATTTTAACTATGCGAAGGCAACACATTTATTGATGTAGCAAAAATTCGAACAAGCGAACCACGTTCAAAATTGGTCATGAGGTAGCTAGTAGGACCCTCTACTAAGCCTATACAGGGTGTCCCACAGGTACGAGTCCAAACGAGTAGGGCGTGTAGCTGGATCAATATCATACAAAAAAGTCCACTACGCATATGCCCGGAAATGAACCGTTACCCACTTCAATTGCATTTCAAAATTTTTAGGTTGGCACACTACCTTGAATGATGTAAATGCCAATAACTCTTCTAAAAATTAAGATAACTCAATTGTTCTTCTATAATTTTAAAGGCACAGAGTGCTTCTTTCTTCTCTAGAAGTAGGAGTATCATGCATCGTATTTTCCATAAAGAAAACATTGGTGAAATTAAAAAAATTGTGCGAGAAGTAATAAAAAAATTCATTAAACTCATTTTTTCTCGAAAAACTCACTTAATAATTTTTGTTTTTTATTTCAAATTTAAATTTAATAGACTGTTTAATATAAAATTGCTTTATCGTTTTTTATCTAATTATGTATAGTTTTTGAGATATTAACGAATGTAGTACTTGTTGAAAAAAAATTATTACAAAAAACAGTTGTTAAAAGTAAAAAGTTTATTATGAAAATCCAAAGCAATCGTTTTAAACAAAAACAACATTTTAGTATGCACGTCCATATGTTGCATTTGTTAAAGCTTTTTAATCGTTAGTAAATGTATAGCTAAAATCGTTGTTAATCTTTTGAAAATAATTTTTTGCGCGTTTGTAATCAGAAATAATAAAATGCCACGCTACACATTAGAAGAACTCGCCGACATCCATTTTATTTATGGTTTATGTAACGGAAATGGACGAGTTGCAGAATGTGAATACGCAAACCGTTATCCAGGTAGGCCGGTGCCAGATCATAGAATATTTTAAACAGTTAACAGACGATTACAAGAACGAGGAACATTGGTCCGCTATGAATACGAAAATGTTAGACGAGTTCAATACGCAGTCAATACCGACGAACAAGTTTTGAATTGAGTACAAAGAGATCCCACCATTAGCACGAGACGTCTTTCGATACAACTTGGTATAAGCAAAAATAAAGTCTGGATGGTACTTTGAAGAAACCATCTACACCCATTCCACTACACTCCATTGCAAGAATTATTACCAGTCGATTTACCAAACAGAACAAATTTCTGCCGTTTATTGTTAAACAACGAGGAACATAATCCTTCATATTTGCCATCCATTTTACAAACAGACGAATCAAAATTTACCATATTTAACACCATTAGACTTTTATGTATGCGGGGATATTTGAAAGCAGAAGTCTACAAAACCAACATTCAGACTAGGGAGCAGTTGGTTGATCGAATCAATAATGCCGGCAACAAAATAAAAGAAAATTTAGGAAATTTCAACATGGCTGCTGCCATTAGAAGGCGACTGCAACTATGCCTGTTACAAAATGGAAATCATTTTGAAAATTGTTTGTGAAGTTGAAAACATAGAAATTCGTACAATAAATTATTAAATACTACATTGAAATGTTAATATCTCAAAAACTATACATGATTAGATAAAAAACAATGTAGCAATTTTGTATTAAATAGTCTATTAAATTTAAATTTGAAATAAAAAACAAAAATTATTAAGTGAGTTTTTCGAGAAAAAATGAGTTTAATGAATTTTTTTATTACTTCTCGCACAATTTTTTTAATTTCACCAATGTTTTCTTTATGGAAAATACGATGCATGATATTCCTACTTCCAGAGAAGAAAGAAGCACTCTGTGCCTTTAAAATTATAGAAGAACACTTGAGTTATCTTAATTTTTAGAAGAGTTATTGGCATTTACATCATTCAAGGTAGTGTGCCAGCCTAAAAATTTTGAAATGCAATTGAAGTGGGTAACGGTTCATTTCCGGGCATATGCGTAGTAGACTTTTTTGATGATATTGATCCAGCTACACGCCCTACTCGTTTGGACTCGTACCTGTGGGACACCCTGTATTACAAATTTGCAGAGCCACCGTAATCATTTGCAGATGACTTTTCTATATTTTTTTAAATTTTTAACTATGAGAAGGCAACACATTTAATGATGTATCAAAAATTCTAAAAAACAAACCGCGTTCAAAATTGGCCAAGAAGTAGCCAATAGTACGCTCTACTAAATGGACATAACAAATTTTCAAGGCTACCATAAACCAAAGCAGAAGATTTTTTTGGGGAAAAGTCTGGGATGGATTTTAAAGTTCGTACACTTTAAATAGCGTAGAAAAAAAGTCTGGGATGAATTTTTACGCTCGTGTTGGCAGAGGTAATTTCAAATTTTCATGGATGAAAGTCTGGGATAACTTCAAGGGGGTAATAAATGAAATAAATTTTTTTAACAATTTTACTTTTACACAAATTTTATTTTATTTTTAAATCCTATTAGATAAGATTACCAAAAGTTCTGGAGGTTCCGCTATTATAAAATTGTTATACAAACAAATTGTTTGAAATTTTTAATTAGCTTGCTTAGAACCCGTAGCATGCCATAGAAAAAATGGTTAAGATTAATCTATACATCTAAGCGTTTTTGTTAATTGAACCGATATTAACCGATTTTTACCAAGTAAATTTACACTAAAGACTGATGAACTTTAAATTCACAGCAAGTTATGCAGTTGTTGTAATCCATCCACAGTTCAATTTCACATGCTAGGGATTACCTCTGGATGTTGATTACGATTTTCGAAAACTTGCATTTCTTGAAGTCTCTGTTGCAATAATCGCGTTTTGCTAAATTTTGATAAAATTCTCGAAATTCATACTTTGCTCACAAAATTGACCACCAGGCGTCCCAATTATATATTGGAAATATATGGGGATTATACCGATTGAAATTAGCCATATGTAACCTAATTAAGGAACTTCGGGATTTGCGATGTATTTTAAGCACCCTCTGAATGTTTTAAAAATTATTATTATATGCAATATTATATTATTAAGGCGAGATTTCGATATTACTCGAGTTTTGTTTGAATTGAATTAAGCGTTAGGACCTACTTAGTTTGCATTTATGTAGATTTTATTCAAAATTATAAACATTATTTAATAATTTCGATATAATTCGAAATTTTTTGAGAATATCGAGATTATTCTATAAATTTCAGGATGATTCGAGATTATTCGACCTTTCCGAGATCATTCGAATTAATTCGAATTTTTCAATATTTCTCTAAATTGGAAAAGTGATGTAGTTGCCTGATGTTACAGAATTAAGCTTACATTGGGATTTTCGATAATTTATGAAATTTTCGAGGTTTCCAAGATTATTTGAGATTTCTTTGGTATTGAGTATGATGTCATAGAGGTTGTTCGAGATTTTCTTAATTTTCAAAATTATTCACTTTATACTTACTCGAGTTTAGCTTGGAGTTGAATTAAGCTTAGCACTGAGTTATATGATCTTACTTAAACCTGGGATTCCCGAAATTCGAAATTTTCGAATTAATCTAAAGTACTGGGCATGAAGTTATTCGGTACTCTTAAGATTTGATAATCTTTTAAAATTCTTGTAGGACTCTAAGTTTGTTCGAAGTTTTTCGGGTGTATTAGAATTTTTTCTCGTTATTCGAAATTTCTTAAGAGGAGTATGAGGTGGGTAGTAAATCTTAGAATTGTTGATATGTCGTGTTGTGAAACACAACACATTAACTTATAATAAGCCAAATTCCGCGGTCATACAACTTTCAAGGTTGATTTATAGTTAGTAAGTCGCACTTACATAATATTAAATTACAAACAATAAGCGCCTAATTATAAATATTTATCAAGGCTTTTTGAAGTTGTAAAATCGCAAAATAAACATATTCATCAACATAACATTTTTCTGTAATTTTCCGCGACTATTCAAAATTGCATTTCCGCGTATAAAAATGTTATGTTCCGCGATGATATGTTTCCGCTTAGCTTGTAAGATTTGTGCCGCACACAATCACCGCCTTACAAAAAGATGAACAAACCTTTCCTTTTTAAATAAAAGTAATGAAGTGGACTGTATAAATTTTTTATTTGATTTTATTTTTAATTTTATTATTTTTTATTACAATGCGGTTAATTGTGCTTGACGTGTTGCACATAGAAAATCTCGACTTGCAGTGTACGTTTTGTCCAACACACATTTTATTTTCTCCCGTCGAGCATTCCTTACAATTGTTTTTTTTTTGTTTCTTTTACGTCTACAATTTGAGTTACATTTTTAGTACAGCTGATCTAGTACTATTTTGTTTTAATTATTTGAACAATATGTCAAAACACAAATTGTCAATACGGCTAAGGTAAATATTTACATAAATTCTTACCTAAAATTGGTTATAATTAATATTAAATAAACTAAATTTACATTTATCTTTCAGTTTACGATAGTTCTAAAGGGGTTACATCTTTTAAATAACAGATAAGTATTATTTACATATTAATTTATGTACATTAAATGTTAATCAAATTTTGTTTTTATTTCAGGTTATAATTACATACACAGTGAATTACAGGTCCGCTTCGTATTGCGCGAACCTTTGGAATGTTGTGAATTTTCTTTCCTTTGCAATCGTACTGTATCAAACCAGTGAATTGTGAATTATATTTATTATGTGTATTAAATAGTGTAGCGTAACAAAATTATGTATAATAAATCGTTGTATGTTGAAGAAAATATTCTTTTCATTTTTCTTTCTGATTTTCGGTCGCTATCAAACATACTCCCCTCCAAAACAAAATTTGATTTTTTTTTTTTTTTTTTTTTGTTTTTAGTCATGAATTGGCAAACGGAATAATTTTGTAATCGGCCGTTTATATGTGGACGATTTCGTTTGAACTGTGGCAACTCTTACTAACCCGTCTGCTCCTGGGTGTAATTCATTTACGCGACCTAACAGCCAAGTACATGGTATGGCGTTTTTGTCATAGAGTAGAACAACATCATTAATTTGTAAATTTCGATTTTTTTGATGCCATTTAGTCCGCTGTTGCAATGTATTTAAATAAGTAAGGGAATACCGTTGCCAAAACATCTGCACAACTTTTTGTGTTTGCTCCCATCGATTTAGTCTTTTCATGTTGATGTCGTCGTAATTTGCATGAGGTAATGCTGTGATTGGTCCTAACGTTAGGAAATGTCCCGGCGTCAATGCATCAATTTTACTTGTGTCTTCGTTGGTGATAGCACATAAAGGCCTTGAGTTGAGAATCCCTTCGGTTTGAATCAATATGGTTTGTATTTCTTCAAAGGTGCGATGCGTGCTTCCAATGGATTTAACTAAATGAGTCTTGACTGACTTCACAGCTCGTTCCCAAATGCCTCCGAAATGAGGTGAAAGTGGTGAAATCAAATGCCATTTAATCCCTTTGTTTCTTGCAAATTCATTTATCTTGATTTCGGACTCCTTTGATGATAATATGAAATAATATTCATGCAACATTCTGTTTGCTCCCAGGAAATTAGACTCGTTGTCCGAATATATTTCCATTGGCACTCCCCTCCGTCCAACAAAACGCTCTAAAGCATTTATGAACGCTTGCGTAGATAGTGATGATGCCATTTCAATGTGTAACGCTTTAGTAGCGAAACAGACAAATATGACAATAAATCCTTTTATCAACATTGCACCTCTTCCTATTTTAGATGAAATTTGTATGACTACGCAGGATAGTCAATTCCAAATACAAAAAATGGTCTACTGGGCGATGCTCGTGCAGCTGGTAAACAACCCATTTGTTGACTAGATTTTTTTGTAGAATAACGATAACAAATAATACATTTATGAGTTATTTTTCGACACATTTCACGAACTCCTAGAATCCAATATTTTTGGTGAGAAATTGCGGTTAACAGCGACGGTCCGGGATGTAAATGTTTTTTGTGTAATTCATGGAGTATTAAACTAGTAATTTCATGATTTTTTGGCAGAATCAATGGATGTTTTGTCTCATACGAACATTTCGAGTTTTCTAGACGACCGCCAACTCGTAATACGTTGTCAGAATCTATAAATGGTGCTAACTGCTTCAACTTCGACTTGACAGGTGCCTTGTTGTATTTGTTGAGAGATTCAATTTCATCAGAAAATTCAGTTCGTTGGACATGTCGGATTATTGTGAGTTCAGCAGCATTCACATCTAGGATCGTCAATTTACTTGGCGACTTGACCTTGTGTATCCTGGTATGAATACACTTTAAAATATAAGCCATTATTCGTTTCATGGCTAACAGTCGCTGTAGCGCTAATTTATAAGATTTCCCTAGATGTGGTGAATGTTCCTTCAATGGTAATTGCACTACGAAACGTCCCTCCTGATTCCTAAAGTATGTAGATTTGAAGTGAGATTCACAAGCTTCTTCTTCAGCTGTCCATGGCACGTTTTCTGGTAGTTCCTCTTGCTCCCAAAACCTTTGTAGTAATTTATCTAAACTGCATTCATGAATGATAACAGTATCAAACACCTTTTTTAGTTGTAACTGATTATCGGATTGATTTTTCTCTTTTGACATACCTGAAATTACGTAGCCAAATTGCGTTTCTTGTGCAATACCATTTTTGAATAGCCTTAATTGGTTTGGTTTGAGAACATGGAAGAAGTAATCTGCCTGTAATAGTATGTCGACATCACTTCTTTCATGAAATCTCGGATCTGCGAGCGGTATAGTGGCCAAATACTCTAATTCACTGCTATTGATTTCCTGATTTCCAGTTAAAGTTGTAATTTTAGGGAGTACAAACACTTTAATAATTAAACTTTGACACGGATCGAATCGCGAGTAAATTTTAGTTCTGTGCTTCCTATGGTTGATACGTTTGACGTGGCAATTCCCTCAATACGCAAACGACAACTTCTAAGAGTTAAATTCAACCGTTTGACACAAGATAATGAAATAAAGGAAGCCTGTGATCCTGAATCCAATAATAATCTACAACAACTTGTATGCCCAATATAATTTTTTACTCTAACAATAGCGGTGGGGAGAATTGTATTCCTAACATTGCACGTGTGGGTTTCAATTACTTGCTCGACTGATGGCTTAGGCGCTAATTTTAGTGTCTCTTCTGTTTCCATACTAATTTGATTCGCAATGAAGCTTGTCGTTGTTTCATACAGCAAGGTATGATGTCGACGGTTACATTTTAGACAATTGAACTTATTTTGACAGGCATTTGCACGATGCCGTTCAGATAAGCAGTTAAAACACAGTCTTAGCTTTGTTGTTAATTCACGGCGTTCACTCGGGCTCATGTTTTTAAACTTATCACAATGACACAAGCGATGCGACTCCTGACAATATACACATTTGTTTAATGTGAAAGTTATTGGCGTCAAGTGATGAGTTTTAAAGGTACCTGATTTTGTTGAAGATTTCGTCGGAGCACAGGATTCCAGTGCATCACATCTATCGCTTATGAATTTCAAAAATTCATCGTAAGACGGGTAATCCTTGCTCACCATTTTATGAGCCCATGCCACCTGAGTATCAGCGTCAGTCTTATTAAGCAACATGTAAATTAACCATGGATCCCGTTTTGTAGCTTCTCCACCTAACGCTATTACAGCTCTGTTCACTTCGTCTGACCCATTGTACAGCTGTCGAAGCTTTTTTGCTGATGGTTGTTGCATAACCGGTTGTTCGATGAATGACTTTATTAATGAATTCAGGCCAAGTTTTTTTTTGTCGTATCGTTCGCAAATTTTCTCCCACGCCTGCTTGTAGTTCGCATCCGAGACCGTTATGTGTTTGATCAATTCTGCAGCCTCGCCCTCTAACTGACCCTTTAAATATTGAAATGTCTCTACGTCGCTGAACCCCAGTTTGCTATGTACCGATGCAATAAATATATCTTGAAAACTTGGAAAACCTTCATAGCTTCCCGAAAACTTAGGTAAACGTAATGTTGGCAATCGGACCGAAACGTGAGACTCCTCTGATGCGTTTTGAATAGTTTGGTTCATTGAAGTGGTGAAGGATGATGATAAATTTGTTAAAAATTCATTTTGCTCGCGTAGAAGCCTCGACATCATTCCTTCCATTTGGCTTTGTTCTTGTTGTCGTTGCTCTGGTTGTATTGAATCGAAAAATTTCGTTTTCACGTTAAAGTATTTTGTTTCATATTCATCCAATTCGGAAGCGACCTCGTGTTTTGCTAATTTTGTTTCACATTCCAAAAAATCGACAAACGCTCGCTCGAGATATTCCAACCGTGTATTGATTTCGCTGCGCGGCATCCTTTCATTCATCCTGTCTGCAAATGTTACTAAGCGAGTTATACAACCCTTCGCTAGGCCTCGCTTCGCTATTAATTCCTTAACTTCCTTATCGGCCATTATGTCGCCCAATCGTATGTTCATAAATTGTAATTATCACGAATATTTACAATGCCCCTTTCTAGGCTTAGAATGCCACACAAAACTATACGGAAAAATTCCCTCTATATGATTAAAATACAACGCAGCGGATATGCAGAAATTCCCTTAACTTAGAATTAGTTTACTTTGAAACTACTGGTTATACATTTAATTTTACCAACACGATGTTTGCTACACTATGATACACTATGCTACTTCACATACCTTCAATTCACTGGTTTTACTTACGAACTGGTAATGTTGCTGATTGCCACTCCCTCGCTGGAATTCAACCTCCAAGAATCAACCCGGAGTTCAAATTCTTTGAACTGCCTGCAATTTCACTCCCACGATGGAGCTCAACCTCCGAGAATCACCCGGAGTTCAAACTCTTCGAAATTCACTATTTCTTGCTTGCTTCATGTATAATTCCTCGCTGGGATTATATTAAATCACGGATGATTCCTCGCTGGAATTTGATTGAATCACGGATAATTCCTCGCTGGAATTTGATTGATTCACGTTTAATTCCTCACTGAAATTTAATTGAATCACATATAATTCCTCACTGGAATTTGATTGAATCACGGATAATTCCTCTCTGGAATTTGATTGAACCACGTATAATTCCTCACTGGAATTTAATTGAATCACGGATAATTCCTCGCTGGAATTTGATTAAATAACGTTTAATTCCTCACTGGAATTTAATTGAATCACGTATAATTCCTCAATGGAATTTGATTGAATCACGGATAATTCCTCGCTGGAATTTGATTGAATCACGTATAATTCCTCACTGGAATTTGATTGAATCACGTATAATTCCTCACTGGAATTTAATTGACTTAATTTTGGGCACGCGGTTTTGGTGCACTTTCACTGTATGTGACGATAATTGTGCAGTACGACACAAACTAATCCAAAAATAAATCATTCACTTCTAGAAATTTCCTTTGAAAAATGGCGTCACCACATTCCACTTTCGCTGTGTGAAAATTGACCGCGTGTTTTTCCTAACTAAATTGCGCTACATCCGGCTCGAAGGACCAAAAAACTATGTGCCGCACACAATCACCGCCTTACAAAAAGATGAACAAACCTTTCCTTTTTAAATAAAAGTAATGAAGTGGACTGTATAAATTTTTTATTTGATTTTATTTTTAATTTTATTATTTTTTATTACAATGCGGTTAATTGTGCTTGACGTGTTGCACATAGAAAATCTCGACTTGCAGTGTTCGTTTTGTCCAACACACATTTTATTTTCTCCCGTCGAGCATTCCTTACAATTGTTTTTTTTTGTTTCTTTTACATCTACAAATTGAGTTACATTTTTAGTACAGCTGATCTAGTACTATTTTGTTTTAATTATTTGAACAATATGTCAAAACACAAATTGTCAATACGGCTAAGGTAAAATTTACATAAATTCTTACCTAAAATTGGTTATAATTAATATTAAATAAACTAAATTTACATTTATCTTTCAGTTTACGATAGTTCTAAAGGGGTTACATCTTTTAAATAACAGATAAGTATTATTTACGTATTAATTTATGTACATTAAATGTTAATCAAATTTTGTTTTTATTTCTACACAGTGAATTACAGGTTCGCTTCGTATTGTGCGAACCTTTGGAATGTTGTGAATTTTCTTTCCTTTGCAATCGTACTGTATCAAACCAGTGAATTGTGAATTATATATTTATTATGTGTATTAAATAGTGTAGCGTAACAAAATTATGTATAATAAACCGTTGTATGTTGAAGAAAATATTCTTTTCATTTTGCTTCCTGATTTTCGGTCGCTATCAAACAAGATTTTCCATATATATAATGGAAATTCTTACAGGTAAGTAATAGTTACAGTTAGTTATAATCCAAAGATAGTTATAGTTCGAGAGCAGATAGTTACATTTCAAATTTAGATAGATACAATTCTGAATAGTAATTAAGATAGTTTAATAGTAACAAGTTAAGTGATAATCAAATATCTGTTAGATACAAGTAAAATCAGAGATAGTAAGAAATAAACTAGAACAATATAATAAACCAATAAAACTTTGTAACCAAATCTTTATAATCTATAGTGTAAGTGTAGTGCTTGTGAAAAAATAATATAAGTAAGCACCTAGAGATTGTAACATCTCGACTAAAATTTATTAGTATACATATATATATATATATATATATATATATATATATATATATATATATATATATATATATATATATATATATATATATATATATATATATATATATATATATAAATATATATACATACATATATATATATATATATATATATATATATATATATATATATATATATATATATATATATATATATATATATATATATATATATATATATATATATATATATATATATATATATATATATATATATAGATATAGATATCTATATATATATATATATATATATATATATATATATATATATATATATATATATATATATAAATATATATATATATATATATATATATATATATATATATATATATATATATATATATATATATATATATAATATATATATATATATATATATATATATATATATATATATATATATATATATATATATATATATATATATATATATATATATATAATATATATATATATATATATATATATATATATATATATATATATATATATATATATATATATATATATATAAGTTAAGTACAAGATAGAGCCATGTCATCAAATTATGCCATTGCATTCTATGGGAAATCACATCAGCAAAATATGGAATGCGCATATATCAAAGGTTCAAGTTACGGCTAACATAAATTAAGCCGTATCATCAAATATATAAATGCGCGTGTACTAACATGATACATTTGCATATTTTATTAATTAAGTCAAATCATCAAATATGTAAATGCACGTGTATTAAACATAATACACTTGCATATTTTTATTACTATATAAAGTAAAGCAAAAATGTAGACTAGTCAGATATAAGTTGGTTATTAAATAAGTAGTATAGTTAGTTTAAACTACAAGTATAAACTTAACTGGCGCCGAAACAAATTTAAAGCTATCCTAAAAAAGTGTCACAGTAAAATTAAGTTTATTATTAACAGTAGATCATAATAAAATTAATAAAAAAGTGACATAAAAATTACTATCTCCATAGTAATCTTATAATAAAAAGTGTAACCATAATAATTATTATTAACAGTCGATCATAATAATTAAATCCTTTTTATCATAATAAAACAATTTATTATTAACAGTGGATCATAATAAATTAATAAAAAAGTGTCACAGTAAAATTAAGTTTATTATTAACAGTAGATCATAATAAAATTAATAAAAAAGTGACATAAAAATTACTATCTCCATAGTAATCTTATAATAAAAAGTGTAACCATAATAATTATTATTAACAGTCGATCATAATAATTAAATCCTTTTTATCATAATAAAACAATTTATTATTAACAGTGGATCATAATAAATTAATAAAAAAGTGTCATGGAAATTACTATCTCCATAGTAATTTTATAATAAAAAAGTGTAACCAGAAAAATTATTATTAACAGTGACATAGAAATTGCTATCCCCATAGTAATTTTATAAAAAAAAGTATAACTAATTATACAGAATAATTATTATTAACAGTCGATCATAATAATTTTATCATAATAAAAAAAAAAAAAAGTGTAACTAATAATTATTATTAACAGTCGATCATAATAATTTTATAAAAAATCCTTTTTATCACAATAAAAAAATTTATTATTAACAGTAGATCATAATAAATTAATAAAAAAAGTGACATAGAAATTACTATCCCTATAGTAATTTTATAATAAAAAGTGATATATAGAGTAACGTGAGTGAAATCGCACCATTAGTAGGCCACGGGCAAGGATCAACGTTTGTAGCCAAAAAGGAAACCTGCGAATCATCCGAACCAAAAAATAGTGTACACTCCAGCTTATATCTCCAGGGAAACTCAAATCCCTGCATCATTTCTACCATAGGAAAAATCCTCACCAATGAAAATCATAATACTGTAAGTGAAAATTTCAATAAATATATTATAATACTTGTACGAAATATAATACAAAATTATAAAAACCGATAAATAATAATAATCATAAAATTTGTTTAAAAAAATAAACATTTAATAATAAAAAATTCCTGAATACTCTAATTTTAATACAAATTTATTAAAACTAATAAATATCAATCATAATCCAAACATAATACAAAAACTCATAAATAATCTAAAATATACCCGATAAATAATAACGCCACAATGATTACGCTCGACCAACTACAAGCCAACGTTGTTCAATTGACCGGAGCAGTCAATGCCCACATTGATTTAATGAGCAAAATGGAAAAAAGATTGGAACGCCTAGAAGCCCGGGAACAACCCATCGTTAACAATATTGCACCAAGTGGGCCAAAAAACGAAAACGACTTAAAGGAAATTAGCAAACTCCCCGATTGCGTGAAGGAGCTACAGATTTTTGACGGCAATCCACTACACTACGTATCATGGATAAACAGTGTAGAAAGCATACTAGAGGATTATGAAGTAGTAAAGAAGAAACCTATATATCGCGCCATCCTCCACAGTATACGTCAGAAAATCAGAGGGACCGCAGACTCGGCGCTTATTTCATATAACATCTTCAATGGAAATTGGAATGAAATTAAGAACTGCCTGTCACTCCATTATGCAGATAAGAGAGACCAACGTACGCTGGAACATCAGCTTAGCAAATTAACGCAGGGAAATAGAAGCATAGATGAATTTTATGCAAACGTAAATCATCAATTGTCACTTATAATAAACAAGGTGAAAACAGAAAATTACAACATGGACACAATGAGAGTACTAACCGAGATGTATAGAAACCGTGCATTAGACGTGTTTATAAGAGGGTTATCAGCCGAATTGTCATGAATGCTCACTATCCAAAGACCGGCAACTCTACCTGAAGCGTATTCGTCCTGTTTAGAAATCCAAAATCTCAATTTCCGAAACCTATCAATACACAACAGAAATTTCAATAACATGGTCACAATACCTGTTAACCAAATGTATTCACAAAATAAACACCATCAAGAAACACCAAAGCCGCTTCCCAGATTATCCCTGCAACAAAAGAACATTGGATACGGTATAAATCAACAACAACAAGATATTAGAACACCACAAAGGCCGCAACATCCAAAGCCACCAACACCGATGGATGTGGATGAATCAATGAGAACCAAGAAGATCAATTACATGAACCGACCATATAATTATCCAAACCCAAGCTACAAGAGGGAACAAAGCTCTGATATAAACGCAAGAGCTCAAAAACAACAAAGAATATTTCACCTGATACAAGAGAATGATGAGGAGCCGTATGAAGAATATATCAGAAACTACGATGACAATGAGAACGAAGACTCAGATGCAGATGATGAAATAAATTTTATAGAGGAGGCCTCTCTAGCCTACCTTACCTAGAGTACCAGTGCCACAATAATAAAACACTAAAATTCCTCATAGATACGGGCGCAATAGTGTATAAACCGGGCATCACTAACAAGGTTGCAGATGCTTTATCAAGGCTAAAATTGGAGGTGAACACCATTTCATCATCAAGTAGCGATACCATACACAGTGCGGAAGAAGATGTAACGCAGCTGATCCAACACTGCGAATCGCCAATAAACGTTTTTAAAACTCAAATAATATTCACGAGAGGCGACGATATGTACATCTACGAAGAACCTCACAGTAACTACCATCGGCACTACATCGCATTACCCGACATAAACAAGGATATATTAAGGAAAATTTTGAAGAAAAAATTACACCCGACACTACTAAATGGTATAAAAATCCCGGAAGAATATATGCAAATGCTTCAGGAAATCTACCAACAAGACTTCGTTAACTACAAGATACGATTAACGCGAAGAATAGTGGAAACAAATTCAGAATTATCGAGGAGGAACACAGAAGAGCTCATCGAAATTGGAAAGAGAATAAAGAACAGATTCTCGAAAAATACTACTTCCCACAGATGGCAAGTTTAATAAAAAAATACACAAAGGAGTGCGAAACTTGCAACGAGAACAAATACGATCGGCACCCAAACAAGCCTAAATTACAGGAAACGCCAATACCGACGTACCCATCGGAAATATTACACATCGATATTATGGAAATAAAAAACGAAAAATTTATCACATGTGTGGATAAATTTTCCAAATTTGCAAAATTTTTTCATATTAAGGATCGATCGGTTCTACACTTGCGAGATAAATTAATAAACATACTACACTACTTCACGGCACCAAAAATGTTAGTGATGGATAACGAACCAAGTTTCAGCAGCCCCATCATAACAAACTACATAAAAACACTCGGGATAAAGGTGTACTTAACGCCAACAAATAAAAGCGAAGTAAACGGCACAGTTGAAAGAGTCCACTCAACCATCATTGAAATACTGAGATGTCTCCAATCAGAATACAAAGATTTCACGATAAAGGAACTGGTTAACATTGCAGTCGACAGGTACAATAACACGATACACTCGGTTATCGGGAAGAAACCGTGCGACATATTCCTCGGAAGAGTACAACGCATTAATTACCAGAACTTGTTGGACTACAAAGAAAAAATAAACGAAGACCTTCTGGAACGGATAAAAAATAGCCAAAAACTTAAACTACAGAGGGAGAACACGAAGAAGAGTGAACCTAAATCATACAAAGTTGGAGAAACAATATTCACAGCCATAAAACAAATCCAAGGCAAAAATAAACCTAAATTTAAAAAGGAAACTGTAGCAAAAGACAATAAAGTTACAGTGACTACCAACTCCGGAAGAAGAATACACAAAACACATATAAAAAACATAACTAAGTAAAGCTCATTTTTTTCCAGCTTGAGCCTTTGGACTACGGTAACGTCCTTAAATATCTATCACTACGACACCCCAATAGTTTCTATAAGAGAAGGAAATGGAAACATAATCAGTGGCAATTTCAAGATAATCCACCAAATTGATCTTAGCTGTTACGAAGATATCCTGTCCAGAATACAATCAGAAATAAAAAACATCAGCCCTGCAAGCATCTTGAAACCTCAGTTAACATATCAGATTAACGAAATCAATAAACTACTAGGAGAACTTAAGAACCACAAACAAAAAACCAAGCGTTCAATCAATTGGATTGGCTCAGCGTGGAAATGGATTGCAGGTTCACCAGATGCAACTGACTGGGATACCATACTCAACAGTCAAAATAGGATAGTAGAGAACAACAACGAGCAATATAAAATAAACACAGCCATTACCCAGAAGATTCAACAAATCCTCAAACAACACAACGAAATCCAGCTACACCTAGATGAAAGTACAAATGAAGTATTCCAACAAACAATGTTTAACCGCCTTCAATTACTAAAAGAAGAAGTGAAGGAAATAGTAAGAGCAGCACAACTGGCCAAGGGAGGTATAATTAATTCAAATCTGTTGGATAAAGAAGAAATCAGTCGATTAGTGAGTGAAATAGAAACCCTACCATATTATAATGAGATTGAAGCCATAGAACACGCGGAACCAGCTATGCTAATGAGGAACACGATAATCCTATACGTCATCTCCATACCAAAAACAAACGGAGAGGAATTTCACCATGTAAAATTAAGGTCTACCATCAAGTACAATAAACAGATTCACTTAGAATATAACGAAATTCTAATAAATCAACATAAAGTATATGGCATGATTGACAAATGCAAAAATAGAAGAGAAGTCACAATATGTGGGCTTAACCAGATACAAGAATTAAAAGAAGACCACTGTATAAACCAACTAATGAAAGGGTTCAATGCAGGATGTGAGTTCTCATTTAACGAGAAAGAAATAATCGAATCTGTAAACGAAAACACCATATTTTTAAACAATTTCAACGGTACGATAACACACAATAGTTCGGACAAACATCTAGAAGGAAACTTCTTGATTCAGTATCAAAATGAAACATTAGAAATAAAAGGATGGACCTTCATCAACAAGGAGATAAAAACATCACAAATTCTTCCACCTATGTTGCAAACAAATATCACACAAAGAGGGGTGAAACTTAACCTGGAGTATCTACACAATCTACATCAAAAGAACATAGGTCTACTAGACAAACTCGCCGTAGATTACCGGAACAATAACGCAACAGATATAGGGATCATAACAGCAATTACAATGGCAATTATCATCTTCATTGCACGAATTGGATACAAAAAACGGAAGAAAATGGTATGGCTTCCAAAAGAAGGCACTGCAAATCAGACAACGACACCACTAGGGATACAACCAATTCAACTAAACTTTTAATCCACGAGACGAGGATTTTTAAAGGGGGAGGAGTTAAGTACAAGATAGAGCCATGTCATCAATTTATGCCATTGCATTCTATGGGAAATCACATCAGCAAAATATGGAATGCGCATATATCAAAGGTTCAAGTTACGGCTAACATAAATTAAGCCGTATCATCAAATATATAAATGCGCGTGTACTAACATGATACATTTGCATATTTTATTAATTAAGTCAAATCATCAAATATGTAAATGCACGTGTATTAAACATAATACACTTGCATATTTTTATTACTATATAAAGTAAAGCAAAAATGTAGACTAGTCAGATATAAGTTGGTTATTAAATAAAGCGGACATAGTCCTAAAAAATATTTTTTTAGTTTAAACTACAAGTATAAACTTAACTGGCGCCGAAACAAATTTAAAGCTATCCTAAAAAAGTGTCACAGTAAAATTAAGTTTATTATTAACAGTAGATCATAATAAAATTAATAAAAAAGTGACATAAAAATTACTATCTCCATAGTAATCTTATATATATATATATATATATATATATATATATATATATATATATATATATATATATATATATATGTATAGATAAACTACAATAGTCGGTTCTAAATACCGACACATAAAATGCATTTCGGACGCTGCAGTCTATTTTGGCTGCTCAATATAATTGGTAAGGCAATTTGAAATTTTTTCAATCCGTTTTGGAAATGAATTTCCTTTTATTTACAACATTTTTAATGTCGTGAATCTTAAATTTTAATTTGATCATCAAGTATCAACTTTCAAGATCCAAGATTTCCTAAAAACCATAATCAATCAAAAATAAACGTAATATTTTTGTTGGAACAATAAGTTAAAACATTGATTTTATTGTTATAAATTAAATCACAAAAGAAAGCTTCTGTTGTACAACGTTTGGGAACATTAGAGTTAATTTCCGGGAGAAAGTATTTATTGAAAAATAGTATTAAAAATAAAACTATTTAGTTGGTAATTTTGCCTTTTATTCATCAATTATTGCAGAGTCTGAAAATCTCGTTGGAGGAATAATATTATACTGGTGTCTATCCCAGCCCATAAACTATACAAGACATTATAAGGGCTCAGCCGTCCAACGTTCTCCCAGACATGAACGAACAATATTGATTCGAAAAGGATTGCCGTCGGGGAATGCTGTGATCACAAGAACAAAGGACTAATAAATCTTCGCTGTAGAATGTCATAATTTGGCACCTGTTTACCGATTTCATATGGTAAAACTGCTTGTATAATCAGCTGTTTCAAGATGAAATTCAAAATAATGAGTGGAGTAAAAATAAGTAAATACTTTCCTTATAGCACAATTCTAGAAAATACTTGTTATCTATATTATTAAACGAGCAATAATTGCGGGTATGTATATATGTCCGCACGAAAAACTACTTCGAGGCCGATTTCGTTGACGTAAAATGGCTATATGATGTCTTTTTGCATGAAAATGCGATTGAGTCTGGTCTCAAGTCTGGGAAAACTCTGTAAAACCTTCAAATCTGGAAAAATTATCCAAATTTTACAGCGCCATCTCTAAAATGGTCAATTGTATATCGCTCATTTGCTACCACAATGGCATAACTCAAAATCGGTCGTTTTTGACTTATTTATAGAGAAAGTCCCAGGAGCACCGAGCTATGCTCGTTCCGAATTACATTAGCGTTTGTTACACGTTCATGTCACTGAGTTTCACCTCATTCAATTGAGCAATATGTTAGTTCCATTTAGACTGTCGATTTTCTAGAAAAATTTCCGACACTCATGTTTGAATCCCATTCTATACTAAACAAATCCCATTCTATACAATTCATCCCAATTCAATGGAAATGGTTTAATTCTATTGAAACTGACACACTTCCCAGGGAGCTTTGAAGACCTGTTGGTGCGTAGTAATCATCAGGATTCACTGTCAGTAACCACAGAGGATATCGTAACCAGAAAACGGATCCTATGTGCACTGAGGGGTTTTAAACCATTTAAATCGGCTGGTCCGGATCAAATTATACCAGCGGAACTTCAAAACAACTCAGTAATTATTCTTTTTTACCTGGAAGCTATATTCAAAGGGTGTTTGAAGCTGGGCTATATTCCTAGGTACTGGACGGAGGTCAATGTGGTGTTCATACCGAAAGCGGGGAAAAGCTCACATGTCTATCCTAAGGACCTAAGACCAATAACTCTATCATCCTTTCTTTTGAAAACCTTGGAAAGGCTGCTGGATGTATACATCAGAGATAAAATAGGTGCCAGGAAGTGGGCATCGTCTCAGCAGGCGTACACAAAGGGTAGATCTGTGGACACGGCTCTGCACGCCTTGGTGTCTACGATTGAGAAATCGATTAATTCGAAGGAATTCTGTTTGGTGGCCTTCCTGGATATAGAAGGCGCCTTTAATAATGTGAAAGCGGAGGCAATCAAGGAGGGATTGTCATTTTTGGAGGTGGACGTTCCTCTGATAGGGTTAATCAATTATATGCTGGGAAGCAGGATTGTTAGCTCGAAGTTGGGGGACTCCACCTTCAAGAGGCGAGTAACTAGGGGAACTCCGCAGGGGTGGGGGGTTCTGTCCCCTCTTCTCTGGAACATAGTGGTAAACGGGTTACTACTTGAATTGGAGAGAGAGGGTATTGAAGTTATTGCGTACGCAGATGACGTAGCTTTAGCTGTTACCGGGAAATTCCTGGGCACGATTGTAGACGTAATGCAGAATGCGCTTACCATCGTTACGAAATGGGCTGGCAAATGTGGACTTGGTATTAACCCGTCCAAGACAGAGCTGGTACTCTGTACTAAGAAATACAAAATCCCGGTAGTTGTCCCTCCTACCTTAAATGGCACGAGACTTGCTTTTACTGATAGAGCTAGATATCTGGGCATTATCTTGGACAGTAAGCTTAGTTGGAAGCCCAACATGTTGGAGAGAATAAACAAAGCTACTATTGCTTTGTACTCCTGTAGGAACGCCATTGGTCATAGATGGGGTCTGAAGCCAGAGCTGGTACACTGGCTCTACACCGCCGTAGTGAGACCTGTACTCATGTACGGGGTGGGTGTTTGGTGGCCAGCTCTGGATAAGGTAACTTACAAAAGTAAGATTGAGAGAGTGCAAAGAACGGCCTGTATGCTTGTTAGCGGGGCATTGAGGTCGACACCGACAAGTACCTTAGAGGTTATGTTGCACCTTCTTCCGGTCGACATTTTTGGCAAACAGATGGCGGCAAATACGGCTGTACGACTTGCAGCCGTCTCTCAGTGGAGGTGTCTTAGTATAGGACACTCTACTATAGTCAGATCGTTGAAGGATGAGCTGGCGAATCTTGACTACATTAAACCTACTCTACGCTTCGAGAAGCGATTTCGGACCTCCTTCCCTTCAAGGGAATCCTGGAGGGATAGACCGTTATTGGAAACCGAAGCGTTGCAATTCTTCACAGATGGCTCCAAGCTAGACGGCAAAGTAGGAGCTGGAGTATTCTGTGACAAATTAAATGTAAATATTTCTGTTCGTCTCCCTGATTACTGCAGCGTGTACCAAGCTGAAGTCGTAGCGATTGAGGAGGTCATGACGTGGTTGAAGCATAATGTGTTATCCTCAGACGATATCACAATCTATGTGGACAGTCAAGCGGCGATCCGGTCGTTAGAATCGGTGTCTTTGGCGTCACGGGTGGCGTTGAGTTGTCACTCATCTCTAAATGAGATGGGTGAGCATTTCAACATCCAGGTAGTCTGGGTCCCAGATCACTCGGGCGTCATGGGGAACTGCAGGGCAGATGAACTTGCTAGGCATGGTACGACTCTCCAGCTGCAACCGGAAAGGGCAAGTCTGGGGAGGCCTATCACAGCGCTGAGACAAGCACTTGGGAAGCAGGCGCTATCCTCAGCGGGGGAAAGGTGGCCTAACGCCCTCACCTGTAGAGTTGCAAGACAAGTTTGGCCAAAGCTGGACTTGGGGCGCACTAGGGCATTAATATCCTTACGAAGACGTGAATTAAGAACGGTCGTAGGAATTCTCACGGGTGTTGTATATAATCGGCAGAACATAAAAACACACAGTTTTAAACACTCTTGGTGTATTTGTTAAAGTTTTATTATTCTTAACTACTAAATTTTAACATTTATAAATGTAATTTTAATTCATTATTTTAATTTTCAACATTAATATAAATTTATTATTATTTTATTTTATTAATCAGTATGGTTAATGTGCTTTTTGATAATCAGCAAACGACTGACAATTTTTATTCAAGTTTATCCTCAGCTAATAATAATACATAAAATATACATATTTCGAACCAATTATTACAATACAAATATAAATTTCATGCAGAATAGATTTGTTAACACAAATACAAATGTGTTTATTTATATACTAAATATTTATACATAAATGAATTTATATTTATACTATATACAATATTATACATATTTATTGCTATTGTTAACCCTATATGTGCAACATACCTTTCCCCAAAGGAAAGACTATATATTTTGGAGAATTACATTAAATAGGTATGTTGGCTTAATTATAAAAAAAAATAATTAAATAGAAATACAATAGAAATAAATTTTACATAAAAATTATTATTATTTTTTTTTGTTTTTAAATTTAAATTTATGGAAAAGGCAAAATTTCAATTCGACAATTTTTAATTGTAATAATATTAATTTATAAAAATATTTGACTATAATTTACTAAGAAACTCAAGATTAGATCCAAAGGACTCAATTAAACAATCTTCTTTATATGTACCAATACTTCACTCAACAAATAACTTCATACGATTGTTATGTATGACTTTGTTTTTATTTTTAATTCTAACAGTCGTAGTTTCAGTTGAATTAATTTTGGTCACGAGAAATGGGCCAGTCCAGATGGGATCAAATTTATTTTTAGATTTACTTTCATTTCGTACTAAGACTTTATCATTAATAAAAAATTGAACTACATTACTTGTTTTATCATATAACTCCTTAGATTTGTTTTTGTTTTGTAATAGTTTACTTCGTGCCAGCTCCCAACAACTTTGTAATCTAAATTTCAATTCAGCACAATAGTCGTTATAATTATAGTATGGCTCTATTTGTTTTGTTAAAGAAGTCGGTAATGTTGGTTTAAATCCGTACAACAATTCAAATGGCATGAATGATGTTGCTGTATGAGGAGTGGAATTGAATGAAAAAATAGCAAAAGGCAACCAATTATTCCATTGCCTTGGGTCCTCGGAGCAAAAGTTCCGAAGATATTCCGAGAAGGTACGGTGACTTCTTTCTAAACTACCATTCGACTGTGGATGGTAAGCGGTTGTTCTCAATTTTTTTATTTTTAATAATTTACAAATATTACAAAATAAATCGCTCATAAAATTAGAGCCTTGATCGGTTACTACAGATTCGGGTGTTCCAAATTTACATAGAAAATGTTCAGTAAATGCTCTAGCTACCGTCTCACTTTCTTGATCTCTGATTGGGACTGCCAACGAATATTTGGTCAAATCGTCCTGCATTGTTAGAATGTATTTATGATCTTCGTATGTTACATTTAATGGACCTACTATGTCGAGAAAGATCTTTTCAAATGGCACTTTGGCTGTGGAAGTAATCTTCATAGGGCATTTATTTATGAATGACACTTTATTTTTTTGGCAAGTTTCACAACTCCGAATATATTGTTTTATTCTACTCAACATTTTAGGAAAAATATAGTAACGTCTTATCCGATTCAAGGTTCTTATGATACCTTGATGTCCACCCAAAGGACTATTATGGAACTCGTGAATTATCTTTTTTATTTCAGCTTCATCAGACAAAAATATAATTTTATTGCACGGTGACTGAATTGATGGGAATGTGTCAGTTTGATTGAAAGTTTGAGAAGAATTATCATCCTTTTGATGGTTATCTGGAATACTTGCTGCATGAGGAATATTAGGGTTAGTACTTTGAGGTAAATTTGGATTTGGCGCGTCAGGATTTGGAGACGAATTAGTATTATTAAAATTAGATTTTGTATGCTTAAAAGAAGTAGTAGGCTTAGCATCTGTTCGGAATGTTTTGGATTGTGCTCTAGTCATTACTTGTAAAGTGGAGTCATTATTTTGTTCGCTAGAAGAATTTACTCGACTCAGTGCATCAGCATTTGTATTTTGTTTACCAGGTTTATACACTACGTCGAAGTCGTATTCGTCCAATTCGAGCCTCCATCGCACTAGTCTAGACGTAGAATTGCATGTTTTGTGAAGCCAAGTTAGTGGTCTGTGATCAGTGTGAACAGTAAAATGTCGGCCATATAAGTATGGTCTGAATCGTTTAACCGCCCACACAATCGCAAGGAGCTCTTTCTCTATCGTACTGTAGTTACGTTCCGCGTTATTTAATACTCTGCTTGCGAAAGCAATGGGCAGATCCGCAGAATCAACACGTTGGGATAGAATTCCAGCTACAGCAACATTGCTAGCATCGGTTGAGACTATAAACTCTTTAGTTTCATCGGGATGCTGAAGAATAGGAAACGAAGTTAAACTATGCTTAAGTTTATCGAAAGATTCCTCACAAAATGCATCCCAAGAGAAAGGAATATTCTTTCGTAGTAATTTTGTAAGGGGTTCTGCTAAGTCCGAAAATTTTGGAATGAAACGTCTATAGTAGCTACAGAGCCCAAGAAATGATTTAATTTCTTTTGAAGATTTAGGTCGTGGGTAATTTAAGACTGCAGAAATATTTTTTGGATCGGGCTTAACGCCTTCGCCGGTGATTTTGTGACCTAGATAAACTATTTCTTTTCTCAAAAATTGGCATTTTTTTGGTTGTAGTTTGAGATTGAAATTACGGAAAGTTTGCATGACGTCAATTAATTTTTTGTTATGGTCTTGTAGGTCGTATCCATATACGACGACATCGTCCAGGTACACGAAACACTTAACGCCATTTAGACCAGATAAGACAGTGTTCATAATACGCTGAAAGGTCGCTGGAGCGCCCTTCAGCCCAAACGGCATTCTTGAGAATTGGTAGTGACCAAATTGGGTGCTGAAAGCAGTCTTGGGTCTATCAACCGGTTCGAGCGGAATTTGATAGTACCCATCAGCTAGATCTAAAGTTGAAAAATAATTCGATTTGCCCAGTTGATCAAGGATTTCGATTATGTTGGGAAGAGGAAATACATCGCCTATGGTAACATTGTTGAGCTTCCTGAAGTCAACTACAATTCTCCAGCGTTTTACAGTCTTATCGTCTGATTTCTTGGGAACTAGCAACAGTGGTGAGTTCCACGGACTGCGACTGGGTTCGATTAAACCATCATTAAGCATTTTGGTTACTTGCTCATTAATTTCCTCTTTTGCCGCTTGCGGCAAACGATATTGTTTTATATATATTGGTCTAGTATTTTCTGTCAAAGGAATGTCATGTACACCGAAATTCGAAATAGTTAGTTTGTCTCCTGGTAAATGAAAAATGTCATTGTATTGCCGGCAAATATTTAATATTGATGTTTTTTCTTCGACATTTAATCCATCAAAATTTAGCATATTTTCAAGAAGATGTAACCTTTGCTCTAGTTGATCTGCCCATGAGTTTGGATAACATACTTCGTAGTCCTCTAGTGGTTCAGAGGCAATATTACAATCAAGAATATTTACTGGATTTTCATTACTATTCGCAATACTTATGTGAGATGATTTATTTGTAACTGTCAGAATAGTATTGGCAGTAAATACACCAGGATAAATTTCGCGAGAAGGACAAAAATATTCTCCGTCTTTATCAACATCAAGAGTAACATTGCATACTTTCTCTGATCTTCCAGGAATAACGTATTCATGATCATTAGGAACAGATAATTTTTTAGAAATAATTTTTCCATTGACATTCAATTTCATACAACGATGCTCAAAATCTATTATGCACTTATAAGAATTTAAAAAATCACACCCTAAAATTCCAGCGAAATTTAATGGGATATTGTCCGGAATAATGTGGAATGAATGGTCTATAGAAAGATTATCAATAATTATCTTACCAGGACATACTGCAAGAGTTTCGAATGTTTCTTCTCCAATTCCTTTCACAAGACATTTTTCACGAGGGTAACAATCAACGTTAGAATTAATATATTGTTTTTTGACTACACTAATATCTGCACCTGTGTCGATTAGAAAATATGCCTTGGAAGTTTTTAAGAAATCTATGTCGAGTAACACAAAATTACTTTTCGACGTCTCGATGACTGATGAATTATGAATGCTAGGAACACTTTTCATAGATAAAATGTGATCTTGTTGATGATTTTTGAGAATAGTTGTATTGGTAGATGAATTAGAATTGAATGCGTAATTAGTATTATCAACAGATTCAGTGGAAGAACACGGAATTATTTTAGATTTTTTACCATCACTCGACCAACCGTGTTCATTGGTTCTTGCTCGAGTGGATTGTAGTTTTCCGAACTATTATTTATGTGTGAATTAACAAAAATTTTAGAAGAACTAGGAATATTAACGTTTTGCTCAACATTAGAGGAGTTCTGTACATTTGATGAAGATCGCCGTAATTCATCATTATACTTCTTTTTACGACAATTTTTGATATGATGACCTTGGTTTTTGCAATAAGCGCACGTTATATTGAATTGGCGTATTGAATTTTGTGGACGATATTGTGGAGTTACGGGAATATTTGAAGCCTTACGTGTCAATGAGAAACAGTTATTTGCAGAATGACCAAGTTTCTGGCATAATTGGCATTTGATGATATTAGCTCTATGTGGATTGGTATTTATTTGAGGTAAATTTTTTTCTTGATAAGAGCTCTCTTCCTCAATCGCCTTCGAAATTGCTTCTTTGAGAGAAGTGAATCTGCATGCTTTGACAATTATTCTGATTGGATCTTGTAACCCATCTTGGAATGAGCGAAGAGCAGTGGTACTATTCAAATGTTGGATATATTTTGAAGCTTCTTTACCTTCCCTTGTAATACACACGTCATTAAGATTGGACAAAATATTTTCTACTCTACTAGCGAAATTTTTTACACTTTCCGTTTTTAATTGTTTGGCTTTAACCAATTCAACTTGAAGATATTCAATGGATCGTGTATCAGAAAAATTCAATAAAATGTCCTCTTTTAATTTAGTCCAAGATTCATATTCATTATATTTGATTAAATCATATGCACGTCCAGAAAGTTTCGATTTAAGAATATTCAGAAATAATTCTTTATCGGATGCTTTATCAAGAGGATTGTAGACCGTATCACAACAAGCTATGAATTTGTGCAAATTTGATGATGTTCCATCAAAATCAGGGATAATCTTTAACATTGTATCAATATTTAACCCCATGTTTGTTTTTTTGAGCTTAATTTCATTAATGTTTAAAGTTGAACTATTTTGCAAAGAGTTTTCAGGGTAATTATTATCAGATTTACTTTTGTATTTGACAAAGGGAATGTTAGAATTTTTTGGACAATCAACCAGATTTAAAGTTATTTGTTGTTGAATGATATCAGTACTTACAGTTGTAGTTGAAGATGATGGTACACTCTCTTGTACACTCTCCTCTGGTATACTCTCTTTTGGATCTTCTCTTATGACTTGTCGTTTCCTCAAATCTAAAGTAGGTTTTTCATTCTCTCCCATGAATTTAAATTTAAATGTTGATAATAATGCTAAAATAAATTTTAGAAAAAGAAAATGAGACCTTACAATTAAAATTTACATTAATTATATGAAATACATAACTTTAATTAGGTAATGTTGAACTACGGTATGTTATAAAAATGGTATGATAATTGATGACCTCAAAATTGATAACTGGATAATGTTGATTACTGGATACCGACGAATGATGAGATTAAATATCAATATTAATGATGATGATGATAATAATATCGGTGAATGATTATGTTTATTAACGTTGTATAATAAAGTTCAATTATATCAATTGATGATGAATAATATTGATTATCGAATTAAAATTTGATAACGATTAATACAGATGTGTAACTGGATTAATATAGTTGACTGATAGTTGACTGAATCTTGTTTAAAGTTGAATATTTGATTATTAATATTTGAATTACTGATTATAGTTATTGATAACTGGATAAAGATGCACTACACAGTTGGATTATGATGAATTTTGTTGTACTTAGCTGTTGGTTCATACTTTCGATGACCTTGCAGCTCAATATGAATTAAAGTATTAATTTCGGCTGATTATGAATATTTTTCGATGTTTAGCACTAAATACTGTGAGATGAGTTCGTTGATGAATATTTTGATAAAAATATTCTTCTGAATACTTTTGGAGAATTCAAAATTTAAGATTTGATGAATTTCACACTAAAAATGCACTTTGCCACTAAATCGAATGATATACACACCGCTACATCGTACGATAAGAATGTTAACTGTTTATTTGTTCTGCAATTTTCAACACGTTGGCGTAAAAGCTAATTGCATACAAACATAATAGCTCACTACACCCAATTAAATATCCGCTGTCACCAATTTATGTTGTATATAATCGGCAGAACATAAAAACACACAGTTTTAAACACTCTTGGTGTATTTGTTAAAGTTTTATTATTCTTAACTACTAAATTTTAACATTTATAAATGTAATTTTAATTCATTATTTTAATTTTCAACATTAATATAAATTTATTATTATTTTATTTTATTAATCAGTATGGTTAATGTGCTTTTTGATAATCAGCAAACGACTGACAATTTTTATTCAAGTTTATCCTCAGCTAATAATAATACATAAAATATACATATTTCGAACCAATTATTACAATACAAATATAAATTTCATGCAGAATAGATTTGTTAACACAAATACAAATGTGTTTATTTATATACTAAATATTTATACATAAATGAATTTATATTTATACTATATACAATATTATACATATTTATTGCTATTGTTAACCCTATATGTGCAACACGGGACACTGCCTTTTTGGAGAACATGCAAGAAGGCTGGGTCTGGAGGCTAATGACTTCTGCAGAAGCTGCTTGGACGAAGAGGAGGAAGAGACGTTGGTCCACTTCCTTTGCTCGTGTCCAGCATTGGCTCTCAGAAGGCACAAACACTTAGGTAAGTTCAGGATGGACTGCCTCTCGGATCTCGAAAACATTAAAGTGCGGGACGTCTTACGCTACATAAGTAGCTCGAAATGGTTCCAATAGGGATAAAAGGGGATACATCCTGTGGTATCACAATGGACCGTCACTGGTCTAAGTGTGCGTAAGCAGCCACTCCAACCTAACCTAACCTAACCTATTGAAACTAGAATAATATTCATATTCCCATTTTACAATCCCATTTTCATGGTACATACCGAGTTCTATCGAAATCGGTTGAGAAATGGCTTTGGTCCATTGGAATTGGCCATTTTACAGAACCTATACGATCCATATTTGGAACTTATTTATGATCTCTATATAATTCTCAAAAATCACAATTGAACAAATAAAAAAAACAAAACACAATGCAATATCAATAGCAATAACAACAATTAGATTTCCTTTGTTAGAAAATAAAATAAAAATGAAACCCGAACCTCTCCAGAAAGCCTACTAAAATATTTTTCCAAGAAATCAAAACCCATTACAATTGCTTCCTTTCACTAGAAAATTTCCATCTAACCAATTACTATTAACAAAAGAAAATAATAAAAATATGAATTCCCATAGGAGGATCCTCTTAAACGAATTTTACTGAAATAAAACCACCCCAACCAACATTAATAAAAATCAAATAACCGTTTCAGAAACCGGTAGTAAGTTAAAAAGTAAGATAAAACCAAGCAAACAGGGGCTCACCGGACGAGAACTTCCTTAACGTTTTTTTTAAGAATCAATACCCGGTGTTATCGCGTTTTGGCACTCGAAAACTCTCTTTCACCAATTATGATCAATAAAAAAATATTCAAAAAAACGAACCCCAGGCCTATTAGAGGACCCACTAAACGACATTTCCCGAAATCAAAGTCCACTGCAAATGTTTCCTAACACTAGAAAATCCCTGCTCACCAATTATTACAAAAATCGTTGAACTTAAAAAATGGACCTCGACCATCCGGAGGACCCTCTAAACATATATTTCCCGAAATCAACACCCATTGCAGACCTTTCAAAACCCTATTTGACTTCAATCAATACCCATGGCGATCGCTTCCTGCCGCTCGAATATCTCTCATTACCAAATGTTTACCAAAATTGTTAAAATAAAAAAAGGAACCCGGATACCACTGAAAGACCCTAAGCTAATTTTTTTAAACCAAGACCCATTGCAATCTCTGTCTGGCACCCACCCGCTCACAAATTTTTACCAAAAATGTAAAAATTAAAAAAAAGAAGCCCGGGCTCAACTGGAGAACCCCCTAAACGAATTTTCCAAAAATTTATACCCATCACAATCGCTTCGTGGCACTCGAAACCCTCTTTACCAACTTTTAACAAAATTGTTAAAATTTAAAAAACCCAAGTTCCAATGGATGACACTCTGGACTGGTAAACATACTTACCAATTTTCAACAAAATCATTAAAACTATAAAAATGGAGTCTGAATTTTCCTGAAATCAAGACCAATGGGGATCACCTTATACCACTTAAAAACACTTCTTACCAATATTTACCAACATCGTGAAAATTACAAAGGAGCCCGAGTTCCACTGAAGAACCCCCTAAACTATTTTTTTCGAAATCAAGACCGGTCACAATTGATTCTTGGCACACGAAAACCCCAGCTTACCAATTTTTACCAAAATCGTAAAAATTAAAAAAAGGCCTGGGCACAAATGGAGAACACCTTCTAAATTATCAAGACCCGTCACAATCGCTTCCTGGCACGAAAAGATGACGTTCTTCGAAGTTCGACGAAGAAATGACGTTCCAAGCATCTGATTTTGTATTAAAATAAAAAACTAGTGTTTTTTAAATAAACAACAGTAGTTGTATAAATAAATTTTTTATTTGTATTATTTTTCACAAATGATTTTGTACTATTATCATGACCGCTAGCCCGCTACAGATATTTTCGAGTCGAGGTGCATTATCTCTATTAGCACATTTCCTTCCGATAGTATATACCGAGAGTGCTAAGATAATTATTGGTGATTCAGAATAGGAAAAATCAAAAGGGAAGTTCAATAATCAATGAATTGGTTAAAGTTGAACCAAATTATGATTTATACGAGGACGTTGATGGTACCTTGATGGAAATATCGGATAAAATATCAAATATTGTTTCAGTACCACCGCATTCTTTAGCCACAATTGGATAATTCTTGAAACTGCCTGCATATTCAGATGTGCTATTGCGCGCTAAAATAAAAGCACAATGCTTACTACTCTTACCTTGTTTACCGGAGTTGGTGGAGGAATACAATTTATAGTCTGTCGCTAGCTTCATCACTCCTAACGCTACCACCATTTGAAGTATTACGACAATTATTTTATTTGCTCTACTAAACCACCGATGACGCTTGAAACCAAAAAGCATCCACCAGTCAACGGTGTTTTAATAAAACTTCTTTTTATAGTTGCGTGAAAAACGCTTTAGTAAAAAAGTGAAAGTACCACCCAACGTATCCTATGGGGTAGTCATTGATCCAAACATTTATACTGTTGACAATGGGCACTTGAAAAGAAAAAACTAAAATAATTTTCAAAACTTAAACTATTTTTATTAATCAATTTATTGTATCATCATGTCGTGTTGCTGTTTCAGCCAACGCTAACATGGCTAAAGCGGTAATACTTCGTACATTTTGGTGTTCATCAATTAAACCATTTATTATCACTTCGATCAATAGCTTGATAATACAAGATGAAATCGCGTTTATTCGAACAGCGATTTGTTGTACGATTTTTATGCCAGTATAACGATCTTGCCATTTGGTACTCTGGCAGACCACCTTGAGGAACGATAATAATGTTGGAATGCCAAAAACAATTGCGACCACCACAAAAGCATGTGCAATGGTATTTCGTATATACGCCTCTATATTATCGATATCGGGACGCATTGCAGAAATCATTGCTGTTATACCGGTCGAATTTACTATTTTTGAGATTATCTCGTAATCTTTATATTCCTTAAGTTCAGGGTCATAAATAGTTTCTATAATTTTCAATAACACAATATCTAACAGATATTTATCATAATTTTGTGCATCCACAAGCGAAGGATTAGTATCGCATTTTATTTGAGGAGTTACATCCCATCGATTATGCCGCGTTGGTTTTGATACTCGTACCTTATTTTGATTTAAGAACGATTTTTTATGTGATATTTTATTTTTATATATTTATTCTATTCCACTCATTTTCGTGATTTTTTGGTCAAGAAAATCACTGGAATAATTAAATCCTACAATTGAAAATTGAATCCAATATTTCCAGAAAATTATTTCAATATCGATTTCATATAAATTTTCAAGATTCTCGCTCGAATTAATGATCCTTCACCTAAATACATATATATATGTAGTTTCCCAAATTATACCTACGTGTACTGATATACATACATTTACCGTAACTTAAATGTAAATGTAGTTTTTGTAGTTAATTCTTGATTTTTGTGAACGTAAATGTCATAATTGTGCCTTTGCAACACAAATAATTTACTATAATAGCCTAAATGTAGCTTACAACTTTTACATTCATCTTTTATTATTATTCAATCATACATGCCATATAAATTTGAAAAAAAAAACGAAAAAAAAATTTATCTCAAGAATGTAATTTTCGAGGTTCGAACTACGATCTAAAATTTTAAAATCCACAACGCTAACACCTAGACTATTGCGGCATGGGAATTTGCAGAAAAATTACTTGGTTTTATAAAAAGTTTTGAGCATTCTACTAAATTATATAATATGTAGATAGATTTACACAATGTGACGTATCAACATAGAGAAAGATAAAATTTGTCAGATCTTTCTGTAATTTGGTATACAGATGAAGAAAAAATTCTAAGAATAATTTCCTTTTACATCATATCGGAAAAATCACGGAAAATGCGAGAAAATCGCGAATTTCCACTCGGAAAATTCGTCGGGAAAAGACTAAAAAAAATATGCTGATCATCCAACATTAATTTAAATTTTTTTTTTTTTTTTGTAGTGATTTTTGAAAAATGGACATCCATGAAAAAAAAATCATAAAAAAAAATTAAATGCATCCCAACTCCGTATGCTGCTAACTACGCAGCTGTACTATTTAAAAAAATCATCAAACATTCTTTTCTATAAAAAAAAATACACAATACATATCGCTCATTTGCTGCAACAATGACACAATTTAAAAATAACAAATGTTATAATTTGAGAGACATTTCCGTTTGTCTTGTAGTGAGCTTTATAGCTTTAGGTGTGTCGTTATATCAGTTTTAACTATATTAAAAAGCCGATATTTCTCTATAAATAAGTCAAAAACGACCGATTTTGAGTTATGCCATTGTGGTAGCAAATGAGCGATATACAATTGACCATTTTAGAGATGGCGCTGTAAAATTTGGATAATTTTTCCAGATTTGAAGGCTTTACAGAGTTTTCCCAGACTTGAGACCAGACTCAATCGCATTTTCATGCAAAAAGACATCATATAGCCATTTTACGTCAACGAAATCGGTCTCGAAGTAGTTTTTCGTGCGGACATATATACATACCCGCAATTATTGCTCGTTTAATAATATAGAAGATATCGGCTTTTTAATATAGTTAAAACTGATATAACGACACACCTAAAGCTATAAAGCTCACTACAAGACAAACGGAAATGTCTCTCAAATTATAACATTTGTTATTTTTAAATTGTGTCATTGTTGCAGCAAATGAGCGATATGTATTGTGTATTTTTTTTTATAGAAAAGAATGTTTGATGATTTTTTTAAATAGTACAGCTGCGTAGTTAGCAGCATACGGAGTTGGGATGTATTTAATTTTTTTTTTATGATTTTTTTTTCATGGATGTCCATTTTTCAAAAATCACGACAAAAAAAAAAAAAATTTAAATTAATGTTGGATGATCATCATATTTTTTTTAGTCTTTTCCCGACGAATTTTCCGAGTGGAAATTCGCGATTTTCTCGCATTTTCCGTGATTTTTCCGATATGATGTAAAAGGAAATTATTCTTAGAATATTTTTCTTCATCTGTATACCAAATTACAGAAAGATCTGACAAATTTTATCTTTCTCTATGTTGATACGTCACATTGTATAAATCAATCTACATATTATATAATTTAGTAGAATGCTCAAAACTTTTTATAAAACCACGTAATTTTTCGGCAAATTCCCATGCCGCAGTAGTCTAGGTGTTAGCGTTGTGGATTTTAAAATTTTAGATCGTAGTTCGAACCTCGAAAATTACATTCTTGAGATAAATTTTTTTTTCGTTTTTTTTTCAAATTTATATGGCATGTATGATTGAATGTAAAAGTTGTAAGCTACATTTAGGCTATTATAGTAAATTATTTGTGTTGCAAAGGCACAATTATGACATTTACGTTCACAAAAATCAAGAATTAACTACAAAAAATACATTTACATTTAAGTTACGGTAAATGTATGTATATCAGTAAACGTAGGTATAATTTGGGAAACTACATATATTTATGTATTTAGGTGAAGGATCATTAATTCGAGCGAGAATATTGAAAATTTATATGAAATCGATATTGAAATAATTTTCTGGAAATATTGGATTCAATTTTCAATTGTAGGATTTAATTATTCCAGTGATTTTCTTGACCAAAAAATCACGAAAATGAGTGGAAATTAAATCCTAATGATGTAAATTGAGGCTGGGATTTTTTTTTTTTTTTTTCAAATTAGATTTAGAAGAAATTTTCAAGATTTTCGCTCGAATTAAGTTTGTAAAGTTTTCTCAAGTTATGTCTATACATTTACCGAAATAAGTACAATACATACATTTACAGTACCATATTATATATATTATTTTTGCAACAATAGATGCAAAGATTGATAATTTAAACGGTATTGTTTTTACCTTCAAAATATTCGGTATCATCGCTAATCGGAATATGATTCCGGAATCGGAAGTGATTGCGACTAGTCTTGATTACAAGATTCGTATACAATTCGTTTAGAGGGTCCTCTAGTATTGCTCAGGGCCTTTTTTTATTTTACCGATTTTGTTAAAAATTGGTAAGGGGTTTTCGGGTGCTAGAAAGCGATTGCGCTGGGTGTTGATTTCGGGAAAATTTGTCTAGGGGGTTCTCCAGTGGGCCCGGGTGCTTTTTTGTTAATTTTGGCGAATTTGCTAAAAAATTAGTGAGCGGGGGTTTTCGGGTGCCAGGAAGCGATTGCGACGGGTCTTGATAATTTAGAAGGTGTTCTCCATTTGTGCCCAGGCCTTTTTTTAATTTTTACGATTTTGGTAAAAATTGGTAAGCTGGGGTTTTCGTGTGCCAAGAATCAATTGTGACCGGTCTTGATTTCGAAAAAAATAGTTTAGGGGGTTCTTCAGTGGAACTCGGGCTCCTTTGTAATTTTCACGATGTTGGTAAATATTGGTAAGAAGTGTTTTTAAGTGGTATAAGGTGATCCCCATTGGTCTTGATTTCAGGAAAATTCAGACTCCATTTTTATAGTTTTAATGATTATGTTGAAAATTGGTAAGTATGTTTACCAGTCCAGAGTGTCATCCATTGGAACTTGGGTTTTTTAAATTTTAACTATTTTGTTAAAAGTTGGTAAAGAGGGTTTTCGAGTGCCACGAAGCGATTGTGATGGGTATAAATTTTTGGAAAATTCGTTTAGGGGGTTCTCCAGTTGAGCCCGGGCTTCTTTTTTTTAATTTTTACATTTTTGGTAAAAATTTGTGAGCGGGTGGGTGCCAGACAGAGATTGCAATGGGTCTTGGTTTAAAAAAATTAGCTTAGGGTCTTTCAGTGGTATCCGGGTTCCTTTTTTCATTTTAACAATTTTGGTAAACATTTGGTAATGAGAGATATTCGAGCGGCAGGAAGCGATCGCCATGGGTATTGATTGAAGTCAAATAGGGGGGTTTTGAAAGGTCTGCAATGGGTGTTGATTTCGGAAAATATATGTTTAGAGGGGCCTCCGGATGGTCGAGGTCCATTTTTTAAGTTCAACGATTTTTGTAATAATTGGTGAGCAGGGATTTTCTAGTGTTAGGAAACATTTGCAGTGGACTTTGATTTCGGGAAATGTCGTTTAGTGGGTCCTCTAATAGGCCGGGGGTTCGTTTTTTTGAATATTTTTTTATTGATCATAATTGGTGAAAGAGAGTTTTCGAGTGCCAAAACGCGATAACACCGGGTATTGATTCTTAAAAAAAACGTTAAGGAAGTTCTCGTCCGGTGAGCCCCTGTTTGCTTGGTTTTATCTTACTTTTTAACTTACTACCGGTTTCTGAAACGGTTATTTGATTTTTATTAATGTTGGTTGGGGTGGTTTTATTTCAGTAAATTTCGTTTAAGAGGATCCTCCTATGGGAATTCATATTTTTATTATTTTCTTTTGTTAATAGTAATTGGTTAGATGGAAATTTTCTAGTGAAAGGAAGCAATTGTAATGGGTTTTGATTTCTTGGAAAAATATTTTAGTAGGCTTTCTGGAGAGGTTCGGGTTTCATTTTTATTTTATTTTCTAACAAAGGAAATCTAATTGTTGTTATTGCTATTGATATTGCATTGTGTTTTGTTTTTTTTATTTGTTCAATTGTGATTTTTGAGAATTATATAGAGATCATAAATTAGTTCCAAATATGGATCGTATAGGTTCTGTAAAATGGCCAATTCCAATGGACCAAAGCCATTTCTCAACCGATTTCGATAGAACTCGGTATGTACCATGAAAATGGGATTGTAAAATGGGAATATGAATATTATTCTAGTTTCAATAGAATTAAACCATTTCCTTTCAATTGGGATGAATTGTATAGAATGGGATTTGTTTAGTATAGAATGGGATTCAAACATGAGTGTCGGAAATTTTTTTTGGAAAATCGATAGTCTAAATGGAACTAACATATTGCTCAATTGAATGAGGTGAAACTCAGTGACATGAACGTGTAACAAACGCTAATGTAATTCGGAACGAGCGTAGCTCGGTGCTCCTGGGACTTTATTGTGGTATTAAACGCATTTACATGTTTTTATTTATTCCAATCAATACTTCATGAATGTATGTCTTCTTCTTAAGATTGATAAACTACACAGCAGACACACATATAAAATTCCAACCACACCAACGAAAAGTTCGAACTAAAACCAAACATGAAATAGAAGTAACAAGGCCGAAATAATGTACGGTGCGCCATTTCGTATTAGTTGTAACTCGACAGTAGATTCTGAAGTGACAAATGATATTTTTTTTGCGACTTGGATTGATTGATTGGAGTGTTCGACCAAGCTTTAGGCAAGACCTTCCGGAGATCGCCAGTCCTCACCGAATACCCTGTTACACAGAACATAAAAATGATTTGGGCAGGTTTAGTTAGTAATGATAGAAATTAACCCGGTGACAGATACTTAAGTATAGCCAATAGTTAGTACTACCAGATACATACCACGGTAACACAACTGTATTCTGAAAATCATATTCATTATTACTTTAAAATTGACTTAAGCTAATAAATATAATCGGTATCAGCTGCTTATTCATATGATTTCCGCCATACTGGTCTCTGTTGTAAGTTAGGGCTACAATTTAGCTTAAACTAATATTATAGATGTAGAGTTTCAGCAAAACCTGCCACTAAGATTATAGAAGTTTGATCTGTAATGGATGCCATCCTGTAATGAATTAAACGCGTTGAAGTGCTTGTAAATTAAAAAGATAATAAATCAAGGCAACACAATTTCTAAAGTATATATCCGTTGGATATTTGAAATTATGAAAAATTCCTCAGGAATCTCTAAAACAAAATGAAAATCCATTATGACTAAATATTCAGTACTTAATTAATAGGATTTAACTTAAATAAATCAAAATCTCGGTCGCCGATTACAATTTAGATGACTACTTAACTTAAATTTCACTAAATATAGTATTTTTGTTAGTAATATATGATTAAATACTTAGCATAAGACAACACAATTTCTAGACTACCCGTCGTTGGTTATTTGAAGTTTCCGAAATCCAGTCAGGTTTCTCAGGTGCTTCTGAACTAAACCAAATTAAACGATTATTTTACACATACTAAATAATAACCAACTGAATCGTCTAACAGTTGGTCTAGCACCCTAAAAATAGCAACTTAATAACTGAATTTAACATTTCTTAAAATAATCAGCACAGATTTTAAACTTTCTCGTAGGTAATCCAGGATAACAATAATAGGGAAACATTAATCTTGCACGGGTTAAAGACACATAGGTAGTCAATAGTGGTTAGTGTTATATACCATATGATAGAGATAAGGTTAGCACAAGGGGACACCATTATGAAGCTATATATCAACTAGATGCTTCAAGATTTCGGAAGGCTGAGAAAGGTTCCTGGGGTATTTCTGAAAATCGAACTCGAGATTCGAGATTATAGTTATTTCTAAACTTTACTTACTTAAGTAGAGTTACAATTAAATTTAAATTTTTCAATTCAAAGTTTCAGAACAAATTATCAACTAATGGATAGAAAATTTTATAATAAATTCCAATCTAAGTTTCGCTCTCAAAAACGCAAAACCCATTATTGCAGTAAACTCCCCCACATAACTGAACTCGAGCACTATTAATATAAAAAATTTGGTTAAGTAATGCTGCTTCAGTCTCCTGGACCACCCACTATTGACTCGAAGCTCAACAGTTACTGTTTCTTCCCCACAAGAACCACTCAACAGCATCATTATCAAACCCGATGAAATGCCCATAATAACACACACCAGATACAGACCACTTGCACCCCTCATCAATCAATTCCAATTTTTTTCACAAACAACATACAACCTCCAATTATTTCATTCTCGTCCATTTGGTTGAGAGAAATAAATAAATTAAAATTTAGGTTTATGTCACCTCGGTAGAACAATAGTACTTTCTTCATAATACCAAACATTTACCACGGCTTATCACTATTAAATAAGTGCGTATAATTCCGGTAGATGGCAATTGCCTACTTTAGGCCATAATTCGTCAGTTACGTCTGCGTGACTCGTAATCTAAACCATGTTTGTCAAATGATTTTCGGTCTGAAATAGTTGACTTTATTAGTCAAAATCTTAGAGATTATAAAATACTTTATTGGACTCAATTCAGTATAATTTGAAAGCGAACTGATATTATGGTACAGTTACTCTAAATTAACTCCAGTTTCTTCCACTTTTTACAAGTAAGATACTTTAACATAGAAATTTGTTTCAGGCATTTGTTAGATCTTCGAAACAATCTCTTCCGCGGTGGTGCTGAACCCTTTCTGTCACATCAGAACTGAGAAACGCAACAATTAATATTCATTACGCTGGTACCCACCAACGAGTGGTGTGTTGGTGGTTTTAGTATGTTTCTGCTTTTAATATATAAGATTTTGTTACTTGAATGCAGGTGTTGTTAATCTCTTTGTGTTTTTGTGTATTCACGAAACAACTATGATATTATTGACATCATGCATTATTTGAACACAATAAGATTTTGTATATTCGACTCAAATACTATTTTTATACTTTGTATAATCGAATTGGTTTGAGTCGAATTAGGAGGGGTTTGGAATTGGGAGCTGTCTGAAAAAATTCATTTGAACGGTTTATTTAGGTAGGATTAATAAATTTGTTTACAGGGAATTACATACTGAATCAAATTGTTTTCTAATTAATTTAATTAATATTCTAAATTATAAATTGTCTAAATAAATAAATAGATAGATAAATGAAATGCGAATTTAGAAATGTTGGTTTAAATTAAGTTAAGATTTGATTTTTAACACAAAATGATGAGTTCATTTATGTGAATAAAGTGGAATTATGTTAAATCATTTTGGAAGGCTAAATGTTTTTGAGTTTAATGGTTGTCTTAATGGATTTATTGAAATTTAGATGGTGGGATGTACACACAATCGTCATAATTACGTATATGACACATCGATACATTTTTAAGAAAGTAAGGGTTCATTTTCATTGCATTTATTTATTGTTTTATTTACTTTGCATACTTGATTTGGCAGGGAATGAGGTCCGTGAACTGAGTTAAAATTTTGGATATACCATATCGTCGTGTCCAAATAAGAGTATTACATTTACAAATCGCTATTTTTTTGAAGAGGCTTGAAAGTGGTTATTGCTAATTTCCGCTTAATTTTTTTTTAGATAAAGTTCTTTCCAGAAAGTGTGGCAAGAATTTTATTTAAAAAGAATTAAGCCAAATTTAACATTAAAACCTTGACACGCCCTTCCAAAAAATTAATGATTTGCAGATGTAATACTCTTATTTGGACACGACAATATTTGTATTTATTTATTAATTAAGATTAAGAGATCAAATTTCTGAATTATTGATTAGGTGCAGGATTTTGATGGCCGAGATCTCTTCAATAGATGAATGATGCTAATTGGATTTTTATTTAGGTAGTCTAATTTTTTATAAGTTTTATTTTTGAGTTGCGAAAATGCCTAAGGTGAAGGAAATCATTTGAATATGTACACTATCAGACATAAATATTTGGACGACGTCCAGGATTAATCACTGGAGCTGATTTTGCTACTCGTGCAAATTACCGCTCAGTCGGCTTAGATAAAGTCGTGGGCGTCTACAACGTTGCTTATTTTTGTTGATCCGGTTTCAAATAAATTTCTTTTTATGAAACTGATGCTACCGTTTGATATTACATATTGTAGGGATTTATTTTGATAAGTTTCTTGTCGTTGCAATGCTTTTATTATCAATTTTTTAACGCTTTCATCTATTTCTTTGGAGAGGCTCATTTTTCAACCCCTAAATTAAATTTTTGAATACATGGTTAAAATTTTTATTCTAAAATATCCAAAAATATCTTCTGCTAAAATCAATCACTTTATTGGTTTTAAATTGTAATTTATATTAATATTGCTATTTCGTTTAATATTTATGTATATAGATTGAAATATTATACTAATTAAATCAATAGCATCGTACGTTATCTAGGATAAGGGAAATTCCCTTTTATATGATATTGTAAACTAAATTGCGTTGCAAAAATATTTGAGGTATTGATGAAAATGTTTCAACAATTTTTGTCAGTTTAATTTAATTTAATTATATCAAAGTGTCATAGTTTGTTCGGGTATTTTTGTCTGATGGTGTAGTGGATATAAAGTATATTTAATTATGTACATATATATAATTGTTAGATCGTCTCCAAGCTATAGAAATGTTAGTGAATTCTCGCTCAACATCCAGAAACTCCAAGCATCCAGCAGTTAGGTAGCGTAGAAAATGTATTGTTTTTGTGATATTTATTTTATTTTATTTATCACTAACTAATTTATATAAATAAATTTCTATTAATTAAGTAGTAAAGCAATTTAGTCTTCAGTGATACCAGGGAAACACTATTTGAGTTTTATTAGTAAATGTCATATTGTAGGTACATGTAGCACTTAACTAAATTATTGATATTCTAGGCTTTTTTGCGTATTATCAATTTTTAATTTATATTATATACTTTTATAAATAAATACAGGTAAATCTCGTTTAACGAACCCTCGAATCCTCGAATTAATGAACATCCAAAATTGTTGAAAAATCTCGTATTACGAACTTCAAACCTCGACTATTATTATAAGTACAGTTTATGTACATAAATGGTCAATTTTTAGAAACCACACAAATATTTTCCACCCAAAAATAGCACATAAAATTATTTACCTCGCACAACGAAACCTCAACCAACGAACGGTTTTCAGGGACACAATACGTTCGTTAAACGAGGTTTACCTGTAATTAATTTCAACATTATTAATTTTCTTTTTTCTAGGTCTGTAGAAAATTGCCGATTAGTTTAAATTTAATAGTATGGTTAAATATATATTTTCAACTTTTTATTTTTAAATCTAGTTGCAATAGGTAAATAATTAATTAACTATTTACTGGAGAATGGTAACTAATGGAACAAGTGCTGTGAATTTAAATTATAACTTAACAATTTAAAATTTTTAAACATTCTTTTAGAATTTTAGCTTAGAAGTGGGAGAGTTTACATAGGCAATTTTATAAAATGTTAATTTTTGTAATACTTGTATGTAATATATTGTGTTTTGCTCATTAATATATATTAATTAATTTAGTTTTAAAATATTTAAAGGTTTCTCTTCCTTAATTTGCTAATAAATAATTCAATTTTCAGAATATAACATAGTTCCAGAATCAATCTTTAATGTGGGGATTAAATTAATCCTAAATTTCAGAATTAGATTTGACTTCGATATTATGGTGATTCATTAATTAAAATTAATGCCTGGGAAATTATAATTGATTTTATTTGTTGATTCTTGATATACTTATAGTACTAACTGAATTATTGATGATTTTAGGCTGTTGTGGTGCTATAACATTATCATTTTTAAATTATTTATTATAAATTTTATAGAATAATTGAATTTTTAATTATTTATTCTCTTTTTCTTAATTGGTAGGAAATTTCTGATTAGTTTTAAGTAAAATTTTATGTTTAAAATGGTTTTTAACGACGTTTATATTAATTCATGTTGCAGTACGTAATAATTAATTAATTAGATATAAAAGGACCATGAAAAATGAAATAAGCGCGGTTTTTGTAATCTTAGCTTAGTAATTTTAAATTGTTCTTAAATATTTTATCAGGTAAATTAATGAAAGGAGGACATGGGGAAATTACAACATTAATAATTTTTAATTTAGGTTTAGGGAGTCCTGAGTATCCGGCCCTGGATTCCAGAGAGATGATCATCTAAAAATGTAGTTAGATTGTGTTGTCTTTTGTGCCATTAATTTAATAACTATCGATCGCACTGGTGTCTGTAACCGGGTCGAGTCTGTCCCAACTAATAATCCTATCCTATCCTTCGGTTTTGTTGTGTGTAAACGGGTGTACGGTGTGTGCCCGGGAGTCCGGGAGACTTGCTATAATGCTTGGCCGTACACTCACAATCAATCAATCAATTACGCTGGTACCCACCAACGAGTATCCTCCACTCCAGGCGATAGTAGTTTTGCATGAGATTCAGCTATTATATAACGGATCTCATTATGACACCTTAGTACTCCAATTATTTTCGTCAATATCATTAGATTCCACTATGCATAATCCCTACATATATAGCGTCTCAGAACACATTCACCGCATCATTTAACCCAGTAATAATCCCTGTAGACTCACTGATGCATCACAACACATTGGGTATCTCAAGGACAAGGTGTTGGTATTCTGTTAAAGGAGCCATTATGACCTTACTGGGGCATATTTCAAACTGGGGTGAAACCCTTTTTATATCTTATGTCCCAATACAGACATCACAGTTTAATCGGCAAAAACAATTCAAAATTTTCTCTACACTTTTTTCGATAATAAATCAGTTTGATAATTTTAATTTTAATTTTTTGTTGACTTGACAGTGAAATTGAATTCCTGCTTCTACACAGGTCCCTTTGGTAAATTCCCAATCGGTTATACTATTTGAATTCGTTCAATTCTGCGACATCTAACAAATCTCAGAGAACCTGGCTGTCATGAAATAATTTTTTGGCACCCTTAGTGATCCGAAAAACTGAATCATTATTTTTGTATATTGGTAGTAGACAAGCAATCTTCCCTACCATCCTTCTGGTTTAAAAACTTTCGGTTTTACTGAAAATCACGATAACAAGATAGGAATCCAGAAACAACCCTCTTCATTTTACTTCTCAGGAATAATCCTTGCGTTAACCATAAAACCAAACTTTTGATATAAAAACATAAGGGAAATCATATTTTTTTTATTAAGACAAATTTGTAAATGAAAACGTTACAAACTCTTAATTTTAATCTCCGAAATATTTCATAAATGGTTGAATTTCAACATACATTTACGAATATTGATTCAGAAAATCGTTTTCATTTTCTTGTAATAATTGATTTATTTAAACTAATCTACAAAGGGGTCACTAAGTCAATAAACAGTCGATAGGTGGCAGCACAAGTTTGGTAAAACCGACAAAAAATTTTCATCTGGAAAAACTTCAAGTTCTAAAATTGTAAAAAAGCAAAACAAATTCTCAAAATTTTACCAAATGTGTGAACATTATGTGATTAAATAATTTTTTTCACATTTTTCTGTAAACAACTATAGACATCTAAGGTACACATTCGTTCACGGGCCGCATGCAGCAAAATGGAAAAACTATTGCGGTGTCCCTCACACTCATTCCAGGGTGCTAAATTTTGTGGCCCTCGATACTCAAATAATTACCGTGTTGCCCAGCTGACTTTTTTTATCGAAGTGGCATTGTTGTATTTGTTTTGAAAATTTGTAATATTCAGTTACAAGGTGTCAAGTCTTATCCCTTGGCAAATGATTCATCACTTTCGGTGCAGGTGCTATACAAAACTGGGTTCGTTAGAATGCTAATTAAGATACTCTCCTATTCAGAAATAATTCCACCTGTTCAAGAGAGTTTTCTGAAGTTTCCCACGACGCAGTGTTATAAAACTATGGATACTTTGATTATAAAAATACAAAGCATAAAATGAAATCCATTTCCAAAATTCATGAATTTATTATTTTTCTATTATTATGTCATCCAAAACATTTTTGGGCAATTTAACAAGAGGCCTAAATGAAGAAAAGGGGAGAAATTGAACAATACTATAGCATTTATTCATATAATTTTCGAGCGATATACTCATCTCAGAAGAAAAACCAAAAGAAAATGAAAAGAAAATTACCATTTTCAATTTATCGTTTTCTTATTATTTGGCGACTAATGGACTGTACCAAAACTATTTTTTGATATGATTGTATATGTTATGTTTATATGGGAAGCAATTGAAATAATTGCATGACCAAACCTTTATTTGTAGTATACACATAAACAATATTACAGGTTGTTTGATCATTCGTGAGCATAAAATTGGTCCTTATTTTGGGGTTGACTATACTGTTCGTGTACCCTAAAAGTATTTTAAGATTTTATTCCAACAATAAATAAATAAATTCCCCCCTTTATATTATATATTGAATAAGTTCTTCTTTCTTGTCCTTCTCGCATTATATTAGTATTCTTGAAGTGCTCTCCCGTTTTTATTAAAGTATCATCATGTATTCTGGTTTCTATTTCATACGAGTTCGTTCATTTAGAACCACGATAATTATTTGAGTTTGTTTTTGTTGAAATTGTCTCTGCTTTTTTATAACATCAACATCAACATATAAACATTAACATGTTATTTACTGAATTGTTGATCAAGAAGCACGTACACGAATATAAAAAATTAATTAATTTCTTTAAGCTGTTTACTGTTTGGGATAAAATAATTTTTGTATTTTCGCTAAACTAAAATAAACAAATTACTCACATACTAATTAAAATTAAAAGCAATTAGGGTACAGGTTGTTGGTGTATTCTATAGTTAGTTGGTAAAGCTTTATTTGTGATGTTGCACAAGCAACTAGAATGTGTATGGCGTTAGAACGAAATATTTATTACATAAAAATAACTGTTTTTCATGGTACAAAATTCTCAGTAAGTAGTTGCAGTATGTAATTTTTAAATATTCATCAGGTTTTGAGTTTACAATTGCATGGCATCTTTTTTGTATTTAATGTTTTTTTTTTGTAAAGAAACAGCAGGGGATATAAAAAATACTTTTAAAATTGAACATACATACCTTACAGTGTTTAACTGAAAGAAATAATTATGCAGCAGTAACATAAAAAGTTATCTTGTATTCATAACTACTATATATAACGTCTGTTTTTACAAACATGAAATCCACTTGAATGTGAAGCTGGCGTCAATTGCCTAATATTTTGCGACTTATTCACCGAGCAACTTTATGTTTGTCGATTATGTATCTCCACGATCATGTATTGAGTAACCCTTATTAAATGTACCTAATATTTAAATTTATTGGTATCATGTGGCTTCCCTGGCCTTACAAGAAACTGGAGGGCAAATTGGAGAGTTATTTATAGAGCCGGCTGAATATTTGGTAGAAAATTCGTCACCATTGCAAAAAACATCACAATCGATTAACAAATCACCTTCAAATAGAAGTCTCAAATCACTTCGCCCACTTTTATAGATTGACCAAAGAAAACTTAACTAATTATTCGCGTGAAGTTTGTCCTAAATTTGTCCTAAAATTACAAAAGCAAAATTTGGGACAAACTTAGAACAAACTGCACGCATTTGTCGACGGGCGTGAAGTTTGTCCAAAAATTGTCCTATTTTTTTACGTCTGAGAATGTTTTGGTTTAATAAATAAAATATCTCGTTATTTAACAAACATTTCGTGACTACTGACTGTATATGCGACACTTAAAAACCGAAAATTGTATTTTTTTCCATCTGACAAGCAAACAAATATTTTAATTAGTAATCGAAAATCCAGTGTATACAGGATTTTATTGAAAAACTCACCATATCAATGTAGTTAGAAATGTTGTATCAAGAAGTTCCTCTTTATCGAGATAAGACCGATAGTGAGAGTTTCGAAAAAATCCATGACGTTAGCAAGAGCTACATATAGTGCTTAGAGGTAATCCGTGGGTGATTCGCGAGCACTTGTTGCATAGCGAGAGTGAGAGTTTCGAAAATTTTCAGTGACGCTATCTCGAGTTATGGTCTTGAGAAATACCCATTATGGGAGATTCGCGGGCACTTATCGCATAGCGTTGCATTCATTGAAGTTTTCTCTACGCTACGCGATAAGTGCTCGCGAATCTGCGATAAGAATTACTTCTAAAGACCATAACTCGAAATAGCGTCATGGAAAATTTTCGAAAAGCACACGAATCGTAACGGTGCGAAAACTTCAACGAATCCAATGCTATGCGATAAGTGCACGCGAATCTACCATAAAGATTACTTCTAAATTTCTATAACTCAAGATAGCGTCATGGAAAATTTTTCGAAAATCACACGAATCGTAAAGAAAACTGGAAAGACCGTAACTCGAAATAGCGTCATGGAAAATTTTCGAAAATATTACGAACCGTGGAGAAAGCTTCAACGAATCCAACGCTATGTAACAAGTGCTCGCGAATCATAAATAAGGATCGAAATACCGTAACTCGATAACGCGTCTCAGTTTTTTCAAGTTTCTCACAATCGGTAGAAAAACGTTAACGAATCCAAAGGCACGCGAGGCAAGAGCTTGCGAACTATAAATACAACTTATAGACCATAACTTATGCTTAAGGACTACTTGTAATAACCAATTCTCGATAAAACGGAATTCTCAAGAATTTCTCTTGTTACGACATTACTAACCAATTGGTTGATAGTGTGTTTCTGTACATATTGTATAGATAACCAGATTCTATTTTGCCGCTTAAAATAAAATAGTTTTTATTGTTTGACGTTGAAAAATTACAAATAGTTTTTTTTAAATATTGTTTATTCAGGTAAAAATCATAATACCGAGAAATTTAATTTAATTAACCAATACATTCTCAAGTGAAAAAAGTTAGAACAAATTTCGGACAAACTTCACACTCGTAAATCATTTAGCAGACTTAATTTTAAAGATTTTTAATAATACCACAGAATACAAAAGCGTTTATTACACCCGCATGCTGAATTTGACAATAACGATGATTGGAACTATTGGGAATTGGCACTAAATTGCGATATTCAAACATCAAACTTAAGAATTTAAGTTACTTCGTTCAGAGAGCATCTACAACATTACGAAAGCAACGTGCCATTCAAGAATACAAAATAATAAAACAGAAAAATAAAAAATCAGAATTAACATTAATGGTGTCCCATAGTCGTTTGCTAATCAAATTTATATACGACCTTTCATACCAAGAGAATTTATTAGACCGATATTACAATATCATATTGTAACGAAATGCTAAGATTTCGTTAACAGAATATGGAATCAGAGGTGTGGTGTGGTCTGGTAGCTGGCTAGAGCTCACAGTGTGTCGTGGGGATTTCCAGACTTGATCCATGCTTGAATAACCGCATGAGAAAGAAATGAATAAAAAAAACGAAGGGAAAGGAAATGCTAAACAATGCCACATCTACAGAATCTAATGAAATAATAAGCAGAATGCAATCGTTCGGGTTGATAAATCCACCCCGCTCAATCCCCGCACAGGCTGCTGGGAAGGCGCCCTTATCATCAGCCAATCTACCGGAGTTGCCTTTGGTTGCGACTGTCACCAATGCCAATTAAAGAAGGAAGTTTTCTCAATAGGCCACACGGCGATCTCACGTGGTAAAACCTATGATCCATACCAGAAACGATCAACACTTATGTTGTGTCGCTCTCTCCAACAGCCTGCCACGAGAGGACAACACAACGGGAGGGATATGAAAGAACCGACGAACCACTAGGAACCAACCGAGAAGGAGCCAGATATCAACACAAATAATAAGAAAAATAAGAGTGAACAATAAAAAAAAACACAAAATAGGAGCTAAAACAAATACACCAGAGTCTCGCTATGCGTCTATTCTATGTGCGTCTATTCGCTCTTGCGTCGGCTAAAAAAAACGTTAAATTAATTAACGAATTATTATTAATAAAGTGATATTATTTATATTATTTATCATACATATTTGTTTTATTTTAAATTCTCACCCGTGTGGAACCGAACAGGGACGCAAAGCGGGACCTTGGTGTATTGCGAACGAATAACTGTAAAGTGGATATGGAAAAATATAATTAATGAATTTTTTTTTAAAAACCAAACTGGATGAAATTATAACGGTAAACTATGGTAACAATTATGAGCGATAAATACCAACGGTAAGTAATAATAACATGTGATCATAAAAATTTGGTAGCAAACATAAAAATGTTTGATTAAAAGGAAATAACGGAAACTACAAAATCAATTAGCAACACTGTGGTGCATACATGACTACACGACGCAAAAGCTGAAAAAAAACGTTATGTAATAAAAAAAAAATTGATCATAGAAAAGAAACCGAAAACTCGCGCTACAGTCAAGGCCGGCTCACAATAGTAGATATCAAAATAAGAATTAAAGTTATTACATCATAACCATTACCAACTAAGCCATTTACGTTATATGAATATTTTGGCACAGGCAATGGCAACATTGTATTTTTGTTGTTGTTTGTTTTCGGTTTCAGAAAAAAAAAATTCAAACGGTACCTGAAATTCAGACAATGTCCGGCCTGATCCGCTCACTTCCACTCGGCCACACCCAACAATTGGGGGCGACCCTCTCAGCCACACCCAACAATTGAACACAGGACACCGTAGGAAAAAAATACACTCGGTAAATCTTCGACGATGAACGGACCGCTAAGCGTCCGTTATCTCTGTAGCACACTGAACAGTTTAGTTTAACTTATTTACTAATCTTGTCAAAATTTTATGTTTTTTTTTTTAATACACATTTTCCACTTGGTAGTCAAGAAAACAGATTTTACTAGAAAATCGACTACCGTCTACTTATTTTTTTACATTTGTACGTTTTTTTTTATTATAACATCATCCATAACTGAACAAATTATATTTGTACAAATAAAATTTTAATTTATCAAAATATTCATTTAAAAATATATTATAAAAATAAAAATGGAATGGTCAAAAAAAAAAGTAACAAAAAAAAATCAGTGACACGGTACTTATCGTATTGTAAGAAATGGTAAAACTGTACACGCCACACGGTACAAGTGCGCGAATTATAAGGAAAATAAAATAAAAATAAATTACGGGCCAATAAATAAATTATTCACTTCACTATTAATTACATAATTTAAATGTTTTTTTTTCCAATTTTTAAATAAACATAGTCCGCGGTCGAGAACCATTCTCACTGCGCACTTGACTGACTTTCAATTCTTTTGTTTTTCATTCGTTGATCAAAAACAAAAACTTCGCCACGAACAACCGCTCTCGTTATCATCTAATCACGCAAGCATATGCATCACTCACACCAACAACCAAAACAAAGAAAAAAACCTTCTCTTAAAAGAACATTCTAGAATAACGAATAATAATCGCACGACAATTATCCTCTCTTTTCCCAAAAAACACAACCAAATCAAAATAAACGATTGTTCCATTGCATCTTGCACCACGTGACATCAATCATAATTTTCCCATATTCTGCAAGATTACAATACAATGAAAGAAAAATAAACAAACATTCGGTTTTTGTATATGAATGTACGTTGTATACGAAGATGGTTACGCAACCATGGGCGGCGTAACAATATTTCTACATCGTAGAAATAATTTGATATTTAATGTGATATTCTAATAAGGACGTATCAAAACATTTTTCTGTTGCATTATTTTTCTTATGATGAAGCTAAATGCTGCAATATTTATATAATTATGTATTACCTAATAAGTGAAATTTTATTACCTAATAAGTGAACCTGTGAAATTTCATTGTTGATGAAACAAAGTAAAATAATTAAATTTTTCTCCCAACGTCTTAAAAGCCTCTTGTTTTAATACTGTTTTTTGGTATTAAAGTTGGCCTTTTTCTTACTATTTTATAAAATGTGTGTGTTGCTAAGCTACACTTTTAATCCTTGGTGTAAAAGTAGGTATTTTTAATACTATAGGAGAAAAATATTATAGTGAAGACACAATAATATGTATAATGTATATATTACAAGTAAGTACAAATTATGTAATTAAAATTTCAAAATTGAAAGTAATTTTGTTGAAATATTTTGTGAAACTAAGGAGATCATGACTTTTGTTTGGTTTGACTATTGTAAGTGTCAAACTGCCAAGCTATAATTATAATATTTTTCTTGCGAACAAAATGTTTGAATCAGAAGATTTATCAAATTTACCTCCGGATGTGGTTCAAACAGCAAAGGAAATTGTATTAAACCTATTGCCATCAAAATCACGTAAGATTAACGAGTGCGCATATAACCGATTTTTGAAGTGGTGTACTGAAAAAAATGTGCAATCTGGATTATATTCAGAAAGCGTTCTATTGGCATACTTTGCCAATTTGTCTACGAAGATGAAAAGTTCGACTCTTTGGGCGCAATATTCTATGGTTAAGGCCACATTAAATTATAAAAATGGCGTAAACATCGAAAAATATTCCAAATTGCGAGCATTTTTAAAAAAACAGAATGTTGGTTACACAGCAAAAAAATCGAGGGTTCTCGATAAAGCACAAATCGACTTGTTTTTAAATTTTGCTCCCAAAGAGTCGAACTTTTCATCTTCGTAGACAAATTGGCAAAGTATGCCAATAGAACGCTTTCTGAATATAATCCAGATTGCACATTTTTTTCAGTACACCACTTCAAAAATCGGTTATATGCGCACTCGTAAATCTTACGTGATTTTGATGGCAATAGGTTTAATACAATTTCCTTTGCTGTTTGAACCACATCCGGAGGTAAATTTGATAAATCTTCTGATTCAAACATTTTGTTCGCAAGAAAAATATTATAATTATAGCTTGGCAGTTTGACACTTACAATAGTCAAACCAAACAAAAGTCATGATCTCCTTAGTTTCACAAAATATTTCAACAAAATTACTTTCAATTTTGAAATTTTAATTACATAATTTGTACTTACTTGTATAATTAGTTTATAATAAGCATTTTTTCGTTGAAGAAAAAATAGTATGTGTTATTCGGATTAAAAGTGACTTTGTTTGACTCGCAAATATTTGCTTTTGCTCGGCTACGCTGCGCTTCGCCTCGCATGCAAATATAATTGCTCGTCAAACAAAGTATCACTTTTAATCCTAATGACACAATGTACTATTGTATGTAAATTGTTACACAAATTTGTTTGTTTGTTACTCGGTAATTTTACAGTATATCAAAGTTGATTATAGGGAAAGTGGGTCAGAATCGCCACTTTTTAGTAAAATATCGGTAGAAAAATTTTTATTGATATTTTTTTAAATCGGGAAACTGTAATAAATACTTTCATATTTTCTGAACCAATTGTGAATGTAAGGATTTTTTCTTATTATTACAAAACATTTTTTCTAATTTCTGCTTGAACTCTATAGAAAGATAAAAGTGCCCCGGTCCGGGGTAATTTCGCCAAATGAAGGGGCACTTTCGTCAAAGTAACTATTTTAGCAGAATCGTTAGTCATACACATTATAAATAAAAGAATTTTTTGAAATAAATAAAATAAAAACGCGTACATTCAATAAAATATTAAATTAAAACTTAAACATACAGAGGGTCACAAAATTGAAGGCACAAGCAGTATTACTTATAGACGTTTACGTAAATTTAAGAAAAAAATTTATTAGTTTCTCATGGAATTGTCCATACAGTATAAAAATAAATGCGTAACAGTAAATAAAAACAGTGCGTACAGTAAATAAAAACAGTGCGTAAAATAAATGTGTAAAATCAAATTAAAAATCATTATTTTAATAGAACGTTAAAATAAAACAGATTTTTAGTTCGTTAATGTGTTGTGCCTTCAATTTTGTAAGTACGAGTATCTATACATACATTCAAAATAAATTTGAAATAAAAATAAACGTTGGTATAATTCAGTCTTTTCGTTTTGAAACCAAATCATAAAGGCACTCAACTTAATGGCCGTCTTTTATCGAACGTTATATTTCGTTAAATCAATTACAAAATAATACCTTTTCCCTTGACGAGATGTTCCCGGAGGATGCTCACGTGTTACCAGCTTCATATAAACATCATTTCTATAAATTAATGAAATTTCTTGTTGGTTTGGATCAATAAATAGTTGACTTGTAGCATGTTTGGGCAAGAAGCTTACGATATAGGAGTTATTAGCTTCCACTTCGGTTATTTGACACACGTAAAATATCAAAACACTCTTTACTATGAATTCAACTAAAACGTATGTCCACTTTTCCAGTACATCGGAGTCGATGAGAGATTCGGCATAAGATATTCCGTCAGAATCAGTTTCAAACGAAGAAATTTGAATTTTCATTCTCATTAATTTCTTTTGCTTAAATGATTTAATTTTTAGGAATTGTAGAATTTTTTTGATTTTAGTAACTCTATTCTTTGCTTTTCTGCTGTGGATGTAAAAATTCTTTATTTACCTGTTATTTTGGATTGAGTTATTTTTCTAATCTGTGAGATAAGATGAGCTTCTTCAGGTTTTTTCATAGTTTGGATGGGATTTCCTTTTAAAATGATACCTTTAGTACTGTTGTGAGTGATATTCGTTTCTGCACCGACTTCACAGAGCAGGTCACACTGGACGCCATGTAATTCATCTGAAATTTATTATGTTTTTAAAATATATAATTCGTAATAAAAATAAAATTTACGTATCATTGACCCCGAAGATCATTGTATTATATGGGTAAATCCCTGGCGCGAAAACCCCTTTTGGATATTTTCCGATGAAAACGCTTTTAAAAATGGAATTTTGGTTAGTCCAGCCGCATCGTTTATGCTTATAGGGTTTTCTGGGTTCGTTGTCATGAAATTATTGTATGATGTTTCACAATATTTTTTAAACGGTCTGAAAATGGACACGTCGAGTTGTTGCATTTTATGAGAGACATACATCTCGGTGATCATCGTGACATCTCGGTGGAAGCGACAGCATTATGATGCCATTTTCCCGACCATACATAATAGATTCTATTAAGCAATGTGAAATGTGATTATCCATCAGTAATAAAATTAAACTGTCAGCGGTGCATTTGGTAAACTTTTTAATATGTCGCATAACATCAACAAAAATCTCCGCAGTGATCCATCCACTCTTCGAATTAAAAGCTGCAGATCCTGTTACACGACCGATTATAAATCTTTCATTGTAACGAGCGGTTTTTTTTAACTCAAATCAATTACGACGTGACGTTGTGTAACATTTTAGTATTACAATATTATTTCACCCAATGTTTTATACTTCGTTGCAATATTTGTTTTTGCAACTGTACAGCATTTAATTGATATTTAGCACCCTTTGTTTTTTTTAATTCTCTTATCGGTTAGAAAAACGGGGGGATATTTTTTTCAGTTGAGTTTTTGAGAAAAAAGATAGAAAAAGTTTGGTTCTCGCTCAAGAAAGTGAAAAAATAAAATAAAATAAAAACAGTTAAAATTAAAAATTATAAAAAATTATGGAATGTGACTATCTAAAAATGATCGATATCGAATAGATTCTAATCGAAATTATATCTAAAAAAAATTATGTAAATTGGGATATCTTACATATGTATACCTAAAATTAAATATACATTTGATTGGATCTTACAATAAGTTTACAAAGTGTTAAGAATATTGTAGATCATGAACCGTTAAATCCTTAAGGCCTATTCATATGCATCGCATATTTATTACACATGAAGCGCGATTTATCGTAAAAAAGTTTATTTTAAAAATAGTTATTTGTTTTTGCAATATTAAAATATTATACAAAATATTTTAAATGTCTTTGATCTGAGTCTATAAAATACAGATTTTAAATGTCTTCGATTGGAAGTTAAAATATCAAGAATTGTCAAAATTGTATTTATATAAAGAGTTTAGATAAGTTATTGTGAAATAAGTATGACACGATATTCTCAAAAAATAAAAAATTTTGTATGTTGCAATGCGAGTATGGATGAGAAATAGGCGCCGTCAACAACGAAAATATTGGGTTCATCCCATAAACCAAACAAAAAAAAACTAATGAAAATTTTTCACGTTAATTCACGTTGACACCCCTTATTCTATTTTAAGTATTTGCGGATGTCAAACCACACTTTGAAGCAATTCTTAAGGGAATAGAGTTTTTATTGAACCCTAATCCAAACAACTTCCGGCGTTCGTAATTACTCTGAGGTAATTTAAGATTGAATATACAATAAATTTGAATTTATTCATTTGTTCATGTCGTAGGTTCTTAGCAGTCGGAACAAGCTATACTCATTTGATTTTTCGATTTCAGATGGGCATCTCTACAATACAATTTTAAGAAAACCTTCTCGAAAAATCTTATGGTTGATGCCAAATACAAATTCCTAATGGTTAACATTGGTGCATATGGTTCCAATGCTGATTCAACAGTATTTGCATCTTGCGAGTTTGGAAAATCTTGGTTACATTCCCCCAATATTCTTAATATACCGGATGATGAACCATTACCTGGAACGGTTAAGCCGTTACCATACGTGATAATTGCTGACGAAGGATTCGCACTAAATATGACCATCATGCGGCCATTTCCTGGTCAAAGCTTGTCCACAAGGAACATGATTTTTAATTACAGTTTTAAACTATTGACATATATGTATATTGCATTTAAGATTTTACCTATATAAACTCGTTTACATAATTTATATTTTTTAAAAAGGTTATCAAGAGCGCGACGTGTGGTTGAGAATGTATTCGGTATATTGGCGCAAACGTGGAGGATCCTTTTGAACCGTCTTGAAGTCCAGACCGAAAGAATAAACAACATAATTTATGCTTGCTGGATTTTGCATAACCTTCTTCGAATGGATGATATGTCACCAAAGACTCCGGAGCAAAGTGGCACACACATTGAAGTGTCCAACCAAAGAGCTTTCTCACTTCAAACGGCATCTTATGCCTATGATATAAGAGAGCAGTTCGCTGATTGGTGCATCAAAGAAGGAGATGTACCTTTCCAATATCATACGATTTAATTCTAATGAAGTACCTAATTAATTCGTTTAATAAACAAACAAAAATTTTTAATAATGTTTAAAAAGTTATGTATATACGTAAACACAAATTTTATTTCGCGACTCAATTTCAATCAGGTACATATCAAAATTATAATATAATAAATTTAAACCTATAGGACTCATCGTCAGTATCGACTTCAATAGTTGTATTGCTTTCACCAGAAATAAAAAAATTTACAACAACAATCGTACTAGATTGACCAAAAACTAGTTTAGCTAACCCAAAACAATTTAGTGAATTTTTAGTTTTAATACCTGCCACAAGAGTCGAATTGATAAGCAAAATACAAGCAAAAAAAATTAGATCAAAATTTGGTTAATTTTTGCTGTTGCTTTGACCAGCCCGACTCGCTCTTCGTGCTAAATAAAAACAACAATTATGTTATCTATTTAAAATTTTAGTTAGATCAGTTTTACCTGGGTACTTCTATAAATGGTACAAAAAACTGCAGAATTTCAAAGTAAGCCCAATTACAAGCTTATTTTGGTGCTTTTGGGCCACTAGGGATGTTAGTTTGCTTGAAAGCAGCACTAAATTTATCGCGCCAGTTTTTCCACCTGGCCTTACATAAAGACACTGCAACAAAAAAGAAATTCTGTATATGTAATTGAAATTCAATATAAGCCCATAATTACCTTCTTGGCCCAATACTTAACCGATTGCCACCCAAGTATCTTCCTTCTTGCATCGGTTTTTATAATATTTCGATTGCTTATTATAAATTAATAGATGCGACTCCACTTCCATAATTAATTTTTCGTCGAATTCTTTCTTATTCATTCTCATAAAATCACAATTCAATACTTCGATTAATCACAATAATAATTTATTAAGTAATAAAATAATAAAGTTTATGAGATAATTGAATAAAACAAAGCTTAATTTCTGCTGATATTACAACAATTTTAAACTAAACGACACTAACCAAAAGTAAAAAAACAAACGACAAAAATATCAATTCAAATAAAAGTCAGGTTAAATTTCTACGATTTTGTTTATCGCTGAAGCATAAAACTGCAATATAGTATGCGCGATTGTCGATATGCAGAAGCACTGCAATATTGAAAAGTTCGCGCGAGTAAACGTTATTTTGCAATTTTTGTTAGGGAATGTGAGTTTGCTAAGAAATTTTAAAATGAAATTATATTCGGATTTGTTTATTGAATATTTTTTAAGTGACTAGAATTTATTTTACCATGTAATTTAAGAGAAATCAGTGAATCATTTTTACTCGTACGAGAAAAGTCGCGGTACATGTGAATAGGCCTTTAAAGTATTTTTTATTTTTTTATCGTACAAGGGTCCTGCTGATGGTCGACAGTGTACCTTACATATAACGTACCTAATGGTGTAGTAAAAGTAAAAGAAAGTAAAAAATATTTGTCTGACTGCTGTTCAAAATTGATGAAAGATCCGTTCGGTGCAAGGGGAATTATCAAAAAATGTAATGGAATTTGCAAACTAGGAAATGTTATACAATTTTGTATAAATCATTTTTTGTGCAGTCGAGAAACCTAAGGTTTCATCCAGATTCAGTGTCTTTTTTTTAAGATCCACAAAAGTAACGGCAGATATTACTTCTGCACCAGCATACACAAATTTTTCTCCAATATTTTCCACGTTTACTAAATTTTTCCACGTTTAGACTGTGACTGAAACCTGTGATAAATATTTTTTAGTACAAATTTTTGACATTTATTTGAAAAATATTCCCCTACATTCACAAATTTGTATTACGCTGCCCGAATTGTGTAATAATTTTTTGAAGTATTTCCCCTTCTGTCATATTGTTCTTTGATTTTAATGGCAAGCAACCCATTTTTGTATACGCATCGAATTGGCTTCCGTCTAATATTATATATTGTAGCGTAGGGCTATATTTGTTAGGACCTAGTATAATAGGATGATGGTGCAATAATTCTCCCCAAACATTTGGAAAATATAGGAACCTAAGTATCATATTAAAATTATCGTAAAACTATGGCATTATCATCCTGTTATACTACGCCTTACAAATACAGCCCTACGCTACAATATATAATATTTGACGAAAGCCAATTAGATGCGTATAAAAAAAGGATTGCTTGCCATTAAAATCAAACAACAATATGACAGAAGGGGAAATACTTCAAAAAATTATTACACAATTCGGGCAGCGTAATAAAAATTTATGAATGTAGGGGAATATTTTTGAAATAAATGTCAAAAATATGTACTAAAAAATATTTATCACAGGTTTTGGGCACAGTCTTAGTAAACTATGCAATATCACTAAAATTTGTGATATATTGTAATATTTATTTTGTCATAAAAATAATAAATTATTTCTACGTTGCAGAAATATAATAGTATAATATCGGCGTTAGTCAAAATTTAATTATGTTTTATAAATTTATATACGACCTTACCAAGAGGATTTATTACTCAGAAATAATACCTTTATCCACTTTTGATATATAATAGCCCGATAACTATGCTGATTTCAAATAAAGAAAATGTAAAATAACCCATTGTTATTGTATAACCCACGTTACTAGGGGCAACGTGAGTTATATTTGGCATAACAAAATGTTGAGTAGTCATTGGAAAATTATTGGTAGTCAAATTGAAAAAACTATATTCCAAAAATAAGTTAAATTAAAGTACACCACGACAATTTAAAGAACGGTCACTATGATAAAATATATTTCAAAATTCAATGCTCCACTGTGAAAACACAAAATGGAACTATGTATTTCTTATTAATTTACGAAATTTATTTCAACAAAAGTGGATAAAACGTTGTGTGCCACCCGTGAGCAAAGAGATATTATCCACTCGGGATAATGTCCCACTCGGCTATCGCCTCGTGGGACAAACTTATCCCTCATGGATAATATCTCGTTTTGCTCACTAGTACCATAAATAAATATTAAATGCGATTATATTAAAGCAATCCACAAAAAATGTATCGGCCAACATGTCGGTGAAATTTTTATCATTAAAATGTCAATAAAACGTCACAGAAATGTCAATGTCACAGAAATGGGAATGTCTTCCTATATTTAAAACTTACTACGATATTATTCGCTAAGAGCAAAGTATTTTAAGTAAATTTAAATCCATATTACACGGTAATCTATTCATTTTATCTTTAAGACACCTAGGGGAAAATTGTTGGAATTTGGAAGGTGTATTAACCGTAGAAAATAATATTTCTTCAAAAGGTTCGACATTACTTTGGAAAATGATCACTGATGAATTGTCAAATTTATCAACATAACAACAAAAAAATTATTGGTCCCGTTTTTTCTTCCACTGCAACCCCCTCTATTTTACACTTGCATGGAGCTAAAAGTTAACCCAAACTGCTTGTTACTAAAAGCTATCTTTGTACAAAATTTCGATCAAAACTATCAATATTTGTGAGAATGGCAGGCAAAACAAAAATAATAAAAATGTATGACTGGAAGGACGGAAGAACGTACACGATATTTTTCTAATCGATGTTTTGGGGTCCCGGTAGCCTAATTCGTCGAGAAATGTGAAAATCTGGAACAAAATTTTTTTTCGCGATTACAATAATTACCCACTATAACTTCGTTATAGTGGGAAAAGAAAAAATATAAAAGTTCTTCCATGAGTATAACAAAATATCGTAATCAACTCGCGATTAATGGTTATTACTCATTCGGCTAATTACGAAACTCGCTATCACTCCTATCGCAATCTTTAAGTAATTGTGTGAGTAATATTAGCTTAACCTACTCAAAAAAAAAATCCAAACAAGTTCGAAATGTTTTAAATAAAACCTCACCATAACAACCCAAGCAACGACACAAAATATTTCTAAATTCAATGTTTTAGTTCGATGGAACTTTTATTACTAATTTATAACATTTATTTCAACAAAAGTTACAACACGTTGTATGCCACTTGGCTGTCACCTTGTGGAACAAACTAATCCCTCGTAAGATAATATCGTGAATAATTTGGGGAATAATCACCTCACTCGCATGTACTATCGCCTGCAAAAGTATGTTATATTTGAAAACATAAAACTACTTTAGCAGCGACTTGCAATTATAATTATGATAAAGAATAAGGTAAACTATTATCACATACACAACAATGAATACAGAAAAACAAGATTTAGTCATTTATTCGGTTTTCTTTTTATTTGCAATCTAACTGTACAGAACGGAACGTGAACCAATTCACAAGCAACTGAACCTCTTTAGTCAATCTTCAGCTCAACCTCTAACTCAATTTACAACTAAGCCTCCAACTCAATCGCAATCACCAAATTAACCGCCAACCCAACTCACTCAAACCAAATGGAAGCCAACTAAACCCTAACTCAACATTACCTCAACTTAGCTACAACCAAATCTCAACCGTTTGCTCAACTCGGCACCTAATGGTTAACCCAATCCCAAAATCAACTTGATTCGCAAGCTGCATGCATGTATGTACTCAACTTAATCTAACCTCCCACTTAACCCTAAACTCGACCCCAAATTAATTCCTAACCGAAATTCTCACTCAAATCCAACTCAAATTTAATTCAAACCCTAGTCATCATCATACCATAATAGCAACGTAGAACCGTACCATAATAGCAACGTAGAATCATAACCTTAAACAACTTATCTTAATACCGTACCATAGTAACGTCGAACCATCATACCACGGTTAGATAGTATATCTTACCATCAATCCACCAAACCTTCATACCGTCGTAACATCGTACCATCGCATCATCATACCACCATTTAATCATACCATCATACTGTCAGGCCATGATTACATCATACCATTCAACCGTCATACCATTATAGCGTTATACCATCATACTATCACACCGTCATACTACAGTAAATACAGTCATACCATCAAACGTACTATCACACACAATCATACCATCACACCATGATACAATATTACCAAACCTTCTTACCATTATATTATAATAATATCACATAATATATAACATGTTACCAAGATACCACCATACCATCGTACCGTTACCCCATCATACCATTACACCATCGTTCCATCATACCATTTTACCAAGATACCATCATACCATCGTACCGTCAAATCATCATACCAATATTCGTACCATTATACCATCATACTATCATACCATCATATCAACATACCGTCCTATCATTATACCGTTGTACCATCATAACAGCATACAGGTTTTACCCTTCAAATTGAACCTTTCACATTGCGAATTTACCCTTTCGCATTTCAAATTGAACCTTTTATGTTCCAAATTGAACCTTTTACATTTTAAATTGAACCTTTAGCAAATAATATGGATGGCCAATTGGGATGGAGCTTGGCTATTCCTTAACTGATTATTATGAAATTTTACCAGTGCGTTGGAAATGGGATTCTAAAATGATTTTTAGATGAAGTTTTTTAATTTGGCCAATTAGGACCGAACATGCCTATTTCTCAACGAATTTTAGTGAAATTTGATCTCCGCGATGGAAATGGATTTAAAAAATACAGGTTTTGGAAAATGGCTGATTAGGACGGAACTTGGCTATTCATTAACCGATTATAATGAAATTTGACATATGTGTTGGAAATGGGATTCGAAAATGTTGTTTTTTGACGTCATTGATACAAGGTTTTTAGTAGAAGATGGCCTTCCACAAAAGCCCCTTGAAACGTAAGCCCCAATTAAATTAAATATTATTTCACATTGGAAAATCTTGAGGCTCATGGCACTATCAGTCCTTAGTCTGAAAATTATATATGAGTTTGTGTACTATTATTTCAAGAAAATGCTAAAATAGACGGTGGTACCATTTTCGTGATTTCCGATCGATGTCGTAGTAAGATTTCATCATAATTATCTTTGTCAACTCAACCCATATACCTCTGTTAGTCTATGTAACTACTTTAGGGTAATTGATTTTAGTCATACTTCCGTCTTTCTCCTTTTTATTCACTTTAGTTAGATCTTTAGGAGAATGTATAGTAGAGAGCAGCTGAATAGTTGTTTTGCCTTTCCATTTGATTCAAGATACTTTGCCTCTATAAACTGCCCAATCATAATCTTTTCGATTCATTTCCTTATCGCCTTTCTGTTTGCGAATACAGTTCCAATTCCATTCCAGGCCCCATGTTAAGCACCACCCGTTCACCTAAACCTGCCTCAGCTTTATCTGTTTGCTTTACTGATAAATAACCTTCTTTATCGACGCATGCTAAAATTTTCAACCCCTTTCATTGGCTTATATTGCTTGAAAGCAATTCGGCCTTTGAACGTCACCATGCTCTCATCGACAGACACTTCTTTTGATACGCGGTAATATTTATAGAATTTTTTTTTTAGTATTTCAATGTACGGTCTGATTTTGAAGAGTATCAAAACCGGGTTCTCCTTCAGAAAAGCTGCAAGAATGTTGGTTAGAGTATAACATTGACAAAAAAGTTAGTGCGGTGGTAACCGATAATGCTATCAATATATCGCCAGGATTCAGGCCATCGAAATATGAGCACGTTCGGTGCATCAAACATAACTTCAATTTAACAGTGCAAGAAGCAAAAAGGATAGCGCAAATACAAGGGAAGGTCAAGTGCATAGTGATATAAATGATAAATTAAAACAACTCCAAAAAGCAAATAGTGGAACTGAAAGTCTGCTTAAATTAATTAAGATGTGATCGCTCGGTCGAATTTAATATTCCACATGTTGCAAAGGTGAGGCTATCATAATATTTAAATAATTATCTAATTAGTCTAACTTGGAATATTTTTCATTACATATTCTGCCAATTACGAAAGCCAACATTAGCTGTACCCCTTGTGGAACAACTAGATATGCTCCATTCGATGATATTACTTCTGAATTAAGTTTCGAAACCAGCATGACAATATCTAAAGTTTTAGTCATTATGGAAGGCATCAAACACTATTTGTCAAATTTATCAGTTTCTTCAACTAAAACCATTTCATTGGCCCGGCTCGTGACAGTAAAATTAATAGAAAGGTTTCAGAATGCGAAACAAAACTTTATCCTCCAGATCTTAGCGTACAAAGTTAGTTCAGGATCTAATTCAACGGGAAGGTTTGGAGGTTTTCCGATACTTTTTCGAATTTTGTGAAGATTACGAAAGACAAATTTTATAAGAATATAGTACAATCGGATTATATTGTTGATTGAATATCGTTAGGAATAATATCTTTAGGTATAAGCAAAGTTGTATATGTATATCTATAAAAAGAAATTGACCGTGGCATCATATTCGTATCACATTGAATAAATATAAATCTTTATGTTAAACTTACTACATAATAAACTTATCTCTTAACGCAATCTATGAATTACAACGCTTAACGACCAACAAAAAAAAAAGCAAATCGTTTTCTTGTTTGGAAAATTATTAAAGCACCTGTTAAGGAGATACCGTTGTATATACAAGATAAAATGCAAATGAAAATTTATAACGATAATAAAATCCTGATGATAAGCGCTTTCTAAACTTTATGGTTGCGGTTTAATATTTTTTTCACGTCAGAGTTTAATTTTTTGTGCTCCATTTATTTCAGTTTTATGGGGTAAGGAACGGCTAACAAATATAACGATCCCCATAATGGGTATTACTTAGTCTAGCAGTTGGTTGTATAAAATATGACTTAATTATAATTGGATGCTTGCTCTATATAAAATACCTGACATAACGAGGTAAAAAAATTAGCAGCAAAACTTTTCTTCCAATAGAATTGTCTGCCAAAGTAACAAACAAATATGTATGTACCACATGCACAGCAACACAACTACGAAAATTCAATTTTCCATGTTCTTCTACCCGTATAGCTTGGTATAAACTCGTACAACGAAAACTTTGTCATTAAATTTCGTTTTCGTTTTGTAAAAAATCTTTAATTTCATACCTTACATAGAAGACACAAAAAAAAAAAGTATTATTTCGAAATTTGTGCTAGGTAGTTCGTAAAATTAGTTTAATTTTATATTTAATTAGGTCATGTACTACAGGTGGCGCGACATACTCTTATACTCGTACGAGTATATGATAATTTGTTTAGCATGTCTAATTTCTATTTATTTTATGTACATAAATATTAGATGGTAATAAAATATAATTTTGTTGTTTTTGTTAAGTACTTTGAACTTAAGTTGTCAGGAAAAGTTAAAAAAAAAAATACGAGAATGGCAATAAGAATAAAAATAAGAAGAAAACCTGCACACAGTAAATTTATAACATTGTTTATCTAAATAATTATGAAATTAAAGTGACTTATGTTCTTGACAATCTCTTGAAATTTTGGAATTACATTTTTTTTTTAGCATTTTGGTGAGAATGGAATGGTAAGCACCTATCAGCACCAGTTGTAAGCAAAAGTAATTTTATACCGCAAGATGAATAATCATTTAACAAGTGAATTTACCTATTTTTGTATTAAAGCTCTTGGGATTAAATTAAACTCAATACGACTACTTGAATAACAAGTCTTAATGTCGAATTATTAAAAGTGTACAACATATCCACCAGCAAGATTTACCCTTAATTGTGATGGAAATTGGGAATAACCAAATTTTCCAATTGATCTAGATCAATTAAGAAAAACGTGTTCAAAACAAACCAAAGAAAATATTTAGTCGTACAACAATTCCTTCTCTATCACCGAATACCCTACTAATTATAAGTACTCTGACTCCTTAGGAATAAACATGTCTGTAGAATCTGACAGATATTTAGTTTTAGCTGCCGGCCTCAAAAATTACTAATTTACTATGCAATCATCCAATTTTCTCTAGATAACTAATCGCTAGATAATTAAATTTACTGCTAACCATCATACGATGTAACATTGTAATCTTCGTAAAAATCGAGAAGAAATTACTGAAACTTACTTGCTTCCCTGTTGGTTTGGCGTCTATTGGAAGGGGGGACCAAAGTTGAGTAGATTAATCTACCAGCTCCGTAACCTTCCAGTAGGGTGCGTATCACGTGAGCTGTTCTGGTCTTTTATTAGGCAGCTACGTGATGAGTACAATTGTGTAAGGGGTAACCTATTCACAATTCACAAGTGTACGTGCTGCCTCCTCGTGGCAACCACCGGTAACTAAGGCCACTTGGCACATTTTTGGCCATTTGGCACAGGCTAAAGTACGGCGCTAAAGAAGAAAACCTTGACAAAATACCCTAATCTAAGGTGGAACAGCATATGCCGATGGATGAATGGCTGATAGGTTAATCAGTCGAAAATATGCGAACTCTGGATACCCCTTTCTAGTGGAACTAAATGCTGTAGTAAACATCTAGGAGGGAGAGCAATAAGCCCAGATAGTATGTATCACGTACCGGGAGGCAGTATTGTCAGGTTCATTAAGAACCTGAATATTGACTGGACGAATAATTAAGCAGGGTCCAGCACAATAGATCATTTAGGTCGCAGTGCGAAGTGGCTGATCGCCCGCATAGTCCTCCAGTAATAATAATAATAATACTTGCTTCCCTCATTAGAAGCGTATTTGTCTGTATAAATGAAATAGAATTGAGCAGCATCGACTGCTTCAATACCTAAATATGGCGATTTAATTGTGTGGTTTTTTTGGGATTTCAATTTCTTTGTTACTTCTTAATCAAATCAGACAATTTTAATCAAAGAAAAAGAGAAGCTTTCGCTGAGTGAAACGACAAAAACAAACAAAAATTGAGTCCAATTAGTACTCTCAAGGTGATGTGTAAACATGAATATATTTTAATATTAAGTATGATGGTAATTTCAAGAAAGGAATCAAGATTAATGTTATGGCTGCTTCGGTAATAAATATGTAAATACTTTTTTTTCTGCTTTATTGGTATATGCAAATTCTATCTTAAATATTAATGTTTTGTTGGACCGCCTTTTGCTTCGTCAAACAATTTGTTTACTTTTACGCCTTTCGTTATAAGGCGTAAAAGCAAATCTTGAACGAGCAACGGGCAAACGAATTTCATCAAGCTTAGTGGAAAGAAGACTGGTTTAAGCAGACTTGCGAGCACTTGAAACAGTCCAGAAGCCAGAGTTTGCATTATGAGTCAAACAAAAACAGAAGAAATATTTTACTGCGGGCCCAGGAGCACGTTTCTTCGAATCAAGAGATATAGAATAACGTGTTTCCCCCGATGAAACCCAATTCTAGCTGCAGGTTGGAGATGGTAGAATCCTCGCACGAAGAGAACCTTTTAGAGAGGCTTCCAGAGGAGTTGTGGGCTTCCTTAGTTACAAAATCACAACAGCTGCTTATCTGCTAGTCCTAAATAGCAAATTAGAACTTTCTATGTTAGAGCTTTTCGACGAGACTTTCAGATTTACTTTTCAACTCCATGCAATACTGCGAAGTGGTGAGTAACTACCATACATTAATTTTGAATTGTAGATAATAAAATGGACTTTAAAAAGTACTTCGCAGAACAAAAATATCGATTTATTGGACTGGCCCCCGTTTAGTCAAGACTTTAAACTGTAATGAAGCTAGATGTAGCAAGAAAGCGAAGAAAGTGTTTACTTTATGCCATTACACGCGACATCAAACGCGTAGTTTGAATATTTTGGCATTTTCTTGAGTTTCTCCTTAAATTGCAGGTCGATTTTTTTTTTTTCAAAAAATTGGCTCATAAATGTATTTGAAATGAAACATTATTGTATAACCAAAACTACAATTTGTAAAAAAATATGTTTCACCAATTTTTGTACAGTACTGCACACGGAGTAAGGAGGAGAGTTGGGGCGAGGTAGGAGAGGTGGGACCAGGCGCGAGGCTTGCCGCAGTTAGCCGGGAAGATATTCCTAGTAGGCCAAGGGCACGTGTCTGGCTGCCGCCTAACCGGTTTGCCCTGATGAGGTCATGAAGATCATTCAGGCCAGTAATCCGGATCTTCCAACTATTAATTGGAAGATCGTCAAACAGGAGGAAGCGAAAGGGGGCTGAAAGGTATCGATTATGATAGTTGATAGGGAGTCCCGTGACCTTCTGCCAAAAACAAAGAGAGTGATTGCCTTCGGTATCAAATCACTCTTAACTTATACAAGAAGTATGAGGTGGTAGCGCAAGTGAAAGACCAACCAAGGGTAAACAATTGTATCCTCTAGTAAGTTTGGAAAGATCAGATCTTGTATTTTTAGGAAACATAATTTAAATTATTTCTTACTTTCTCAATACATCAATGGTGATAGAACTGCGATCAACCTGGGGATAAGCAACTGGGATTTTGGTTGGTATTAGCCTACATGAACCAGGAAAAGGAGGTTCCTCCGGATAACCTGGAGGAGCTGATCATCGCGCATCACACTATCTGGGGAAGCACAGTGGTTTGGCGTCTATTAGAGGGTCGGACCAAAATTGACTAGATAATTCTACCAACTCCGTAATCTTCCAGTAGGTTGCGCATCACGTGAGCTGTTCTGATCATGTATTAGGCAGCTTTGTGATGGGTACAATTGTGTAAGGAGTAACCTACGTGCTGCTTCCTCATGACAACCACTGGTAACTGAGGCCATTTGGCCTTCCTATAGTAAAGCTAGGCGACCTACAGGCGACTTTCAATTTCCAGCAACTCGTAACAGTAAAATCAAAATAAAATGCAAGACGGGGCAGGGGTAGAAATATACGGGAGTGGGACTGCTTCTCGACGTCCTTGGGTACCAATGCTACCGCCTTTCTAGCAGAAGTGCATGCTATAGTAAACATCTAGGAGTGAGAGCAATGAGTTCAGATAGAGCCTGCATATTGACTGGACGGATAATTAAGCAAGATCTAAGCACAAAAGGTATTTAGGTTGCAATGCGAGGTGGCTGAACACCCTCAACCATAATAATAATAATCTGGAGAAGCACGGATGTCAACGAAAGAGGTGAGTCACTTTTTGGTTATTTATTGAGTAATAACCTTTCAGTGTGTAAATGGAGCGGGTACCCACATGTATTATTAGTAATATGCAGGAGGTTCTAAGTGTAGTAACCCTGCTATCCGGAAAACGCTTAGGAATCGTAAAAGAACCAACTGGAACAAATATCGGGAAATATTGGAGTGATTTTTGTCGTCGAGGGTCCTATGTTGTTGCTTGCCCGTTGGCTAAGCCTAGGAGAATGCAAAAACAAATCTGACGGTACAGAGAACTACTGACCTCTCGTATGGCTTGTAGAACAACCTTTAATATAGCCAAAGATACAAGGGAGGCTCAGGATTGGAGCTCTATAAAGAATTTATAATAGAGAGTTGAGGGGGCACAAAGGAGGTCCTAGAGATTCTTCTGTGGTAAAATGAAGGAGGTCTCTGAAACTTATCATCTTCGAAAAATTCTCTCCAAAAGTACAACCGGTCCTATTTGTTTCATTAAACCGGACGAAACACTTTCAGTAACAAAGAAGGAGGGAACACTTTCAGTAACTAAGAAACGGATCCTATAGGCACTAAAAGATGTTAAACCATATAAATCGGTTGGTCCGGATCATATTATTCCAGCGGAACCTCAACATAACTCTGGAATTATTATCCCTTATTTAAAGCTATATTCAAAGGGTGTTTAAAGCTAGTTTATATCCCTAGGTACTGGATGGAGGTTCTCGAAAGGTCCTAAGGAACTAAGACCAATAACTCTATCATACGTGAGCACTGTCTTAGCATGCGTGCATTAAGAGGAGATCTGTGGATACAGTTCTACACGCCTTGGTGAGAACGATTAAGGTATCAATGCACTTGAAAAAAAATCTAGATATAGAGGATCAGGGAAGGATTACTATTTTTAGAGGTGGATTCCCCTGTAAACAGGTTAATTAATCATATCCTTATAAGCAGCATTGTTGGCATTGTTGGAATGGTCTTATCCCCTCTTCTCTAGAACATAGTGATAAATGTGTTATTACTGGAACTAGAGAAAGAGGGTTTAGAAGTTATTGCCTAGGCATATGACAAAGCGATAGTTGTTTCCGGGAAATACCTGGGCACGATTGTGGACGTAATGCAGCATGCTCACAATCTGTAACGGTGTTTTTGCTTCCTCCGTTAACAATCTATCCCACATCAACGAAATGTTCTAAATAATCCTGCCAATACGACCTAAAAATAACGACTTCACAATTTCAAATGGCATAGAAAAATGTGTTGACGCATCCAATTTCAGTTGTTGTTTTGTGTCAGCTCTATGTCAGCTTTATGCTGAGATATCTGACTTTGCATGAAAAAAATCCTTTTGTCTTCGATCATCGAAATCTCAGCAACCACTAAATTTTAGGGCAGTCTTAAATACTTGAGTAAATTTCCTGCAATACCCTTTAATGATTATTTGAGAACAAATTTTTTTTTCACCCTCAATACGAATTTGAAAAGTACAAGAAAGACTTTTTATGTTGTTTCAGTAAATCTACCATTACTTTACACATATTGATGAGAATACTAATGTTCCAGGTCGTTTTACAGCTTAATGTACTCCAAATAGCCCTGTATTATTTTCAAATTGATCCATCCAACCGTTTTTCCGGAGAGATTGATCAAAGTTTTACAAAACAATTAAAGCAACAAGAGATCGTCAAAATGAAAAAACAATTTGTTTAGACTTTTTTCACATTTTGCATTAGTTACTTGTTAACCCTTAACGATCGAACGATTTTTTTAAGAGCTTGCACATCATTGTCACTCTCAAAAACGAGTGCCTCCACTATGGAGTAGAATACTAACTGTGGAAAAGATGGCAAGCGTGCAGATCATGATCATTCGGTGTAATCATGAACTTATTCTTATGTTCACCATAGCAATTATGGTCGCTCGGGTACTAATACCGAGTCTTGAATCCATTGCAACAGTGGAAACAACGAAACAAATTCATCAAAATTTCAGCGTGGAATGACGGTAGTCGTTTTTTTACAGATATATGAGAAGAAGAACTCTGCTCAGATTTAGGTTTAAGTAGAGGTAGTACTTAGCTTAAGGTATAAAACCAACGAAAAGTTACCGACAACTTAAAGGAGGTACTAGAAAGAAGGCTTGAAGAGGAACGAGATGATTCCTGTAACGTTCCGGATAGGCCACATGAAGCGCCCAGCAAGCAACCCTAGAGGGAGTACGAGCTATGCTTAAGGAGGTTCAGGAACTTCCGGCAATTAGACATATTTGTAAATGCAATACAGCAATTAGCCTTGAGAAGATACACCTGAAATTAAATAGAAAATCAAGCAAGTCATTGGAAGACCAATATTGCAGATTCCTCCAATAAGAATATCACGTGGGAAACGGGCTAAGAATAATCAAGATAAAATTCGAAGATTTTCTGCAGACCTCAAAAGGCTATTCCAGCCACTTGACGAAAAAACATTGGAGGACGAAATAATAACTCGGAAAGAAATCCTACCCTACACCAAGAGAAGTCATGCATGAGATAAAAGTTAGTATGAATACGAAAAAAGCTTCTTGTTACGATCTTTTTATTCCAGAAATCTTAAAAGAACTACCAAGGAAAGCTCTGGTAAAGCTCACCAATATTATAAATGAAGCGTTTGCAGAAGTTCCTAGAAACCTCTTTATAGCCCAACTTCGCTATTACCAGTCACGTGCAAACTCTTTGAGAAGCTATTGTTAAAAAGGTTAAATCTTATAATCGAGAAAAAGACTTGATCCCAAATCATCAGCTCGGTTTTCGTAACCAACACTAAACAATTGATCAAGTGCCCAGAATAACCACTGGAGGAGAAGAAAGTCTTTCAACGATATTTTTAGAAGTTGCACAAGCGTTTGATGAAGGACAAGTTAAGAAATGTTCTATCAATACAATCTGCTAAAATACTGGAATCTTAATCGAAATATAGATTCTATTCTGAATTAAAAGAAATTTATGCTAGTACCACAGTGCAGAATATTAGGACCGGTTCTATACCTACCGAACCGTAATTTACTCTTTTACTTAATTTACGTATTTGTTCACTTATGATCTCCTAAACTAAATGAAACTAAATCAGTTAACATCGATTTTACAAACAGACGATTCGAACATATTCTGATTACCGTATATCGACAAATAATACCTTATGCGAACTCAGCCAAGTAGGTATCTCGGCATGCCCCGGGATGCTACACTATTATGGGAAGCACACATCCAGAGGAAAAGTGACGAACTAAGGATTAAATACTGAAAATCTTCTTTATCAACATAAAATAAGCTTCTACGTGCGATATAAGCCTATATTGAAGCCGTTTTGGACTTATGGTATTCAGCTTTGGGGTTGCACCAAACAAAGAAACGTAAATATCATCCAAAGATTTGAGATATGGCATTAAGGAACCTCGTTGATGTATTTTGGTATGTCAGAAAGAATAAGCTATTTAATAACCTAAATGACACTCAGGAAAATGCAGGGAGAAATGAAGAAAGGTTCCAGCAACATGCAAATTTGAATATTGAGGCAACTCAGCTCTTAAACAATATGGATTTGGTATATGGACTTGTGTTGATCTAAAAAGATTCCTTGAAATTAAATAAATAAGTCAGCCTTAAGTACAGGTGTATAGTTTATTTCTTTATTTACGACGATGCAAATTTTATTTAAATCTATCGGTCTGAAAATTTATAAGGCCTTTACCAGACTCAAAATGGCATGTAAAAAGCCAAGCTGGCTGCACTCGTCTAAGTTTAGAAAAGAGTATGTCATACACAGACGGAATGTCCAAGCCTTATGTGTATTCTAAAATTATTTCCATGGCATGTGTTCAGCGGACCTCTACCTGGCCAACGCGTATATTAAGACGAACAGTATAATGGTGTAACCTTAACCTAAGATTTGCAAGGACTACTAAGTTTCAAAATTTTTTTTTTCTTCGTTGTACGCGTTTGTGGAATGAACTGAATGATGAGGCCTTGCTTTTGACAAACAACTTACAGAGGTTCAAACTCAATATCAAAAAAGGGAATCCTCTCTTCCCTACTAATCCCTCTTTATCACTTCTTATCCCTTACACTAATCCCTGTTTTCAAAACAGATCAAAAAATACCAAGTCAAACATCACTTCGAATTTGGAAATGGCCTTTCTAGAACAAAAACATTTGATAGTTTTTAAAATTCTAAGAAAGCTTGAAATTCGGCGATTTTCCACTGTAACAGAATGGTACATGGTACCCTTGTGCTATTTCAGCATTGAGTTTTGCTGAGCACAGCAATTAAATTAGTATGTATAGTGTGAATCGGAAAGTATTGAAAAAGATTTCCTTTTTTACCTTCTTTGTAACGTAAGGTAATTCAAAGATACATAGAAACCAATGCCAAGAAAAATTTGAGAGTATACATAGAACAAATTGTACAATTTGTAAAGTATAGCGCTTAATACAAATTAACAATGCAACATTTCACCTACATAATGTGACCAAGTGCTATAAAATAACTCTAAAGCTATAAATCTGTAAATAAAATTTAAAATTCAAATCACAATAAAAAAGAAAGTTTCCACTTTAACAATTTTTATTTATTTACCAAATTGCTCTATATACTCATTATACATAAGGGAATTTGTCTCCCCCTCGATTGCCAATTATTTGTTTTCTTTTTATGTACATATATCGCAACATCTTGCTTGAGTAGTATTAAACTATATACGAGTATCTATGTATCCTTAGTATCGTGCTACATTGATACAATTTCTCGTTTTACTATAATGCTTTGTTTTGACGTCGAATTATTCAACATGACATAAACCACATTTTTTAAAACAACTGTACGAGCATCATAAATATAAATCCAATTTAAATATTTTCATTTTTTTTTTTTATTTTAGTGACAGTTGGGAGTTGTAAATATTTTAACTTTATTTTGTATCCAAATCAATAAAAGGTTAATAACAGCTTGCACCGAAATAAAACTTATGTTGAACTCTATGTCCATATGTAATGTATATGTCCAATCAATTAAGCAAAACTAATTGTTTTCGTTTAACTCTACTTTTTTAGTAAGTCAACATCATTGTAATCAAAAGATAAAAGTTCATCAACTCGATAATGAGATTTCTGTTGTCTCGTATATCTGTTGAACGCTATTCGGATATAATTTGAATTTAATAATAGATGTTTGTTGTTTTTTTCCTCTTTGTCAGCTCAGTATCCCAGCTATTCACAAAATCCATTAAAAAATATTTATTTTTTGCTTGCTTAAATGAGAAAATCATAATACATAATCACAAAATGAAAATATGCTCGTCTCATAGTTATTATAAGATATGAACGATATCAATTCTGCCAATGTGCTTATGATATGATTTGTGCTTGGGGCGCCAAAATGTCGTTCAAGTAGTTTTCATTGAGATTCAAATCTTTTGAAAGTTAATAATTTCAATTAGTCTATTTGGGCAAATTAAATTTTTCTCTTTACGAATAATAACATCGTATATCAAGTTAATAGTTTTTTTTATAAAATATTTCGTATAATAAAATTTGCACTCCAAAATAGGCCTCCCTCCTATAATAATTTTGTTTACGATTTATCACCGAAAAACTGGTATCTCTTTTACATTATCACATAACTGTCAAGTGTACATGCTCAAGGCATGGATACAAATTTGAAATTCTTTAAACAAAATTTTGACGAGCAATGAAATTTTTATTTTTAACGACAATTGGTCGTAAATGTAAATGTACGTTTTACTATTTTCGCTTCTTGAAACATTTTAATTTTTAATGTCCATAATAACTTTTTAGCCTGTTTGTGAAAATATTTAAAAAAATTAAAATTTAATATTGGGGTTATGTTCAAGAATATTATTGCTGCGAAGATTTAAATTAAATTAATTACTGACATTTGCTGCGTTACAATATATAAATGAGTATTTGTTTGCAGATGTCCAATGGAATATGTATAAAGAGCTGTCGAAGGAAAGGTTAATTGAAAAAAAATTTTAATGGAATACGAGCAAGATGAAAATTATTTATTAGGTTGAAAACTAGTCCAGGTAAATATTGCGTTGTTATAATTTTTAACACGCCTCTACATCTTTATTTATTGAACTAAATTATTTTGCCATAAATATTTGGTATCGCAAAATCAATTATGTGAAAAATAATCGTGTTAAACCAATGCAACATAGGTATACCTGGACATAGATTTTGGTCGCAAAATGAGCTTTAATTTGAGAATTACCGGAAGAAAATAGTATTGGTAAATAGTTAACATAATGCAAATAAAACAGATAACATGACATGAATAAGAGGGACAACTGATACCTATAAGAGAAATGAGCTCAGAAGAGGACAATCGAGAGAATGTATTAAAATGGTGTGTTGACTTTTAACTATTTATTCATATACTGTATTATTTTGTATTAGATTTGCTATATATTGTACGTATCATGCTATTTTATATATATTGAAAAATTATATTGAAAACGATCAGCAACCGACTAACGGAATTGAGTGATAATTTGCTCGTTTACCAAAGCATACTGCCACCGTATGAGTTCATGGACACAGAGCTGTTAACAGAACGTGTTCGCCCTGAAATCGAAGAGTCGTACATTAGTGTTGTATCCAAACTAGAGGAAAAGCTAGATGAATTAAAGAAAGCTTGACTCAAACCTTTCATCGGTGAGGACAAGCCAAATTAATCCTATGTTTCCCACTATAAATACCAAACTGCCTACAGTTGCACTTCTAACGTTCAGAGTGTTGTATTTGAAAAGTGCTTAAATCAAATTGTAGTAGAAAATAGTTACATGTAGACACAAAAGAAAGTCAATGTAAAATGTACGAATAATGTCAGTTGGTCTCTGAACGTAGCCACAGCAAGTAAAAATAAAGAACACACTAAAATTAACAAAAATATTTTTATTTCGTAAAACAATACACAACATGGCGCAGCCGGTATTTGGATTCGTAGAAAGATAAAATAAAAGAAAAATACCGAAAAAAATAAGTAATAAAATTGATAATAAAACCAAAAAAAAATATGTGATGTAGTGTGCAATAAATAATTTTTTTTAAAAAAATGCAGAACAGTGGTATAAGATGTCCGGTGCCGGTGGATTTTGCACGTGGAAACAACATAAATGAATCGTGGAAAAGATTCAAGCAGCAGTTTAACATATATGTATGTTGGCAACGGAATTTAATGAAAAAACAGAGGAGGTGAAATTAGCGATATTTCTGAACATTGGTGGCTCGGATGTAATATCCATATACAATAACCTAAAAATAAAGGATGAGAAAAATGTTAAATTAGACGATGTGCTCACCAAATTCGACGAATATTGTAACCCCAAAAAGAATGTGGTTTATCAAAGGTACGTTTTTATAAAAGAGTACAAAAAGAAGGGGAACCGTTTGATAATTTTTTAACAGAAATTTTGGAAATGTATAAAATGTGCGAATTCAAGGATAATTCGCACATAAGAGATAAAATTGTGGTAGGAGTGGGTCACGTGGGACTGCAAGAGCGGCTATTAACCAACGAGAAATTAACGTACGAGAAGGCGGTGGATATATGTCGGACTCATGAAATTAATCAAGCTTGTAGCGGGTAGTTTCTTCCATTACAAGAAACACCGCACAATAAAATCAACAGCGGTCAATCCTCTGCAAGCTCTAATTTTTATCTACGGACAATTCTCCAGATAAAGAATTTTACAAAATACATCCAAAAAAACTTGTAACGAACAATTGCATTTAATTGTGACCATTCTTTTCCTCATTACATAACAATTCTACTTTTGTATACAAACTATACAAAGTACATTATGCATACACAAACATACAACATAACTTGTATATACAAATTTCGTATGCAAAATATAATGAAAAATTATATTTTTGTGACACACATTCATTTTGTTAGCATGACCTCCAAATCACCTCATTTGGAATTGCATTAAAATCGCATCGATTTTAACAAGACAAAATTGATAAAATCATACAAAGACAATAGGTATAATGTTTATTTCAACAGCCTGCGTCATAACTTTAACATCATCAATAACACCATTGCCCGAACAAAAGAAAAACTGGTTACCGAATTTAGGTTCGGCGGTTTTCAAAAATACACGAGGAAGAAAATAAGCCACACACATTCGGTCTATTCAATTTGGGACTTCGCAGCAAGCAACAGCAAACAACAAATTAAATTTTATAAAATATATTTTGTGCAATAAAATTTAAATATATCTAAACCAAAGTTTAGTAGTTTATAATTTTGATTTCATTTCGTCAAACAGTTGATAAACCACATTTCTGGAATCAACATTTATTGGGAATAAACATTATAAGCTCATGTGAAGGAGGTGCAAGGAAATAACAACGTACAGGTTAACAACATAACCAACAATAAAACAGGTACAAATTATAAAAATATTAATGATAAGGAAGTACAGAATAATGTAAATTTTTTTTTTTTTTGTAAGAAATATAAGACGAATCATGTTTGGGGGGAATGTCCAGCGTATGATAAAATATGTAATAATTGTCATAAAAAGGTCATTTCGCTCAGGCATGTTATCGTAAAAAAGCCCATGTTCAATCTATAGAGAATAGGGAAATATAGTTAGTGAATAATTCTAATCAAAATAATGTTAAAGGAGAATTAAATTGCGATTTTGTTGTGGATTCACTCTTAGTAGAACAGAAAAATAGAGACATGTGGTATGAAGAGATATTGATAGAAAATAAATTAGTAAAATTTAAAATAGACACGGGTGCAGACATTAATGTAATTACACGATCAATTTGTGAAAGCTTGATGACAAAGAGTAAATTAATTGGAACTACAATAGTATTGAAAGCTTTTGGAGGTTCTGTGGTTAGCCCATTGCGAAGGATACATTTAAAGATTTTTTTTCAAAGGCAAAGAATACATACATAATTTTTTTGTAGTAGACGATAAAGGGTCGCAACCAATATAAGGTTTGAAAACAATAAAATTATTTAAAGTGGTGAATAGAATATATTCAGTTAGGTCAGAATGTCAACTTGTGAAGGATAATATAGATGTTTTTACGGGAAATAGGTGTATTGCTAGTAAATATACATTAAAATTAAAGTCAAATGCAAATCCCATAATAAAACCAGCTCGTAGGGTACCAGTCATTTTAAAAGAAACCTTAAGGCAAACTTTAAATAAACTAGAATTCGATCGTATTATTTCGAAAGTAAATGAGCCCGTCGAGTGGATCAGTAATTTGGTCAGTGTTGAAAAAGCTGATAAATCGTTTCGTTTAGGCTTAGATCCGAAGGAATTAAATGAAGCCATTTTACAGGAATATTTTCATATTCCAACGCTTGAGGAGATATCAACTCATTCAACAAACAAGAAAATATTTAGTGTGTTGGATATGAAAAATGGGTTTTGGCATGTCCAACTAGATAACGAATCAAGTAAGTTATGCAGTTTCAATACCATATTTGGAGTTTATAAGTTCGAGAGGCTACCATTTGGGTTAGCAGTAGCTCCACAGTTATTTCAAAAAATTAATGTAGAAATTTTTGGGAATATTAGCAGCAAGTAGTGAAGCTGAACATGATCGAGTAATGGAAAGGGTTATAGAAACTGCTAGGAAATATAATATTAAATTCAACGCGAAAAAAATTCAATATAAAGTTGACAGTGTGTCTTATTTAGGCCATATTTTCTCAAAGAATGGGATAAAGTGAGATCCCAAAAGAATAAAAGCGATAGAAGCAATAAAGAATCCTCAAAATAAAAAAGAATTGCAAAGTATCCTAGGGGTAATAAATTATATGCGTTCGTTCGTACCTAATCGAGCAGAGATGTCGAGTCCATTACGAGAATTAATAAAAAAGAATAGGGAATTTGGCTGGTTAGATATACATTCAAAAACTTTAGATAATATCAAGAATTTAATAGTTAAGTCTCCAGCGTTGGGTATATATGATGAAAAAAAAAAAACGATAGTCATACAAACTGATGCTTCACAAAACGGAATAGGGTCATGTATAATGCAGGACGGGAAGCCAATATGTTACGGGTCACGAAGTTTGTCAGACACAGAAACACAGTATTCCCAAATAGATAAGGAGTTACTGGCAGTAGTGTATGCGTGCAAAAATTTCATAATTACATTTATGGTAGATCATTTGAAATTCATACAGATCATCAACCGTTAATAGGAGTGTTTAAAAACATATATCGAGTTCACAAAGTTCCCGAATTCAAAGAAAGAGGATGATAATAAATTTACTCTTAAATATGTACAAGGAAGGTTCAAGTTTATTGCTGATCTGCTATCGTGAACAGAAGCAATTGATAAAAATTATGAAGAGGATCTAACCCAAGTCATTCACACCATAAATTTAACGCAAGATCGGGAAATGCAATTTATCAAAGAAACTGAAATGGATCCAGTTTTATGTCGAAACAAAGAATTTTGCTTTAAGGAATGGCAAGTAAAACAACATCTGAAAGATGGTGAACAAATTTATTAAAATAACAAAATTCGGAATGACATAAATTTTGAAAATAACTTGTTGTTTTTTGGTGACAGGGTAATAGTACCGCACAGTTTAAGAAAAGAGATGTTAGATCAAATACATGAGGGGCATTTCGGTATAGTCAGAAGCAAACAGCGAGCCAGGTCAATTTTATACTGGCCGGGTTTATACAACGAAATTGAAAACTTAGTGGCTATCTGTCAAGTATGTGAAAGATTTAGGAGTAGTAACATAAAAGAAGAGTTAAATAGTCACGAAATACCTGATCGACCGTTTGAAAAAATAGCAATGGACATTTGTGAAATAGGGGTAAATTATTATCTGATTTTAGTCGATTATTATAGTAAGTGGCTAGATATAATAGAAATCAAAAATAAAACTGCATTAGAGGTAATTTTAAATAAAAACTAGTTTTCGCTACATTAGGAATTCCTAGTATTATGATTGCTGATAATCAACCGTCCGGAAGTTTTCAAATGAAACAATTTGCTATAGAGTGGAACTTTTAGATAATAACGTCGTCACCAGGGTATCCGCGTTCCAATGGTCTCGCCGAAAGAGCTGTCAAAACCGCGAAAAATATATTAAAGAAAGCAAGTAATTGGCCTTCAGCTTTGCTAAATTATAGAAATACTCCGTTAAGTTACGTTAATGTTTCACCTGTGCAATTGCTTATGGGGAGGAGAACCAGAACCAAATTGCCAATTAAGGAAAGTCTTCAGGGTGGGCCAACTTGGACTGACTGATTTAAAATACATGTAACTTTCGTATTTTCAAAATTTTTGATTTGTTTTTTTTTGCAGATTATAAAGAATTTTATAAAATTTTTTAAGGTCGTTATACTTAATGCAAGAACGTGTCAAAATTGTGCAATTTTAAATTTTTGCCGAACGATCTATTGTTACAATACAAAGAAACTACAGTCGGCATTTTAATACTGCCACAGTTCCCAGTGCAAACATGATACGAAACATTATAACCCGTTTTGGGGAGCGGGGTGCCATATTTTATGAGCTACGAATAAATGTTAATCGACCTGTTCGCAATGAACAAGCTGTGGAGGCTGAAGGCGAAAGTGTCAACGATGAACCATCTAGGGCTACTCGTCGGTGTGCTACTTAATTGGGCATCTCCAGAATATCACTACGACGTAATTTGAAACTTCATCTGTAGATGTTTCCATACAAAATTCAAGTGGCCCAAGAGTTATGGCCGAGGGATGCTAACTTTTCGATGACAGAATAATTTCAAAAAATTCAAATTTTGCTTGGCCACCTCGTTCCCCAGATTTGTTGGCTCCTGATTTGTTTTTGTTGGGTTTCTTGAAAGAACGGGTTTACGGGAACAAACCACAAAACATTCGGAAACTGAAGCAGAATATTCAGAGAGAAATTGCAAATTTGATCACAAAATTCCTCAGAAAGATCCACTAACTGCCAACAAGAAGATCGAAGTCATTTAACGAATATTATTGTTCAAACTTACCTTTAAAAAAAATTTTATAAAATTCTTCGTAATCTGCAATAAAAAACAAATCAAAAATTTTGAAAATACGAAAGTTACATGTATTTTAAATATTTTAAATCAGTCAGTCCAAGTTGGCCCACCCTGTAGTACCTGGAAGCCAGAAGAATATTAAAAACCAACTCGAAGACATAAATAAAAAATCTCTACAGTATTATAACAAACATACAAAAGTTAGAATACCTTTCGATGTCAATGACAATATTTTATACCAAAGGGGTATAATTTGGGTTAGAGGCAAAATTATAGAGAAACTTCGTCTCCTAGGTCCTATCTGATTAAAACTGAAGACGGTAAAATGTTAAGAAGAAATTCATTTCATTTAAGAAGGAACACACAATTTAATGAAAATTAATTTATGTAAAGTCTGAAAATGTAACTGAAAATATAAACAAACCTATGAGTATAACAGATTCTCGAAATAGGGAACAAAATTTAAATAACGAAACAAACGAAAACATAATGTTACGGCGTTCAAATCGAAACATAAGACCTCCAGAGAAATTTAAAGATTACCAATGTTATTAAAAAAACAAAAAATAAATAAAAAAGGAGGGGCATTAGGTTTAAATATTAACTATTTAAATTAGTAGACAATTGAATTGAATTTATTTATTGTACTTTTAAGTTACATGATTATAATTTTAAATAATGATTTGATGTGAATTAATAATAAGTTTAATTTTATGAATAATTTGAGGGAAAGGTATTGTATTTAAAAAGAGCTTAAATCAAATTGTAGTAGAAAATAGTTACATGTAGACATAAAAGAAAGTCAATGTCAAATGTACGAAAAATGTCAGTTGGTCTCTGAACGTAGCCACAGCAAGTAAAACAATAGAACACACTAAAATTAACAAAAATATTTTTATTTCGTAAAACAATACATAACACAGAGTAATCGAACTAAATTTCAATATTTAAAATTGCCACTTGAAGGCGTCGCTGCTAGTGCCATAGCTGTGATGGAACTTACCGATGAAAATTATGAGCTAGCTCGTAAAATTTTAATGGACAGGTTTAATAAACCAAAGAAGATACCAAGAAAAGATGGAATGAAGCTTCACCGTCAACTCACCTTCTACCCAGTTTCTCAGTTCCCGAGCTCACCGATTAGAAAGCCAAACGCTCAAGATACATTCGCCTACATCATCAAAACCGCATTCCAAATCCGCAATTCGCTTACCCGCCGTCACCAATTATTCAAAATATCATTGTGTCTACTGCAATGCAAACTCGCTAGTTCATTGTCAGAAATTTTAAATATTGCCGTTTGATCAGCGTCACAAGTTCGTAACAGAGTAAAAATTGTGCTACAACTGCCCTTACCCTGATCACATTGGTTCTGCGTGTTCAGTGAAGTTCCGCTGTCGACACTGCAACTCATCATCATACGCTTTTACACAACTCCGCTGTTGCACTATCTTCATCGTCAAATATAAGAGAAGCTGCATCAGATGTTGCGAACGCCAAACCCAACATCGAATCTAATACTCTCGCCGAATCATCATCGCTTGTTGCTTGCAAATCCAAACCCAAGAAAGTATCCTTGTTTGTATTGAAGATTCTTCATCGTCGCAGCAGCATCAAAATTCATGGAATCGGGTCTAATGTCGTCAGAGATTCGAGCAGCTGAACAAGCACATTGCAATCCAACATTACGAATTATTGTACCATGTTGGATGTGCAAATAATACTAAAAAACAACGATTCGAACTATGAGGATCAGCCAACCATTCCAGTTCCGACATTTTTTGAGTTTCAAAACGTCGATTTATTGTTGGTTGCAGAAGCTTATCAAGAATAGTTCTCTGTGGGATAAAGTAAGTTAGCTGACCAACTGCCTATGTTACAAAACACCGTATTCGGATGGATACTTTCTGGAAAAATGTTTTCTCATTCAGGGTCTGATTATGCTTGTCACGTGACCATCAAATATTCTGCCAAAGTGATCTGTTCTCGGTCCTACTTCGTTTTCGATCACATGCGTATACATTCAGCGCTGACATTGCCAAAATGTACCGGCAAATTCTAATTCGCAAAGAGCATCATAATTTCCAGTTTATTTTGGGGCGAAATACTCCGTCTGAACCACTCCAGACATTTAAATTAACAACGGTAACATATGCCACCTCAACCGCACCGTACCTCGCTACAACATGTCGAAAGCAGTTAGCTCTCGATAGTAAACATATGCCTACCATTGCTGTCGATATTATTGAAAAAGATTTCAACGTGACGATTTATTGACAGCCGCAATAGAACTTAAACACCAAATGTATATTATACTTTCGAACTGCGGCTAATACTAATGAAATTATACAAGGTTCAAGGTATACCAGAAGATCATACCGAAAAATATGTCAGAATTGAAAAAAATTGAGTTAGTCAAAATTCTTGGCATTTTGTGGCATCAACATCAGATGAATTTAAAGTTTTTGTCTTGTCAACTTTAACCATGATTCCATTGTGTCGTAAACGAGCTATTTTTTCTCAAATTATCACCAGTTGTGGTGTTGGGGAAATTATTAATGCAATCTTTATGGCTGTTGAAGCTCGGTTGGGACCAATCGCTTCCGCAACATTTACACACCTACTGGGAAATGTACCGACATAGTCTGATCAACCAAAATAAATTTGCAATTCGTCGACATTTGTTTTGCACGAATAATCCAATTAGCAACCAAATACAAGGGTTTGCCGATGCTGGTGAATGTGCGTTTGGTGCTGTATTCTACGTTCACTGTTTGGATCTTAATGGTCATGTCTCCGTGAAGCTTCTGTGCTCAAAATCTCGAGTTGCATCGCTATAGGAGACAATAGTACTACGCTTAGAATTTTGTGCAGCCCTATTGCTCGCTAAACTAGTTCACAAAACTCGCGAGCACTTGAATTTTAATGTTGGCAAATTATTTAATTGGTCGGACTCTACAATAACACTACATTGTATCGAGCGTCTACAATACAAAAACTGACATCATCTGTCATCAAGTTTATTGAATCAGAGCTCTGGATTCAGCGCCCTGCATTCTTACGCCAAGAACCATAATTTTGGCCAAAACTTCGTGAGCAATTTCTAGTGCCGGAAGAATTCTTCGACGGATGGAAAACCACATGTATCAACGTAGTGTCAAATGAATCAGCACACATTCTGACTGAAATCAAATATTATAACAATTTCCGAAGGCTAAAACGAATTGTGGCCTACCTCCTCAGGTTTAAACCAACGCTTAATTACAAATTTAGCGGACCGCTAAAGTTACAGGAATTAGACCGAGCCCACAACACAATATTTACAAACGTAATTAGAATAATTCCAAAGGAATTATCCCCTGTCGAGTACACGGAATTGGAAAAGAGACATTTCGTCATGAAACAGCCGGCACTCCTACTAAACGAGTAACATATTATACGAGTTGGTGCTCGCCATCATCACACCCACCTTACCCTATACTTTGAAACACCCCATCCTGTTACATAACTCACATGAATTTACATTAACCTTGATCAATTTTTATCACATCAAGCTGTTTGGTCCAAAGATATTACTAGCTGCTGTTCATCAATACTATTGGCCTCTGTATGGAATTACTGTGTGCAAAAAGGTGTTTCGAGAATGCAGAAAGTGCTTTTGTGTTCGACTAATTTCGGGCTGCCGCCTCACCACCTTTCTATACAGTTCGGGTGGACTTCGCCAGACCATTTTACGTACACAATCGCATCCGCGGTAAGCCATCAACGAAGACATACTCGTATATCTGCCTGTGTATCTGTTGCGTCACAAAGGCAATACAATCAGGTGTAAAACTAGCTAAATTTACGCCGATAAAACAAGTAGAGGTAGTTTTAAATTCTCGGCCACTTGAGCTAATTTCAAGCAGTGTCGCTGTAATCAATTGTCTAACTCCTGGACACTTCCTGATAGGACGACCGCATAATTTGCAATCAATGCTTGGTCTAGTTGACCGACCGCCGCACGAAACCTGGAAGCAAGTCGACTTTTATCAGGAAACCTGGTCTTCAATCGGTGATTTGGTCCTAATTGAAGGAAATCTGCCACCTCTTAGATTTGGGTCGAGTAGTCGAAATTTATAATGGAGATGATGGGCTAGTTGGTGCCGCCAACGTAAAAACTGATCGAGGAATACTATAACGCAGTATTTCTAAATTCTGCCGTCTTCCTCCGAACAATATTGAAATGGCTGTGACGTCTCAAGGGGGCTAGAATGTTGACGCATCAATCGAGGAATCAATCAAACTTTTCATTTAAAAAAATCAGTTCTCTATTCCTTTTATTTGTTGAGTTATGATATCTAAAAAAAGTCGTCTCGCTATTATCGATGTGTATGAAGCTGGAAATTCAGAAGAAAAATGAATGAAAGCTTTGTCATCCATGTTCAACATTCTTCAAAGCAATAAAACGATACCGGGATTTATGTTGTTCCTCGGACCGTCCAGAAAAAGAGTACCCGCGCACTATTACCACTCCACAGCTCACCAATATCCTCAAATGTCGGATTCACCAAAATTCGCAAATCAAGATGCGTCATGTAGCGAGGTCTTCAAGTAACTCGCGATACAGGTCGGAAAATAGACAGGAAAACCATTAGTACAAGCTTCAAAATAGCCCATTTTCCTACGCCCTGCAATTTCTAATCACACCATACTTACGCATTACTAACCGTACCATATGTCAACATCTCGAGTTTGTGTATTTGTATAATATCGTTGGGATTATCGCGCCATAATATGCGCTATCGTCATGCAATCTCGTTTTAAGTTCGGCCCAACGTGTAGAACATCATTTAATGAAAATAAAGAAATGAATTTACAGGAAGTATCGAATACACCACTTGGTTTGGTGGTGCTCCTCGTTGTTTTCATTACCGCATATAGTGGGATGAAATATTTGGAATTATTATGTGAGGGTAGAGCTCACCATGGAACACAAGTCATATGACCAAGATTAGTGTACTCATGTATAAACCCTTTATACATTGTAAGAAACTCAGGCGACGTTTTGAATTTCCTTTCTATTGCTAGTATAGCCTTTTACGGGTAGTTTTCCTTGAATTACCTAACTGTGGGCTGAGTAGTTGAAAGAGAAGCTTCACACTAAAGTGAGAATTTGCCTCTCTTGTGTAGGATTCGCAATAATTTTGCTGTTGATTTGGCACTTCCTCTAACTTTCAAAATCTTTTCAAAAGCTAATTGACATCGTCTTGAGTTTTTGTTTTAACGGTTGTGTTGTTAACTGCAATACTTTGTGATAAATTTCTAATCAATGTGCCTGCGATTAATCAGCCAAATTTGAAATTTTGTTGCAAAGGAAAGCCTGACAATTTTTTCCTTGGCCTTAGAATTTCATAGAACACGTTTGCCCCTACAAGAATATCGGTTATGTTGTGCTTTTGGAAGTCTGGATCTGCTGATTCTAAGTTCATTAGTGTTTCATTTTGTACAAGGTGATGTTGTTTGGTTGATACTGATTTGTGATGTGTTTGATAATATGAGCTGTTGTGTTAATCGTGAGTTGTTGATTTACACGTGAAACTAGTCAAAAAATTAAACGTGTTTAAACTCTATTCTCTTTTCAGTTCAGCACTGTAACTAGCCTATATTTGGAAGTGACGTCAGAAGCATGTCGGGTAAAAAATCCTACCCGTATTAATTGACTGGATGAGGCAATGGCGTAACTAGGTATCCGCAGTCTCAAGAGGGGGGGGGGGGGGTGGTTATTGGGTCCCGATATTTATAAAGCATTCAAATATTAATTAAAAATCGTGATTAGATAGATGGTAGTTCTGATTAAGCTTAAATTAGTACCTTTTCAAATTAGAAAATTAGGATATTTTTTCTTTCGTTATGATTCTCGTGCTGTTAGTTGTTTTCTTTAGACAGGCCCAACAATTTCTTCTCCGCTGCTGAAGCTAAATGTTTGAGTAATTTCATGTAATGCGGCCTCATAGAAATAAAAATGCCGGACAGACATTTAGATTTAGAAGAAAATTCACTAAACTCGTTTCAAATCAAAGCTTTCGATTTCAAATGATAACGATTTTAGTGTTTGGTGGATTTATTTATTTACCATATATATATATATATATATACGTTTTGCATTCCAAATTTACCCTTTTTGCACTTCAAGCTCAACCTTTGGCAAAATGAATTCAACCTCTTGTAAATCAATTTTTGCTTAGAAAAGCCTGAAAATCCTGATTTGTAGAAGGGACCTAATACTAATCAGCTTTGCTTTCAAGCAGTTTACATAGAAACATTATGATTTTCATAAAAATCAAGAAGAAATTGTTGAAACTACCTTTCTTCCTAGAAAAATACCCCATCACGACTGAATATCATTTCTCTCATTAGAAGCGCCTTTATGTTTAGAAAAGGAATCAAGGCATATTTGAGCCAAACCAGTTAGCCTTTATAATGAATTAGAGTTCGTTCGACTTATAGTTTCTCATTTACCAGATCATTTTGATCACCGGTAAACGATAAATAAAAACTGAATTTACCGGTAAACCAGATGGTGTTTTTTTTTTTGAAAATTCTCATCGCTTCTCGATTTCACATCCCATTGTCCCAAAATAAAAGAAAACCTTGAAAACCATTAGTACAAGCTTCAAAATAGCCCATTTTCTGACGCCCTGTGTAATTTCTATTCTCGCATTACAAATCGTAATTTCATCATTAAATCACTTTGAGAAATTTTAAATTCTCGAGATTCTTGAAATTTAGCATGTAGATGAGATGCGTGATGTTCGAGACATACTTGGTGATTCGGTGTTTCAAAACAGACAAGTCGTGTATGGTTGAGATAGTCAAATGTATTTGATTGTTGATGTTACTCGAAAATCTTAGAACCTATTCGAACAATAATTTACGAATATTTACGAAATTATTCATTACTACTTGCGGGTTCCAACTCCCAATCAAATTCGAATTTTGCATATCGTTTTGTTGAGCTTAGCCTTAACTTATTTAAGCTCTACTTAAGCTCCTTGAGAAATAATTCGATATTTTCACGAGTTTTCTAACAGGCTTTCCGAAATTATTCATTAATATACAGATTTGTCGGTATAATTGAACTTGTTCGAGATCGATCGAGATTAATATAACTGAGAGATTATTCGAATTTTTCTGGGTTAAAAAGAGGTTATTCCCCGGTTTATTCTAGATTTCTAAAGTTTTTCGACAATTTGAGGATTATTTAAGATTTTCGAATTTTATCGTATTTTTTAATATAATGTTTTGGCCTTATCTTTGATTTTGGGGAACTTGCAGATATTTAGTAGATTTCTCCAGATTATGCTAAAATTTCGATATTTCTCAGGAATGTTCAAGTTAATTACATTTAACATGGCGTTGATTAGCGCGAGTAGGGTACTTTCGGTTTTACATAGTTACGGATAATTCGATATTTGACAACTTTCTGGAATATCGTTTATCGAACAAATTAAATTTATTGATGGAAGAAAATTGTGCCCTTAAAAAAGTACTCGTTCTGGAACAATTCCACGATCAAATGATGAGTATGTATATTACAAAAATTGTTACTAATTTATTTGATAAATGTGTGAATATCAGTCTTTCAGCTAACGATATGTGTTGTGGAATCAAACAAAAAAAAATCTTTTCCCAACCAGTATTCTTTATTTCGTATTAAGATACACACAGTAATTAATTTCCGCGACTGTCTTATTTCCACGACCAAAATTTTTCACCTGCTGCTTCAACCAAAACTCAAAATGAAGTGTCCATTACCACTCCCTTATTTTTCTCTTATTGTTGTTTATAAATGTAAAAGTCATAATCGAAAACCCGTTTTTAAAACCATAACAATGTTCCAGTTAATCAAGAGACAATGCAAAAAATCTCCAAGTCGATAACGTAACTAAAATCTGCATAGGCGACATTGAGGGGTTTTTCCGATTATGACGTAGGTAACCTTTTTTTATTTTTACATTAATTATTCTAAGCTTTAACATCCCGGCCCCCGTGAATCGTCTGATTCACCTAATGGAATGACCGCTAATTTGTGGATTGGTCTTTTTAGTTCTCCCAATTGTGTCCTAATTGTGGCCGTTCGTACCAAGCCATCTTTGCCTGGAAATACCGCCTTAACTTTCCCCATTGGCCATCTCGTTGCTGTCCAGTTATCATCTTTGATTAACACTATGTCACCCACCTGGACGTTCTTCGACTTGTTGAACCATTTGTAGCGGTGTTGAAGGAGTGTCAAATACTCTTTATGCCATCGAGTTGAGAAGTCTTGTACCAGTTGTTTAACCATTCGCCATCTTGCTGTGTAATTGGTTGCTTCACATCTTGGTTCAGGAATCGCAAGAAGATTCTCCCCAATCAAAAAATGTGCCGGTGTTAAAATATCAACATCGTCATTGCTATCACCGTGGCACAACGGGCTGGAATTGAGTAACGCTTCAATCTCAATCAACAAGGTTGTAAGCTTTTCGATGGTGAGTACATTGGCTCCAATAACTCTCGTTAAGTGTACTTTGACGCTTTTAACAGCCGCCTCCCAAATTTCCCCGAAATGAGGCGCTCTTGGTGGGTTGAAATGCCAATTTATTTTGTCTCCCAATAGAGAATTAGAAATGTGTTCCTTATTGACCTCTAGCATATGGTACCACTCTGCTAAAATTTTATTCGCCCCTACAAAATTCGTACCACAATCACTGTAGAGGTCTGTACAAATTCCTCTTCTTGAAACCATACGGCGCAGCGCTGCTAGAAATGATTCCGATGTGAGATCATTAACTAACTCGATGTGCACGGCTTTGACAGACAGACACACAAAAATGCAAATATACACCTTTACAGCACGTTGTCCTCTACGTCGTGTCAAATAGGCTGAGAGTGGTCCAGCATAATCGACCCCCACCTTCGTAAATGACCGTGTTAATTTCACTCGACAATCTGGTAATGCTGCCATCTCTTGGGTTGATAATGTTGGCTTCGCCTTAAAACATTTAACACATTGCCGGACTACTGTCTTTACCATTCTCCTCAACCCCACAATGAAATATCTCTGACGTAGAATACTGAGCATCAACGTTGGACCTGCATGTCGATACTTTATATGATGTTCCTCAACCAGTTTTCGTATAATCCAGGATTTGCCATCCAATATAATCGGATGTTGTATGTTAAACTCCATCAATGAGTTCTGGATGCGACCGCCGACACGTAAAATACCATAAGCATCGATTATTGGATTCAGAAACTTTAACCGCGACTGTGACGGTACTACTTGATTTTCTCTCAATCCGGCTAACTCCTTTCCAAAATAGTCTCTTTGAATGGCTCTGAATATCACAAACTCTGCATGCTCGATATCGATTCTATTCAACGGTGTGCGTAAAGTTGATGGTGTCTTAGCGTTTTGACAAAATTTAATTATCCAGGCAATAACCTTAGAAGTAGTGACAAATTTGGAGTATTTTGTGGCCATTGAATCGACTATCCCTATAGCTATTTCGACATGATGATTAGTGATACTAGGGCATGCTACTGGATGATATTCATATTGTTGCACAGGCCATTCTTGCGGAGAATTCTTCAACCATATTGGCCCATGCCACCATATATTATTGTCGTTCAACTCTCTGGGACTAAGACCACGTGATACTATATCAGCTGGGTTATCCTCTGATTTAATATGATTCCATATGTTCCGGCCATATAGTTCTAAAGTTGCTGCCACTCGATTCCTCACGAAGATTTCCTTTATTTTAACAGATGGGTACCCAGTAAACCAATCGAGAACAATGGTTGAATCTGTCCACGCGGTAATTGACGTTATCCTGACCACGTTCATTTCGGCTTCTATAACTCTCAATAGTCGTGCCAACAATAATGCTGCGCAGAGCTCCAACTCAGGAATGGTACGACTCGCAATTGGTACCACCTTCGATTTGCTTGTTACTAAATGTATATTGATAGATCCATTACAATCGATAGTTTTAGTATAAACTGCAGCGCCGTAAGCGACAGTACTGGCGTCACAAAACCCATGGATTTCAACTGATGATCCTGCATTTAACCATCTTGGTATTGACATACACTGCAGCTGGCCTAATTCGCCCCGCATCTTCAACCATCGAATACGAAGTGGTTCTGGTAGCTGGTCATCCCAGTCAAGCTTCTCTCGCCACAGATCTTGCAATAAAATTTTAATTTGGATAATACATGGAGCGATTAATCCCAGCGGATCAAATACCCGGCTTGCTTCACTAAGTACAGCTCGTTTGGTACATTTTGCGTCAATACTCAATTTAATGGTGAATGTGAATACATCATCCTTGGGATCCCACCTCATACCCAGCACTTTCACCAGATCACCGTTGTTAAATTCCTTTTTCGATAATTGAACATCTTCAGTTGGAATTTCTTGTAACAATTCCGGACAATTAGATATCCATTTTTTCAGCACCATCCCGCAGCTCTTAAAAATGTCGACAATATCCTTCTTTAAAGTTTTTAATTCCTGCACTGACCGGCAGCCTGTCATCAAATCGTCCACATAAACGTCGTGCTCTATCTTGCATGCGGCGATCGGATATTTAGTTTTATTTTCCATCGCTAATTGTTTCACTGAGCGTGTAGCCAAATATGGTGCTGCTGCTGTTCCATAAGTAACCGTGCGTAATGTGAACTGCTTAATTGGATCTTCTTCCCTAGCCCGCCAGACAATTCGTTGAAATTGTGCATCTTCATTTCTCACCAGAATTTGTCGATACATCTGTTGCACATCGGCAGTGAAAACAAATCTAAATGTCCGGTATCTCAACAGAGTTGAGTACAACAACGACTGCACCGTAGGTCCTACAAGTAATATGTCGTTCAATGATTTTTGAGTCGTGCTTTTGACAGATGCATCAAATACGACGCGTAACTTCTTTGAACCGGCAACTGTTTGTGTAAGCACTCCATGATGCGGGGTATAATATGCTGTTCTGCCTAATTCTTCAGGCCTGATTTCCCTCATATGACTCAATTTCTCATAATCTGTCATGAACTGGCGATACAATTGGGCAAATTCGTTGTCACGGGTAAACCTTTTCTCCATGGCATTTAACCGTCTCACCGCTTGAGTGTAAGTGCTCCCTAATTCATCTGGTGATCCCTTAAATGGCAGGTGCACCACAAATCTACCCTCTACGTTACGCTTGGTCGTCTCCATATACATTTTCTCACACGCTTCCTCATCGCGCGAGAGTGATGAACGCTCTGGGACTCGTTCGACTTCCCATAATGCCCGCAAGGACTCATCAATCCGCTCGAGCACTGATTCAACGACTGCAGCCATACCCAACATAGAAATTGTTTCAAACAGAGCCGGTGCCGGACCTGCCACAACCCAACCAAACACTGTGTTCTGCGCTATCACTTTATTGCTAATCGTCTTGATGTTACCCTCGCGTAATACGGTAAAAAAATGGTCAGCCCCCAACAATATGTCGACATCACGTGATTCATGGAAGTCTGGGTCGGCTAAGTTGATACCGATCAAATGCTGAAGTTCATTCCTATTAATCGAGTACTGTGGCAGTTTTGTTGTTATTTTCGAGAGAACAAAGGCTTCGACAAATAACTTATCAGCTGACTGTGTGCTTGCTAACACCATTTTTACAACACCTTTTGTAGACCCGGCCGCCGCTTCTCCAACACCATGAACTAAAATTCGTTGTTGTCGAATAGGTATCAAATGTCTTTTGGCAAATGCCTCTGAGATAAACGAAACCTGGGGGCCACAATCTAGCAGTAAACGAGCCTTCCCCATTGCTTCCCCATTCTGATTCAAAATGTTTACCATTGCGGTGGGGAGAATTGTGTAAAGTTTATCTTCTATCGTCCTTACGTGATAACTAGACTCAGTTGGTTGTTCTGATTTTCCCTGATTATCTTTATCGTCACGGCTTGGTAATGCGAGATTTGAAACCGACGAACTTGATGGTTCTTTTAAATTAGCTGGGTGTAGCAAGCTATGGTGCTTTCTCGTACAATCTTTACATCTACTTTTAGCCTTACAATTGAATACCCCATGGTTTATGTTAAGGCAATTAAAGCACCTTCTTTGTGACTGAATCCACGAGTGCCGTTCACTGACAGATGTTGCAATGAATTTACTGCATTCATGTAACTTGTGACTAGCTTCTTGGCAAAATGGGCAAGTTTCCTGGGTTGCGGCTACATGACCATGAACCGTAGGCCTACGATTATTATTCTGACGACTGGTTGGTTGTATGGATCTTAAATCGTCTAGCTCATCACAGCGATTTTGAAGAAATTTGAACAATAGTTCTATGGATGGATACTCCTCATCTCTCGACTCATGAGCCCATTGGGATTTTGTCTCCGAATCAAGCAAATTCAATATTAATCTTGTGATCCAAGGGTCACGTTGTTCAGCGGCTGATCCAATAGCTTTTAAACCGCGTAAAATTTCATCTGAAGTATCTAGAATTTTGCGAATACTTGCAGCAGATACCGTTTGAATTGGACGCTGCTCCAGGAAGGTCCCAATATATGAATTAACGATTTGCCTCTTGCGGCTATATCGATTACGAAGTTTGTCAACAGCTTCAAAATAGTTCGCATCAGTAATTCGGAGATGTTTCACTAACTGGCTAGCTTCACCTTCTAAATAGCCCCGCAAATGTTGAAACTTTTGCGATGGCGTGAGGTTGACCTTGTCATGGATGTTTGCACAAAAAAGGTCATAAAATGTACACCATTCCATGTAATTTCCCGAAAATGTAGGTATCGCCTTTTTTGGTAATCGAATGTCATAATGACCTTGATGTGTGGCATTCATTGTATCGTTCATAAAGTGCGTTTGTGGCTCAGTAGCCTCACGAATCCATCTTCCTAGATTACCTTCAATGGTGTAATAATTGTTTTCGAATTCGGTTGGATCCAATTCTTCATCTGAATTTGCGGCCACTATCTCCAAGTCAATCTCTTTTACCTTTGTAGCTGCATCCCGTGCTTCTTGCAACCGAATTTGAACTGCTTCATAACTTGAGTCATCAGGAATATTTTCTGCGAACACGTGAATCCTCTGAATTTTTGATAACAGTGAAACTCGTTGTGCCCGAAGTTGTTTTAACCGGGCAGCCATCCGTACACAATTGTAACAGCACTGATCACGATAACAGAATTACTGATTCACAAGTTCTAGAAAATTGTTAATTAACAGCATACAACAACTCGATAAAATTCACACCAACAAATACGTATATTATCCGCACTGTGGAACAGTAATAACTGATTCGCGCACTTTACGGCCCGTCGCCTTTCGATTCTCAATTTTATTTATCGTTTATGCACTGTATTTTGTATTTTAACTAATTAATTGAGTGCTTGAAATAACGGTGTTGCGTTTAATTTATATATTAAAATATTTTTTACGGCACTCAATTTGTTTTGTATCACTATGTTTTGTAATCAATCAGTAATCACTATTTGTATTAATTACAAAACCACCACGAAATTACGTAAAAACGGAAAACTACGCTCTGCTACCATGTTTTGGAATCAAACAAAAAAAAAATCTTTTCCCAACCAGTATTCTTTATTTCGTATTAAGATACACACAGTAATTAATTTCCGCGACTGTCTTATTTCCACGACCAAAATTTTTCACCTGCTGCTTCAACCAAAACTCAAAATGAAGTGTCCATTACCACTCCCTTATTTTTCTCTTATTGTTGTTTATAAATGTAAAAGTCATAATCGAAAACCCGTTTTTAAAACAATAACAATGTTCCAGTTAATCAAGAGACAATGCAAAAAATCTCCAAGTCGATAACGTAACTAAAATCTGCATAGGCGACATTGAGGGGTTTTTCCGATTATGACGTAGGTAACCTTTTTTTATTTTTACATTAATTATTATAAGCTTTAACAATATGGAGAACGTTTATAGGAAGAAATTTCCGAACAACAGTGGTCCAATTCACGTTAATATGGTCTTATCTGCATTGAAAAAAAAGAAAGTGATATGTGTTAATGATTTGGGTTTCAATGGAAATAATAAGATTTTCGTCAACCAATGCCTTATTCCAGAATATCGGTTACTATACAATGCGGCTAGGAAAGCCATGAAGGATGGAAGGTGTAAATTTGTTGGGCTTAGGAATGGATACATTTTTGTAAGGAAATTGTCTTACTTGCTTTTTATAATTTTAATTCACAAGATCGTAGTTTCGTTAACTTTCCCTCTGGTTCTTCCTATATTAATTTACCATCTAATAATTTGCTGTCTCATGATTTTCAGGGCCTTCCAATCTTGCACCAAAATATTCGGAGCTTAAGAAGAAATTTCAATAATTTCTTAGCTCACTTACATAGATTCTTTTGATGTAAAACCTGATTTAATATTTTTGAGTGAAATTTGGATTAATGACGATGAGACGAAATTGTTTCGGTTAAACGATTTTCAATTAATTAATTAATTAATTTGTTGCTGTAATAAACTCCTCCAAAACGGTAACTGGAGGAGTTTTAGTGTTCTATAAAAATGATTTAAATTGTTTAGTTGAGTTAATGAAACGTATATTTTTGTTTGTGTGTATCATTTGCATTCGGCTTCTCTGAATGATTTTATTAATGAATTTTCTATTTATTTAAGGCAAATGCGTAACAATAATCTTATCGTTGTGGGTGACTTCAATGTTGACATTTTAACTCTATCTAATTGTGACTCTACAACTTGTGACAATTACAGGGTGACTGACACGAAGTGTTACCAACTTCAGACTGTTATTGATGTCAAACCAGTGATGACAAAGCGCTCAAATTTACACTAATGACAGTTCATTCCATTGTTTACAAGCGTACAGAAGCATTTTAGTGGGAAGTATTCAGAAAAAAAGTTATCCGCAATGGAATTCAAGCGTAATAGTGTGATTTCTCTATATTTGGCTGGAAAATCACAGCCGCAGATTGTTAACCAGTTAAAACATCTGCATGTGAATAAAATGTTTGTGTATCGCACCATAATTCGTTATAACGATACTGGTAGCATTGCAAAACGCCATGGTGGTGGACCGAAACGCACTGCAACATCGCCGTATATCATTCGGAAGGTGAAGGCCAAATTGGCTCGAAATCCGCTCGTGAGGCGAACATTTCGCTCGAACGGATGCAGAACATATTGAAAGATCATCTTGGACTAAAGGCCTTGAAATTCCATAAAACGCATGGTCTCACCGATGCTCAAAAAAAATTAGAGTGGAAAGAGCAAAGAAGTTGTTATGCTTGCAAGAAAGTGGATTTACTTGCCCGGCCGTTCTACTAAAAATTTGGACCAACAGATTATCACTCGAAACCAGGCGCCGCCGATGGTGATGGTTTGGGCCGCCGTAACGTCCGAAAGCCGTAACGGCCGAAAGCCGTTCACCGCTCGTTTTTTTGGACCGTGGCATCAAGATAAATGCTCAAATTTATCGGGATCATGTGTTGGAGGGAGCGTTAAAGCCTTGGGCACAAATACATTTCGCCCGCAGAGCCTGGACGTTTCAACAGGACTCGGCGCTGAGTCATAAAGCGCGCGTCAATCAAGATTGGCTGAGAAACAACGTTCCGCGGTTCATTTACACTGCCCAATTTCCACCAAATTCACCGGATGCAAATCCGCTAGATTTCTCGGTTTGGGGTATTTTGAAGCGCAAGGTTGGGACAAAAAAATACCAAAGTGTCGATCATCTCAAGCAAGCACTTCGCCGGGAATGGGCCAAAATACCGCAGAGCCACTTTCGTGCTGCATAGAATAGCTTTGTCGGCCGTTTGAAGGCCATAATCGCGGCTAAGGGTGGCCAACTCGAAAACTGCTAATGCAATTCGAAAATATTTGTGAACATTTTTTACTTTGATTCAATAAAATTCATCAAAAAATAAAAATTCTGTGGCGTTTTGTTTTGCTAACACTTCGTGTCAGTCACCCTGTATATACATATACATATATATATATATGTATATACAGGTTCTCCCGTAGAATCATTTGCTGAAATCAAAAAATTGCCAAAAAATAGTGATGTTTTGCGCCTCTTCTTGCTTGTTTTATCATATGTGTGAAAAAAGAACAATTTCTGAGAGTGCGAACAAAACAGTGGCTGCAACAATCGGGATCTGGAAGAAACTTGATTTACCAACGGCTGAACACCGGAACATGGTTACAAAATTCAAAAAACTCCACAAGTCTTGGTATAATTTGAAAAAGCACAAAAAATTAGCTTCTTCCAAGAAAACGGAATTCGTAAACAGTTTGTCATGCCTTTTTAACGTGGGTCATAAAGACATCGCCATTCGCTTAGCAAACTCACCGAAACTTTTATGTTTTTATAATTGTAATAAAGGCAATAAACGGTGCTCATACGCTGCACAATTCAACGCTGAATTCGGGAATAACTCTTCAGTAGAAGCATAAGCCAGTGTAAGTCAGATTAGATGTGAACGTTCAGGACCCAGGATTATCGAAATGTATGAAGAATCTAGCAGTGAATCGAGTTCCTTGTCTGAGAGTTCTTATTGCCCGTCATCTGAACCCAAGAAGAGACGGATCGCCAAAAAAAAGCCTCTGAATTCTTTCGTTTGTAAACTGCCGATCGCACAAAATTATCAAATGGTCAAATGACATACGTTGTCGGAACAGCGGCGTCTGCCTTCGGCCATTCGATAGACGAGATATCTTGCTCTGTGAGCACAATTAGAAGACATCGTATAAAGAACGAGAAGAATTATCACGATCTATAATAGAGGGATTTCACCCAAATAGTTTTTAACAATTAAATGGGATGGAAAAATTATGGACGATAACGAACAGCGGGGAAAAGTGGATAGAATGGCGGTCATTGTAAATGGGTTTCGGATCGAGCAAATTCTTGGAATCCCAAAGACACCGTCAGGAACAGGTGAAGTCATGGCGGACAACTTAAATAATTTGATTCAAGAGCACAACTTAGCTCGAAATATAAATGCGATGTGTTTTGATACGACTTCAAGCAACACTGGGCGTTATAAGGGAGCTTGCGTACGTTTGGAAAGACTTTTTAATTGCGCTTGTAGACACCACGTTTTGGAGCTCATAGCATCGGCTGCATTCAATACTTTATTTGAAAAGTCAACTGGCCCAAATATCCAACTATTTGAGAGATTGAGGAAGGAGTGGGATTCTCAAGGAATATCCAGAGAGGAGTATAAGTCAGCAATCCTGGACGACCAATTGAGAGATCGTGTGACAGAAATAAGACGTCAAATAAGGCTCGTTGTAGAGGAGCCCCTGAAATTTAATCATGCTCGAGCAGATTACTCGGAGCTACTGCAACTTTGCCTATTATTTGTCGGTGAAGATCTGAATCCCGGGATTGTTATTCGCCCGCCTGGTGCTGTTCATCGCGCTCGATGGATGGCCAAATTGATTTACTCATTAAAAATATACCTGTTGAGAGATAAATTTTTTTTGGAACCGACAGAAGTCCATGTTCTACGAGAATTCCATTTTTTCATTGTCAAAATTTAGGTTCGATACTGGTTCCAATGTGAGAGTGCCCGTTTCGCACCATTCAATGACATGTGCCTACTTAAGGAGCTGACTAATTATAGAACGATAAATGAACAAATTTCACTGGCGACCCAATTTTCAAAACACCTTTGGTATTTGCACGAGAGTTTGACTGCCTTATCATTTTTTGATGACACAATCCATAGATCGATGAAAATGAAGGTGTACGAAAAATTTTGAGCAGTCACCGTACCTAATGAGGGGAGTAAATTTTTAAAACCTAATAATCGTGACATCCATAGCTATCAAATTCACGATTTTATAAACGCAAATACGAGAAACTTTTTTACTAGCTATGATATTAATATGGAATTTCTGAATTCTGACCCGGCATCCTGGAAAAATCGCGTATCTTATGTTCAAGCTCGTGAAAAAATTTCTGAACTAAAGATCGTCAATGATGTCGCGGAGCGATCAATTTCTCTAGCTCAAGATTTCAATGGTCTAGCAGGCAGGAGTGAAGAACAGCAACAGTATTTGTACAACACCGTAGCTCACCATAGGAACGTTTGTCCGAGTAATAAGAAAGAAGATTTGAAATTAGGATTTGAATCTGCGCGTATTTTGTAATTTAGTTGAACAAAAACTGTTATTACTAAAAATAATTCAAGAAAGACTTTTATTATTATTAAAAACAATTTTTATTATTGGAAACAATTATTATAAAAAACAACAATTTTTTCGTAATTTTTGACGATAGTTTGTGAAGTTTCAAACATTGGTTGAAACATCGTTTGTTTGTTCTTCTTGTCATAATTTAAGCTTAAATAATATTCAATATTCAATTTAAGCTTAAATAAATATTCATTAACGTCTTCGACGGAATTGGTGTTCTCAAATGGATTTTAGCAAGAATGATTACGTATGTACATATATTCAGTTTAGGCAAACAACACGGTCGAACTACTATGAGTGAACGTATTGATATCCGAATATAAATATTATACAAATATTAATCTGAAACTACATACAAAAACATGATACACTTACTAAGCTATAATTCAAGGTTACGGGCAACCAACATTTTCTTAAGGAAAATGGAAATTAGCAGAGTATATCAAACATGCATTTCTGAACCCTTAGACCACATCCAAACATTGCATTCAAACGCAACTGCGGATAACAACGCGGAGATCTAAGACCCCAAAATAAATAGAATAAATTTTAAACCACAAAACAAACTAAATAAATTAATAAATTAATTGAATAAACAAGACTAAACGGAAACTAAAAATAACTGTCAGCATGGGTTACTGTCAATTTCGTCTTTTAAAAAAATTTGTTTGGGCGCCACTGTAACGGAATGGTTACAATTCGGTTGAATTTTCATTCCATCAACAGAACATCTCTGAGGCTCTCACATCAGTGACCGCAGCACGTTCGCCGGCTAGGTGAGGTCGGTTGGGCAGAGTAATTGTCACTAGCCACGGAGATCTAGATGTGCTGCTGTAATTAACCCACACTGACGATCTGGTAATAAATAGACATGGAACGATGTAACACTAACAATAAATTAACACTTTAAACCGGATTAAAAGTTTATAATTAGTTCTAAAGAAGCGGAACAAAACAAAAAAAAATTTTAAGTATCACAGCCATTTCCTTGTGTGGTCACGGTGTTGGACCACATGCACTCCACCCTCCCCATAGGCAATATCAACAATACAAATTTGATTTGCCCCATGATAATGTATTAGTCCACGCTATTCAAATTTATCTAGACATACTGATTTTCGTTACGACTGCAAAAAATTTACGATAATTGTAGGTGAATACAAATAAAAAAAAAGAAAGAAAGGAACACATGAACGAATATGATCAAACAAGTCAAAATAAAATATAAGAATTCGAATGAAAAAAATTAACTTTTATGGTCACTACTTAATTATTGATAAATAATGGTTAGATACAATTAGATTACAATTAATTTATGAAGTTTAGCATAATAAGAAAAAAATGATAATTATTATAAAATCACGTAAGACTTATTCTAATGTGTGGATCCGCCGTCCGTATTCATAATTTAAGTTTAGCTTTAAATATCTATATAATACAGTTAAATTGACACAACAGTTATTACTTAATAATATAATTTATATTATCCAAGTTTATAAAGAAGAATGAATTGTAAATATCGACATATATAATAATTTAATATAATATAATATATAATTTAATTAAGCAATTAAATAGGCATTAATAAATATTTAGTAAATAAAAATAAAATAAGGTAATATATAAACAAAAAAAAACTTATCGGATTGGTGATAGTGATGATGGCGTCTTCATTAAAAATATCTCAGTGCCGTTTGCGTGTACAAATTTTGCAAAATATCCGACAAACATCATTGGGCAACAATAAAAAAAAAACTGTCGCGGGATGCCTTACCCGGTAACAAAGTCTGTCCACTGTATTCCTGTTTTGTTTTTCTTAAATGTAATTTTAACAAATTACAACGCACGAGATAATGAATAAACAGTTTACACAGACTTTGTAATTCGCGGAGGCACTGTATCACTAAAAAAAAAATTAAGGAAAACAAATTTTGTAGCCATGAATAAGACTCTAATAATTTCACACCAATCTCTTAAATTATCTGAATTCTTGAACTATCAGATAAGATAAGTAAAACATTAATAAATACCTTTTCCCGCGACTATTACAGATTTAAAAATTTCCAACAAAAATTTTCAGACTATTGCGAAACAAAATACAGCCTCATCAATATGGCCACTTTATATGTGCAGTAAAATTTTGTTTTTGATTTTGCACTGAATATTTTTTTATTATGTATTTTAATTACGATCACTGTTTCTGTACAAGTACAACCACCAAATGATCAATTATTGTTTTACTGCATTATTCAAACAGTATTTGATCGATTGGTTTGGGTGGGGAATCCAAAAGAAGAAATCAACAAACAGACAAAATCATCACCATCTATCACAATTTATGCACATTAACCAATTATACCAATAAAACAATAATGACCATGGTTACACGGTAGATTGTTACAAATCTGATTAGATAAAACAAAAATAGAATTTGAACCGATCTCATCATATTCGCTTAAGTATGTTGATTTAAAGTAATGAAAATTCATCCGCCTGGAACATTTTACATGTTACAATTGTTTCTTGTAACTTCAATAAAGTTTCTTGTAAGAAACCATTGTCATCAGACCGGATTTACCAAATAATCGGCCATTAGTTTCGAGTCAATAGGAAGTGGGGTGGTCATTTCTAATTTTTCATGAAAAATTGACTGTGGCAACCTCTAAATTACATCCAAAAAATTTCCTTAAATGGGCAAAATCATTTTTTGTAGATACGGAATCGATCCCAGGTGAAGCACAAAAAAGATAAAAAACACAAAATGAACAGGGCTAATATATATTGTATATATATATTTTATTTTTTATTTTTAGTTATATTATATAGATGACCATGTTAATTCAACATTCCTTTTGGGTTAATTTAACCACGCTAAGCTGCTGTTAATTTTGCTTAAAAACTTCACGGTACATTGCTAATTTAACTATATTTCTGATGTAGATTTATCAAAATATAAAATCAGCATATCGACAAATTTGGCCATTGTGCTCATCTCATTTTGCAATGCGCCTGGCGATTCAAATTAGCGTAGTTCAACATAAAATTTCAGTTGATTTAACCAAGCTAATTTTATCAATTTTACTTTAAAACATCAAGGTGCATCGCTAAATCAATTATATTATTTTTGTAAATGTAACAATATATAGAATCAGAACTTAGTTAAACTTGCATTGCATTTTACCATTACTTTAAGTTAAATCAACTATACTAAACACATGCTAGTTGTACTTAGCACTAGGTTAATATTGCCGTTTTGCATTGTAAATTAAAACAACGTAACTAACTCTACTTTCCAAATATTGTCAATTTTGCTTTACGGAAAGTGAGCTGAGGTTGTACATAGTTATTGTGTCAATTTAGCTTTGTTTTTTTATTAAATTCGGCCAAAAATTTCTTTCAATTTTTAAACAACAAAATGGGCCCTTACACCTTGCATTATTAACAGAGAGAGAGAGAGAGAGACCAAATTTTCGCTGTGAATTTATTTATATAAGAATTCAACTGGAAAATGATTCCCATTTGTAATACAACTTTTCTACAAAATTTTAATATTTGCTATATTACATTAAAAACTTATGTTTCCGTAACTAATTTTCACATAAAATAATGTATAAATAAAATTGTATACAATTTACCGTTTGTATACCAATTTATAGTAAACAAAAAAAAATTTTCAATCTGGAAAACATATTTTAACAGTTCTTTAATATAAAAATTTCTTTTTGCGCGCAACGATAATAATATTAAAAAAAACAAAATAGTAAAACTTTAATATCGTACAAATTTATAACTCACGGGGTAATAAATTATCCAAAGTACACAGTCTCGTAACACTATTAAAATAAAGTAAAAATATAAAATAAAAACGGTCGGTGAACAACAACAAGAACAAAAAAGTAACATTAGGTAGGTTTATTACAAAAAATAAAAATCATAATAAATATGATTTTACTTAATTTTTATACACCGGTGCGAAAGTCATGTGAAGTAAGAAAATAATTTTCTCATTTCCATACCAAGAAGACAACAAGAGCATTTTTGTTTGGTTCATAATAAAAACCAACTAAACCAATTTTCATAAGAAGCGGAAGAAAATCCTAATAGCTACACTCTGTACATACATTCATATAATACAATATATAAACAAAAAACCCTCATAAATTTCACCAGAGATTTTTTGTGCCTCTTTGGTTTTTTTTTGGTTTTTTTTTGTTCAAGATACCTTGTGTACATGTGGTGACTTTTAAATGATTATGCTCTTTAACATGGGAAAACAATAACAAAACAAAACAAAAAAAACAGCTTTAGTAGAAATAATAATAGTAATAATAATGTGGCAGCAAATAGGTACCTACGAAGAGAAAATTGTAAAATAATAAATTTAAAATGAAAATAGAATTAAAATTATTACCCCTCATAAAAAATAAAAAAACTACTAATTCAGAACACTGGAAAATGTATTTCCTATTCTAACCACCAGCACATTTAAAACATTGAAAAGTGCTTCTCTTGAGAGATTATTTTTTATCGATTTATAATGGAATCAATGTTATAATACAAATTGGGTTTCCTTTAATTTACATATTGTCATTAGGTGAAAAATCGACTGCCTCTCCCTCGCTCTTTGTAGAGTTTAGAAGAGTATTGATTTTTTTATTGGAATTGTCGTGTCTAACTTATCCATCCCATCTATTGGTTTGTTTTTAAATCTTAGGCTATGGCAACACTTTGATAATATAATAATTTGGAAGAAGTCCCCACACCCTCAACTAGAAGCGTTGAGATAGAAAATGAAGAACTCTGTAGACAACTGTGCAAGATTGAAAAAATTACATCGGAATTAATTACCGAAGTTAAATGTTTAATATAGAAAATGAGAAACTGAAAAATTCTTTACAAACAAGGGAACCTGTGCTATAAAGTTATCCTAAAAAATAACAGGAAGAAAAGACCTGCAAAAAAAAGGGAGGCAGAATCTTATCCAGAAATTGTAGCTACAAACCAAACTTCAAAAACAGGTGTATTAAATCAAAATCAGCAAAATATACTCGAACAGGAAAACCAACCTTCCAAAATTAAGGAAAAGGCACCACCAATCAACATTATTGGAGTAAATGAATATGGTACTATCCAATCATTAATGAAATCGCTGACTACAAAAGAATGCAGAGTTGTAGCACTGAACAATAATATATGGAAAATCAATACAACAGATATTGAAACTTATAGAGCCTTGGCTGCAAAGCTGACAGATGAAGGCAAGGAATGGTACACGTATGAGGACAAAAACGATCGCCTGATCAATGTTATGGCCAAAGGTCTTCACCCAACAGGCCTTCAAAATAGAGGGCGCAGTAAATATCCTAAAAAAACAACAAAAAAACGTAACTCATCAAGTGATCACAATTAATAAAAAGGTGCTTTCATTGTTTATGCTTATTTTTAATAGCAAACGAGTGTGAAATGTTCAAGGAAACATCTCGCCCAAACTTGTAATTTGACAAAAAATATGCCTCCAAAAAGCGTAATCTGTATTGGAGAGCATCCCGCTAATTATAAAGGATGTGAAATAGCCAGGGAACTGCAAAACCTGAGAAACAAAAAACGCCAGAGACCACTAAACCCTGGGGTGCCTAGTAATAGGGAATTTGGGGAAACAGTAACTGACAAGGAAGACGGCCAAAGCCTAATTCTTGAAAAAATTCTAAAGAATATGGAAGCCTTAAACTTAAGGCTACTAAAACAAGAAAGAAGCCTGGACGCTATAAATAAGCCGTTAAATAAGCAAGAAACAGTAAACGAAATCACTTCCAAGATGTACTAATCTATGAAGATGAATAACACATTCAGAATCGCCAATTGGAATGCAAATGGGCTGTTTTCAACAAATTTGAGAGCTTTAAATTTTTCTAAATTTAGAAAAGATAAATAAATGGCTAATTTCAGAATCCCATCTGACAAAAGATTCATTCATTAGAATTCGGGGATAGCAGCCCTACTACGCTATCCACCCAGCAGGAAAAGCGTAAGAAGGCTCAGCCATATTTGTGAAGGAAAACATTAAACATTATGAAGGAGCAAAAATTGAAAAAGAAATTATGCATGTAGCCACCGTTAATATTCGATTAAATAATCAAAAGACAATGAACATATCTTAAATATATTGTCCTCCGCGGTATAATCTGAATAAAGAAAATTGTGTTACGTTAATCAAATCGCTCAGTTTTAACTTACTAATCGGAGGCGATTTTAATGCTAAAAATACATATTGGGGTTCAAGACTAACAACTAACAAGGGTTAGCAGCTTTTTGCAGCTGGTCGGGCTTTAAACTGCGAGTTCCTGTCTGGAGGTAAACCAACATATTGGCCAGTGGATACAAATAAGATACCCGATTTGATAGATTTTAAACTACGTACTACTCAAAAACAGAGAATGAATTTCGTCTGACAACACGCCTGTTATTATGACACTTAGTGATACCATTATCAAAAAGGAAAATTTGCCTAGGATAACAAATAATAAAACAAATTGGGATCCCTTCCGAAACGAAGAAAATACTGAATTACAAGTACCAATTAAAACACCGACATAACTTGATGCTCAATTAGAGCTGCTGAACAACAGTATACTACAAGCAATGTGGCAGAGTACTCCTCCTACTCGTAACCAAACGGAAATACACATGAACTATCCAATACAAGTGAGAGATCCAATTAGAGAAAAACGGAAGGTGCGAAAAATCTGATAGAGGAACCGAAAACCACAAAGCAAAGCACGACTTAATTATTTAAGCAACAAATTGAAAATTCTTATCAAAGAAATCAGGAACAAATTGTAACGTGTGGACCTTGCAAATAACCAGGGCGTCAAGGTGTTGATATTATTATGGCACAACTTTATGGTGTGTCTCCATGATAATTGTTTATCTTGCTATTACGCCTACGTGAAACTTGGTGATAAAACACATATGTCGCGCATTTAAATCTTGGTGTTGAGAGTGCTCGTTCTAATTGCGTGGCGTGTTGTTCATTGTTGGTATGGTGGAAAAAAAAGAAAAAGAATGGGACGGGAATTCATTTTGTGCTGTGTTATTGACAGGTCGAAAAAAAAATAAAACTAATAAAAAGAGTTTTTTTTGGTATAATTTAACATAAGTGATACGAAAATTAATTATGAATTAAATTTATATTTTATTAATTGATAAATTACGATTTTTTTTGTTGTTGTTGTGTTCGTTTGCTGGTGTACAGTATTCGAAATGCCCAGTTGGTGAACGGGTATAATAAATAAGTAAACGAAGACACGATTCGACGCGAGAGAAAGAGGTAGATAACTGGACTGCCATACGTGTTATAACACCATCATACGGTTGAAATTGGATCAGGCGAGACAAGTGGACAATTACACAAAAGTCGGAACGTAGGTTTGGAGATTGCTGCGCCTCATGATATTGTTGCCAAATTCTTCCAACGGGACAGCACCGCTATTTGCGGACTCTCAAGGGCACGTGTATATACGGCCTTGCCTTCAAAAACGGCCGGTGACGGAATTATCAAACAGCTGACCAGCAACAACCCGTTATAATCATCCAATTGCCTATTATTATTTTTTGTTTGTTTGTATATAATTACCTATTTAAAATTAATTTCTTATTTTGTATATAGTATTTTGGTTTTTCTCGCTTTGGGGGCATTCCCTTGTTTTTTTTTCATTTCAGATCTTAGTTGCGAGTTTCGGGAGGGCCCTGCTGACTCCAGCACTGGGATACGGTTTAACTTAGTGGACATCGTAACTGTAGATGATGATGATTGTAGTGATTATTCCTCCTCCCCGACCGAGAGAGAGAAGAGAAATGTACAAGAGTTTGTTTTGTGTGTTTATATAACGTAACGTTTAGCTTCTTTGAGTCTATAATTTTATAATGAAGGATATAAATGAGGATTGTGATGATTGTAATAATGGAATGATATACTAGTTATTTGTTTGTTTTTATTTCGGGAGGTGAGCGTTGCGACGTGTGTGTGTGTTTCGCTAATTCAGTTAAGTAAGGCAGCATTTAGACCCAGTAAGGGCACCACTACTTTTCCACGCCCCAGGCTGTGCGATTGCCGGCCCAACGCTGCAGGTGGTGACTACTGGGTATTCTGTTAACGGGTGACTGCAAGGTCGGGCACTCGTTACAAAATCTTTTAGCGAAAACCTAGCTCGTCTTTCTGGCAGTAAGGACAATAATTATTCCCTTTGGAAAGCAACTAAAGGTGTTAAAAGGCCTAAATTACAAATAACTCCTACCAAGAATAACGATGGAACTTGAAGCCTACCTTGAAGATACATTTTAACCTCTTTCAAGGCAAACAGCTGAAGAAAGTATAATTCCAGAAAATAAAGTGGATAAGCAAAACATAAAACTTGTAACGCTAAAAGAGCTAAATGATGAAATTAACAACAACTTAAGCTAAAAAAAATCCCCTGGTCCCTACCCTAACCTAATCACTGGACTTATAGTTAAAGCACTAGCAGAGAAAGGACTACGAAAATTATTGCAAATAATCAAGGCAGCGTTTAGACTAAAATAAGTTACATACCAGTGGAAGGTGGCAGAGGTGATAATGGTTCTAAAACCTAACAAGCCACCAAACAAGAAAACATCGTACAGGCCTATTTCCCTACTTCCTTCAATTTCAAAATTATTTGAAAAGCTACCACTCAAGAGGTTAAAATCAGTAATGGAAGTAAGAAAACTCATTCCTCCTCACCAATTTGGATTTATAAAGAAACATTCTGCTATATGTAGATCAAGTGCACAGAATCACATATTTAATTGAAGATGCTCTTGAAAATAAAAAAATATGCTCAAGTGTCTTCTTGGACGTATCTCAAGCCTTCGACAAAGTATGGATGGCACCGAGGCCTGGAATATAAACTAAATAGACAGAGATTTACCGAAGCAGTTTCACCTGATTTTAAAGTCATATCTATGTAGCTAATCGACACTTTCGTTGCACTAAATTACAAAATGCCGCTAATTCTTTGGGTAATTGGACGAAGAAACGGCGCATTCAACTCAACAAATCTAAATCTGTATGTACATATAAACTTTACGAACAAAATTGTTAATTGCTTACCTGTTCAACTGAAGAAGAGTTAAACATCAAAGATAGAAAAATGTATTGGCCAATAGGAAGTAACTCTGAGCTAACATTACATAATGAACTGCTATTATAACGGCAGATATTGAAACCTGTTTGGATATATGGTATATAGCTATAGAGCTATACCAAGAATACAAATGTAAAAGTAATTCAAACTTTTCAAAATATAGTCTTGCGTAGTATGGCCAACGCACCATGGTACATAAGGAATGATAACCTTCATAAGGATCTAAAAATGGAATTCGTCAGTGAAGAAATTAAGAAATATGTGCGGAAATACGTACAGCGTTTTAGTTAACATGAAAATGCGGATTAGCGTCGTATGCTGATCAACCCAGACCCAGTAAGGCGGCTTAGACGAACGACGCGAAACGAAATATTGAAAACTTATTTTCAAAGCCAGTTTTGTATAGCCGAAACCGTGCGAATTTTGAAAAGAAATATGGGTCATGAAAGAGTACCAAGCGGAACCGCTGAGTTGGTGAGAAAGGTTTGCTATGGTTAACAGAAGTGTAGCCCATAGTGTGCGATAGAATCCATCGACCTGAACCCGACGCCGTTCGCAGAAACTGGCCATTAGTTGCACCAGCCTGAGGAGAATAGTGCGCAATGGCCTCAGATTATTCGCCTACAAGGTCCAGATGACTCAGGAGTTGAAAGAAAATGACCATCCGCTTCGATATCAGTTCTCTGCGTCGACCACCGAATAATCAACCGTTTTGGAGATGGCAACTGGAAAGCGCGGACCTGCAATTTGACGCCGTTGGACTTTTTTCAAAGGGCTTTTGTTAAAAATAGATTTTATGCGGATAATCCAGAGACAATTGCAGCTTAAAAAAATAACATTGTGACTCAAAGGATGGCTCCAACCTAGACAAAAAAGAAAATTTTTCCACAAAATAAAATTGTATACTCATTTTATACCATTTTTAAAACCCAACTTTTAAATGGTCCACCCTATGGTAAATATATTGGATAGAATTTCATAATCAACTCCTTATACGGTTTACTACCTTCACGGTCCTTTAGTTTAAGTTGATTCTAAACAGTTTGGATGCAGCTTTAAAGAATCTCCCTCCCATCATGAAAAGGAACCAGAAATACTAAATCACATCCGGGTGATTTACTTGGTTTGCGAAATATTTATGATAAATTTAAGTTAAAAACTTTTCACCCCTAATTGTAAAATATTTTTCATAACTTTTAATTAAACGTAAATTATCTTAATAAGTTTTAATTTATCGTTGTCGTAAATTAAGACTTCGTCTCCCGCCATCACTGTACAAAACCATAACACAAACTAACAGAGTTTTATGTGTAATCAAAAAATTTAAAAAATGATTAAAATCAAAACAACTTCATAAAATAATTAATTTTTATAAAAAGTATTGTAACAACAATGTTTTACTTTAAGACAACTTTTCCTTTAACAGATGGAACTGGTTTTCGTAGATAAAATTGTTTATGGAATAATTTTATAATTTCATGATGATAAAAGTTTTATTTGATTTTTTGTGTTTGTAAATATAAATTTTAAATTCATTTCATTTCATTTTAGTGACATTTTAGTAGTTATTGCTGCAACTCTTCAGCAGTGTCCAAAACTTAAAAGCATTTATACCATTGACCTAGTTTATCAATGTCGTTTTATGACTTTTATTTATCGTTTTAAAAACAAAAGCTATCTTACTGCATGTTTGCAAGTAGTATTTTCATATACCAGCGATGTTCAATGTTTAGCTTTTGTTATGAACAGTATTTGATAATTATTGCCAATTACTTATCAAGATATAAAAATTGACTTCCCAGAACCACTTTATAAATTTTTTATTTAGGCAACCAACATTTCTTTTGTATTCAAACTTCAATATAAATAGTCTTGATCTAGTTTACAGATACCTCCGAGAAAGACGAACGATTTGTATGATATTGTTATAAAGTTTTAATAACGGTATAATAGGATTAAACAAATAGTCCCAGAGGCGACTGTTAAACCTTATACGATTTTGTAATTATAATTGTAGTTATAAGTTACTGTATGTTGGGTATTTTGTACCTCCCGGTAATCATCTGTCTAATTCAGCACGGAACAATAAAATATGCATGTATAGGTGTATGTATGTGCTGTATAGTAAGGAGGAAGAGGAGAACAAAATAAAAAAAAGGCAGTCCAGAAAAATATATTGTAATGAAAGTATGTACAATTAATAAAAAAAAAAAAAATTTAGTTAAAATAGTTAGTGGTTTAATTGAAATAAAGTACAAATACAGTCCACTCATCGTGATATCTCGTATTGCAATTCGGCATTTGGATATATTGGTAAACATTTTGGTCCTATCAACCCGGATATTAACAAGTTTTGATGTTGTCGCAGTTTGCAGTTCGCAGCCATATTTTTGATTTCACATCGCGTGCAGTGTTACCGTTTTGGATACTATAGTATCCATTGGATACTTTTTGTCAATAAATTTAGGATTTGGATACTTGGATACCGAACAATCGTATGTGAATACTGTTAAAGTTAGCCGAAAGTTGCCAGCCGAAAGTGAAAAGTCGATAACGCAGATTGTGTTAGTCCAGCCGAAAGTTAAAAAAAATGGTAATGCAGAATGTCTAATCCCAGCCGAAAGTACAAAGTCGATAATGCAGATTATGATATTAACATTCCAGCCGAAAATAAAAAATTTAGTAGTTATCAGCCGAAAGTAAATAGGATACATGGATTTAAACAAAAAATTTTGTAAATAAAATTACGTGTAAAATTTTGCTTCGTAGAAAATATCGGAAAATCAGAAGAATATACAAAATTGGAATAAAATCAGCCTCTAGAGTATATATCTGAAGTTTACTAGCTATTATGTGATTTGTCAATAGCTATCGAATGAAAAAATTCTGTTTAAGTTTCCCGTGGGAAATCTCGGAAAATTCGATTTTCCAAAAATTATTAGAAAATTTGTATAAAATCAGCCTCTAGAGTGTTATGTCTGGAGATGGATTGCATTGATGTGACTTGTCAATAGCTATCGCAGATAAAAAAAATCAGTTCAAGTTTCCCGTGGGAAATCTCGGAAAATTCAAAAACGTTTCAAGCCTAAAGTAAGAAATGGATAAAAAAAATCAGCCTCTAGAGTGTTATGTCTGTAGATGGATTGCATTGATGTGACTTGTCAATAGCTATCGCAGGAAAAAAAATCAGTTCAAGTTTCCCGTGGGAAATCTCGGAAAATTCAAAAACGTTTCCAGCCGAAAGTAAGAAATGGATAAAAAAATCAGCCTCTAGAGTGTTATGTCTGGAGATGGATTGCATTGATGTGACTTGTCAATAGCTATCGCAGAAAAAAAAATCAGTTCAAGTTTCCCGTGGGAAATCTCGGAAAATTCAAAAAAGTTTAGAGCCGAAAGTAAGAAATGGATTAATAAAATCAGCCTCTAGGGTGTTATGTCTAAAGATGGATTGCATTGATGTGACATGACATTAGCTATTGCAGGAAAAAAAATCAGTTCAAGTTTCCCGTGGGAAATCTCGGAAAATTCGATTTTCCAAAAATTATTAAAAAATTTGTATAAAATCAGCTTCTAGAGTGTTATGTCTGGAGATGGACTGCATTGATCAGATTTGTCAAAAGCTATCGTAGGAAAAAATTCAGTTCAAGTTTCCCGTGGGAAATCTCAGAAAATTCGATTTTCCAAAAATTATTAGAAAATTTGTATAAAATCAGCCTCTAGAGTGTTATGTCTGGAGATGGATTGCATTGATGTGGCTTGTCAATAGCTATCGCAGCAAAAAAAAATCAGTGCAAGTTTCCCGTGGGAAATCTCGGAAAATTCGATTTTCCAAAAATTATTAGAAAATTTGTATAAAATCAGCCTCTAGAGTGTTATGTCTGGAGATGGATTGCATTGATGTGACTTGTCAATAGCTATCGCAGAAAAAAAAATCAGTTCAAGTTTCCCGTGGGAAATCTCGTAAAATTCAAAAACGTTTCCAGCCGAAAGTAAGAAATGGATAAAAAAAATCAGTATCTAGAGTGTTATGTCTGGAGATGGATTGCATTGATGTGACATGACATTAGCTATTGCAGGAAAAAAAATCAGTTCAAGTTTCCCGTGGGAAATCTCGGAAAATTCGATTTTCCCAAAATTATTAGAAAATTTGTATAGAAATCAGCCTCTAGAGTGTTATGTTTGGAGATGGACTGCATTGATCAGATTTGTCTATAGCTATCGTAGGAAAAAAATTCAGTTCAAGTTTCCCGTGGGAAATCTCGGAAAATTCGATTTTCCAAAAATTATTAGAAAATTTGTATAAAATCAGCCTCTAGAGTGTTATGTCTGGAGATGGACTGCATTGAACTAATTTGTCTATAGCTATCGTAGGAAAAAAATTCAGTTCAAGTTTCCCGTGGGAAATCTCGGAAAATTCAAAAACGTTTCCAGCCGAAAGTAAGAAATGGATAAAAAAAATCAGTATTTAGAGTGTTATGTCTGGAGATGGATTGCATTGATGTGACATGACATTAGCTATTGCAGGAAAAAAAATCAGTTCAAGTTTCCCGTGGGAAATCTCGGAAAATTCGATTTTCCAAAAATTATTAGAAAATTTGTATAAAATCAGCCTCTAGAGTGTTATGTCTGGAGATGGACTGCATTGAACTAATTTGTCTATAGCTATCGTAGGAAAAAAATTCAGTTCAAGTTTCCCGTGGGAAATCTCAGAAAATTCGATTTTCCAAAAATTATTAAAAAATTTGTATAAAATCAGCCTCTAGAGTGTTATGTCTGGAGATGGATTGCATTGATGTGACTTGTCAATAGCTATCGCAGGAAAAAAAATCAGTTCAAGTTTCCCGTGGGAAATCTCGGAAAATTCGATTTTCCATAAATTATTAGAAAATTTGTATAAAATCAGCCTCTAGAGTGTTATGTCTGGAAATGGACTGCATTGAACTAATTTGTCTATAGCTATCGTAGGAAAAAAATTCAGTTTAAGTTTCCCGTGGGAAATCTCGGAAAATTCGATTTTCCAAAAATTATTAGAAAATTTGTATAAAATCAGCCTCTAGAGTGTTATGTCTGGAGATGGATTGCATTGATGTGACTTGTCTATAGCTATCGTAGGAAAAAAATTTAGTTCAAGTTTCCCGTGGGAAATCTCGGAAAATTCAAAAACGTTTCCAGCCGAAAGTAAGAAATGGATAAAAAAAATCAGCCTCTAGAGTGTTATGTCTGGAGATGGATTGCATTGATGTAACTTGTCAATAGCTATCGCAGAAAAAAAAATCAGTTCAAGTTTCCCGTGGGAAATCTCGGAAAATTCAAAAAAGTTTCCAGCCGAAAGTAAGAAATGGATGAATAAAATCAGCCTCTAGAGTGTTATGTCTAAAGATGGATTGCATTGATGTGACATGTCATTAGCTATTGTAGGAAAAAAATTCAGTTCAAGTTTCCCGTGGGAAATCTCGGAAAATTCGATTTTCCAAAAATTATTAGATAATTTGTATAAAATCAGCCTCAAGAGTGTTATGTCTAGAGATGGACTGCATTGAACTAATTTGTCTATAGCTATCGTAGGAAAAAAATTCAGTTCAAGTTTCCCGTGGGAAATCTCGGAAAATTCAAAAACGTTTCCAGCCGAAAGTAAGAAATGGATAAAAAAAATCAGCCTCTAGAGTGTTATGTCTGGAGATGGATTGCATTGATGTAACTTGTCAATAGCTATCGCAGAAAAAAAAATCAGTTCAAGTTTCCCGTGGGAAATCTCGGAAAATTCAAAAAACTTTCCAGCCGAAAGTAAGAAATGGATGAATAAAATCAGCCTCTAGAGTATATATCTGAAGATGGATTGCATTGATGTGACATGTCATTAGCTATTGTAGGAAAAAAATTCAGTTCAAGTTTCCCGTGGGAAATCTCGGAAAATTCGATTTTCCAAAAATTATTAGAAAATTTGTATAAAATCAGCCTCTAGAGTGTTATGTCTGGAGATGGACTGCATTGAACTAATTTGTCTATAGCTATCGTAGGAAAAAAATTCAGTTCAAGTTTCCCGTGGGAAATCTCGGAAAATTCAAAAACGTTTCCAGCCGAAAGTAAGAAATGGATAAAAAAAATCAGCCTCTAGAGTGTTATGTCTGGAGATGGATTGCATTGATGTGACATGACATTAGCTATTGCAGGAAAAAAAATCAGTTCAAGTTTCCCGTGGGAAATCTCGGAAAATTCGATTTTCCAAAAATTATTAGAAAATTTGTATAAAATCAGCCTCTAGAGTGTTATGTCTGGAGATGGATTGCATTGATGTGACTTGTCTATAGCTATCGTAGGAAAAAAATTCAGTGCAAGTTTCCCGTGGGAAATCTCGGAAAATTCAAAAACGTTTCCAGCCGAAAGTAAGAAATGGATAAAAAAAATCAGCCTCTAGAGTGTTATGTCTGGAGATGGATTGCATTGATGTGACTTGTCAATAGCTATCGCAGCAAAAAAAAATCAGTTCAAGTTTCCCGTGGGAAATCTCGGAAAATTCGATTTTCCTAAAATTATTAGAAAATTTGTATAAAATCAGCCTCTAGAGTGTTATGTCTGGAGATGGATTGCATTGATGTGACTTGTCAATAGCTATCGCAGAAAAAAAAAATCAGTTCAAGTTTCCCGTGGGAAATCTCGGAAAATTCAAAAACGTTTCCAGCCGAAAGTAAGAAATGGATTAATAAAATCAGCCTCTAGGGTGTTATGTCTAAAGATGTATTGCATTGATGTGACATGACATTAGCTATTGCAGGAAAAAAAATCAGTTCAAGTTTCCCGTGGGAAATCTCGGAAAATTCAAAAACGTTTCCAGCCGAAAGTAAGAAATGGATAAAAAAATCAGCCTCTAGTGTGTTATGTCTGGAGATGGATTGCATTAATGTGACTTGTCATTAGCTAGTTTAGGAAAAAAATTTAGTTCAAGTTTCTTGTGTAAATCTTGGAGAAATTAATTTTGTTTCCAGCGGAAATTTAAAATGAGTGAATAAAATCAGTCCCGTCAGCAAAATTCTTTTCGCTCAAATTTAATACGTAACTAGGGTGGTTTTGGCGTCTACTGGAGAGGGGAGGGACCAAAGTTGAGTAGATTAATTTACCAGCTCCGTAACCTTCCAGTAGGGTGCGTATCACTTGAGCTGTTCTGGTAATGTATTATGCAGCTGCGTGATGGGTACATTTGTGCAAGGAGTAACCTGTTTACAATTCGCAAGTGTACGTGCTGCCTCCTCGTGGCAACAACTGGTAACTAAGACTATTTGACACATTTTTGGCCATTTGGCAGAGGCTAAGGTAATGCGCTAAAGGAGAAAACCTTTGCATTGTTTTCAAATTTGAAAAAAAAAAATGGTGAATGAAGAATTGGTGAAAAAAAATCTCATAAAATCATAAAAGGGTCTTTTGGGAAATGTATTCATGTTTTCAATTCAGTTTTTAAAAATGCCCTAAAATTGACTGTGCTATAATTGGTTGCTGAGATATCGATGATTAAAGATGAAAGGAGCCTTTCCTTTTTTATTCAAAGTCGGATATCTCAGCAAAAAATTGATGTAAAGCGACAAAAACAACTAAATGAAGCTAAATTAAACAAACTAACTGACCCATGCGCCGTTTTAACTAAAAAAATATTCCCGAGGCAGTGGATCCTTCAAAAAAAAATAATCTTAAATTTTGTCTCGCACTAGGTATTTCTTATGAATGCGCGATAACCGTAGCTCACAAAAACTGTCTGCTAACAAATATCGAAACTAGAAACTTGAAGCTTTAAAATAATTATTGTTTTGCTCTCTATACGATCATTTTTCATAAAGATACAGTTCTTCAAAAAGAAAAACTAAAAAAATTGAAAACATTTTTTGTGCACTTAATTTTTTGGAGTAGTTAAGTTAATTTTACTTTAATTTACCGAATCTGTACATATTACGAAACTGTAAAAGTTTTTATTAAACGTTATCGTTGCATTGCTATTTCATTATTTGATTTATATGTTCTTGTTTCATATATGTATGTACATACTAATGCAATAATTCATCTGCCTAATACGTTACAATACAGTTATTTCACTAACATTTAGTAAACTAACAAGCATATTTCCGTAGATAGTAAATATTAAAGAAAAGGAGAATGAAATCAAAACTAAATTTTAAACGTTTCTCAACAAAATACCGCTAATAAGTTTTTTCGTTATTCATTTTATTTGTGTGTGCGTTCGTATTTGTTATGTTCTGTTTCTTTGATTCTTATGCTGTGTGCCTTAATCGACTAAACTAACTAACTAAAGTAGGACAAGTTAGTTAATGCAATATTTAAATAGATGGCGTTAGTATAAAAGTCTCTGTATGTGCCTCAACTTACACTAAACTAAATTTAATCGCCAATAAACAAGGAAAATACCCAACGTAAAATTGTAAAAAAAAAAGTAAAAAGTAAAAATTTATTCATGATATGTACACTTCTGATGTATATAAACGTCTTTTAAGCAAACAGAATTCTATAAAAAAAGGGAAATATCGAACCAAACTAATTTACAACACAATATATTTACGAGGTTATGTTATGATATCCAAAATTGTTTTGCTTTAAATTGCAGCTTCCACAAAACCTCTATTCTTCATATAATTCTACAATTTTCCAAGGAATTTGTGGAATAATAACCGATTTATAAGACAGCATTTAAGAGTAAAATCTTTTTTTTATTTTTGATTTTGATGTTCACATGTTACACTATAAATGAAAAGTCATTGAAAAGTAAGCTCGTAAATTGACTTTTCGGTTGCCGCCTATGAAACAATAGCAGAAGCTTCAATTTTTTTTTAGTTTAGTTAGTTTAGTCGATTAAGGCACACAGCATTAGAACCAAAATTGATGTACCTGCAAATAAATACCTATAGGTTGAAGTAGAAAATCATTTTGAAAATCACTTTTTTCATATTGTGTTTTATGATTCGATTTTTTAAATATTGAGTGAATCGATTATATCGTTTAAAAATAAACAATATACAGATTTTATTTTTAAACTACATAAAAAATATTTTTTAATTGTTATCAGCTGTATTGAAATTAAATATTTTTCTTATTTAACGGGATTTTCAAATATTTTTGTTGTTCCCTATTTCGAATTTCTTTATAAAATTCAGAGTTAAATTAAATTTATTCGGAGTTAAATTAAATTTATTTGTCACTATACGAATAAACCATTATCTTTCTAAACAGTTATCGCCTCAACCTTTACAAAATGTCAATCAACATATTTACTATAGATTCCAATAACCAATCAATTATTGTAGATGCAATAGTGAAACATGTGGCCTCATTTGAGGAGATAAGGTTTGGCTCATCAAGCGTTAATTCCTTATTTTTTAAGGTTTGCCAAAGTATTCCAGGCCTTAAATGTACGGAGGCTAATAAATTAAAAATGAAGCGGTTTTTTGAAACTAACGAAGAATTTCGCTTTACACTTATGCGTACGGTTGCAGCCGATAGCAAAAACAAACCAACTAAGACTTATTTGCAAGACAACACTGCGCTGGAACCTGCATTTGGTTCTTCTTTAGAACCTGAGATAGTTTATTTGGTTCCAAATGAAAAAATCGAAATTATTAATGTTGAAGTGTTAAATAACGAAAATGCATAAACTTTTTATTTAACTGCCAATAATGAGTCGATCAAAGTTATAGGTCAGAATATTATATCAGAATGTAATGAAAAGGATACCCTGATAGATAAAAGCATGCTATTATCTGAACAAACTAATAATATATTTCAGAACACTGTTTATGAAAAGACATCGCTCTCAAATGTAAGACCAGAAAATGATTTTAGTGATTACTCCTGCAATTTAAATGATTTCGAAGAAAAAAAAGAAACAAAAAAATATGTGAAAAGGGCCAAGGTAGTTTCAAAGTTCAAAGCAAATGCTAGAAAACGATTTAGTGCAACAGATAATGTAATTAAATTTTCACAGATTGAGTGGGAAGCACTAGTTTTTGATGAAGCCACTGGAAAATTGAAAACCGATTCATACATGGATGCTCTTAGGGCGAAATTTTGTCGTTTTTTTTCATGCATAATTAATGTAAGAGATGCCAAAATAACAAATAAAAATATTGCTATTTATACACGAAAATGTTTACAACTCTCTTGCCCACGATTTTATAAATTTTTTCATGAACGCGAGCATGACGAAAAAATATTTTATGTTAAACAATATGGTGGTGAAATTTACCATAACGAGCAATTAACATCCCAGCTAAAAGGCAAAAATAGAGAGGTCGTACGAGAGAAGCTATCAACATCCTACGCAACTGATATTCAAAATGAATTACGCGGCGAATGCGATTTGGAATTAAAAAAGCAAGGTAATATAGGGAACTATAAAGGTCTTACGGTACTTAACGTCGCCCGTTCTGAAGCGCTTTCTACGCTAGATGATGATCGGGACGATATTCAAGACCTAAGGATAAAATTGAACAAACCAGATGCATATTTGCATTTTCTCATAGTCAATCCTTTTACAATATATTCGTTATCTAAAGACCAGATCAAAATTCTTTCGCAATTAATCGATAAAAGTGTTCGTATATCAGTTCACATAGATGCAACAGGTTCCGTCGTACGTAAGCCACAAGGAGTAGGTAACCAAATTCTATACTATGCAGGAGTGGTAAACATTAAAAATATTGATGGAAAAACTGGAACTAATTTTCCGTTTATGGAGATGATAACCAGTTTACAATCATCATTTAATATTAGAATCTATTTAGAATTTTTCAAAAATGAATGTATGAAAAATTCTAATTTGAGCTGGCCAATATTTCATCACGTGGTTTCTGATTTCAGTCGAGCTATAATCAATGCACTCTCATTGGGCTGGAATAGCGTGGAGCTATTTAAATATATTAACTTGAACTTCGAATGGTTACAAGGGAAAAACTTGCAAGAATATCACTCCTACGTGCATATTCACCTGTGCTACGCACATTTAAAAAAAAATTTTAGTAGAGTAATTAATAAGCATTTTAATCAACCTAATGATTCCTTGGGTATGAAAATGAAAATTTTAGGCTGCTTAGATGCCATAATGAACGAAAGCGAATATTCAAAAATAAAAAAAATTTGGAATATATTATTCAAAATTTGTGACGAAAAAGACACAACAGTAGCAGAAACTTTCATAATTGACTTATCCATAATACTTTCCGAAACAAATTTTCACGAACCTAAATATGTAATGCCTGATGATGACGACTCTCTTAATGATATCAGTATTACCGAAGAGAATGAAAAAGAAACAAAAACGAAAGCCTTATATAAATCCAGCAAATTTTATCTCGATTTTCTTAGCATCTCGAATTTTAATCCGGAGAGAGAAACTGCAGCCAATAACCAACAAACAATGAACATATTTTACCGCCCTAAATTTTTAAAAGAAATATTGAAAGATTTTATTCCATTTTTACCACTATGGACTCCAATACTAAGTCATCTAGAAAAACAATACCCACCCACCACACATTTTACCAATGCTGCAATCGAAAGTTATTTCGGGGAAATAAAACACAACATTGACAAAAATGCAGTCAACATAGGGAAACGACCTCTTAAAGCTGGAAGATTCCTGGGTTTCACAAGAAGTGCCATTAATAAAAAAATTTATGAAATACTTAACGAATTCCCAAGAACTGGATTTACAAACAAAAAGAAGCGAATCCAAAAGAATACTAAATTATATGATAAAAACGAAATAGATCCAATTGAAAACTGGCGGCATTCAACTAAAAATTGTGCTATGAAGCACTTTTCTAATTTAACATGTAGCGTTAAAATGCCTGTTTCAAGTCAGGAATCCGAGGACACAATTGTGGGAGACGACAGTAACCCTTTTAATGAAAAATTTTCAAATAGTTTATTGAAAGATGTGGAACATTATTACAAACAATACATAATTGGTAATAATTATGTTAATTATGTAGTGTCTAAAATTAACAATAAATCTGTTCGTTTTGATAGCTATAATTCACTGACTGGAAACAATTGGGTCGAAAATGATATTACTGACGTTTGGCTTCAGTTGATCGCCCAAAACTATACAGACTGCCAAATTGAATTATATAGTTTTGCATCAATAATATTTTTTTCCGACAATGAACCTGAGGACATAAAAAATATGGCCAAATCTTTCAATTTAAAAAAATCTTTTTTGTTGATGCCATTTTTCGATGAAAATAAAAGACATTTCTTTTTGGTAATCGTAAATTGTATTAAAAGGCAATTTATTGTGTACGACTCTATAAATCTAGACAATGATCTTAAACAAAGTGCAAAGTTATATTACAATAAATGTTTTAATAATTTACTAAGATTCATTAGCCATTATAACAAGTTAAACAAAACTAATTACCTACTTCCCCAATAATTTAAAATCAGTTTTCTTTCCTGTTTGCTATAAACAAGAGGGACATAATGATTGTGGGATATACATGATGATCCATGCGGAACAATTTATGAAACACAAACACATTCCAAAAAACAGTAATATTAATATTCCGCAGAAAAGAAAACAAATACAAAGAGACATTTTAAAGAATAGCGTGTATATGCAAGACTTATGTCTAATGTGTGGTGAGAATATTAATCTAAATGGTAACTCCATAAGATGTTCAAAATGCCAAAGATATACACACGATGTTGAAGTTGGGATCGATATTAATGAATTCGATTTATCAAAACCATTTCATTGCCCATTATGTCAATATGAGTAAAAAACATATATTTAAATAAAAAAAAATAAAAAATAAAAAAAAAATAAAAAAATAAAAAATAAAAAAAAATAAAAATTAAAAAAAGCAAAAATAAAACAAAAAAACTAAAAAAAGCAAAAAAAAAAAATAAAAAAAAAAAAAAAAAATAAAACAAAAAATTTAAAATACAAACAACTGAAACTTAAATAAAATCCAACTAGAAACATGAAATGATTCTTACACAAATAATTTATCAGATTAATATCCGTATTCAAAAAATTCCGTTAATTTTAATAGATTACTATAACATTTTAAGCCGCAATTAAATTTCTTGAATTTAAATGAATTTTTTTCCTACGATATAGCTATCGACAAATCAGAACAATGCAGTCCATCTCCAGACATAACACTCTAGAGGCTGAATTATACAAATTTTCTAATAATTTTTGGAAAATCGAATTTTCCGAGATTTCCCACGGGAAAATTGAACTGAATTTTTTTCCTGCGATAGCTTATGACATGTCAAATCAATGAAATCCATCTCCAGACATAACACTCTAGAGGCTGATTTTATTCATCCATTTCTTACTTTCAGCTGGAAACTTTTTTGAATTTTCCGAGATTTCCCACGGGAAACTTGAACTGATTTTTTTTTCTGCGATAGCTATTGACAAGTCACATCAATGCAATTCATCTCCAGACATAACACTCTAGAGGCTGATATTATTCATCCATTTCATACTTTCGGCTGGAAATTTTTTGAATTTTCCGAGATTTCCCACGGGAAACTTGAACTGATTTTTTTTTCTGCGATAGCTAATGACAAGTCACATCAATGCAATCCACCTCCAGACATAACACTCTAGAGGCTGATTTTTTTTATGCATTTCTTACTTTCGGCTGGAAACGTTTTTGAATTTTCCGAGATTTCCCACGGGAAACTTGAACTGAATTTTTTTCCTACGATAGCTATTGACAAATTAGTTCAATGCAATCCATCTCCAGACATAACACTCTAGAGGATGATTTTATACAAATTTTCTAATAATTTTTGGAAAATCGAATTTTCCGAGATTTCCCACGGGAAACTTGAACTGAATTTTTTTCCTGCAATAGCTAATGACATGTCACATCAATGAAATCCATCTTTAGACATAACACTCTAGAGGCTGATTTAATTAATCCATTTCTTACTTTCGGCTGGAAACTTTTTTGAATTTTCCGAGATTTCCCACGGGAAACTTGAACTGATTTTTTTTCCTGCGATAGTTGTTGACAAATCTGATCAATGCAGTCCATCTCCAGACATAACACTCTAGAGGCTGATTTTATACAAATTTTCTAATAATTTTTGGAAAATCGAATTTTCCGAGATTTCCCACGGGAAACTTGAACTGATTTTTTTTCCTGCAATAGCTAATGACAAATCACATCAATGCAATCCATCTTTAGACATAACACTCTAGAGGCTGATTTTATTAATCCATTTCTTACTTTCGGCTGGAAACTTTTTTTGAATTTTCCGAGATTTCCCACGGGAAACTTGAACTGAATTTTTTTCCTACGATAGCTATTGACAAATAAGATCAATGCAGTCCATCTCCAGACATAACACTCTAGTGGTTGATTTCATACAAATTTTCTAATAATTTTTGGAAAATCGAATTTTCCGAGATTTCCCACGGGAAACTTGAACTGATTTTTTTTCCTGCGATAGCTATTGACAAGTCACATCAATGCAATCCATCTCCAGACATAACACTCTAGAGGCTGATTTTTATCATCCATTTCTTACTTTCGGCTGGAAACTTTTTTAAATTTTCCGAGATTTCCCACGGGAAACTTAAACTGATTTTTTTTCCTGCGATAGCTGTTGACAAGTCACATCAATGCAATCCATCTCCAGACATAACACTCTAGAGGCTGTTTTTATACAAATTTTCTAATAATTTTTGGAAAATCGAATTTTCCGAGATTTTCCACGGAAAACTTGAACTGAATTTTTTTCCTACGATAGCTATTGACAAATTAGATCAATGCAGTCCATCTCCAGACATAACACTCTAGAGGCTGATTTTATACAAATTTTCTAATAATTTTTGGAAAATCGAATTTTCCGAGATTTCCCACGGGAAACTTGAACTGATTTTTTTTCCTGCGATAGCTATTGATAAGTCACATCAATGCAATCCATCTCCAGACATAACACTCTAGAGGCTGATTTTATACAAATTTTCTAATAATTTTTAGAAAATCGAATTTTCCGAGATTTCCCACGGGAAACTTGAACTGATTTTTTTTCCTACGATAGCTATTGACAAATTAGATCAATGCAGTCCATCTCCAGACATAACACTCTAGAGGCTGATTTTATACAAATTTTCTAATAATTTTTGGAAAATCGAATTTTCCGAGATTTCCCACGGGAAACTTGAACTGATTTTTTTCCTGCAATAGCTAATGACAAATCACATCAATGCAATCCATCTTTAGACATAACACTCTAGAGGCTGATTTTATTAATCCATTTCTTACTTTCGGCTGGAAACTTTTTTTGAATTTTCCGAGATTTCCCACGGGAAACTTGAACTGAATTTTTTTCCTACGATAGCTATTGACAAATAAGATCAATGCAGTCCATCTCCAGACATAACACTCTAGTGGTTGATTTCATACAAATTTTCTAATAATTTTTGGAAAATCGAATTTTCCGAGATTTCCCACGGGAAACTTGAACTGATTTTTTTCCTGCGATAGCTTTTGACAAGTCACATCAATGCAATCCATCTCCAAACATAACACTCTAGAGGCTGATTTTATACAAATTTTTTAATAATTTTTAGAAAATCGATTTTTCCGAGATTTCCCACGGGAAACTTGAACTGAATTTTTTTCCTACGATAGCTATTGACAAATTAGATCAATGCAGTCCATCTCCAGACATAACACTCTAGAGGCTGATTTTATACAAATTTTCTAATAATTTTTGGAAAATCGAATTTTCCGAGATTTCCCACGGGAAACTTGAACTGAATTTTTTTCCTGCAATAGCTAATGACAAGTCACATCAATGCAATCCATCTTTAGACATAACACTCTAGAGGCTGATTTTATTAATCCATTTCTTACTTTCGGCTGGAAACTTTTTTTTAATTTTCCGAGATTTCCCACGGGAAACTTGAACTGAATTTTTTTACTACGATAGCTATTGACAAATAAGATCAATGCAGTCCATCTCCAGACATAACACTCTAGTGGTTGATTTCATACAAATTTTCTAATAATTTTTGGAAAATCGAATTTTTCGAGATTTCCCACGGGAAACTTGAACTGATTTTTTTTCCTGCGATAGCTTTTGACAAGTCACATCAATGCAATCCATCTCCAGACATAACACTCTAGAGGCTGATTTTATACAAATTTTCTAATAATTTTTGGAAAATCGAATTTTCCGAGATTTTCCACGGAAAACTTGAACTGAATTTTTTTCCTACGATAGCTATTGACAAATTAGATCAATGCAGTCCATCTCCAGAAATAACACTCTAGAGGCTGATTTTATACAAATTTTCTAATAATTTTTGGAAAATCGATTTTTCCGAGATTTCCCATGGGAAACTTGAACTGATTTTTTTTCCTGCGATAGCTAATGACAAGTCACATCAATGCAACTCATCTTTAGACATAACAATCTAGAGGCTGATTTTATACAAATTTTCTAATAATTTTTAGAAAATCGAATTTTCCGAGATTTCCCACGGGAAACTTGAGCTGAATTTTTTTCCTACGATGGCTATTGACAAATTAGATCAATGCAGTCTATCTCCAGACATAACACTCTAGAGGCTGATTTTATACAAATTTTCTAATAATTTTTGGAAAATCGAATTTTCCGAGATTTCCCACGGGAAACTTGAACTGAATTTTTTTCCTGAAATAGCTAATGACATGTCACATCAATGCAATCCATCTTTAGACATAACACTCTAGAGGCTGATTTTATTAATCCATTTCTTACTTTCGGCTGGAAACTTTTTTGAATTTTCCGAGATTTCCCACGGGAAACTTGAACTGATTTTTTTTCCTGCGATAGCTATTGACAAATCTGATCAATGCAGTCCATCTCCAGACATAACACTCTAGAGGCTGATTTTATACAAATTTTCTAATAATTTTTGGAAAATCGAATTTTCCGAGATTTCCCACGGGAAACTTGAACTGAATTTTTTTCCTGCGGTAGCTATTGAGAAATCACATCATTTGAATCCATCTCCAAACATAACACTCTAGAGGCTGATTTTATACAAATTTTCTAATAATTTTTGGAAAATCGAATTTTCCGAGATTTCCCACGGGAAACTTGAATTGAATTTTTTTCCTGCAATATCTATTGACAAGTCACATCAATCCAATCCATCTCCAGACATAACACTCTAGAGGCTGATTTTATTCATCCATTTCTCACTTTCGGCTGGAAACTTTTTTGACTTTTCCGAGATTTCCCACGGAAAACTTGAACTGAATTTCTTTATTACGATAGCTATTGAGTTATTACATCAATGCAATCCATCTCCAGACATAACACTCTAGAGGCTGATTTTATACAAATTTTCTAATAATTTTTGGAAAATCGAATTTTCCGAGATTTCCCACGGGAAACTTGAACTCAATTTTTTTCCTGCGATAGCTATTGACAAGTCACATCAATGCAATCCATCTCCAGACATAACACTCTAGAGGTTGATTTTTTTTATCCATTTCTTACTTTCTGCTGGAAACGTTTTTGAATTTTCCGAGATTTCCCACGGGAAACTTGAACTGATTTTTTTTTCCTGCGATAGCTATTGACAAATCTGATCAATGCAGTCCATCTCCAGACATAACACTCTAGAGGCTGATTTTATACAAATTTTCTAATAATTTTTGGAAAATCGAATTTTCCAAGATTTCCCACGGGAAACTTGAACTGATTTTTTTTCCTGCGGTAGCTATTGAGTAATCACATCAATTGTATCCATCTCCAGACATAACACTCTAGAGGCTGATTTTATACAAATTTTCTAATAATTTTTGGAAAATTGAATTTTCCGAGATTTCCCACGGGAAACTTGCACTGAATTTTTTTCCTGCGATAGCTATCGACAAATCAGAACAATGCAGTCCATCTCCAGACATAACACTCTAGAGGCTGATTTTATACAAATTTTCTAATAATTTTTGGAAAATCGAATTTTCCGAGATTTTACGGGAATCTTAACGGAATTTATTTCCTGCAATAGCTATTGAATAATAACATTAATTGAATTCATCTCCAAACATAACATTCTAGAGGCTGATTTTATACAAATTTTCTAATAATTTTTGGAAAATCGAATTTTCCGAGATTTCCCACGGGAAACTTGAACTGAATTTTTTTCCTGCAATATCTATTGACAAGTCACATTAATCCACTCCATCTCCAGACATAACACTCTAGAGGCTGAGTTAATTCATCCATTTCTCACTTTCGGCTGGAAGCTTTTTTGACTTTTCCGAGATTTCCCACGGGAAACTTGAACTGAATTTCTTTCCTGCGATAGCTATTGAGTAATTACATCAATTGAATCCATCTCCAGACATAACACTCTAGAGGCTGATTTTATACAAATTTTCTAATAATTTTTGGAAAATCGAATTTTCCGAGATTTCCCACGGGAAACTTGAACTAAATTTTTTCCTGCGATAGCTAATGACAAGTCACATCAATCCAATCTATCTCTAGACACAACACTCTAGAGGCTGATTTATTTTCGGCTGGAATGTCATTAACATAATCTGCATTATCGACTTTTCACTTTCGGCTGGAAACTTTCGGCTAACTTTAACAGGGTCGTATGTGATACTTTTCATTCATGCTGGATACAATTTTTTTATTTTTATTTAAATGTGCACGTGAAACTGAATTTCAATAGTAATTCGTGCTGAATAAATTGCAAAATTGATTTATTCTAAGGGTTTACTCTTCATACTCGTAAATTCCAGTCCAGTCATTCGTACCTAAAATTTTATTTTTGTCTCTATTGACGATTGGAGCATCACAGATTCCACCTAGTGGAAATTTTTTAAACTAAGGTAGCTGCTAATTTGACGTTCGAAATTGTTGTAAACAATTCCAATTTTGAACTATAAACACAATTTTTACCTACCAGATTGATAGAAATTGTAAATAATTCCAATTTTGGATTATAAAAACAATTTTTAATTACCGGATTGCAAAAATTTTATTCGTCGCATTTATGAGAAATGTCATTTTGCCGGTTGCCTCATTTTAACTTTTTTCCTAGAGAGGCGCTTTCTCTACTTTTACAATCGTCAATAGCTAATTAGACGAAATTGAAAACCCAATCGTTTGTTGATTGACACGGTTGATTCAATAATGGCAACAAAAAAGCTTTTAACGCCAATAAATGCCGCAAAGAGAGTCAAATGTAAAATATGATTTATGGTATATTGAATAAATTTGTATATTTACATATACGGGTCGAAAACTCAAAACAAATATACGCAATTACGAGATTATTTGACTTTTTTAATGAAGCTTAAAATGGATACTTATGGATACTTTTTTTTTAATTAATTGGATACTTTTAATTTTTTCTGAGTGATAACACTGAATTCGCGTGGCTATTGAAATAACAAATTTTGGAAAGTTATTCACAAATCGGTGAATACCATTGAGTTCGCAAAACAAAAATTTGTCGCAAAATTGTTGAAACGAAAAAAGAACAAGCTCATCGCCATTTTGCTTTATCAACATGTCGTATTCATACAATAGAACGTTAATTGAAAATCATACTATCTCGTTTTCACACAGTCAAACTAAATAAACAGCGCCGTACTACAAAATCCAATTGGTAGGTTAAATTCAAAATCCATTTGGAAGTCATACAGCATGTCACACGTCATACAGCATGTCACACGTCATCTTGTTAGTTAGACGAATTTATATTTCATCAGTTGCAGATTAGTTTAAGATTAAATTAAGGTATTTTTTTTATTCTATTTTTTATTTATTTATTTATTTATTTATTTCTCTCAACCATTCAAATATACAATTATTTTCATTTTTTTTTATAAACTCATACAAAAAAAAAAAAAATAAAAAGTGGTTAAGAAGATTGGATAATCTTTGTCAAAATGACAGTTACGATTAACCCAAGCGTTAAAAATTAAATTTACAAAAAAAAATATAAAAAAGACAAAAGATTAAAAACCACAGTACATTAAAAGAAAAAGAAAATTATACAAAACAAAAATTATTTAGCAAACATAAACCCCACATCTTTAGTTTCTAGTATCCAGTCTTTGACCAAACGCAAAAATTTCCTATCATAAATCATCGTTCTTATATGAAGCGGCAATCGATTAAAAAAAGTGGGCGCAGAAACTATATAATATTTACGAAATAATTCAGATGAAAATGGCGGAACAGAGTACAAATTTCGATAATTATTCCGAACTCGATATGTGTAAACAATTCGCGGCAACCGATGACAATGTCGCAAATAAAACAATCTTAACACTTTAAAAATATATAGGTGCTGTAATGGCAAAATTTTGCATTGAAAATAGGCCAAGAATGATCGTATCGACGCTTGAAAAACATAACCCGAATAATATACTTTTGTAAAATTAATAGCGGTTCAATGGTATCAAAATAAACTCCACCCCAACATGGTAAACCATAACTGATGCGAGAGTCCACGCAAGCAAAATAAAAATTGAGTAAAACATTGGATGGACAAAATTTACGTATCAAATAAATTGCACGTAATGCAGAATTAACTTGATTTTTGACAACTTGAACATGTGATTTCCAGTTTAAATTTGCATCAACGTTCAATCCCAAATATTTAAATAAACGAACATTTTCAATTTTAATGCAAAGACTGCTACAATTACGTAAGTCACAATCACGTACATGATAAAAAATCTCGGGGATGAAACTTCGATAAGGATCACCAACCAATTTGAAGAACATTACCTTAGTTTTTTCACTTAAGAGCAAGGAGTGATTATCAAACCATGTGCGAAGAATTTTCATGTCAGAATTTATTTGGTTAGTTAGGTCATTAACAGTCAAATCAAAATAACTTAATGCAATATCATCAGCAAAAGCAACAATTTTACCGTTTAAGTTTAAGTCAAAAATTGAATTTATGTAAATTAAAAACAAGATAGGACCAAGAACAGAACCCTAGGGAACACCATATTCAATAATAAATGGAATGCTTTGCGATTTATCAATCCTAACCATAAATGTTCGATTACTGAGATAAGACTTGAACCATTTCTGTGATACACCTCTAAAACCAATAGACTGGAGCTTACGCAGAAGATGATTATGATCCACCATATCAAAGGCTCTCTTTATATCGATGAAGACTGCACCAACAAACTTCTTCTCATTCAGATTAATGTGAATTCCATTTAAGAAATTAATTAACGCAGATTCAGTACTTTTGCCAGATCTAAAGCCGTGTTGATGAGGACTAAGAAACTCAAATTTGTCCAAAAACTTCTCAATACGGGATTTCATCGATTTTTCAACGATCTTCAAAATTGTGGGTTGCAATGCAATGGGCCGATAATTGTCCTTAATAATGATATCACCCTTTTTAAACAAAGGGATAACAATTGCAGTTTTTAAAACATTAGGGATAACACCATTTACAAAACATTGGTTAATGAATTGTACTAAAACTGGCGCAATTGCTATAACTACTAATTTTAGCATATTCGAGCTAAGACCAAGAATGTCAAGTGCATTACTGGATTTAAGTCCATTAATAATACAAATAATCTCTGATTCCTCGACTGGATTAATAAAAAATGTATCCAACATTTCAGTAGAGTAAGAACAATCATTAGGACTCATACTTTGGGCAGAAAAGTTAGAAGATCTCAAATCGCTAACGATTTTAGAGAAATAAAAACCAAAATCGTTAGCAATTGATACAGAGTCAGACAGAATCTCTGAGTTAATAGACAAAATTCTTTTGATATTAGTTCTACTCAAATTCCCGCACAAAATATCATTAACAACCGACCAGGTCTTCTTGCAATCTTTACCACATTCATTAAATTCCCTACTAAAATAGTTATCTTTAACAGAAACTATAGAATCATTGATTCCGCTACACAATTTGAGATAATACTTATACAGTTTTTTATTCGCCGGATGTTTTTTACATTTAAGTTGAATTTTTTTCCTTTTATTTATTAAAATTACCAACTTGTTAGAAATCCACGGTTTAAGCTTTAGGTTTGAATTATGCCTAATTACATTTTTGGAACATGAATCAGCTACTTTTGAAAGCATTGAAACCATATTGGTCAAAATTGATGTGGGGTTACTTAGACTTAATAAACTAGAAAAATCAAGTGACGAGATTAATGATTCAAATTTAATAATATCAAATTTGCTGTACGCCAATTCTTTTTCGTTAACATAATTACCAAGAATCTCTATATCAATTTTAACCAAATCATGGTCCGTAATGTGTAAATTATGCAATGATACATCCAAAGTAGCACCACTATTAACACGGATAAAACAGTGATCAATGCAAATAGCAGTATTACTAGTAACTGACAGAAACCCATTTGACGACAACATAAACATATAATCATTACAGGAAGCTGGAAAGTTCAAAATATCAATGTTCAAATCACCAACAATTATTACATTTTGATTTTTAATTTTCGAGATGAAATTTGAAAACTCACAAATAAATGATGAAATTGGAATAAATTGTAGGCGATACACACAAACAAAAATATAATTATTATTATTTAATGAAACAGATAACTTTAAAACATCCGCAGAATTTAAAGAAATAGCTTCACTAACACATTGCAAACTTGAATCGTAAAAAGCACAAACACCACCCGCTCTATAATTATTGTTACAGCAACCTATACATTCATAATTAGGAAGATTATAATAATTTAGCTCATGATCAAAAATCCAAATTTCCGAAAGAAAAATAATGGATGGGTATTCATCAAATGAACTCAAATTTACAACCAGTTTATCAAAATTTTCGCGAATGCTACGAATATTTTGATGGACAACAGAGAAACTAAAGATGTTGGTTACAGAATGTTTACAATGATAAGTATTAGAATTTACTAAAACTGAACTTGACTTTGAGTTAAATGCTGGCTTTAAACAGTTAAAGCCGACCGAGGTACTAAAAAATGATTCGACGAATTCCGACGATAATTTAAAAATTCTTTAATAAATACACCAGGAGGCCACAATGCGGGGGTTCCCAACAGCCGGTTGAATTTATTCTCAGGAACACCAATTTTAAATGAGACATAGTCACGGTCATCCCTTCGCCTCATCCGAATCAAGAAGGGTTTTTCAATCTCAAATTTATTTTTCAAATTCCGAAACATATCATCATCACCAACATCCTTGCACAGACGTGAAACAAAAATCCATTTAACAGGTTCGACAGTGCGCAGAGTAGCATCGAAACCACCACTCCCAATAATAATTTTGCGAGAATTGATATTATTAATAACACTTACTGATTGGGTAGCAGCAACTGTCTCAGCATTTGTTGTGGATGATGAACCCCTAGCTCTAGTAGTTCGTGACGACGACATATGTTGGTTAAAACGTCCATTAACCACAATGTTTTTGTTACCATTGGGTCCCTGTTTATCCTTGACTGCAGGTACCAGTTCATTTTGTGCAGAAACAGCGGCAAAGCAGGCATTTTTTTTACACAGTATATCAACAGATCGATGCATCTGTTGACAAATCGGCAATGAACTAGTTTCAGATGTAGATTGACAAATCGGCACTCCAGTTGTATCAGAAACAGAAACAGATTGGCAACTGGCTGGTGAAACATTCCATGGTATCGTACCAGCTGATTGTCGAGGTACCGAAACAGTTACATTTGTGGAATTATTTGGAAGAATTTCATCAGTTAAAATAGCATGTGCTGTAATCGCCACGTTTGGCAGACTTTCAGGTACCGACACATATACATCACCATTCACATCACTTCGGCTTAAATCATCACACTGTTTATCATGACTACCGAGTGAATCATTCGCGCACAAATAAATACTTTGAGCAGAATCTTGTTGAAGCAAACTACTCTTAGAACACTTTTCAATATTTTTGACTGTCATATCAATGTTTTTACAAAGCATTGCTAATTCTGATAGTTTATCATTATGTACTTTAAAAATATTGTTGCAATTGTCGCAGAACCAATGTACATTATTGGAACTGGATATCAAGTCACAAGCTGATTTCTTCAAGCCTGCACATTTATAATGCATAATTAAATTGCATTGACCACTGCACCATATTCCGTTATCCCGAGCAACACTGTCACACTTAAAACACACGTTGGCTGCCATTATAATGGACAGAACCAACAGTTCGCGTTGATTATTAAATGTATCTGAAAAGCTTATAAATAAACGTGGGGGTTACATACTCCAATTGGATAATTTCAAGAAATTTATCGATGATTTCAATATTGACGAACCGGCCAAACGGCGCAGTGGTTAAAGCTGCGGCGCTTGGATCGGGGGTACCGGGGGGTCGAATCTCGACCCAGAGGCGAGATGCAAAAGGGATTTTTCATCATCTGATTATGATCGGTGATGAAGATGAACACATCTATAATAACCCCCACCTACTTTCACATGCGATGCTATCATCCACAATAATTCTACTATGTCACATGCGATGCTATCCTCCACATAATCCAGCGGCCTAACGCCGACCCACTGGATATGCACCAGGTAGCGGCGTTTTTCAGGGATATAGATACCTATATCTGACGTTAGGAAATCATCTAGGGATGTACAATAGGCCTCAATGGCCGCAGTGGTCTGGGCGACAAATGCACCCTTTAAAAAAAAAAAATATTGACGAAAATAATAAATTCGATTTAATCGTAAGAAGAAGAATGTTACAATAATTATAATTAAAGTCTTTTGAGGAAATATTAGAATTAGTAGAGGATCATGAACTGAAAAAAGGTTTTTTGAATTTTGAAACAAAATATTTTAACGTAAAATCAAAAATAGGACAAATAATGGATCAGCTCAAAACAAAAGAGGTAGACAATGTGAAAAGTGTTCAAGATCAAAAAATTAAGTCGACTTGTCAAATACGTCTTCCTGAATTAAATCTTCCACATTTTGATGGAGCATTGGATGAGTGGTTAAAATTCAAAAATACTTTTGAAGAAGTTATTGTCAAAAATGAATTGCTGTCAGATATTGAAAAGTTACATTATTTAAAAAGTTACATACATGGTGATGCGAATAAAACTCTCGATGCCGTGCAATATTCATCACATGGTTTTGAAATCGCATGGAAAGCATTACTTTCACGTTATGATAATCCTCGTAGCATTTTGCAGAAACATATTAGTTGTTTATTTAATATTAGACCGCTTATTCACGAATCGTCTCGTGATCTACGTAAGGTTCTGGATGATTGCTCCATTCAGTTGAATGCGATTCAGAAACTGGGTCAGAAGATTGAATCATGGGATATAATAATAATTCATATTATGTCCAATATACTACATAAAGAATCTCGAAAACAATGGGAAAATGAAATATCGCCTTCATCATTGCCGACATGGCTAAAATTGTCTCAATTTATTGATAAGCGTTGTAGAATTGTGGAATCAATCGAGCATACCAAATCGTCTGATTCTATTTCAACACCAGTCACACAGTTACATAAATCATAACCAATTAATAATTTTCGTAATTCGCAAAAAACTTTTGTTGTCGGGATTGACTGATTTCTTCAAGCCTGCACATTTATAATGCATAATTAAATTGCATTGACCACTGCACCATATTCCGTTATCCCGAGCAACACTGTCACACTTAAAACACACGTTGGCTGCCATTATAATGGACAGAACCAACAGTTCGCGTTGATTATTAAATGTATCTGAAAAGCTTATAAATAAACGTGGGGGTTACATACTCCAATTGGATAATTTCAAGAAATTTATCGATGATTTCAATATTGACGAACCGGCCAAACGGCGCAGTGGTTAAAGCTGCGGCGCTTGGATCGGGGGTACCGGGGGGTCGAATCTCGACCCAGAGGCGAGATGCAAAAGGGATTTTTCATCATCTGATTATGATCGGTGATGAAGATGAACACATCTATAATAACCCCCACCTACTTTCACATGCGATGCTATCATCCACAATAATTCTACTATGTCACATGCGATGCTATCCTCCACATAATCCAGCGGCCTAACGCCGACCCACTGGATATGCACCAGGTAGCGGCGTTTTTCAGGGATATAGATACCTATATCTGACGTTAGGAAATCATCTAGGGATGTACAATAGGCCTCAATGGCCGCAGTGGTCTGGGCGACAAATGCACCCTTTAAAAAAAAAAAATATTGACGAAAATAATAAATTCGATTTAATCGTAAGAAGAAGAATGTTACAATAATTATAATTAAAGTCTTTTGAGGAAATATTAGAATTAGTAGAGGATCATGAACTGAAAAAAGGTTTTTTGAATTTTGAAACAAAATATTTTAACGTAAAATCAAAAATAGGACAAATAATGGATCAGCTCAAAACAAAAGAGGTAGACAATGTGAAAAGTGTTCAAGATCAAAAAATTAAGCCGACTTGTCAAATACGTCTTCCTGAATTAAATCTTCCACATTTTGATGGAGCATTGGATGAGTGGTTAAAATTCAAAAATACTTTTGAAGAAGTTATTGTCAAAAATGAATTGCTGTCAGATATTGAAAAGTTACATTATTTAAAAAGTTACATACATGGTGATGCGAATAAAACTCTCGATGCCGTGCAATATTCATCACATGGTTTTGAAATCGCATGGAAAGCATTACTTTCACGTTATGATAATCCTCGTAGCATTTTGCAGAAACATATTAGTTGTTTATTTAATATTAGACCGCTTATTCACGAATCGTCTCGTGATCTACGTAAGGTTCTGGATGATTGCTCCATTCAGTTGAATGCGATTCAGAAACTGGGTCAGAAGATTGAATCATGGGATATAATAATAATTCATATTATGTCCAATATACTACATAAAGAATCTCGAAAACAATGGGAAAATGAAATATCGCCTTCATCATTGCCGACATGGCTAAAATTGTCTCAATTTATTGATAAGCGTTGTAGAATTGTGGAATCAATCGAGCATACCAAATCGTCTGATTCTATTTCAACACCAGTCACACAGTTACATAAATCATAACCAATTAATAATTTTCGTAATTCGCAAAAAACTTTTGTTGTCGGGAATTCAAATAATTCTCAGATTAAAAATCAAGAAAGATGTTGTTTAGGGTGTAATGAGCATCATTTGATTAGTAATTGTTCGGTATTTTTTAAAACTTTCACCTACTCAACGTTATTACAAAACAAAATAATTGAATTTGTGTATATATTGTTTGCGACAAAATCATCGCGTTGTCGATTGTAGGTCAGCTAGTTGGAAAATTTGTAATAAAAAACATAATTCTCTACTTCAAATGGTTACTCGTATGTCCAATAATAAAAATCAAAACTCGAAAAATTGTAGCACATCGTCTGCGAATATGAATATTAATCATGATAATATTCAGGCAGACTCAAGGGGTGTTAGGTCAGATCCAGTTAATGGGGATTTCAATGCATTAACTGAATCAAAATTGTATTGTGCTCGAACTGAACAAAGAGCAGTTTTACTTTCAACAGCAGTAATTTTGATATGTTCGAATAAGGGAAAATTTATTCCGTGTAGAACTTTGTTAGACACTTGTTCCGAATCCAATTTCATTTCGTCAAATTTGGCTAACTCACTCGGTATTGAAAGGGAAAATATTGATTCAATTGCGGTTTCAGGTTTATATCCAAATAGAAAAACTTTGGGAAACAGATACGTACGATAATGACAAACCGTTATCAATTGAAGAAAAACAGTGAAGACTATTTCGAAAAAACATATAGTAGAAAAAACGATGATCGTTTCGTGGTGAGATTACCTTTCAAAGACACGGTCAAAAATTTAGGGAAATCTAAACACTTAGCACTAAAACGGTTTCAATATTTAGGAAATAGATTAAGTCGTGACAAACAATTGGAAATCGAATACATTAAATTCATGACTAAATATCAAGATTTGGGGCATATGGTTTTATCGAATGATGAGGTTTGCAGTAATCCCTTTGATTTAGAATATTTCTTGCCTCACCATGCCGTGTTTAAAACTAGCAGTACAACAACCAAACTTCGTACAGTTTTTGATGGATCAGCGAAAACTGTTCTGATGGTAACATATATATGAATCACTTTGAAAATCAGCATATATTAACAGAATCGAACAACAAAAACCAAATAATCAGGTACTGGCACAGATACGTGGACGACATTCTAATACTATTTAACGGCACAATGAGACAACTCAGCAATCTTCACAAGAACATAAACAACAAACATCCGAACATAAAATTTACTCTAGAATCAGAGACGAACGAAGCCATTAATTTTTTAGACTTGACAATAACAAATGTTAATAACAAGCATACATTCAAAGTATACAGAAAAGCCACGAAAACGGATCACGCCATTTACAAATCATCTAACCACCCAAACCAACATAAGATGGCAACGTTCAACTTTTTAATAAATAGACTAAACACGATCCCGATAAACAATCAGGACTATATGGAAGAACTAAAAATCATTAAACACTTAGCAATAAAAAACGGTTATAACACGGACGTAATTGACAAAAAGAACAATAGGTACATTTGGAAGAAACAACAGAATATGATGACCACGTTAAGCAAGCAAAATAAAGAAACAGAGAAATACATCACCATAGAGTACAATAATAACATCAACAAGAATATAAGGAAGGTTTTTAAAAAACACGGATACACAATGACATTTAAAAACAAACAACAAATTAGGGAATCGACTCAAACAACGTAACATAAATACACCAATAGACACCGGAATCTATAAGAATACATGTAATGACTGCCCTAAATTCTATATCGGACAAACTGGTAGAAGTTTTCAAGTTAGGTTTACAGAACATATAAAAGAAATCGGAAAACCAAAAATCGACTCGAAATATGCACAACACTTGACTATAGAAAAACATAATTACACTGACATCAACATAAACTCACAGGTATTACACAGAATACGAAAAGGGTTACTAATGAACAGATTAGAAGAACTGGAAATATACAAGGAACGATATAATCCATTTTTTACTAAACGAGAAAATTGGCCGCAACAAAATTTACCACCTCATAAATCCATAATTAATATCATTTTGCACATAAACACCCACAAAAACCAGATGGTCAAAAAATTTTATCATAAAGCAGACACCAGGTACATACTAAAAACAAGGGCGGTACCACCCCTTTTAAAAGAAAAACAAAATAAGAGGGAAAGAACATTCAAAAGCCACTTAGGCACACAAAAAACAATAATAGGGTATAAAAGCAGTTTTTTAGCATAATTTTAGTTAATGTTTGTTAGAAATTTGATAAAGGAGTAACATCCAAAACGATCGTAATTTCATTTACAAATAAAAAATATATCAGAAAGATTTTTTTGTATGTCCTAATTTGAAACACATTGAGAAACTGGTTTGGACCTGAAAAGTCGATTTCTCTCATGTACATATATCATTTAAAAAAATCTGAACGAGAAGACGACTGGTAAACTTAAAAACTTTGAATGAACGAACTTCGAAATAAATTTAAAAAACCAACGCGATTTTCTCCGAAGTGGATAATACCCTTAACAACTAGGTAGGTATTTTGGGATAGGCAGTGGGGAACCGACCCTACCAAGCTGCCTATAAAACGGTATGAACGCCAAAGTAAGGCAAGTAATAGGAAGCCATCGGTGGAGGTACTGACATACATCATACATCGTCAAACCGGAATCGCCATTTGTATTTTATCGATGATAATTATATCATTTTTAATTATCATCGAACCAGAATCGCTTTGTATTATGTTGATGGTAAAATAAAATGATAAAAGCAAATGAAAAATCCGATGATATTTTTGTTTTATCATTATCATCACCAATTGATTTCAATAAAATACAACACTCAATTTTTGAAAAATCGTTACTTTTTTCTATAGAACTAATTCAAAAAAAATAATTTTACAACGAAAGATTTATTATCCATTCAAAAAAGTATTTGCACACTTATAATGGAACCTGTACTGTTCGAATTAGAGAAAATCATAGTTAATATTCGAGTATCAAATAAATTTAAGGTAGAGATAAAGAAGTTTATAGAGTTATGCAAATCGCCTTTTCAATATTGTGATACAGAACATCGAATGTTACAGTATTTAAATGAAAAAGATTTATTAAAACCGTTTAGGGAATTTACCATTAATAGTGAAATAACGAGCATTTATGAATGTGGAAACTTAAATTTGAGTGAGCTAAAAAAATCCGGTGTATTATTGCCTCTGAGATTTCAGTTTAAGAAAACTTCTGAAAAAAATTATAATTTGTCTAAGTCGTTAAAATTTACTGATACACATACATAAATCAAATTCTGTGTATATATCAGTCATTTTGTTCAGGGTGAGCTTTGGGAAAAAATGAAAAAAAATATTGCGAATCAGAAATTTTGATACTATATTTCTTATACATTGACGATTTGGAAATTAATAATCCGCTAGCTAAGCATAACCGTTTTAAAATATGTTTTCCCAACACTACACGATTAGAAATTTAGGTATATTTTTTAATATATTTTCTGCTATAAAATAAATTCATACCATTTTTAGTTTTAATTCAATAGAAATGAAAATTATTATAATGGTACATAAGTCTTTTTGGTATAACAACCATATAAAATTCGTTTTAATTGCCCTAGAATAGACTAAAATTATTAAATTTATATGAAGTTATATCAAAAATTATACATCAAATTTATCTTTTTATTTCATTTATTATTTTATTTAAAACATTTATTATTGCGATACAATTTAATAATTATTAAAAGGATGTTTTGGAACTTCGAATTATTTTTCATTTTATTTATTAGAAAATTAGAATGCAACGGTTTTTACAAGTAATACTATCAAAATATTAAATAAATGTAATTTTTTTATTAAAATATATTTAATAAAAGATTTAGTTAAAGTTAATACAACCTAGGTATAAATCCTTGATGAATTTATAAATGCTTCTTATTAAATTGAATAATGGTTGGTATAAACAAATTACAGTTATACATTTTACTAATATGTTATAGAATAAATATAATCATTATGCAAACGTGTTTTATCGTAAACGCATCTCGAGCGTTCAATTTAATATTAATTATTGAGGATCAAAAGTTATTATATAGAGAGTTACTAAAAATAATTAGTTTTCAATGGTTTATTCTGTGCTTATTAATAATAAAGTTTTGAAATTTGGTGCTAAGTGAAAAATTCAAACAAAAATAATTAAAACAAACTACGAACAAGTTTTTCCTTTTGTAATTGTTTTATCTACATATGTACAAACTTTTTGATCCTATTTTTAGTTATACAATATTCGGAACATACTCGTATTAAAATCATATAATTTTATTTAATTCAATTAAAATAATTAAACACAATAAATAAAATGATTAAAAATCGAGACAAATACTCTATATATTGACAACATTGACAACTACAAATTGACGTTTCTATTTTTGTTAGTGTTAGTAGCCAAGGTGAAATTTATCAAAAAATGTGCATTTCGTAAAATTGATGTACATCGAAAAAACATTGATGTTTTTTGACGAATTCAATATGGTTTTCGATGTACATCAATTATTTTGTGATGTTTTTGGGTGAAACGAATTCAACATTAGTAACTTATTTTACAGCATTACAAAATAGTGCAGTAAATATAGAAAATTTTGATTGGTTTTTAAATGTTCATGGAGCTCGCATTGAACACAATATTTTCTTCATTACGTCAATCAATTTAATTTACACCCGTGTGCGTGTTTTATTCTGCGTGTGAAAACCAAAACAAGTTTAGAGGTGGGCAATTGCCAAAATTACAGCTCAACTACTTCCAGTAACATGGAGAATGTTTTATTTGACGACTATAGTTCCCAAAATTTGTCTACCTTGGAAGTAAAAGTAAACGAAACAAGTGTTCAAACTGATCCAACTAATCAAAAGGGAGTATTAAAGAGATCGAATGCGGCAATTGGAAGCAGTGTGTTTATTACATCTGAAGTACTGTTTGTTTTAATTTATTTATTTCCGAATTAATTTTTTTCGTATTCGTTTAGTCTTTTAAGCAGTTTATTACAAAGAAGGCAGGAGGCTCAACTATCTACACAGACTGCAAAGAAACTGGTTGGCTTAAAGACACATACAGGCGAAAATTGGTTTAATTTTTGGCTTCATATATCCACGAATATTTTAGTTTTAATCCAACGAAAGAAGAGCAACTTTCCGCAGCGAATGCGTGTGTGGAGTTATTTCCCTGTTTGCAGCTAGTTAGTTAATTTATTAATATTTGTTATTATGTTAAATAATAATAACACTAATGTTCAGTTGCTTAAATAAAGCCACACCAGCCAACGGCTAGTCCAAAAATATTTCCTCTCTTTCTTCTTGTAAGAAATTGCGATTGGTTTCATAAGACGAATTCAACGCAGTTAATTTTTAGATTATTTTTGCATAGAAACATTTGTCGTTATATTAGTAGCTGGATGAAATTAGGCAGTGAAATATTTAACTCTTGTTAAAATGTTCATGTAAAAAAGAAATATAAGCAGCTTGCATTGATTTTGTATTATGAAACAAATCGCAATCCCATACAAGAAGAAATAGGGGAAATACTGTTTAACTAGCCATTGGGACTTTATTAAGCAACTGTGCATAAGAAAATTATTAGGCCAGCGAGTGGCCAAAATTTTCCGTACACGAGAGCTAGATACTAAGCACAATTATTTTAATATCTGGTTTATTTGTACTCTTTCAGTTTACTGTATTCTAGTTTAAAGCCATGTACACGAATACATCGAAAAAATGCGCCCCTTATACTTTATTATTTAATTCGACAAATACTGGGTTTTTGCAAGTAAAACTAAAAAACGATAGGGTGAAGAGTAGGAAGCTTGAAAAGGAGTTTGAGCCAATTTCAAATATTCGCAGTGCAGAAACGGAAAAACCGGATAGTTCGTTTGATACGCCTGATTTACAACTGGATTTGTGTACATTAAAAACATTAGCATTGCCAGAAGAAATTGAATTAGCTAAAGATAAATTGAAAGCAACGGCAGCCTACAGAAAATTAGAATTTAAAAAAGAACATTTTATTATAAACGAGAACTGCAATTACTTTTACATATCTCCAGAACTGGTAGGTACAGATTTATAAGTTTTATGTTTATTTATTATATTGTTCATTTAATTTTACAGATTCTCAGATTTTAGGTTGGTCGAACAAACGAAGATTACTTGAACAACGCTAAACAACGGGCACCATATACTCGTATTATTGCAACAGGGATAACAAAAGGAAAAATTAATCAATATATTATTGTATTGGATGGTAATTTGATACCATTGACCCCGGAATTTCAATTTATTGATGCTTTAGATATAGTTTACAAACTACACTTTATTTTTAACATCAAATATGACAATAATTTAAGGCTTTTTTTGGCTATTTTTACAAAAATACGTCTATAAAATGGATTTAGCTAATATACCAATAACATTAATTGATCTTCATATTAAGTTTAAGAAATTATTGGAAGAAAATTAACTTCTTTAAATTTAAGTTTTGATAGTGATTTTGAAAATTACTTTATTTTTTTTATCATTTGTTGAATTATAAGTTTTCATTTTTTATTTAAAATTTACTGAATCATAACAAAATTAACATTATAATTGGGATTTACTAACATACCCCCAGTATGCACTATAATAAATATATTTATTTTTTGTAAACTAAAAAAGAAAACCGGGAAAATGAATCGTGAAATCATTTACGTCTGTTATTTTTGTCAAAAAACTTCTTCCTTCATATCAACACTAATTAAGCATTTGAGACTGAAGCATCAACAAGTAGATTCAAAATCTCTTATTTTACGGTGTGTTTATGATATAAACTGTGCATATACTTGTAATACCTATTCAAGTCTTCGTAAACATGTCGTAAAATGTTCAAACCAAGTTAAAAAGGCCCATAAAGAACCATTAGATTCAAATTTACTTAAATCAGTTAATTACGAAAAATTTGCTGATTCTTTTATTAGTGGCAATGGTATAAACGAACAAAGTAATTTAGAAATCACTGCTATTGAAGCACCAGGATTATCTTCTATTGCACTCAGTCATGATATAATAGATTCCCAAGAAACTGTTTTTATTTTTGCATCCGAGTTAGATTATTTAAGGTTACCAGATTTAACTATCAATAAAATATTACAATTATCTTCAGAATTGTTACAAAATATTTCTAATGATTATTCAAAGGTCATCGTAAGGTCAGAAGGTAGTTTTCAGCCCGAGCTTTTAGAAAAAATCGACATAATAAATAACCAACATAATAATTACTTTAAAAATGTCATGTCGCGTTATAAAAGAAATGCAAAATTTAAAACATCGGCATATTTTGTTAAGCCTATTCAAATTACAATTGGTACCCGTTGGGACCGTAAATATTGCAAAAAATATAAAACCTACAAGAAATGCTTAGTGCAGACGACTTATCAGTATATCTCTATAATAGAAACATTAAAAGTATTGTTTAAAAATACACATTTTGCCAAACAAATTTTTGAAAACCATCACACTTGTACACCCCAACAGCTTTCGCAATTTTGCTGTGGTTCTCTTTTCAAGCAGAACAAATTTTATCAAAACCATCTTGCTATTCAGCTACAGCTCTTTTATGATGATTTTTAATGTACTAACCCCTTGGGAAGTCGTAAAACCATTCATAAAATTGGGGCTATATACTTCACAGTTCTAAATCTATCCAATGAATCGTTATCGCATTTAGAAAATATACATTTAGTAGCTTTATTTAATGTGAACGACCTTAAATTTGGTTCATCTTACAATCAAATTATGAGACCAATTGTGAACGATATTATTAGTTTTAGAGAGGAGTGGAATTATAACTGATTCGGGAATAATGTTTGGTACCTTAACTAGTTTGACTCATGACAATTTGGGTGCAAATCAAATATTAGGATTTTCCGGAAGTTTTAATGCGCATTATTTCTGTCGATTTTTGAAATGAATAAAACAGAAGTGCAATTTACATTTGAGGAAAACATTGATAAAATGCGTTATTTAATTAACTCATCTAAGTCAGTATTCAAAAAACTAAAACACTAAAAAATATAAATTAGTTCAGTAAAATTTAACCAATCATAAACTGAAATACCTAGCTTAAAATGGGTACTGAAGTAGAAAATGAGAATTATTTAGGATTAAGCAATATAAGTGAATTCATTAATTTAACAAACCCCCATCAAAACACCACCATGTATGATGCAAACCGATCTAATATTAATTTTCAACAGTTTGAAAATGAAAATATGTAATATGAAGATGAGGAGATTTTAAATTTATTAAAATCGTGGGGACTATCCAATTTGTACTCTATTTTACAAGGTAAAAACGTTAAATAAAAGATCAAAAAAATTTAATAATTTTTTATAATTTCATTTTATTTAGAAAACAAAATTGACCTAGAAACTTTGAAATATATGAGAAGAACGGATGTTTATGAACTACTGCAAAATGAAGCCTTGGGAATTAGAATTAAATTTACATATCATTTAAAGCAATTGCTTGGTTTGCAGGTAACAATTAACATTTTAAATTAAACCTCGCTTTCACTAAACCTATTTATACATTTTAGGGAATAAATAATTGTCTAGATGGAACGTGCTGCTGCTGTTCACAAAAAAATCAAGAAAAGCTAGATGACAGAGTAGCGGATGTAACCAATCCAAAACAAATACAAACTACAAATACAATTGAAAAGGTATAAAAAATACATTTATTAAGCAGTTAATATTATGAATAATACTTTATTAACCATTTGTTCCAGATATCCATACAAGACATATTAAAAGAAACAGTACCAAGAACATCCCTTTTACAACTATCTGAAAATATGGTTCGAATATCTGATCAAAATCGGTGCATATTGGTGGATACTGTAGCGTCATACTTTATAAACAAAAATATACCCATGGGAGTAAATGAGTGTCAGTCGTTAGCTGAAGATACACAAAATTGTTTCGTAGGAGAAATTTCTGTAAGTTTATTTAATCACTAAAACTGTATTCATGATTCAAACAATGTACTACATTTATAATTTCAGTCGGTATACTTTCAACGCAGACCCAATATGAAATCAAAATGCCAACTCGACGGCAGGTACAACAATAAAATTTCAAAACTACGCAGTACATCCCTTATGCCAAAAGTAAATCGATTTAAAAAACAGACTGACAACATACAAAGCTCCATAAATGGTAAGTTGTTATATTCGTAAATACACAAAAATATATTTATACTTTGTTATAATTTTCAATTACTTTTAGAATTAAATATAGCCTCTGAAGACGGTCAAACGTTATGCATGGGCTAAAATATAATCGAGACGATAATAAGTTAGATGATATACTTGACAAATGGATAGCCTCAAGCAAATATAGATGTTTCTGGATTTCAACAAATAAAGATAAAAATATAGCATCAATTATTGAAGAATGGCCAGCATATGAGCAAATCTACGGGCCAAGGCTTCTCGACATTGACTTTGGAAATCTTTTCCCAGACTCCGACAATATTTTTTTAATATTTTAGCGGTTTTGTTCCGAGGTTCTGCAGATTATGGAAACAAAAATTGTAGAATTTTCTTCCAAATTGTTGTTGAAAGAGTTGAAACAACAGCGAAACGTTTCTACCGGTAAAGTTTGAATTAACAAATATTTTTTTTTATTTAATGAAGTAACGATTTCTTTTTATACATCTAGATGCCCGATTTTGTATTATTTTGTTGCTGCTACATGCGCTTATCAAACCTACCACAAAAAGCATGGATGTATCTTCCACCAAAAAACTCAGAAAACATACCATCAAAGATTCCCAAAAATTGTTTATGGTATTATGTCATTCCAATCAAGAAGTCGACAAATTCAGGCAAAACCAAAATGAAATTAAAATATTACATTTTGCATTTTTATAATAGGGAATAATTATTATTAGGGAACTATTATTTGTTAAGGCTTACGACAGCATTAAGAGAAATATATTATGGAACATCTTGTTCTACCTGGGCTTACAGTCAAAATTGGTTTCAATGTGCCAGCTTTTAATGGATGGTTCAATATGTAAGGTGCCAATAGATTGAAAAATTTCGGATGGCTTCGAGATAACATCTGAAGTGCGCCAGACCCAATACCTCAAATTCTCTTCAAACTATCATTGGAATATATCATTCGCTAGCTAAATATGACGCAGCGCAGCGGACTGAATAAAAAAATCAACCCAGCTACTAGCATCTCCCTGAAAGAGATCCTCCTTCCGTTGGCATTAGCAGCCGAGCAGATCGGCTTTCAAATCAACGAAACATTTTTGCGGGCATTTCATCGAAGATCAAAGCAGGCTACCCAGCATTTTACGCTATCATCAAAATATGTAAGCCACCTATTAGACCGCGCAAAGTCAAACTGGACATCTACAAAGCACTAACAAAACCATATTGGTCGCGAGTCTTGGGCACTGACAGCATAAAAAATCCAGAACGAGCTCAAACAAAACCCATTGAAGTTGACATGCATTGGAGTCGAACTAACGGAAGTAGAACCTCTTGGAAGACCATCTACCCTAAGGATGGGCGACGTTGCAAGGAACATGTGTTTGGCGCTCTCTTTCTGTTTGGATGAACATCGTTGGGGCGGCCAAATCCCTTCATCGGGTGTAGCGCCAGCCGAAGGAAGGAAGATAAAGACTAAGAACAACTGCTATTGTTTTTAAGTATTACACGCAAAACTTGTCTTGTCCTTGGGATTATCACCGTTATTAAGCGATGGACACTTTAAGCCACAATATTAAAAAAAAAAAAAATAATGTATACATTAGTATGTACCATTTCACTGGACAAATCACTTAAAGGTAATATATATTCAAATTCTGCTTTGAGCGATAAACCTATAACTGGGTAAATTTTTAATTTTCCTCTTCCATTTATTTGTTTTTTTTTCTTAAAATTTAAGGTCGATTCTACCTAAATTTTTCCAATTACGTACTTTTGAAACAAAACATTTCGTACAAAAACAGAATATTAAATAAATTTTCCACTTTAAAGATTAAAAATAGCAAATTATATTTATTTTATCTTTCTCAATTAATTTCTAATTTACTTTTTTTTTATTTTTCGAAAACAGCAAAAACAAAATGTTTTCGACATTTTCATTGAAACAGAAAAAATACAAAACGGAACGAAATTACGATTTTTTTTTTTTTTGTAAGTATTCCGTCATGAAAATAAATTAATTAAGAATACAATTTTTTTTTTGTTTTTTTTTGTTTCTGTCTCATTTCCATTTTGTTTGAATTAAATTTCCTGTTTACGATTAATTTTTTTAATTTCTTTTTTTCTGCTTTGAAGTATTGACAGATTGAAGTATCATTGCGAAACAGGTATTTTAACGAATTTGTTTTTTTTGTTTTATGTGTGTGTGTAGGGAAGAAGAAGACTTAATGATGAAGGCGAATTTCGCTACTGGAAGAGGGAGGAGATTAAGAGGTTTAGTACCTATTTGCCCAATATTAAATTAAATTAATTTATATCGTATTTTGTTTAGTACAAAAGGTAAAAAGCAGAAATAATTACTAGGTGATTATCATGAATTTAGATCAACGTCAGATACGTGTTGATTTAAATGGCAGCTGCTTGGCCGCTTCGAAGAAATTAAGCATTTACACTGGTTTTGTAACCAGAATAATTCAAAACAAGGCCATGGATTTAATTCAAGCCTAGATTAATGATGTGACTGAATAATAATGAAATTTAACGTTCCAATATTGATGAATGCAATAATAATTATGCATTAGGAGGTGTTGTTGCTATGGTTTTGGAAGATATTAAGTGTTCGGTGAGTAAATATACATTTAGAACTACTGATATTCTTAAAATAAATTGTTGTTCTGAAACTATTCAGTATACTAGTCACGCTGTCCCTGAACCAAGTTTAAATCGGCCAAAAAACCACTCTCGATTTCCCTTCGGCCATTGAAAGTTTCACCTTCGAGAAGTTCAAAAACGCAAAAATCAGCCAAATCCTCGAAGCCGTTTAAAAAAAAAACATGATTTTAAGATTTTTTGCTCCAAAAATGAGAAAATTCGAAAAAAAAATTTTTTTTTCAATTTTCAATTTTTCTCCATATGGCTCTTTTTTGCAAGAATGCGAACAAAAACTTCTAGGAATACAATAAAAATCAAGTTTTTTTTCGTGATCGATATTGGAATGAATGCCTTGAATTGCTTGTAAAACGCCATCTATTGGAATACTAATAAGTGTTTGCCTTTTGGAAATATTAAAAAATCATATGGTAAGCTTGTAAAAAATGAATCTTTATCCACAAATCGATGAAACTTCATTATGAAATCTATTACAAAAATGACCATTGAATAGAAATATATATCGATGGTGAGGAAAGATGTAGTATATCGAAATCAAATGACAGAATTTATTTGAAGTTTTTTTGTTTGAATTACCCAAAAATTGGAAAAAAAAATCATTCTTTAAATATGACGGGAGTTATATTTCCGTACAGCTCTCAGTAGTTTAGTATTATAATCTGGATGTGTGCGATTTACTTTGTAATTCACCCATGTATTTTTGCGGCAAAAATATGGCACGTGAAAAAAACGGCATGAACTTTCGGAGTGGTTGAGATTCCCAGGTCTAGATAACTTGTTTTGAATTGCGAAACATAAACCTCAAATTTTTCGCCAAGAAAAGTTGAAAAACACGAATTCACGACATTTGAAAAGTCACTAAAACATTTGACATACTTCAAACAATGGATGGTACATTTTGCCCGAAGAATATCTATTCTGTTTAACAAAGTTTTGCAGGCATTTCCAGCAAAAGTGGAAGCCCCATGTACGAAATCTTTGGACACATTGCAGGACTTAGCCCATTCTTCGGCATCGTGCTGGAATTCTTTCAGCATGTGGTTATACAGGGTGTTTACAACTCCCAACATCAGATGAAGTTCAGGTGGAGGGATTTTTTCGATGATCAGAGTGTCTGGGTTTCCTGTAAATATAGGCTCGTGGATGTTACTGTGGAAATTCTTGGAATTAGTTTTTTTACTGCCGGTATTTTTGAAGGCCTCTGAATTTTCACGGCAGGTACCGATGGTTCTGTAATTTCCGTACATATTTAAATTGTCTTTCGATGCAGTACACCACGTGCACGGAAAATGGCAAGAATGCGCCATAACATCAGTCATGATATTGGCTAGTTTCAGATCCGTAGCAATGATTGTGTTTATGCATTGCAAATTCAGACAAGACCAGAGAGTACGAACATTCATGTAGTTTTCTTGCGTATCAGAAATAATTCCAAGAATGATCAATTTCCTCACACCCGAATCCTTAAATTCCCTGGCTTATACTCCATCTTGATATTGCTGTCTCGCTTTCTTGGTATCCGAATTACCATTAGCTTCATGAAATTTGAATTGAATAGATAAACAAATTTTCAAATATCCGCCGCCACCGTCAAGACCGAATTTCAAATCCACTTCCTGCAATGCTCTTTTTTCTTTAATATAGTCAACCAATCCTGGGCACATCATTGCAATACACAAAACATTCAGATCTTTTTATCGCCCGGGAATTTTTGGTATTCACCACTTCGCAAAATCGAGACTCGAAAAAGGAATCAAGACGATGATTTAACAAAAACAAGTCCTGTATTAAGTTGGGTTGGAATATTTTCCTCTTCCCAGCACCAAATCGCAACGCAGCACTCAGCGAATTAGTTTTTCTTGTCGACAGGCCTAAATCTGTACTAATTTTTAAAATATCGGTTGCTGCGAGTGATTGTGTTCCCCAACTGCTGGCAACATTGTTTGTATTCACTAACACTGGTGGTTTTTTCAACATGATTTTGGAGAGAAAGTAACGGATGCGGCAACCGTAGAGCAGAAAGAAGGAGATAATAATGGAAGTTTCGATTTGTCACAGTTAATCGCTGATATGAACCAGATGATGGGACAAATGAGTCCAATGAAACAACAAAACGAATGACAAATGGAGAAAATTGAGCAGTCAAATGAGCGACAGATGGAACAATAAAATCAGTCGCATCAAGAAATGAAATAATAAACAGAGAAAATAGAACAACCAATCCAGGAAATTGCAGATGGGCAAAAGAGAATGGACGAGAAAATTCTGGAATTGTCTACAAATGTACAAGGCGAAATAGAGAAACTGCAAACGAATTTTAAGACGGAGATTCAACAGGTTGAACAAAAATTAGAAACGAAAGTTCAACTTGTCAAAACGGAGGTCCAACAGGTTGAAGAAAAATTACAAGCGGAGGTTAAACGTCTCGAGAAAGAGTTAACAGATGTTAAGGCAAGTGAAACAACAACACAAGTGGTACAAACCGTCCAATCAATGAAGTTAAAGGCACCAACATTCGACGGAACAACATCTTTAGTCATTTTCAAAAGAACTAACTTGATCATTGGTGAAATATATTTTAGACACGTTCGATTATTTTAGGAGGTGTGTTATCACGGGAAATTAATGGCCAAGAACGAGTTATTGCGTACTACTCCAAAACATTATCAAAACCGGAGCGTTATTACTGCATGACACGGAAAGAATTGTTGGCTATAGTGGAGTGCTCAAGCATTTCCATAAGTATCTTTATGGCCAAAAATTCCATTTACGGACAGATCACAACGCTTTAGGGTGGCTGCTGTAATTCAAGAATTCAGAGGGACAGGTAGCACGCTGGATCGAACGTCTTCAAAGCTACGATTTCCAAATCGAACATCGGAAGGGAAGTGCACACGGAAATGCCGACGCATTATCAAGACGGCCGTGTCCAGTAGAATGTAAACATTGTGGTCATGTTGAAGCAAAGGAAGCCATCATCGACGTTAGGCTTACACAAGTACTGATCCCATTGAGCCCAATAAGGCTTGACAATGGGAGTTTTGTCCGCGATCTCGCTCCAAGTTGGCCGGTGTTCCTTTTCCTTCCATTCCATAATAACTGATATATCCGTATCATCCAATTGCTCTTTCCTTATCATTTCATCGGTCCAGTCGTCATCAGGCAGCACTTGTCTTGAGAATGGCTGTTTAAAACGATTGTGGGAAAGCACGGATGGCAAAGTGAAGCAATTATTGCTGGTGATACCAAAGTGCCGGATTGCGGAAATCCTGAATGAGTATCATGGAGGAACAAGAGGGGGCCACCTAGGAATTAAAAAAACACTAGCAACGATACGTCAACGATTCTACTGGGCAGGCTGTAGGCAATCAGTGATAGAATGGTGCCAAAAATGTGACCAATGTGCAGCGGTGAAGGGACCCGCACGCAAAAGTCGTGGAATCATGAAACAATATAACGTCGGAGGACCATTCGAAAGAATTGCAATGGATGCAGCGGGGCCATTTCCCACCACCGAGAGCGGCAACAAATATGTGCTAGTAATAATGGATTATTTCAGCAAATGGCCGGAGGTGTACCCCATTCCCAATCAGGAGACGACAACTATAGCTCATGCCGTGGTCAACAATTGGATTAGCAGATTTGGAGTGCCGATGGAGATTCATATCGATTAAGGAAGGAATTTTGATTCGGTGATATTTCAAGAAATATGCCAGATGCTCGGTATAAATAAAACGAGAACAACGCATTTGCATCCATAGTCTGGTGGTATGGTGGAAAGATTCAATGGTACATTGGAGGAATATCTGCCAAAGGTCTATACTGGTTCACTGTATCCAGTATATATAAATTTGAAATATGTCGGTACACCGCTTTGTTTATCGTTTTTTATATTAAATTCCGCACTTAAATTGAAATTTTAATTTACAATAATTTAACAATTAATTTAATCTTTTTCTGTGCTAAATTTTTAAGTTTCACAAATACAATTTTTATGTACATCAAAATGGCTTTTTATTTTTGCTTTCACCACCGCACGAACTCGTTATTAATTTTGTTGTTCTTTTATATGTATTGACAACTAGACTGTGTAGTTGTTCTTCTTGAGTATATCTCCAAAAATTCGAAACACTTTTTTTAACTGCTTGAAAACCAAAAATCTGTGTTTATATCGAAAGCAAAGCAAAACGAGAGTGAGTATATTTAGACTGTATTATTGCGCGTGAGATTTTTTGACAGTCGTATATATAAAAAGAATGAAGTGTGTTGCGTTGTGGGTGAACAAGGGTGCGTTCATGTGGAATACGTGGAAATAAAAAGTGCGTGCATGTCAATGCGTGTGAATGTGAATGCGCGAATTGTGGCGATGAACGACTGATGAATATTCCTGATTAAATTGAATCGTGTGATTGAATAATTGAATTGAATTGTGAGTGAGTCGCTACAGGTCGTTGAGAAAAACCAACGCAACTGGGATCGACATATACCGATGTTTCTGATGGCCTATCGATCAGCAATACATGACACAACCGGAATGACACCAGCTAAAACGTTATTTGGAGATAATCGACGGTTACCAGGGTATCGATTTTGGTCGCAAAATGTGGATTGAGGATTGAGAATTTTGTATATGTACACGGCGTATAATATACATTTTGCAATTGTGTGCCGTCAAATATTTTTATTGTATTAGTGTGTTTTCTCATGATAGTAAGTATCAAAAATAAGCTAAGCGGGTGAAATCGGTTCAACTTTTTTGTTGCTTCCGCTCGCCTTGAGAGATTTTTCCCTAACCCTAATATTTTTCCCTTCCCCTTCCAATATACGCATCTTCAATATAAAAAACAAAAAGCAGCATAAATAAATGGTTTTTAATTTTTACATTCTTCGTCGACCACATTCATAATATTTTTAACTTTTTCTTTTTTTTTGAGTTATATGAGAATAAACATTTGAAAAATCAAAAAAAAACAATTCAGTGTTATTTCATGCGCACGAAAGGAATGTTGTACATATTTTTATTTCCAGTAATTTACTGCAAAATTTAAAACTAACAAAATTGTTAATTGAAGAATGATTTAAAGATAAATAAATATTAACTAAAAATGGAAAATAAGTCAAAAAACTATTTATAAACTGTAATTTTATTAATAATTTTATTCATAATTTTAAATGATGAAAAATCACACGACGTACATCCACCCTTTCCTGTGCTTGAATTAACACTAAGCCAAAATAACTAATTTACTTCTTATTTTTTCCACATTATATTTTATATCCCTCTTTTTCGTGTCATTTTATCTCTCTTATTTGCATCATGTTAAACAAAAAACTTAAAAAAACGCCCATTAGACACTGTCAAATGTGCGCATTTTTTAGTTTTTTGTTTAATATATATAACATGGCATAAGGTTTTTTTGTTTAACATCGGATAAGAGGGATAATGTGAAAAATATAAGAAGTAAATTAGTGATTTTAACTTTTAGTGTTGATCCAAGCGCAGGAAAGGGAGTATGTACGTCGTGTAATTTTTCTAACTTAAAATTATTAATAAAATTATAGTTTATAAATATTTTTCTGATTTATTTGCCTTTTTTAATTAATATTTATTTATCTTTAAATCATTATTCAAGTAACAATTTTATTAGTTTTAAATTTTGCAAAAAATTACTGGAAATAAAAATATGTACAACGTTTCGTACGCATGAGATGACCCTGAATTTTTTTTTTTTATATTTCAAATGTTTATTCTCTGTTTTTCTCTATTCTTTGGACACCAATACAATTTACCAATACTTTTGCCTTGCGGTAATACTCCACTCAATCCTCAAATTGCGACCAAAATCGCTGTCCTGGAGATCTAAAGTTTGGGGCTGTACCATCATCAGCTTTATGTGGACAGGATTACGTACACCGAATGAAAAAGGAACTTAATGAGATTCATCAATTTGTACGGGCGAAAATAAGGATGTCAAGTGACCGGATAAAGGCTCGATATAACATACGAACAAATAACCAGGGCTTCCAGGAAGGACAATTAGTATGGCTTCACAACCCGTAACGGAAAAAGGGATTATCATCGAAGCTGCAACCCGCATGGGAAGGACCTTACACTGTCATCACAAGGATGAACGACGTGGTTTATCGGATACGGAAGGGACATCGAGGTAAACCAAAGGTGGTGCATTTGGAGATGCTGGCCCTATACAGAGGAGGTGATTTGGGTGTTGTTCGGGACGAACAGGCTTAGGTGGGGGTAGTGTGACGGTGACACCTAGTGTGTAATAGAAGAAGTTAAATGAATAGCTTAATGTTTAACTGTACTAAAATGGAATTTTCCATGATAAAATTGTTCTACACTATTCTAACTATAGAAAAATCATGAGCTTTCTAGAAGTTTGGTTAGTGTATATAAAAAGGCGAACGAAGTCGAATTGGATTAGTAGTATTTGGAAAGCGACAGTGTGAAGATTAAAAAGTGATTTAAAAAATGTTGTAGTGCGAAATAAAAATTATAAGTGAACAGTAAAATTTGAGAATAATTTATGTGTTGTAATAAATTTTGTGAAATAAATAAATTCGTTGGAGATAAATTAAAATTCGCGTGAAGTTTATCCTAAACTATCCTAAAAAAAAAAATAAAAAATAGGATCGTTTAGGAAAAACTTCACGTCTTTGCGCAAATGTGTGAAGTTTTTCCTAAAGATTAATAGCTTTGCATGTGTTCGTGATTATAATATACTTAATTCGAATTAACCGATAATTAGCATTATATAAAGAAGAAAACGCAATTCGAATTACATAGTTTATAAAATGAATATGGCCTAAAATGAGCCCAAACCTAAACTTTCCTAAAATGAGAACATCATCATTTGAATAATAAATAAAAATAAAGCGAAATACCTAGTGTAGTTTTGGACAGCAAATTTAGTTTGAAGCCTAATATTTTAGAAAGGGTAAAGAAAGCTATTATACGCTATACACCTTTAAAAGTGCTATTGGAAAACGATGTGGTCTTGAACCCCATATCTTATACTGGCTCTATGCTTCAATGATAAGGCCCATACTTTCATATGGGATTGTTGTTTGGTGGCCAGCCTTAAATAGTAAGGCTAACCAAAAGTTGCTGATGAAAATTTAGAGAACTTCCATCCTTTCCACCCTGCACTCAGGATACACCCACTCAGGCATTACGGATCAAATCCATTTCTATGTGGACCTGTAGCAATACAGGATACTCATCTTTATAGTGTAACAGAGATATCCTTGGTACCACCGATTACTTGTTTCCATTACCATCTTTTGGGGAAAGGTTTCGTACTGATATTCCCTTCTATGGACCTTAAAATGAACCTCATCATAAAGAAAATTCAGAAAAAAGCACGGAGACATGAAGAAAGGCTCCGCCAACATGTGAACTTAAAAGAACCAAACCTTTTGAGCTTGTGTGATTGTCAGTTTAAACAGCATTGTGCTGATCTAAAATCCACTACAAAGAAGTGGTTTACTACAATTTACCAAACACTATGGAACGCCAATGGGAAGAAGCCATAGCTTAATTTAAGTTAGTAAGTTAAGTCAGAAACAAATTGCTCATTAGTTCAGGAGACTAGAATGTAATTACATAAAATAAATAAATAAAATTTATTTTAAATAAACAAAAAAAAAAAAAATCCCTCCAGAGAGGACTATTTTTGCATAGAAACTTAAACTAGTTTAGCTAAATCGGATTTATTAAACCACAGTCTGTCTAGGGTATAAGGGTGTTTAGTATAACAGAATCATATTATGCATAATGAATCATATTATTATCAAGCATTTTCCGTAACTTAGAAAAACCGGCCAGCGAGCAGAAATGTTTAAACTGTTTTATGAAAATAAATTTTCAGTTTGTTGCTCTCAAAGAGCATTTCGATCAAAATGTCGTTGTCTAAAGACGCCTAAAAGAGAACAAGACGTTTATCAAGCGAGAATATTGATATTGTGTGTGATGATGTCAATGAAAACTCGGAAACATCAACAAGAAAACGTGCACCGCAATTGGTATGTAATCCCACCCCTTGGCGTCGAATTTTGAACAAATTTATATTAACACAATTTAATGCCTATTATCCTCGCCAATTAAATCGAACCAAACTTTTGGTTGAAATTTATCATGAGCGATGAACCGCATTATTGTTCAATTGCAGTGCAAAATAAGCAAGACAGTTTTTACTAGGTATCCGAAAATTCTCGAATTATTCACGAGAAGCTCAATTCGACAAAAAAGTAATTCTGGTGCGAGATTTGCTCGAAACGAATCATATTAACAATACTTTTTTGTATTTAACTAAGAGAAGGCTGTTACTGTCAATGATAATCGCTAGAGAGACAACGTAATGCTACGCGAATTTTTTGGCACAAGAAGTGGACGAACTTGGTATTGAAGGCCTGTAATTTCAGCAGGACCGCAACGGGCACATGCTACACATCCGGCCAAACAACGACCATTTTGCAACAAATGTTTCGTGGAAGTGTCATATCAACGTTCATTATTATGGACACTACATAGCCCAATTTGACACCACCACACTTTTTGTGGGTCAAATTGCCAACATTTCGACCGAAATACTACCGACACGCCATAAAAAATGCTCAAAAATGAGCCGAAATTTATATCAAGCACCTGGCGGACATATTTTTCTTAAGAATTTAATTTGTCTGTCTGTAAATCATTTGATTTTATCGGATTTTTTATAGACAAATATATTAATTGTTCATGGCAACCCCAATATTTTCGATTTGGTAAATCAGAAAAATAAAGAGGCCAATCCCCCATAACATATCTACTGGAAAAAGAAGAAATATCATTCCCCCCTCCCTGTAATTTTAGCCCAAGGCCAAGAGTTATACCAATGTATTACTCTTCAAACACAAAAGTGAAGTTTCTAAATATACTAAAAAATATACTTAATATTTTTGGCCGGTTTTTCTAAGTTACGGAAAATGCTTGGGAAATTTACGTAAGACAAATACGGAAACCGTAATATGATTTTGTTATACTAAACACCCTTAGTCTCTACAACTTTTCAAACGATGATGTTTTTCTGTTAGTTTACATTCACAGTTACTCAAAAATATACTTAGTATTTTTGGCCGGTTTTTCTAAGTTGCGGAAATGCTTGGGAAATTTACGTAAGACAAATACGGAAACCGTAATATGATTTTGTTATACTAAACATCCTTAGTCTCTACAACTTTTCAAACAATGATGTTTTTCTGTTAGGTTACATTCACGGTTACTCAAAAATATACTTAGTATTTTTGGCCGGTTTTCCTAAGTTGCGGAAAATGCTTGGGAAATTTACGTAAGACATATACAGTAACCGTAATATGATTTTGTTATACTAAACACCCTTAGTCTCTACAACTTTTCAAACGATGATGTTTTTCTGTTAGTTTACATTCACAGTTACTCAAAAATATACTTAGTATTTTTGGCCGGTTTTTCTAAGTTGCGGAAAATGCTTGGGAAATTTACGTAAGACATATACGGAAACCGTAATATGATTTTGTTATACTAAACATCCTTAGTCTCTACAACTTTTCAAACGATGATGTTTTTCTGTTAGTTTACATTCACGGTTACTCAAAAATATACTTAGTATTTTTGGCCGGTTTTCCTAAGTTGCGGAAAATGCTTGGGAAATTTACGTAAGACATATACAGAAACCGTAATATGATTTTGTTATACTAAACACCCTTAGTCTCTACAACTTTTCAAACGATGATGTTTTTCTGTTAGTTTACATTCACAGTTACTCAAAAATATACTTAGTATTTTTGGCCGGTTTTTCTAAGTTGCGGAAAATGCTTGGGAAATTTACGTAAGACATATACGGAAACCGTAATATGATTTTGTTATACTAAACATCCTTAGTCTCTACAACTTTTCAAACGATGATGTTTTTCTGTTAGTTTACATTCACGGTTACTCAAAAATATACTTAGTATTTTTGGCCGGTTTTCCTAAGTTGCGGAAAATGCTTGGGAAATTTACGTAAGACATATACAGAAACCGTAATATGATTTTGTTATACTAAACACCCTTAGTCTCTACAACTTTTCAAACGATGATGTTTTTCTGTTAGTTTACATTCACAGTTACTCAAAAATATACTTAGTATTTTTGGCCGGTTTTTCTAAGTTACGGAAAATGCTTGGGAAATTTACGTAAGACAAATACGGAAACCGTAATATGATTTTGTTATACTAAACATCCTTAGTCTCTACAACTTTTCAAACGATGATGTTTTTCTGTTAGTTTACATTCACGGTTACTCAAAAATATACTTAGTATTTTTGGCCGGTTTTCCTATGTTGCGGAAAATGCTTGGGAAATTTACGTAAGACATATACAGAAACCGTAATATGATTTTGTTATACTAAACACCCTTAGTCTCTACAACTTTTCAAACGATGATGTTTTTCTGTTAGTTTACATTCACAGTTACTCAAAAATATACTTAGTATTTTTGGCCGGTTTTTCTAAGTTGCGGAAAATGCTAGGGAAATTTACGTAAGACATATACGGAAACCGTAATATGATTTTGTTATACTAAACACCCTTAGTCTCTACAACTTTTCAAACGATGATGTTTTTCTGTTAGTTTACATTCACAGTTACTCAAAAATATACTTAGTATTTTTGGCCGGTTTTTCTAAGTTGCGGAAAATGCTTGGGAAGTTTACGTAAGACATATACGGAAACCGTAATATGATTTTGTTATACTAAACACCCTTAGTCTCTACAACTTTTCAAACGATGATGTTTTTCTGTTAGTTTACATTCACAGTTACTCAAAAATATACTTAGTATTTTTGGCCGGTTTTTCTAAGTTACGGAAAATGCTTGGGAAATTTACGTAAGACAAATACGGAAACCGTAATATGATTTTGTTATACTAAACATCCTTAGTCTCTACAACTTTTCAAACGATGATGTTTTTCTGTTAGTTTACATTCACAGTTACTCAAAAATATACTTAGTATTTTTGGCCGGTTTTTCTAAGTTGCGGATCTTGCTTGGGAAATTTACGTAAGACATATACGGAAACCGTAATATGATTTTGTTATACTAAACACCCTTAGTCTCTACAACTTTTCAAACGATGATGTTTTTCTGTTAGTTTACATTCACAGTTACTCAAAAATATACTTAGTATTTTTGGCCGGTTTTTCTAAGTTGCGGAAAATGCTTGGGAAATTTACGTAAGACAAATACGGAAACCGTAATATGATTTTGTTATACTAAACATCCTTAGTCTCTACAACTTTTCAAACGATGATGTTTTTCTGTTAGTTTACATTCACAGTTACTCAAAAATATACTTAGTATTTTTGGCCGGTTTTTCTAAGTTGCGGATCTTGCTTGGGAAATTTACGTAAGACATATACGGAAACCGTAATATGATTTTGTTATACTAAACACCCTTAGTCTCTACAACTTTTCAAACGATGATGTTTTTCTGTTAGTTTACATTCACAGTTACTCAAAAATATACTTAGTATTTTTGGCCGGTTTTTCTAAGTTGCGGATCTTGCTTGGGAAATTTACGTAAGACATATACGGAAACCGTAATATGATTTTGTTATACTAAACACCCTTAGTCTCTACAACTTTTCAAACGATGATGTTTTTCTGTTAGTTTACATTCACAGTTACTCAAAAATATACTTAGTATTTTTGGCCGGTTTTTCTAAGTTACGGAAAATGCTTGGGAAATTTACGTAAGACAAATACGGAAACCGTAATATGATTTTGTTATACTAAACATCCTTAGTCTCTACAACTTTTCAAACGATGATGTTTTTCTGTTAGTTTACATTCACAGTTACTCAAAAATATACTTAGTATTTTTGGCCGGTTTTTCTAAGTTGCGGATCTTGCTTGGGAAATTTACGTAAGACATATACGGAAACCGTAATATGATTTTGTTATACTAAACACCCTTAGTCTCTACAACTTTTCAAACGATGATGTTTTTCTGTTAGTTTACATTCACAGTTACTCAAAAATATACTTAGTATTTTTGGCCGGTTTTTCTAAGTTGCGGAAAATGCTTGGGAAATTTACGTAAGACATATACAGAAACCGTAATATGATTTTGTTATACTAAACACCCTTAGTCTCTACAACTTTTCAAACGATGATGTTTTTCTGTTAGTTTACATTCACAGTTACTCAAAAATATACTTAGTATTTTTGGCCGGTTTTTCTAAGTTACGGAAAATGCTTGGGAAATTTACGTAAGACAAATACGGAAACCGTAATATGATTTTGTTATACTAAACATCCTTAGTCTCTACAACTTTTCAAACGATGATGTTTTTCTGTTAGTTTACATTCACAGTTACTCAAAAATATACTTAGTATTTTTGGCCGGTTTTTCTAAGTTGCGGAAATGCTTGGGAAATTTACGTAAGACAAATACGGAAACCGTAATATGATTTTGTTATACTAAACATCCTTAGTCTCTACAACTTTTCAAACGATGATGTTTTTCTGTTAGTTTACATTCACAGTTACTCAAAAATATACTTAGTATTTTTGGCCGGTTTTTCTAAGTTGCGGAAAATGCTTGGAAAGTTTACGTAAGACATATACGGAAACCGTAATATGATTTTGTTATACTAAACACCCTTAGTCTCTACAACTTTTCAAACGATGATGTTTTTCTGTTAGTTTACATTCACAGTTACTCAAAAATATACTTAGTATTTTTGGCCGGTTTTTCTAAGTTACGGAAAATGCTTGGGAAATTTACGTAAGACAAATACGGAAACCGTAATATGATTTTGTTATACTAAACATCCTTAGTCTCTACAACTTTTCATACGATGATGTTTTTCTGTTAGTTTACATTCACAGTTACTCAAAAATATACTTAGTATTTTTGGCCGGTTTTTCTAAGTTGCGGAAAATGCTTGGGAAGTTTACGTAAGACATATACAGAAACCGTAATATGATTTTGTTATACTAAACACCCTTAGTCTCTACAACTTTTCAAACGATGATGTTTTTCTGTTAGTTTACATTCACAGTTACTCAAAAATATACTTAGTATTTTTGGCCGGTTTTTCTAAGTTACGGAAAATGCTTGGGAAAATTACGTAAGACAAATACGGAAACCGTAATATGATTTTGTTATACTAAACATCCTTAGTCTCTACAACTTTTCAAACGATGATGTTTTTCTGTTAGTTTACATTCACAGTTACTCAAAAATATACTTAGTATTTTTGGCCGGTTTTTCTAAGTTGCGGATCTTGCTTGGGAAATTTACGTAAGACATATACGGAAACCGTAATATGATTTTGTTATACTAAACATCCTTAGTCTCTACAACTTTTCAAACGATGATGTTTTTCTGTTAGGTTACATTCACGGTTACTCAAAAATATACTTAGTATTTTTGGCCGGTTTTTCTAAGTTGCGGAAAATGCTTGGGAAATTTACGTAAGACATATTCGGAAACCGTAATATGATTTTGTTATACTAAACATCCTTAGTCTCTACAACTTTTCAAACGATGATGTTTTTCTGTTAGTTTACATTCACGGTTACTCAAAAATATACTTAGTATTTTTGGCCGGTTTTTCTAAGTTGCGGATCTTGCTTGGGAAATTTACGTAAGACATATAAGGAAACCGTAATATGATTTTGTTATACTAAACATCCTTAGTCTCTACAACTTTTCAAACGATGATGTTTTTCTGTTAGGTTACATTCACGGTTACTCAAAAATATACTTAGTATTTTTGGCCGGTTTTTCTAAGTTGCGGAAAATGCTTGGGAAATTTACGTAAGACATATTCGGAAACCGTAATATGATTTTGTTATACTAAACATCCTTAGTCTCTACAACTTTTCAAACGATGATGTTTTTCTGTTAGTTTACATTCACGGTTACTCAAAAATATACTTAGTATTTTTGGCCGGTTTTTCTAAGTTGCGGATCTTGCTTGGGAAATTTACGTAAGACATATACGGAAACCGTAATATGATTTTGTTATACTAAACATCCTTAGTCTCTACAACTTTTCAAACGATGATGTTTTTCTGTTAGGTTACATTCACGGTTACTCAAAAATATACTTAGTATTTTTGGCCGGTTTTTCTAAGTTGCGGAAAATGCTTGGGAAATTTACGTAAGACATATTCGGAAACCGTAATATGATTTTGTTATACTAAACATCCTTAGTCTCTACAACTTTTCAAACGATGATGTTTTTCTGTTAGTTTACATTCACGGTTACTCAAAAATATACTTAGTATTTTTGGCCGGTTTTCCTAAGTTGCGGAAAATGCTTGGGAAATTTACGTAAGACATATACAGAAACCGTAATATGATTTTCTTATACTAAACATCCTTAGTCTCTACAACTTTTCAAACGATGATGTTTTTCTGTTAGGTTACATTCACGGTTACTCAAAAATATACTTAGTATTTTTGGCCGGTTTTTCTAAGTTGCGGAAAATGCTAGGGAAATTTACGTAAGACATATACGGAAACCGTAATATGATTTTGTTATACTAAACACCCTTAGTCTCTACAACTTTTCAAACGATGATGTTTTTCTGTTAGTTTACATTCACAGTTACTCAAAAATATACTTAGTATTTTTGGCCGGTTTTTCTAAGTTGCGGAAAATGCTTGGGAAGTTTACGTAAGACATATACGGAAACCGTAATATGATTTTGTTATACTAAACACCCTTAGTCTCTACAACTTTTCAAACGATGATGTTTTTCTGTTAGTTTACATTCACAGTTACTCAAAAATATACTTAGTATTTTTGGCCGGTTTTTCTAAGTTACGGAAAATGCTTGGGAAATTTACGTAAGACAAATACGGAAACCGTAATATGATTTTGTTATACTAAACATCCTTAGTCTCTACAACTTTTCAAACGATGATGTTTTTCTGTTAGTTTACATTCACAGTTACTCAAAAATATACTTAGTATTTTTGGCCGGTTTTTCTAAGTTGCGGATCTTGCTTGGGAAATTTACGTAAGACATATACGGAAACCGTAATATGATTTTGTTATACTAAACATCCTTAGTCTCTACAACTTTTCAAACGATGATGTTTTTCTGTTAGGTTACATTCACGGTTACTCAAAAATATACTTAGTATTTTTGGCCGGTTTTTCTAAGTTGCGGAAAATGCTTGGGAAATTTACGTAAGACATATACAGAAACCGTAATATGATTTTGTTATACTAAACACCCTTAGTCTCTACAACTTTTCAAACGATGATGTTTTTCTGTTAGTTTACATTCACAGTTACTCAAAAATATACTTAGTATTTTTGGCCGGTTTTTCTAAGTTACGGAAAATGCTTGGGAAATTTACGTAAGACAAATACGGAAACCGTAATATGATTTTGTTATACTAAACATCCTTAGTCTCTACAACTTTTCAAACGATGATGTTTTTCTGTTAGTTTACATTCACAGTTACTCAAAAATATACTTAGTATTTTTGGCCGGTTTTTCTAAGTTGCGGAAATGCTTGGGAAATTTACGTAAGACAAATACGGAAACCGTAATATGATTTTGTTATACTAAACATCCTTAGTCTCTACAACTTTTCAAACGATGATGTTTTTCTGTTAGTTTACATTCACAGTTACTCAAAAATATACTTAGTATTTTTGGCCGGTTTTTCTAAGTTGCGGAAAATGCTTGGAAAGTTTACGTAAGACATATACGGAAACCGTAATATGATTTTGTTATACTAAACACCCTTAGTCTCTACAACTTTTCAAACGATGATGTTTTTCTGTTAGTTTACATTCACAGTTACTCAAAAATATACTTAGTATTTTTGGCCGGTTTTTCTAAGTTACGGAAAATGCTTGGGAAATTTACGTAAGACAAATACGGAAACCGTAATATGATTTTGTTATACTAAACATCCTTAGTCTCTACAACTTTTCATACGATGATGTTTTTCTGTTAGTTTACATTCACAGTTACTCAAAAATATACTTAGTATTTTTGGCCGGTTTTTCTAAGTTGCGGAAAATGCTTGGGAAGTTTACGTAAGACATATACAGAAACCGTAATATGATTTTGTTATACTAAACACCCTTAGTCTCTACAACTTTTCAAACGATGATGTTTTTCTGTTAGTTTACATTCACAGTTACTCAAAAATATACTTAGTATTTTTGGCCGGTTTTTCTAAGTTACGGAAAATGCTTGGGAAATTTACGTAAGACAAATACGGAAACCGTAATATGATTTTGTTATACTAAACATCCTTAGTCTCTACAACTTTTCAAACGATGATGTTTTTCTGTTAGTTTACATTCACAGTTACTCAAAAATATACTTAGTATTTTTGGCCGGTTTTTCTAAGTTGCGGATCTTGCTTGGGAAATTTACGTAAGACATATACGGAAACCGTAATATGATTTTGTTATACTAAACATCCTTAGTCTCTACAACTTTTCAAACGATGATGTTTTTCTGTTAGGTTACATTCACGGTTACTCAAAAATATACTTAGTATTTTTGGCCGGTTTTTCTAAGTTGCGGAAAATGCTTGGGAAATTTACGTAAGACATATTCGGAAACCGTAATATGATTTTGTTATACTAAACATCCTTAGTCTCTACAACTTTTCAAACGATGATGTTTTTCTGTTAGTTTACATTCACGGTTACTCAAAAATATACTTAGTATTTTTGGCCGGTTTTCCTAAGTTGCGGAAAATGCTTGGGAAATTTACGTAAGACATATACAGAAACCGTAATATGATTTTCTTATACTAAACATCCTTAGTCTCTACAACTTTTCAAACGATGATGTTTTTCTGTTAGGTTACATTCACGGTTACTCAAAAATATACTTAGTATTTTTGGCCGGTTTTTCTAAGTTGCGGAAAATGCTTGGAAAGTTTACGTAAGACATATACGGAAACCGTAATATGATTTTGTTATACTAAACACCCTTAGTCTCTACAACTTTTCAAACGATGATGTTTTTCTGTTAGTTTACATTCACAGTTACTCAAAAATATACTTAGTATTTTTGGCCGGTTTTTCTAAGTTGCGGAAAATGCTTGGGAAGTTTACGTAAGACATATACAGAAACCGTAATATGATTTTGTTATACTAAACACCCTTAGTCTCTACAACTTTTCAAACGATGATGTTTTTCTGTTAGTTTACATTCACAGTTACTCAAAAATATACTTAGTATTTTTGGCCGGTTTTTCTAAGTTACGGAAAATGCTTGGGAAATTTACGTAAGACAAATACGGAAACCGTAATATGATTTTGTTATACTAAACATCCTTAGTCTCTACAACTTTTCAAACGATGATGTTTTTCTGTTAGTTTACATTCACAGTTACTCAAAAATATACTTAGTATTTTTGGCCGGTTTTTCTAAGTTGCGGATCTTGCTTGGGAAATTTACGTAAGACATATACGGAAACCGTAATATGATTTTGTTATACTAAACACCCTTAGTCTCTACAACTTTTCAAACGATGATGTTTTTCTGTTAGTTTACATTCACAGTTACTCAAAAATATACTTAGTATTTTTGGCCGGTTTTTCTAAGTTACGGAAAATGCTTGGGAAATTTACGTAAGACAAATACGGAAACCGTAATATGATTTTGTTATACTAAACATCCTTAGTCTCTACAACTTTTCATACGATGATGTTTTTCTGTTAGTTTACATTCACAGTTACTCAAAAATATACTTAGTATTTTTGGCCGGTTTTTCTAAGTTGCGGAAAATGCTTGGGAAGTTTACGTAAGACATATACAGAAACCGTAATATGATTTTGTTATACTAAACACCCTTAGTCTCTACAACTTTTCAAACGATGATGTTTTTCTGTTAGTTTACATTCACAGTTACTCAAAAATATACTTAGTATTTTTGGCCGGTTTTTCTAAGTTACGGAAAATGCTTGGGAAATTTACGTAAGACAAATACGGAAACCGTAATATGATTTTGTTATACTAAACATCCTTAGTCTCTACAACTTTTCAAACGATGATGTTTTTCTGTTAGTTTACATTCACAGTTACTCAAAAATATACTTAGTATTTTTGGCCGGTTTTTCTAAGTTGCGGATCTTGCTTGGGAAATTTACGTAAGACATATACGGAAACCGTAATATGATTTTGTTATACTAAACATCCTTAGTCTCTACAACTTTTCAAACGATGATGTTTTTCTGTTAGGTTACATTCACGGTTACTCAAAAATATACTTAGTATTTTTGGCCGGTTTTTCTAAGTTGCGGAAAATGCTTGGGAAATTTACGTAAGACATATTCGGAAACCGTAATATGATTTTGTTATACTAAACATCCTTAGTCTCTACAACTTTTCAAACGATGATGTTTTTCTGTTAGTTTACATTCACGGTTACTCAAAAATATACTTAGTATTTTTGGCCGGTTTTCCTAAGTTGCGGAAAATGCTTGGGAAATTTACGTAAGACATATACAGAAACCGTAATATGATTTTCTTATACTAAACATCCTTAGTCTCTACAACTTTTCAAACGATGATGTTTTTCTGTTAGGTTACATTCACGGTTACTCAAAAATATACTTAGTATTTTTGGCCGGTTTTTCTAAGTTGCGGAAAATGCTTGGAAAATTTACGTAAGACATATACGGAAACCGTAATATGATTTTGTTATACTAAACACCCTTAGTCTCTACAACTTTTCAAACGATGATGTTTTTCTGTTAGTTTACATTCACAGTTACTCAAAAATATACTTAGTATTTTTGGCCGGTTTTTCTAAGTTGCGGAAAATGCTTGGGAAGTTTACGTAAGACATATACAGAAACCGTAATATGATTTTGTTATACTAAACACCCTTAGTCTCTACAACTTTTCAAACGATGATGTTTTTCTGTTAGTTTACATTCACAGTTACTCAAAAATATACTTAGTATTTTTGGCCGGTTTTTCTAAGTTACGGAAAATGCTTGGGAAATTTACGTAAGACAAATACGGAAACCGTAATATGATTTTGTTATACTAAACATCCTTAGTCTCTACAACTTTTCAAACGATGATGTTTTTCTGTTAGTTTACATTCACAGTTACTCAAAAATATACTTAGTATTTTTGGCCGGTTTTTCTAAGTTGCGGATCTTGCTTGGGAAATTTACGTAAGACATATACGGAAACCGTAATATGATTTTGTTATACTAAACATCCTTAGTCTCTACAACTTTTCAAACGATGATGTTTTTCTGTTAGGTTACATTCACGGTTACTCAAAAATATACTTAGTATTTTTGGCCGGTTTTTCTAAGTTGCGGAAAATGCTTGGGAAATTTACGTAAGACATATTCGGAAACCGTAATATGATTTTGTTATACTAAACATCCTTAGTCTCTACAACTTTTCAAACGATGATGTTTTTCTGTTAGTTTACATTCACGGTTACTCAAAAATATACTTAGTATTTTTGGCCGGTTTTCCTAAGTTGCGGAAAATGCTTGGGAAATTTACGTAAGACATATACAGAAACCGTAATATGATTTTCTTATACTAAACATCCTTAGTCTCTACAACTTTTCAAACGAGGATGTTTTTCTGTTAGGTTACATTCACGGTTACTCAAAAATATACTTAGTATTTTTGGCCGGTTTTTCTAAGTTGCGGAAAATGCTAGGGAAATTTACGTAAGACATATACGGAAACCGTAATATGATTTTGTTATACTAAACACCCTTAGTCTCTACAACTTTTCAAACGATGATGTTTTTCTGTTAGTTTACATTCACAGTTACTCAAAAATATACTTAGTATTTTTGGCCGGTTTTTCTAAGTTGCGGAAAATGCTTGGGAAATTTACGTAAGACATATACGGAAACCGTAATATGATTTTGTTATACTAAACACCCTTAGTCTCTACAACTTTTCAAACGATGATGTTTTTCTGTTAGTTTACATTCACAGTTACTCAAAATTATACTTAGTATTTTTGGCCGGTTTTTCTAAGTTACGGAAAATGCTTGGGAAATTTACGTAAGACAAATACGGAAACCGTAATATGATTTTGTTATACTAAACATCCTTAGTCTCTACAACTTTTCAAACGATGATGTTTTTCTGTTAGTTTACATTCACAGTTACTCAAAAATATACTTAGTATTTTTGGCCGGTTTTTCTAAGTTGCGGATCTTGCTTGGGAAATTTACGTAAGACATATACGGAAACCGTAATATGATTTTGTTATACTAAACATCCTTAGTCTCTACAACTTTTCAAACGATGATGTTTTTCTGTTAGGTTACATTCACGGTTACTCAAAAATATACTTAGTATTTTTGGCCGGTTTTTCTAAGTTGCGGAAAATGCTTGGGAAATTTACGTAAGACATATTCGGAAACCGTAATATGATTTTGTTATACTAAACATCCTTAGTCTCTACAACTTTTCAAACGATGATGTTTTTCTGTTAGTTTACATTCACGGTTACTCAAAAATATACTTAGTATTTTTGGCCGGTTTTTCTAAGTTGCGGATCTTGCTTGGGAAATTTACGTAAGACATATACAGAAACCGTAATATGATTTTGTTATACTAAACACCCTTAGTCTCTACAACTTTTCAAACGATGATGTTTTTCTGTTAGTTTACATTCACAGTTACTCAAAAATATACTTAGTATTTTTGGCCGGTTTTTCTAAGTTGCGGATCTTGCTTGGGAAATTTACGTAAGACATATACGGAAACCGTAATATGATTTTGTTATACTAAACATCCTTAGTCTCTACAACTTTTCAAACGATGATGTTTTTCTGTTAGGTTACATTCACGGTTACTCAAAAATATACTTAGTATTTTTGGCCGGTTTTTCTAAGTTGCGGAAAATGCTTGGGAAATTTACGTAAGACATATACAGAAACCGTAATATGATTTTGTTATACTAAACACCCTTAGTCTCTACAACTTTTCAAACGATGATGTTTTTCTGTTAGTTTACATTCACAGTTACTCAAAAATATACTTAGTATTTTTGGCCGGTTTTTCTAAGTTTCGGAAATGCTTGGGAAATTTACGTAAGACAAATACGGAAACCGTAATATGATTTTGTTATACTAAACATCCTTAGTCTCTACAACTTTTCAAACGATGATGTTTTTCTGTTAGGTTACATTCACGGTTACTCAAAAATATACTTAGTATTTTTGGCCGGTTTTTCTAAGTTGCGGAAAATGCTTGGGAAATTTACGTAAGACATATACAGAAACCGTAATATGATTTTGTTATACTAAACACCCTTAGTCTCTACAACTTTTCAAACGATGATGTTTTTCTGTTAGTTTACATTCACAGTTACTCAAAAATATACTTAGTATTTTTGGCCGGTTTTTCTAAGTTTCGGAAATGCTTGGGAAATTTACGTAAGACAAATACGGAAACCGTAATATGATTTTGTTATACTAAACATCCTTAGTCTCTACAACTTTTCAAACAATGATGTTTTTCTGTTAGGTTACATTCACGGTTACTCAAAAATATACTTAGTATTTTTGGCCGGTTTTTCTAAGTTGCGGAAATGCTTGGGAAATTTACGTAAGACAAATACGGAAACCGTAATATGATTTTGTTATACTAAACATCCTTAGTCTCTACAACTTTTCAAACGATGATGTTTTTCTGTTAGTTTACATTCACAGTTACTCAAAAATATACTTAGTATTTTTGGCCGGTTTTTCTAAGTTGCGGATCTTGCTTGGGAAATTTACGTAAGACATATACGGAAACCGTAATATGATTTTGTTATACTAAACATCCTTAGTCTCTACAACTTTTCAAACGATGATGTTTTTCTGTTAGGTTACATTCACGGTTACTCAAAAATATACTTAGTATTTTTGGCCGGTTTTTCTAAGTTGCGGAAAATGCTTGGGAAATTTACGTAAGACATATACAGAAACCGTAATATGATTTTGTTATACTAAACACCCTTAGTCTCTACAACTTTTCAAACGATGATGTTTTTCTGTTAGTTTACATTCACAGTTACTCAAAAATATACTTAGTATTTTTGGCCGGTTTTTCTAAGTTTCGGAAATGCTTGGGAAATTTACGTAAGACAAATACGGAAACCGTAATATGATTTTGTTATACTAAACATCCTTAGTCTCTACAACTTTTCAAACAATGATGTTTTTCTGTTAGGTTACATTCACGGTTACTCAAAAATATACTTAGTATTTTTGGCCGGTTTTTCTAAGTTGCGGAAATGCTTGGGAAATTTACGTAAGACAAATACGGAAACCGTAATATGATTTTGTTATACTAAACATCCTTAGTCTCTACAACTTTTCAAACGATGATGTTTTTCTGTTAGTTTACATCCACAGTTAGGTTCTCAAATATACACTTAGGATTTTGGGCCGGTGTTTCTAAGTATCGGAAAACGTTCGGAAATTCGACGTATGGTATTGAACATTAGTATTTTTATCAACATAAATTATCATACAGAAATTAATAATGGAATATTGAAAAAATATTACACATAATATTTAGACGTATCAATACAAAAGGTTGAATATCCTTTACTTATTGAGTAATGTATAATTTATTCGTTAATGCGTAGTTTTACTCATACATTCTCACAATTTGTTGTTTTTGTGATTTTAGGAAAGTTTAGGAAGAAATTCACATTAATTAAATTAAATTGGTTTTGTATTATTCAGAATCCAGTGATGCAAACCTAGATTGACAAGGCAAGAACGTAACAGTATCATGATATAAATACAGTCCGAACCAAAATTATTTGTACCTGCTAAATATGTGATGCAACGTAACGCAAACAACTTTAAAAATAATATAAATAATAAACCTTTTGAAAACTTTAATTTTAATTCATTAAATTTAATTACCCTGCTTTACATTTCTATCAAATTTTTTTTTTATATTTTAGTTCTAGGAGAAGTTACAGTTAATTTTGTTTTTACCAAAATTATTTGTACCCACAAATTTGTTTTTAATATTATTTGTGCAATATGGAAAAAATCAAAATAAAATAGTAAATCAAATAAATTTAAGATTATTTTTTGCTAATTAAATAATGATATAGTCATTCATATTTTGTATGTAGATGGTCAGTTTTTGTTTAGCCTCTATATCTAGCAAGTGTTTCAAAAATTTGTTGTTAACATCACCTCGAATCTTATCCCCCTAGGTTTTCTTGGCACCCTGCTACAAATTTTTGGTATTTTTAGATCATAAATATCTTCCTCTTTAACATAAACCTCCGCAAGTTTCAATTGCAACCCTGCCATGGCCAAGACAAACAATTATATCCAAGATTTTTGTAGAATTTCATGGCAATTACTCTTTTTATGTATGGGAGCATTATTGTGCTGAAGAGCAAATTGAGGACTGACTAGTTTATAATCAACCAGGAATGTTACTTCATGAAATAAACTGAAATTGAACTATGGCCTTGAACAGTTGAAGTTTATAGGGCATAAAGACAAACGAAATATGATCTACCATCAGGAAATGAAACGTGAAGGGCATCATAAGATAAGCCCTTTGATCTATGGAGAACTGTTTTATATCAAAATTAGTACACTTTTGTCCAAATTTGATAATATTTGAAATATTTTTCTTATTACATAAACATCGAGCATCAATTATTGTGGATACTGCCTCGCTTAGTTTTCCCCGGGCAGCAAATTAAAGGTTACACAGCTTTACAAACTGAACTATTCAAGAAGAATGTTTTATTTCGGTTAAGTAACATTCCGTTCACTTCCTACAGTTGAAAAATTTAGAAATTTGTTTTCCATCTCTATCACTGAAAAATTTCGTTTATTCCCAGCTGAACTACTAAAGTTGAACGAATCCCGAGGATGGTGTATTTTTCACGTTGGTCTTTTTTTTCTATTGTAGCATGATCCGAATCACACTCCATATGAGTGTGACTGTGAAGTGAGTGTGCATTTTTTATCATAACTGAAAACATGGCGGTTATATAGGAATTTTTATTTTGTCCTGGGCACGAATCACTGTAGTATGTAACTGATTTAATGGTTTCCGGTATATTTCGTAAATGTTCGAAAACGCAGGACGCGATGCCATTTACATCTCTTCGTCCGATACTTTCATGCCACATATAACAAAAAGCGTCGTTGGTGACGCACTCATGGATTGTTAAATTATACGTCCATAGAGGGCGTTTATAGAACGAAACAGATGTTTTGAGGAAAGGTGTCGGAAGACATTGCTAGTAGGTCAAATGTAAAAACCTTTGTTGTGGTCGATAACAACGCAGTTTCCTTGTCGAAATTTTTTGCATTGTATGATTGTGTTGCACTCTAATGGTGCTTCTGTTGTTCGTCAATTAACCTCAATTTTGCAGTTTCCTCAAGTGCTCCCTCTATTTGCACTATAAGAATTTCCCATTAATTACATGTATCAAGCTTTGGTTTTTTAAACTTGATTCCCGTTTCTCAATACAATATAAAATAAGTATATTCATCAATTAGTTACTAACCTTTGAAAATTTCAGAATATTTTGAAATTGAAACCGGTTTTGAATGACTAGCAGAATTAGAGCTGGTGCATTTTTGTTAATGTTAAATCTGACTCTAGTTACAACTGTGATGTATGAGCTCGTGTGTAATGACTGTCGTAAGCAGGAAATGAGGTAATGTGTGCCTTAATTTCGTGAATTTTATTAGCATCCAATTTGTTCGGAGGCACTGCTTTTCCTCTGCGATCTGCTAGGTACTTGTTTAAACTACCTTTTTCCATTTTTTTTTTGCCACTGATTTGAAGTGTTTTTCTTAAACACTTTTGATACAATTTTATATGGATTCCAATAATTTTAATCTGGTAGGTATAACTATTCAGCCTGACCTACGACTTTAATGTTTTGCTAACAGTGGTCCTTTTGATAGGGTGTATTGGTATTAGTCCCGCCAAATAGCATATATATACGTTGCTTATATTTTCCTAAGGACCAGTATTTCTTGAAAATCTCATTCTGCTGCCCAAAAGAAACCTTATTTTTAAAATTAAAGCGGCAAGCTTTCAGTGACATACACTCTCTGGCCTTATAGTGGATATGGCTATCTAAAATAATATTTAGTTCTTTACACTCTACCTAACTCTATACCTTATCTTTATTTTTTTTAGCGTTCCACCCATCATTGGCGACTTTCTGATTAATTCCATGAAGTTAAAAATGGCACGGTGGAGTCTTGAAATTGGATTTTGCATTCCCGGGAAATATTCATAACGTTCCTGGGAAATGGGAATATTTTAAGTTTCTTAAATTCCCGGGGAATACCCGAGGCGCAAGCTTTGCTAACTATTATTATTTCGTTTCATCCCGATCACTGCCGTAAGTACAAGAGAATGGTATTAAAAAAAAAAATTTACAATATATATAAAAGAAAGACAAAGTGCTAGCAAACTTGAAACAAATTATGGCCTGAAATAGGGGTTAGATAAATATTAGCATCACCACCTTTCTGAGTTATTTTTGAATAAAATTAATTTGTACAGAAAAGGAAGTTGGACAGCGCTGATTTATACGATAATTTGAAAGACAATTTTTTATAACGAATGTTTTTCAAACGAAGCTAGAAATCAGCGTGTTAAAAACATCTTCCGTGAAACCTATGTGTTCTTTTATCGGTAAGTTGAGGACATTATTGCGCCATTTATAGTTTTAGGCCGCGAATTAAATTTACATGTGAAATTGAAAATCGATACTTTTTCCCAAAATTAGTATTATGATGGTTTTGTATTATAGACGAATATAGTTTATTAAACAGCCATTCAGATTTTCATTAATAAACATTAATTCTCTTCTAAACATATTTTTACTTACAGTATAAAGTTTTTTTTAGTTCCTGTACAAAAACTAAACTACTCAATTCCAAGGCGAAGACCGAGTTTGAGCACAAGGGGCAGGGTGGCCCAATCACGGCCCAAAAAGGGAGAACAAGGCTATTCAGAGCCCATGGCAAAATAAACAGGAAGATGCTGCACAATTCAACACACCACACATCCTTGAGATGTGTGCAGATAAATCTTCATCGATCCAAGGCGGCCACTTATAACCTAAGCCGCCTTCTCTTAATAAAAGACTGGTACATAGCGCTCATTCAGGAGCCGTGGGCAAACAATGGAAAAATCAAAAGTTTGCCGAGTAAAACAGGTAAGCTAATTTACAACACGGAAGTGGATAGGCCGAGGACAGCCATTCTTTGTCGCTCGACACTTAATATATTCTCCATTAATGAATTTAGTTCCAGGGACATAACAGCGATCTCGATAGAGACGCCTTTACCCGAAGGAGGCCGAAGCACGCTCAACCGTGCTTCGGCATATTTTCCCGGGGACGAAAACGACCTACCTCCAGAACCGGTACAGAGATTCGTTAACTATTGCACGACTCATCGCCAAAAATTCATTTACCAAAACGTACTAATTGGCCAGTCTATAATGAAAGACTTTATGATAACGTAACTGGTCTACAGGCCAACATCAACTCTATTGAGGATCTCGATAGAGTTTCAAGCAATGTTACAAAGGCAATTATTGATGCCTACCACTCAAGCTCACCCCTGGTTCGTATTAGGGGGACAAGGGACATTCCTTGGTGGAACGACACCCTGGAAACCCAAATACGAGATATTCGTAAACTTTTCAACAGGGCTAAGAGGACAAACGATTGGACAACCTATCGAATGTCTCTTACCCAGTATAACGTCGCTCTTAGGAAAAGCAAGAGGTCGAGCTGGAGAGACTTCTGGGGAAAAATAGATAGGCTGCCTGCGGCTTATCGACTCCAGAAGGCACTCTCCTTGGACCACAGAAATCCGTTGGGATCTGTAAGGAAACCGAATGGAGAGACAACTACATCCAGGGATCGAATGCGTGGTGAAAGGCCACTTTCCAGAGTGTACTGTCTTACCTTCCTCTAATACTGTTGCCTTATTTGATTAGATTCTTTAGAGCCAGCTACAGCTTACAATATGTTCCAAGAAGCTGGAGGGAGGTGCGGGTGATTTTTATCCCGAAAACGGGAAGAAGATCCGCAGAGGACGTCGTGTCTTATAGACCCATTAGCCTCACATCATTTATTCTAAAAACCATAGAGAAGGTACTGGGCCTTTATATTAGATTCAATGCCCTCCTAAGGCATCCTCTAGGCTCCAGCCAATATGCGTATCAGACTGGGAGATCGACAGAAACATCGCTTTACGAGATGACAACAAATATCGAAGATATACTTCGGAATAAAGAGGTTTTGTTATGCTCCTTCATCGATATTCAAGGGGCTTTTGACAATACAAAGTTCGAAATGATTCAAGAACAAGCACATGCAAGGGGAATGGACTCCTCCATCATAGGGTGGATACTCAATATGCTTAGAAACAGGGGGATAACGGCCTCCTTTGATGATAAAACCATCACGATTGCGGCTTCCAAGGGTTGCCCCAGGGGGGAGTTCTCTCACCCCTTTTGTGGCTACTCGTGATGGATGGACTGCTTATAAGATTAAAAAACTCTCACTTCTCGAATATCACCTACGCGGACGATCTAGTCTTAATAGTCAGGGGGAAATTCGAGGGTACAATAGCGGAACGTATGCAATATGCCCTCGAGTTGGTAAGCGACTGGTGTATTGAGACGGGCCTTAGAGTAAACCCCAACAAAATTATTTGAAGTTTCTTTACAAAATATATCACAAACAAGGCAAATAGGGCGAATTTCACTTGCCAAAGCATGATTGGCAAAACGTGGGGTCTCAGTCCCCAAATGGCACTTTGGTTATACTCAACCATCGAAAGACCAATAATCTCTAATGCGGCGTTTGTGTGGTGGCCTAAGACAGAGCAAAGTGGTGCCTGCTCAATATTGGATAGGATCCAAAGGCTAGTTTGTTTGAGTGTAACGGAAGCAATGAAAACCTGCCCTACAGCTGCTCTTGAGAAGCTATTAGGGATCTGACCACTACACTTGCACCTTAAAAAAGTAGCTGGTTTAAGGGCAGTCAATCTAAAAATAACATCTTAAGTTGAAACTATTAGACCAGGACATAATTGCATCCTGGAGAAATTGAATCTGGACGAGGAAATATTCCAACTATCAGGCGTGATGGTTAAAACTATTGACTGCTGGAGGAATTTCACGATTAAGATACCCGACAGGGAACAAGCGGGGAGTTTCATCTCCTTCTTACCCCGTCACGCCTCCATATGGTACACTGACGGTTCAAAATCAGGGGTGGGTATGGGTATAATAGGGCCGGGTCTCGAACTCTGTATTCCATTGGGTAAAACCCCCACAGCTTTCCAAGCAGAGATATTTGCGATCGAGGTATATGTGCTTCGATGTCTCACAAAAAAATATAGAAAAACCGAGATTTACGTAATATCGGACAGCCAGGAGGCATTGCTTGCCTTAGGAGCATCTGTCTTCTATTCCAAAATAATCTTCTTCTAGAACTCAGCAGGGAGAATAAAGTAACCCTTTTGTGGTCTGGGAGTCCTCCATTAGGATGAGACAGACCAAAAAACTATTAAGCTATGATATTAGACGTTTAGATCAAGCAATCAAGATGGATAGACAGTCTCTAAAATCCCTCATCTGGTACTTAACAGATCATGGCCCTTTTAATGGACATCTAGAGAAAATGGGAAAGTCCCCTACAGACCGTTGTAGATTGTGCAACCTGGAAAGGGTAACATCCGATCATCTACTATTCACGTGCGATGCTATAATCCATAAAAGACTTAAATTCCTCCATGCATACACAATACAGTGGCCTAACGCCGGCCCTTTTAATATGCATGAGCTGGTGGCGTTTATCAAGGACTTGAACCTCCACTTTACGTGAAACTTCTGGGGATGCACAATAGACCTCAATGTCCACGGTACACAGGGCTAGTATAGCTCACCCCGTATAAAAAAAAAAACTATATTCACCTACAAAGTCACTAAAGATGACATGTCCGTACCTATCTCGGTTTGGCCCAATTTTGTACTTACAACATTTGCGCGGTTGACCATCGATATGTAGATTGGTTAACCAAAATATTCAAATATTTATTTGTATTTACTCTATTTGCACTCAGTAAATAAATAAGCAATAAAAGATTGAAAGCGATAAGAAACAAATAAAACAGCATCTTCTTATTTATCCAACTCTACATAATCTAAAGCTCTAAGCTTATATCGACGAATACATGTTTGTAGAACATATAGAAAAAAACATCCCCTCGTATCGATTAGGACTGCATGACACACAAAAAAATAAAAAATAAAACCAAATCGTTTCCATTGATGTGTGTATAGAGACTTTTATTATTAACCTTAAGGATATTCAAGAACATTAAATTGATATACCAGAAAAGGACATGATGAATACAAATAAAAATTCGTTTGTCCATTGATATATCCAAGATAATTCAAATAAATACAAGAAAATTATGTTGTTTATCTTGTTTTGAATTGATTAAGATATGGCATGGCTTATATATAGGCACATCGTAAATTCTGTTTTCATTTTACACACAGGACATGAACATGACACAAGTAATAAGAGAAATAAAAATGTGTCCGTGCACGACAATTACTCAGCCAACCATATACACATACAAACATATCTCAATCATTGTGTTCGTATGGGTGTGTGTATATAAATTTGTGTACCCCAACAAAAATCTATTTACTTCCTTATTTCGTGTGTTGTAGTATTAAATTGTTTCAAGCCCATTAAAAATTCCATTCCATATGTACGCACATGTCCTGCAAATCCGTTTTTATACTTTATAAAGTCAATAAAGCTATGAACATATGAGAATGAATTGACATAATTTAAGAACACGAAAAAAAGGGTTTAGCATCCGGAATACAACAACACAATAACAACAACGACAAGCCGATAGAGAGAAAAAGGACCAAAATTGGGATTTACCATTTTTGTACTTTATTGCGATTGTGTTTTTTATAACAACAACATCAAGCAACGCTCTGTCGTATGCTGTACATACATATGCAGTATGGATACATTATACTGGGTGGTTTAGGGAACGAAAAAAAACGGAAATTATATTTTGTAAAAAAAAAAAAATTGGACTTATCATCATCGCATGTGTATCGTCGAGTGACAAAAAAAACCAAAAAACCGAAAATGGGTAAAAACAGCATGAATACTACAATTGTGAATTAAATGATAAAAATCTTAGAGAAATCCCACATGTGATAAATATAAAGTGATTTTAAAATTATTTCACGTGATTGTGATTTTGGTATTGTTTTCTGTGTTTCTCTTTTTTGTCCAGTAATCAGAATGATAGGACATTTGGGTTTTAAGTCTAAATATCATCGTTCTGTTTTTTTTTTTTGTGGAAGTTAACATTTTTATGGTGGGATTTTTATTTTTGCTGAAAGTCTTTTCATGGTGACACATTAATGATGAACTTAGTTTATGAAAAAAATATTTTTTTGGGTTTCGGTGCTTAGGATTGTTGAAAAAACTTTGAATTAAATAAAAAATATGGTAGAAATGACATAAGCACTTTACACATACACAAACAGACACTTGTTGAGATAACAATTTGTGGATTTAAGTGGGTTTAGTTTATGATCTAAAAAGTGTAATTTAAACAATAAGAAATTACATGTTTTATGTGTAAGCACAAAGTTTTGATACAAATTTTATTAAGTTTTTGTTGATTATAAAAACTTTAATGTGTCTTCTCCAAATTAAAGAATTGAGGAGCAATGTTTGTAATTTATAATTTCAGCATTATGAAAATTTCTAGATTTACTTACGTATCCTTATTTATTGTTATCCTGAATTATATGATATTGCTTGGCTTACCTGAAAAAAAAAAAAAAAATGTTTTAATTAATTTTTATCAAAATTTTATTATTAAGCATTAAAAAATCTAATAAATCTTGGATTGGTTCAAATTTTGTTGTTTTTTGTTTCCTATATAACAATGTTAAAATATTTACATAACAAGACCATTCACAAAAATGTCTAATCTATAAAGTATAGATCGAACTGTTTTCCTAACTATTAACTAGTATTACACGCAGGAAGAAAAAATAGCAAAATAAAGCTAGAATTATCAAGCAGACTAGACATATTTACAAGGCCTGACGTCTCTGAATCGAAAAACATTTCCCGTTTAAAGATCGTTATACGTGGTGGAGAATCACACTTTTCCCCTAGTAGTCCTGTATATTCCCGATCCAAGGTGAGCCGGGAAACTAATTTGGTCGCTAGCACAGAACTCTTTTTCTCCAAACAAATCTATAACTGTATAAAAGAAAATAATTAGGGGGCGCTTCTCAAAATGCGCCAATCTTAGGAGAAGATGCATGTTCCTTCCAATTGTAAGAATTCGACTTATTGGAGTCGCAAGGAAACGCCTGACACATCGTAGCCGGCTAGTTTTTTACATTGCTAAAGTGATTAAAAAGAAAATTAGAACAGGCTCCATTTAGAAAGCGCAAAAAATTAAAACAAATTTGTAAAGACTTGGTCTAAAATTATATTGTTCACGGGAAGTAGTTGTGAACTCGATTCGAACGTGTTCGAATCTTCGAATTATAAAATTCATACTTCATTGAAATAAGAAACGAACGAATCTGATTGAATTCAAATAAAAATGCAATACTTTGAATACTCGAATACGTTCGAATCGAATTCCCAAATAGCCTCCCAGTTGTGTAACATTAAATTGAGAAATTTAGATACATCTTTTTGGCCATTTTGTTACTCAGGTATTTTGCATTTTTTTATGTCGAAGAAAACTTATTTTACCGTTGTGCTTATACATTTTTTAACATGATAAATTCCTTTCATGCACCATGTAAAGTTATCGCCTCTGCTCAGAACTTGTATATTTTATGATTATTAAGATTACCACTGGTGAGGTCTTAATAATCTTGAGAATGAAATAAACACACGATTGAAGGTAAATTTATTCTCAAGATTATTAAGACCCCACCAGTGGTAATCTTAATAATTATCAAATATACAAGTTCTGAGCAGAGGCGAGAACTTTACATGGTCCTTCGATCTTATTGAGCATAACCAAAGAGAAGAAGGAGCAGCTGATTCAGATGAACACAAGTTACCACAAAGATTGAGATAGCAGAAAAACAATAAGCTATCTCGAAAAGAGAATCGCTAAACTAAAAACACTAAATAGCGAATACTTAACCATCGATGAGGCTATCCGAAAGATGGATCCGCCTTTAGAACCGCAGCATCCATATCTTATAGTGAGAAAACAATTTGGTGACACATATACGCAGCTGTTAGATGATATGCAGCCCACCGAAAACGCCAAAAATAAACATATCAGAGAGCAACCTGCAACTTCCAACGCCCTCCAAATAACAACCAGCAACGGAAGAGACAACAACGCTACAGAACAACCAGAGGAATCAACAACCAAACGATGGAGCAAGAAGCGACCAAAACCCTCATCAGCCATCATACATTAGTAGCAGGCCACCTCAAGCGTCAAAAATGGAAGACAATAACAACAAAAGGTTGTTTAAGAGACAAGACAGAAAGGAATAGCACAACTAATCAGTCATCTAGCAACAACGGGTGACAACTATGAGAAAGCTTAGGAAATATTACAAGATACAACAACCTTAGACTTCTGGCAACCAAATATTTTAATTCATTTCTATCATTATTAGCGGTGCACACAGAATCGGCGGGAGCAATTCGAGCCCTGCACGATGCAGCAAGGGAAATGCTTCACAATATCAACCGCCTCAATAAAAGCGCTCCATTTGATGCATTCATAGCTTTCATCTTAAGCAGAAAATTAGATCCAGAATCCAGTAGGCTGTATGAAGCAATATTACCAAATCCTAGGGAAATTCCAAAAATAAACTAATTTTTTAGTTTTTTGGAAAGGAGATTTCAATCTTTAGAGGCGATGGAATCAACTAAGGTAAGCAGCTCTAGGTCACAATATATACCGCCCCTAAGACGTGTACATGCTGCAACAATCAGTGCCTGGTTAAGAGATATCAAGGTAGTCATAAGTTGGAGGAATGCAAATTAGTCAAGGATATGTCAACATTGGATAGGAAAAAATTGGTGAGCGGAGCAACTATCTGTGTCCGTTCCTTAAACAAACATTCCAATAATGACGTTACTCCCTATTCCTGCTCATCAACTACACGCTGCATGATATGTAAAGTAGCCCACTGTACTTTTCTATATGGAAACAACTCAGTATCAACAACCACTAAGGGTACGACACAAACATTCTCGGTCAACCAGCAAGGCCCAGTATTATTGCCAACTGCAATAATTAAAGCAGAAACAGGAAATAAGAAATTCACCACACTGAGGGCACTAATAGATCGAGGCTCACAGGCAACATTAATCTCTGCAAAGGCGGCCAACTTATTAAACATCAAAAAGAAGAAGATTCATGTGAACATTTTTGGCATATGCGGAAATAAGGCTGGCATTTGGAAGCATGTAATAAACCTAAAACTAGCTACAAGGATCAAGGGAGACTTCCGATTAGAGGTTGAAGCCTTTAGTATTCTACAAATTAACACAACAACTACCCAAGACAAATGTCGACACCAGTAAATTGACCTATCTGCAGAATATACAATTAACAGATCTAACTTACTACCAAGATCAATCAATCGATCACGTGCTAGGGGCAGACTACTATCCATCGATAATAAAAAACAACATGATAAAAGGCTGGAGTCAAAAGCCCATGGCACAACACACGGAGTTCGGATGGATCATAATTGGAAGCATGGGTAACCTAGAAAATCAAAGCAGAACAACCATGGTGTCAACCGAATCAATCGAAGAACAATTGCTGGGAACAACTACATCGCAATGGGCCCCGGCCCACAATTCGGAAGACAACCTACCAGAAGTACAGCAGCAGGTGCAACCATAGCTGGAAGAGAAAATAGTGCTAGTCAGTTGAATTTTATTTTGTATTTTATTATTAGAAAATTTTAAATTAATTTGTATAAATGATCTGAAGAAAAGAATTTTTAAATTCACGTCGGAAATCAATGAACAATAATTTTTTAGTCCCACGCTCAGCTCTAACAGAATGAATTTGCAATTTAATTATAATAATAATAATAATAAAAATAATAACAATAATCATAATAACTACCTACATAAGAACCACTTTAGCACCAGTATTACTCCGTCGAATATTCAACATGAATTCAATTGTGGCAACCGCAACAGTAATATCATGGGTCATTTGAACCCTAAACCGATGGCATTTACGTCGATTTATTACCACAATGCATCCAGCATTCGGGACAAAGCTAAAGCCTTTCGGCTTGGGGTTCTTGACAATGATTACGACATTATAACTATTGGTGAGACCTGGCTTACAGCCAGTTTTAATTCCGATGAATATTTTCCATCCAACTATGTCGTCCATAGGAAAGACCGTTATAACTTCCTAACCAGCATGAAAGGTGGAGGAGTGTTGATTGCTGTGAATTCGATTTTGAACGAGATGATCGCTTGTCATTCTAAACTAGATATTATGGTAGTCCGTGTATAGGTCGCCCATTCCTCCGTGATCGTAGTCGCTGTATATATTCCTAGTGGCTCAAACTTGGATTATTATGTGGATATTACAAATTTTGTTGATTCAATTGTGTTACCTTTGGTAGGAGCTGGCGAACACCTTATGTTTGTTGGCGACTTTAATCTTCGTGATGCTATTTGGTTCGATGTTGATGGAGTTTTTACTTCGTCTTCTACAGACGAAAGAGTGTTACATACGATAGAATATTTTGCGAGCATTGCTACCACTCAACAAAACAGAGTGTCTAACAGCTGCAGAAAGTTTTTGGACCTGGTTTTCGCTACTGATGTTTTACATTCGGAGATTTCATCTTGTGAGGATTTCACTGGCTGTGCGAGCATTTACCACACTCCTATTATGATAAATATATTTCATGAAAAGTGTGTTACTAATTTTACTTACAATAATGGTTCTCATTTTAGATGTGCAGATTATGTCTCCTTAAACGAATTTCTAGCCAATTCGGACTGGAGCTTTCTTCAACGAGGAGTGGACTTGAACAAGATTGTCCGTCTGCTGGATTAGCGGATCATGGCTGGCATCGTAATGTTTGTTCCGAAGGTAAAGGACAAACCGCAATTTCGTGAGCCATGGTACAATGATTAGCTTGTGCTACTCGAGAAGCGTCGTAATAAACTTCATTCATTATATAGGGTACATGGGGATAAGTTTTACTCTTTGTTCAATGGAGCCCGTATGGAGTTTCGAATTTTAAACCGGTTCTTTTATAATAATAGCCGTGTTTTCCATGAGAACTGCACTAGAACTCGATAAACTTTAAATTCCTTTTATTCTATGTAAACCGAAAAAATATAAATTCATAAAGCGCGAACATGTAGTATATTCGACATAAATACAGATTTTAAGTTTAAAATTTTCCCCCTTTAGTTATTTCAGCCATATTTTCTTATTTCTTGCTGACGTCATTACACGCAACTACACTCGATAATTACATGGGTTTATCAAGTGTAATTAAAAAGTAAGCTATAACTGTAATTATTTATTGCAGTAACAGCTTAAAATCTGTATTTATGTTAGACATTCTACACATTAGCACTTTATGAATTTTATTTTTTTTTGGTTTACATAGAATAAAAGGACGTCTTACGCTACATAAGTAGCTCGAAATGGTTCCAATAGGGGTAAAAGGAGATACATCCTGTGGTATCACAATGGACCGTCACCGGTCTAAGTGTGCGTAAGCAGCCACTCCAACCTAACCTAACCTAACCTAGAATAAAAGGAATTTAAAATTTATCGAGTTCTAGTGCAGTTCTCATGGAAAACACGACTAATTATATTTTGCAGATTGAAGAAGATCTTACTACTAATCCTCAAAATTTCTGGAATTTCATCAACAGCAAAAGAAATGTTGTCGGATTTCCGTCACCTATGATTTAACAGAACTCATTTGCAAGTCGGCCCTCAGATATCTGTAATTTATTTGCCAACTATTTTAAGTCTGTCTATGAGCAATCTCATACTACTATTACTAAATCTAGTGACTGTTCGGAATTTAGTCTGTTTTGGTTTTCTGTAGATGATATCTCCGATAGTTTGGCGCGACTTGACGTGAATAAGGGCTCAGGATATGACGGCATTCCACCCATCCTTATGAAAAACTGTGCGGATGGTTTAGCTGTTCCTCTCGCGTTTATTTTTAACGAAAGCCTCTGTACAGCGGTTTTCCCGGAGCCTTGCAAGATTTCCTTCATTCGCCCGATTTTAAAATCGGGCAAAAGGTGTGAAATCAGCAATTACCGTGGGATCGCTATACTCTCTGCTATACCGAAACTATTCGAAGCATTGGTACAAAAATTTCTATTTTTTCATTTGAAATCGTTAATTTGTCCTGCTCAACATGGCTTTTATCCTGGAAGATCCACAGTGACCAACCTGATTTCTTTTTGTGGTCACTTACATAGCAGCATTGCAATCAGACAACAGCTGGATGTTGTGTACACGGACTTCTCAAAGGCTTTTGATAAGATTGATCATTCGATACTTATCAATAAGCTTGAGAAATTGAATTGTCAATTCATTCCAACTAAGTGGCTTCAATCTTATCTTTCGGATCGATGGCAGTATGTTAAGATCTATGACTCGTCCTCAGTTTTATTTCGAGTTACCTCTGGTGTCACACAGGGAAGTCATATTGGACCTCCTCTTTTTTCACTGTTTATTAATGATGTTGTTCAGTGCTTTGAGTTCGCGCATTGCCCTCTATATGCAGACGATTTGAAAATATTTGCACCAATTTGTAGTGTATCTGACTGTCTTAGGTTGCAAAGGGATTTAGACACATTTTGTGTCTGGTCGGCTAACAACAAATTGTCCCTGAATATAGCGAAATGTAAAACTATTTCTTTCTATCGCATTCGCTCTCCGGTATTTCATGGGTATTCGCTGTTTAATGGAGTCGTGGAAAGGGTAGAGTATATGTCCGATCTTGGAGCAGTATTTTCTTCCGATCTAACGTTTGTGAGGCACATTGATTCTGTTATAGCAAAGGCTTATATGATGTTGGGTTTCATAAAGCGTAACTGCAGGGACTTTTGTGACCCGCTTACATTAAAGTCGGTGTATGTTGCCTTTGTCCGTTCTCCGCTAGAGTACGCCTCGCAGGTTTGGTCTACTTTTTATAAGTGCCATTCTGAAAGAATTGAAACCGTTCAGAAGCAATTTGTTTTATACGCACTTCGCAGTACACCATCAATGGATAATTATGTTATTCCACATTATCATGAGCGCTGCAACCTTTTGGGATTACAGCGTTTAGAACAGCGTCTGGTGGCGGCTTGCGTTTTATTTGTTCACGACATTTTATTTTTATCGCACGACTCAATATTTATGCTCCTGAACGTTGTCGTGATGGTTTTTTACTAATCGATTCTGGCTCAACAAACTATCAACTTTCGGAGCCAGCCTTGACCACGTCTCGACTTTTCAATTATTCATACGATGTTTTTTATTTTAATTTGACTAGAGATTCGTTTAGACGTGAACTTTTTAAGACCTTATAGGCATTTTATTGTTTTTATTTTGTTATGTACATACTTTTCATTTTTTGATGTAAATTATTGATGCCGATTGTGTACCACTGTAGGTAATATATTGAATATTAAATAAATAAATAAAATAAATAAATTAAAAAGAAAAAACAAATAAATAAAATGGAAAGCAAAATTTAACCGCGAACCCATGAAGTCGCGATGTCGCATTCATCACAGTTACCTAAAGTGAACAGATAAGAACCGATGTTGTTAGATTAGAGGCTGTGCTGATTATGGTTAAAAAAACAAGCAGTTCAGAAAATTGGGATTAGAATTTTTAATCGTAAATATGGTGAACGAATAACTCTGGACAAAGTGTAGCGGCTGTTAGCAGTTCATATTGTACTGTTATTTTCTGTTGGTCGGTCATGTACGTTACATGATGAATGAGCTCCTGCTCAAAATAAGGCGTACCAAAATTTATGTAATAAATAAATAAAATAAATAGTGACCGTCATAAAGGAAACACACTCTCTCTCTCAGAAGTGTTTAACGGAAAAAGTTCGCTAACAGGACAAGAACTGCAGCAAGCGGAGACATTAATTTTAAAATTAAGCCAAGAGCAAGATTTCGGCTAAGATATTGCATACACAAAAAAAAATCTAAGAAGCTACACAAGAGTAGTAAACTATCATCACTAAACCCAGTGTATGATGACAAAGGGCTATTACGCGTAATGGGGCGTTTGCAAAACTCAAACCTGTCCATCGACAGCAATTCTAAGCAAAAACAACATAATCAGTAAATAGTTATCCACGCTGACGGGCGATCCCTGCCGATATCATAATATGAGCCTACCAAAAATTGGCGCTCTTAGAAATTGTTGCAATATTCATTTCAGCTAGTTGACTCTGAACTGACTTTGAAACGTTCTGCGCGCATCTTGTGCTCCCCGACCTGTACGAAAACTACCCTCGTAGCATTGCACCAGTCGATGATCACCGTCTACGAATTTACGAAAAAATCCCCGAGAAAAAATCGGAAGGCCCTTCAGCTGTCTCACAGCTTAAAAGAAACAGATCTCAGGAGGAAAGTCCTAAGATCGCAGAACGAACAAAACTCCAGGCTACCGCTATGAGGCCTTTTAACGATGTCCTCAAGGATCAGCTGGCAGTTATTGACAAATCCCAAGAGAATGGCAGTACCACGCCCGCCAATTGGAGGAAGGTGGAAGGGGCCTTAGCCACCACATACCTGGAAGTCCTTTAGGAAAATCCAGGACCTGATCCGACTTGTCAGGATGCGGGCTGGCACAGGAATCAGGTGAAACTGACTGCCGGTGCAGATCAGAGGTCCCTGCTGCTTAATAAGAAGGCAGTGGGGGAACTTGGCGAGGTATGGCCAGGAGCCAGCCTTGCTGTGATTGATAGGGAGGAGATCCCCTGCAGACCAAGATCTAGGGGTGTACATCCCTTCGAAGCTTAGTGGTCCGAAAGTAATATTCCAATTGTTGCAGGTTGGCAACCAAGATTTGCCAACGCACAATTGGAATGTTGCCAAGCTCGAGGAGGCAAAGGCTGACTATAGGTCAGCGGTTATCATCTTAAACAGGTAGTCACTGACTGCACTGGAATAAACCAACGGCTTTATCAACTATGGTTTCAGTGCAGTCACACTCAAGGTGTACAAGAAGGACGCGGACAAGCCGGAGGCTCGCGGTGCTTGATAGCTCATTTGCGTACGCGGAGGTAGCCAGCCAAGCGGAAACTCTCTCCATGGATACGGAGATGTCAACGTCCGTGGAGTCTTTAAAGAGGCTCTCAGAGGACTTCTCATCAGAGGATGACTCTGACGTTACTGTGGAGAAGAGGCTGCAGAAATGACACTGACATTTCATCAACTCAACCTCCACCACTCAAAGGCAGCATCAGCTGCTCTAATTTTAAAAATTGCGAAAGAAGCGACAGATGTCGTCTTGATCCAGGAACCTTGGGTCACTGACGACCGGGTACTTGGGCTCAAGACTCTCTATTATAGATTAATGCACGCGAAAAACGAAGGCAAGGTTCGGTCGTGCATTCTCATTAAAAATAACATAAGTTGTTTTCTGCTATCAAATTTCAGTAATGGGGATGTAGCAGCGGTCAGCACTGAGGTCGATAAACGAAACGTCTGGCTAGTATCAGCTTACCCGGCTCATGATGACGTCGATACTCCACCAATCATTCTAGGTGAGTTAATATTGGAGGCTCAGAAGCGCAAGGTTGGATTCATCCTTGGGAGTGATGCAAATGCTCATCACACGATCTGGGGAAGTACGGACACAAATGAACGAGGTGAGTTACTCCTCGATTACATTTTAAGTACTAACCTTCATATATATAACTTAGGCAATAAGCCGACCTTAATAACTAGCAATAGACAGGAGGTATTGGATATTACTCTTGTCTCAAGCTTTTTGACGATTAGTCTATTAAACTGGAGAGTTTCGGAGGACCACTCCTTTTCTGATCATTGTTACCTTTAATTTGAAATGGACTTGACTTCTCCAAAAAGTCCAATCTACAGAAACAGAAGGAAAACCAACTGGGATACCTTTAGAAATATTCTGGGTAATTCACTACTAGTTCCGTTGCCAAAACCTACAAAAACTGCGCAAGAGCTCGATGGCTTAGTGGACGAGTGGTCCAGCGCTTTTAATGAAGCGATACTGGGCTATAGTCCCCTTAGCAGGCCTAGGGGTAAATCTCAGCCACCCTTGTGGCCCAAAGAGATTCAACAAACTCGTCGAAAGTGTAAAAGACTTTTCAAAACAGCACGGAAAACAAAAGCCACTGTAGACTGGGACTCCTATAAGGAAGTCCTTAAAATTTACAAATATTAATTGAGAAGTGCCAGGAACAGATCTTGGAGACTATACTGTGGCAAAATTCAGGAGTCTTCGGAGATGTCTAGGCTACGCAAAGTACTATCAACTGGTCCTTCCATCCCAAGTCATCTTCAACGGCCGAATGGAATATGGACCACTAATAGTGCGGAATCGCTGGAACTTATGATAGAGACTCATTGTCCTGGTTGTTCCGAATCTGTACCTAGTACAACAGTAGGTAAAAGGGCTAGTAGCCTCATAGGCCAAATTATTAGCAGAAAAAAGACTAGTAAATGGACAGAAGTGAAGGTTGTTTTCATACCTAAGGCGGGGAAACGCTCATAAGTACAGGGAATATAAACGCCGATGAACTGGCTCGACGTGGTATAATGGACCAATTCTCAGGAAGCAGAAATGATATTGAAATGCCTCTTGCGGTATGCAAACTGCTGCTTCAGGAAGAAGCTAGCAAGCTGACGAATGACAGATGGTCAAGTATCACCTCTTGCGTAATAACTCGGCAGGTCTGGCCAAAGTTAAACATGGTGAGATCCAAACAGCTGATCTCACTTCAGCGAAGTCAGATCAGTGTGGTTGTTGGAGTGATTACGGGGCACTGTCTCATAGGAAGGCATGCGAGTAGACTTGGTGTCTTCTCACATGACTACTGTCGCCGTTGCGAGGACCAAGAGGAGGAAGAGACAATACTTCATCTTCTTTGCACCTGCTCTCGTCTGGCACGAAACAGACTAAAGTTTCTAGGGACACCCCTCTTCAGAGACCTGACGAACCTCTGTAGGATGGACGTCAGGAGTATCCAGCGCTTTGTTAACAGCTCAAAATGGTTCCAATGAGTTGGAGGAAATAATTATTGTGGTATGGCTACGGACCATTTTTGTGTCTATGCCTGGTCCTAGTGGACCGCCACCCAAACCTAACCTAACCTACAAACTAGATTTGAATAATATCTGGTTTTTAATATGAATCAAAAGCTAATCGTACTTTTCAGAAGAAATTTAGATGTATGTAAATAGAGTTTGAATTCCAATCTATGAATAAAAATTTCAACTAGGGCTTGACTAAATATTGAGAGGATTTAAAAAAAAACTCCGGTTATAAATCAATAAATTTTCTGTTTGGAATTAAACAGATACAATTTTAATTGAGTTATAATGAATTACGACGCCAACATTTTGAGTGAAATTTAAAATAGAAAGTAATAAAATGTTTCTGGTTAAACTAGATACAATTTACATGGAATTTAAATAGTACAAATTGTTGTACAGTGTTACTTGGGTTAAAAATTGATTTGGAAATTCTGCTTGTAGTTGTTCCAAACTATCTTGATAGTTGGTCCAACTAACAACCAGCAAAATTTCCTTTGAATTTAGTTTAGAAATTTGAATTAGACATTTTGAGTGAAATTTGAATTAGGAATTTAAAGTTTAAAAAAAATGGTTTTGGCATTCCAAACCAAATAAAATCTATGGTATTAATTCTATATAGGAATTGAGCTACAAGTCGAATTTTGATTTAGAAATATAAGTTTACATTGTATTGGTTTTCAATTAGAAAACAAAAGAAAAATGATTACAAATTAGGTGGTACATATATCAAGGGAAAACCATCAAGAAATTAGACTGGAAAAGAAATAGTTTTAGTGGATTCAAACAAAACCTTGGATGCATCCAGAATAAAATTAGATTAGAATTTCATCTGGATTTAAATAAACTTTGACTGACATTTTAATCCGAAATTAAGTTAAACTTCCAAACTGTACTTGAAATTCGATTGTCAACCACTGAAGAGTACAGAGCGAATTTGCATAATTAAAAATGAATTTAAAAGTAAAATAAAATAAAAAGTGAAATTTAGTGCTGTCCAAAATTATTTAGCGCAATTCTGCGCAGTGAAAAATATATACCTTTGTAACAAGGTTGAGGATTGAAAATGGACAGTTTGAGAAAAAATACGGCAAAAATTCAATTTAAGAAAACAGATGCTAAGCCAACGGATCAGGAAATGATGCGCTTTGTATTGAAGATCGGATTAACTATCAAAGACGTACACACTCTGTATCGGGATTTATACGAGCGACGTATCTACATTAAATTTAATGTGGAACAAAAATATTTAGGGTTTATTAGTGAAACAAGTATATTAAAATTTGATTACGCAAATGGAACCAATACAGAAGTGACAGTGAAGGGCACAAGCGGCGTGATGCGGTATATGCGGGTGTTTAATTTGCCGCCAGAGATAAGTGACAAAACATTGAGCGAGAAAATACACCGCTTTGGAAATATTTTGTCTACAAGGCGAGAAAAATTTGGCGCGAACTCTCTGCTACCTGTATTTTCAGGTGTAAGAGGTATTTATATTGAATTGGAAAGATAAATACCTCAATTTATGTACATCGAAAATATTAAAGCGAGAATATTTTATGATGGTATGAAAGAGCGGTGTTTCAAATGTGGGAAGGAATCACTTAAAAAATAAGAATGCCCCCTTTTCAACAATACAAATATGGAACTATCACAACAGTTACAACAACCAGTTCAACAAATTCAACAAGGACCACTATAAGTACCACAAGAACAACCAGTACAACAACAAATCCAATCAGACAACAAACAGCTTGATCGGATGATCAACATACTTTACCACCAACAACAACGCATGAAACCATGAAATTGTTAAAATCACCCGACTACACGAAGAGGCAGAAAATAAAATTGCAAAAATAAAAACGATGATCAACTTGCGCGATCATATAAAAAACAAAACAAGAAACTGATTCATCGTGTTTGGACACGAGTGAATAAGAATTGTATTAAAATGGTTAATATGACAGAGATAAATGACAATGGATGGTGTAATAAAGAAGTTCAATTCTGGTATGAAAGAAAGCGAAAAGCCTTGCGCGAATATAACAAGAATAAGAGTTGTGTGAATAGGATTATGTATGGTAAAATGAATGGAAAGTTGGAAAAGGCTATTCGCAGAGCGAAACGGAAAAGTTGGAGGGAATATGTGTCGCAAATGACACATCGAACCATACCTAAGGATGTATGGAATTTATTTAACAGGCTGAATGAGATATATTTTAATGGGAGCAATGTGGTGTGTGAGAACCGTGAAAAAGGTGATGAATTTCTGAGAATGATACTAAATGTACGCAATGATTTGAATATATCAAGTGAACTTGTAAGAATGGAAAAAAATGAAAGAATGGATAGGAAATATGAATGGAATGAGTTCCTTGTAGTGTTAGATAACTCAAAATCTACCACTCCAGGGACCAACTGTGTAAGTTATAAAATGATTCAGTTGTTGAGTGAACATAATTTGCTTGAGACACTCAACAAAGTATGGATGAGTTCAAAAATACCAGACAAATGGAAAGAGAGCAGGGTGGTCCCCATTCCTAAACAGAATAGAGATCCGAATGTGGCAACAAATTATCGTGGCATATGTATGTTGAATGTATTTATTAAAATTTTAAATGGAATGATAAAAGAACGAATGGAAGCTTTTATGAATGAAAATAATTTGTTTCAGCAACAACATTCGGATTTCGAAAGAACCACTCTGCAATCGAGTGTGTGGAAAAGTTTGTATGGGAAGTAAAGAAAGATAATATGGATGAGGTGGATGAAGTTATTAGAAAAATGAAAATGTTAAATTTAAGAGTGAATCCTAATAAGCGTGCTTACATGAGCTTTAGAACGAATGACGTAAATCTAAACATTAGAGTGGATAATAATAGAATTGAACATGTGAACATGTACAGGTATTTGGGTGTTTGGATTGATAGGCGCATGAATTTGGCGAAGCACATGGAAATTTTGGCAGATAACTGCAAGGATCGTATAAATGTGATTAAACGGGTGAGTAAACCTAAATGGGGCGCTCACCCCAGTGTGACTGACATGCTAAGAAAGGCCCTTATATCCTCCAAAATTGAATATGGTATTAGTGTTTATGGAAATGCTTCGAAAGGGGCTTTTAGTCAATATATGAAAGTAGAGAATGCGTGTGCCAGAGTGATACTGGGAGCAATTAATTCAACTCCAATAAATACTCTGTGGTCTGAAATAGGTGATTCACCTCTCGATTACAAGAGAGAGTGGATCACAGTGAGAGAGACAGTGCGGATGATAACAAAGAAAAATCAGTTTTGGAATGAAATGGTAGTGAGACTTCAAAGTAGCGCGGTGCACAAACCTATATATAGAACTGGCATTGCACTGGAAAATATGTTCCTAATAATCTTAATGTATGCATGAATATGGAGAAATATAATAAGGGAATGAATGAAGTTATGGCTAAAATTATGTTTGGGAAAATCAGTCGGTAATACGTGGGAATTTATGATATCGTTTATACATATGCTAGTGTGCTTGATAATGATGTAGGTGTTGGTATTTTCATGCCCAGTACCAATATGGAAAAATGTTTCAGAGTGGATAAAAGTATCTGCATAATGAACTCCGAATTGATTGGAATATATGAAGGTATCTAACAGGCTGTGAATGAAGGGAATAAGAAGATAGCAATATTTTCAGATTCCCAGAGTGGTTTGTGTTTGTTAAAATGTGGAGGTGGAAGACAAGGTAATGTGTATGTTGATTTGATTTTTGAATGTATTCGTATCTGTCAACGTGATGTGACCATACAATGGGTGCCATTACATAGGCAGATCGAGACGAATGAAAGAGCTGATATGTTAGCTAAAAAGGCTACAGCGAATGACAGGGTTTAGGAGTATGAGAGAAAGGATGCAAGAGATGTACTTCGAATGTTTCAGATGAATGTTTCAGAAAAAAGTTTAACGAAAGGAACGAAGTACAGAGATTTATTTAGTACTCCTTCAAGAAATCCCTTCTACAAGGAGCTTCAAGGAGATACGCAAATGTTGATAACGACAGAGCGAATCAGGCTGAACCATGGTAATTGGAAAGAATGATTGTGGAAACACCGATTGAGTGAGGATAAAGATTGTGCTTTGTGTGGATGTGTGAAGGAGGTTGAACATCTGATTTTGGCCTGTCCAAAATTCAGTCAATACGGATCAAAGTTCAACATCCTTCGGAACGCGAGAAATTTAATGACAGTAATGAATGAGGGAGGTTTGGCTTATAAGGAAATGTATGAATATATTAGAATGAGTGAAATAACAATTTAATTGCTGCAACCATACAAGGAACTACTAGGAAGATATAAGGGGATTGTAAAATTTGATTTTTGGCAACATGGCTCGTTATTTTCGGAGCAAAGCCTAATAAATAAAATAAAAAAAAAACTGTACTTGAATGTTGATTGTAGTTTTGATCACGCTCACTGAATTAAATTGAAATAAAAAGTTGAGTGAAATTTAAAGTTTTAACAAAGTTTTAACAAATATTTAGGTATTCCACTAATTGATTATTGTAATTTTCTTTTTAATATTTGAGTGGTATTCAGACTAGTAACTCAGCTTAAAATCAAAATGGATTCTAAAAGACTTAAGATTTTTAGTCAGAAATTTAGTTCCAAGCTGTTTTCGAAGTTGAACAAGATGATAAATGGAATTTTGAACATAAATCTAGTCTAAATTAGTCAATTACATTCGACAAAGAGAGTTTTAGTGAATTTTTAAGGAGAAATTGTCTTCTTTGTATTGCATTTGGGAAACACATTTTGAAAACAATTTTAGCAAAATATTTAATACACTTTATGTGACTCAGTTTAAATTCTAAACACGATTTCAACGAATTTTTTAGTTCTTTTTGTTTTATAATAGAATAGAAGCGATTGCCGATACTTAGAAGATCGATTGCCGGTACTTTTCCAGATTTCTATCATTGTTCTGGAATGACTAAAATTGGGCCCGAAATATACTACTCACATAGGAATTACTTCATTAAATTAATTTAACGGAATACGACTCCCGATTTTGCGAGGGGACATCGATTCCACTATATTTTTCTGTAAGCCCTATCTACTAAAAATTTGTTAGTACTGGCAATAGATAAGGCTTACAGACAAATCTGGAGTTTTATTCCATTAAATTAATAAAATAAGGAAAGTAATACGTATGTGAGTCACGTAGATCGGGCCTAATTTTGGCCATTCCAGAGCAATGATGAAAATCTGAAAAAATTCATCAGTAGGATTTTATGAAATATACAGGAAAGAAATTGTATTGGGCTAAATGGATACCTGGCAAAACCTTGAGTTGCATTTAATTTGAATATAAATTAATTCAATAATTTATTAAAATATATTACTCCTAAATGTTTTTCCGGTTTCTATTAAATTTTGTTTCTCACAAATACAAACAAAGCGGTTTTATTTTAGGAATGATTTATTAATTTTTTCACAGCCGTCCTCCGGCGTATGAAATTTTTCCTAAACCATTCCTAAACATAGTTTTTGTATTTAGGATTAATGTAGGAAATATTTCACGCGCATACTTAACCTTTAGTTGCAAGTGCATTTAAGATAAGATTTTGAGCAGAAATCTGAGTAAGTTTTGAAGTATTTGAATTTTGAGCAGTAATAGAGTGCAATCTTGAGTAGAAATTGAGTATGAATACAAATTTGGACTTGAGCAAAAACATAACCGTAATGTCGTTTTTAGTATATAAGTTGAGTTTGTATTTCAAATTGGACTGGCAAGAGAAAAGTTATATAATAGATTTGAGCAAAATTTTTTGTTTAGTGGGAGCAAAATTCTGAGAAAAAAGTGTTTTTGAATTCCAAAATTTTGGTTGAAATTAGATAGAAATTTTGTGATACTTTGAATACAAATAATTACAATTGAAGGAGGAATTGAGTTATAATTTTGAGTAAAATTTATAATACAAAATTGACAGTTCAATTTCAGTTTTCATTTTAAAATGATGCGAGAAATGTAAGTTTGTTATTCCAAACTAAATATTAACTGAAATTAGTAAAAATTGCAATACGAAACATGATTTCAATAAAATAACCAAATTATTATCAGCATGATGTATAAAAAAATATGAACAACTTAAATTAAAAATTGAGTCTGAATTGTAATTTGAGTTGAGCAAAAATTATGAGCGTTATTTAGTTTTTCTTAATTTAAAACTTTAGAAGCGTGAATATTTTAGTCTCAACCGTTACGGTGTTCTTTTGAAGTAAGTATCGCTTACCAGTCCAAATTTTTATGTGTATGGATGTGGAACCATTTTTGACTACTTTTCCAACACTTTGTAATCCAGGAAATTTAGTTTATCAAACTTTATAGCCAAAAAATTGATACTTTTTGGTTAATGAGTGAATTGAAATCCGCTTGGTTTCCGTTTTGGTTTCCTTTTCAAAATTTGACCATATATTAGTCATTTTAATCACATATTTTACCACATACATACTCGTATATTACAATTTTAGTTACATATTTTAGGAATATATTTTTGATTTTTTAGAACCCAAAAGCCCTAAGCATAATCAACAGCAATTCTGTTTGTTCTGTTGGTATCGTTCTGATTTTTTTTTACAATGTGTGTTCTTGTCTAAAATGAGATGTATTAAAATATTTTATTTTCCACCAACACAGCCACCAGTCTGGCAAAAATATCCGTCTCTGAATTCTTTATGGAATTGTGTGTTTAAATTGCACTGCAATTATATAAGTTAGATTCCGACTATATAATTTATACAAAATTATAATTCGAGTGGTTACCATAAAAGCGTAACCAGTTAACCACATTATTTAAATAAAAAAAAAACGTATAGCATGAGATAGATGAGACTATTTGTTATAGTACTACATTTCATTTCTAGACCATAATTTATATACATACTATATATGTGTATGTTGTGCACCAGGAAAAGGGATATCGTGCATATATTATTAACAGCAAAAACAAATAAAATTTAATTAAAAATAAACCTAAAAATCCAACATAGAGTATGTTTTTTGGTACATACATACATATAATACGAAGGAACGAGAACATGACACTTAAAAATGTTATTCCTTTCAAAATGCATATAATTAAAAACTATTGTTTATATAAATTTATGTTAATTTTAATGTGATTTCCATGAGCACAGTATGTAAAATATTGTGCTCCCAATTTTAAAAATGTTATATAAAAGTACAACTTTTCTAGATATACATAAATACCAACAAATCACTAAACGCAAAGTTTATTCCAAAATAAGTTTGTAAACCGAACATAAAATACGAGTATGAGACACAAATTAAGATGAGTTGATTTTATAACAATATGACAACATAAAAATTAAAAACTGTTTTCATCAAATATTTATACGACATTTTATTTTATTTTACGTGGTGCGACTTAGTTCGTCGTTTTTATTATATTATTTTAGTGTTACAACAATGTTTGTTTTGGCTGGCATTAATAGAGTGGAAAAATAGAGAAAATATTGATGAAAATTGACATCGTTTAAGTTATAAAACGCTAAACGTTCACATTATATGGGTCCATAGTACCCAGCTGCTACCTATTGGTAAGATAACAATAAAATTTTATATTTTTGTTATAATATTAGATTGCCATTACTGATGTTGATATCTTTTATTATACAAGGTGATTATTTTATTTTTATACTGTTAAGATATCTTAAGAAAGGTTTTGAAAAACTAACTAAGTGTAATTTATTGTTTCACAAAACGGATAATTTTAGATTATTTGGGGCTTAAAATTTGTTGTTTGCAACAAAATAAAACTGTAAGAATTATCCAAACAACTTAGTTCACTAACTAAACAAATAGAAATTAGATTATAAATAGTATTAAAGCTTTGATTGTTCCGCTTAGTGTTCAAAGTGAAATTTTTTTTATTTAAAGTCTAAACACTTTAATCCGACAAACAAACAATAAAAAGTAATAGCAAAAGCATTTTATTTTTTAAAAACTTTGCTATTTAATTAGAAAGGTAAAATGTAGCTTTTTATCATAAACGTCCTAAAAATTAAATGAGTTCAAGAATTTTCTTAATAAATTAAATAAGTATTTCGAAATTATTTGAACAGAAGTATAGCTTGGATTAAAACTTTATAAAAATAGTCGTAAAAACCAGTTGTAAAAGACCATGAAAAAAATGATTATTTTGCCAGGTTGAAAGAATGAAACAGGAAAAACATTTGCAACGTCTAAATATGATGGAAAATTTAAGGCTGAGGGCATATAAATAAAAATAATTAAATAAACTAGGACAGACCGATATGCCAAAATTGCGTACATCACACCAGAAATCCCATTTTAGAAAACCCAATATTTCTATATATAATTCGGACCATTGGGATTGTGCAATTTTGTGCCTGCAATTAGAAAATTTGTGAATAGTGTACTTTAGGAAATAGGATGGGATTTCTCACGTGATTATAACACCAGAAATCTCATAACCTATTTTTCGGAGTATGATGATTGTGCAAAATTGTGCGTTACTAAACTGACCTTGAAAATAGTTTATATTGGCCAGAATCGGCCATAGAACATACATTGATCACAATCGTGGTTTTTCGAAGAGGTTATATGGGCGATTTCCAGAAATCCCACCTTTTATTAACATTCGAATTAAAACAAAATGTGGTTAGTATTCTGGCCAAGTTTCACGTTTGTGCATATTACACTTTAGCCACTTCGGCCATAAACATCGAAATGGTTTTAATTCGAATGTTAGTAAAAGGTGGGATTTCTGGAAATCGCTCATGTAATCTCTTTGAAAAATCACGATTTTGGTTGGTTTGGTTAGTTTTGTTGAACGGTGTTTTAACATATAAAAAACTTATCCCAGATAAGTTGTTTTGTAATATTCATTTAAAGAAACAAAACGAGATAAGTGATTATTTTGAACTCATTTGTTTAAATTTTAACGTAAGACAGGAGGAAAAGTCGTAAAATTTAGTGTGATTCATTTCGTTGGCCACACATTCGAATAAACTCAAACCAATCATGCGAGTGATGTATTTTCGCCAGAGATATCTTTTTTTCCGTTCGACTCCGTGTGAGTGTGACTAGGAACTAGAAATATTTGGTCAATTTCATCAAAATTTAAAGTTTTAACAACTATTGAAAACATGAAGGCTACAAATGAGTTTTTATTTTGATTTTTGTGGTAACTGTTGTTAATGCAGTAAGCCATTTGCTGAACAAGCTGACCAGTAAGGCAATCGTGAACCATTAAGTTAAAGGTATATAATGGACCATTAAAAGGACACCGACGTTTTCAAACATGGTTTCGGTAGACATTGTTTGTAAATCAAAAGTTAATATTTTAATTGAATTTGTAGATTCAGCAGGTAATTTATCAGCCCTCTTAGTTGCATATCACAAGTCTGCCTGTTTACGGTGAATTTTTGACCTGCTTTCAATTTTTGATTTTAATCCCCTGTTTTAGCTCTTTCGATTTTTCCTTTAAAGAGCTCGCATTTATTGCATACATCCAGTTTTTTTCATAGATTGAAAACTAATAACAATAAATACAAACTATGTAAGATAAAACTTCGTATCTTCAAAAATGTTTGAATATTTTGATATGAATCTTGGTGGCTTTCAGAGTACAGTTTATACATAATTGCGATTGTTAAGTACTGTTGAAAATATAATTGCGATGTGTGTCGCTTTTTCCAACGCTAGAAAGGGCATTATATGTTGTTGGATATCCTTAGAGCTTTGCCTTGGCGATCACTCATTGCAGCGTACAACATACGATAATTGTAGTTGCCAAAAGACCATATTTGTTAAAAATTTCGTTTCAGTTCGCAAAAGAAGTCCGAGGCTTACATTTCATTCTACAGTCTTCTAACGGCCTACATCGTCTTGCCTTGATAATTTTTTGCTCGGAGTTGTAGGTTTGCCCACAATTTCGTTTTTCCATATATTCCTTTCGAATAGCACCTTTGGAAGTAGATAGTCCATTTTCATCTAAATTCGACAACTGAAGCAAGGTTGCGCTCAATTTGTATTGCTTTTTCCCTTATTCCGTAGGCAGATTCAGATCGAAGCATCAGTATCATAAATTCTTCAAAATCTACAAGTAAACAAATAACGTGATTATTTTTAATATATCTACATAGTGTACATACTTAGTGACTTACCATCAGTGTCAGTTGCGCTATCTAAGTGTTTTGCGCTGGTACCCGTTGTAATAGACGAACACACTTAAAAAAATGTTACTTTTGTAATGTAAATTGCATTACATATAGGTCCAATAGAAGGCTGTATTACAAAATAACAAAGCTTCCATTAAAAAGGATTTAATACAATTTGCATTCATTTTTAATACAGCAATTACATTAAATTTGAGTGCAACATTCCATTAGAATGTAAAGCAAGTTGTAGAAGAACCGTTAATCAACTGCACTAAAATTTATCAAAGATTGCATTAATAAAATGTTTAGGAAGTGCTAAATTTTAAAGCAAGTTGCGATTTAGTCCTTTTTTTTACTTTAAAAAACCAAATGTTCATCTTTCCATTGGCAAACTACTTCACTTTATAGTCGCCTAAGGTAATAAATTATAAATTAAGAACTGAAAAGCTTACCTTGAACATAAAATAGACATTTTCGAATTCAGAAAACCTAATTATTTTATTTGTCATTTAGTCGGTTTGATTTAGCGAATTTTTTATCAGTAAAGCAAAACACGTGCATGAATTTATTTTTCATGTGGACATTTAAGTCCGCTTGTTTTAGTGAATTTTATGTTGGTATCTTTTTCCAATTTGAGCAGGTTGCTTTAAAATGTTTAATAGTTTTATTAAAAATGTTTTTAATGCAAATACTGCTTTAGAAATCTTCATAACTGTGTTAAAAGTCATTTTAATACAATCATTACTTTCTAATTTAAAAATAACTTCTATTACATGAGTCATAATGCAAGGCTTGTATTAAGTATAAACGTTTTTTTAAGTATGAACGTTGTAGGTTTTTAAATATTATTTCACCACTGTTGTAAATAGAAATTGTTTCGATGACTACTGATACGAATACTGGATTCGGATGTACTGTACATGTTGTTGGTTTTAACCCCATCATTAATTATCCATCGTCAGTTAACAATGCCGTTTTTTGCGCTCAACACACCATCGTTCATTTTTCTAAACAAAAACTTAACACTCACAACCACGAATATTATTCAAAAAAATATATTGATAAATCTTAAATTAATAAAAAGATACACCTATTTTCACACAATAGTTGTATTCCATTAACGTTAGCAAACTGCCCGCCAGTACTTGCATCTAGATGTTTTTAAATATTTTATTAAAATTTCCGTTCCATTCTTGTGCTATACTCACAAGTAGCATACTGTTTGGTTGCCTCGTAAAAGAAGTACAAATAAATTTCCAACTGTCCCTTGGTTAAATCCACATATTTTGAATTTAATGCAACGAAGAGATTTGGCTTACAAAAAATGCAAAAGGTAGAAGTAGGGTATTTCATGTACGTCAACTGAAGCAGTCATTGACTTTTCTGCTGATGACATTTTGGCCGGGATCAGTAAACTTAGTGAATCTTTAAATGTTTTGAATTTACCCGACTACGATTTAATTAGTTCTGAGGGATTTTCTTTTGGAATGTGTTGATAAACTTATGGTATTAAATGCAGTTTGTGCAGTTAAGTCGGATTTAATGGTATATGATATGGTAAGCTTCAAAGTACTAAAATTATTTATTGATTTGTTTTTCACTGATTTGTAGAAGGTGGCATTTATTATTCCCATAACTAAAACGGATATAATTTCAAATATTTGTGACATTCGTCCTATCTAAGGTTCCTGGAAAAGTTATAAAACTACAACTTCTTGAATGCTTATGCACATAGTTGATTGCCGATAAAGACAATTTACTTGCTACTTTAATACTCTTAGATTTTTCCAAAGCATTTGATTGCGTTAATAATACCCAGTTGCTTCAAAAGTTTCAAGGGTACTATAAATTTTTGCAATTCTGCTATTTTATTGCTTCTTTCATATTTGAGTAATCGTAAACAATTCGTAAAGCATGCTGAGCATCGTTCAGGCAATTATGAAGTAATTCCTGTGGTGCCCCAACGATCTATTTTGGGCCCTTTGCTTTTTTCCATTAATATTAATGATCTACCTTGACATATTCTAAAGTGTCAATTTCAACTTTACACTGATAATTTACAACTGTATTTCGGTGGTGACTTTTCAAAATTAGATGCAGATCTTAGAAATATTTCTTCGTGGGCCAAAAATAATTTACTTTCCCTTAATTCTGTCAAAAGTAAAGCATTACTGTTCTCTATAAATAATTTTCATTATATTAATTAACAGATGACCAATTAAGGGAGTAAAAATAACGGGAAATCCCATCGGGTGGAAAAGATTTCAACGTAACTACTTACTTCGACTTAAATGGATATGTTACCATGCCAAGAATTTATCTCTACCAAATTCGGTTCAAAACTGCCATTATACTCTCACGCTAACTATCAAAACAAAATATAATAAGGTATCAAAAATGTTTATTTTACACATTTTCTATAAAGCTACATACTTATACACCTCAATTAATTAATTAATTTTTTCAATTCGACGAGAGAAGGTGGGGATTAACTTTAAAGTAATCAACATGACTGATTTTTTCTCGATTCGTATTTTAGAAATACTCTTTTCGGTTAGGTGTTTTGTTAGTTACACTATACGTTGGCTTATCAACTTTCTTAAGTTTTTTGAATACAGACCACTTTTATTTAACCTTCGCTTAGGAAACGGTTACAAATGAAAAGATTTAAATTTATTTATTTTGGAGAATTCAAACCTTTTTTGCCGATTTTGAACACGTTCTCCCCAATGAATAGTTATTTCTCGTAAATCGTACATTTGGGAAGATTTTTCCCATGCAAATTTATTTTATTTTATTTTTATTTTTTATTGTTCCAAAAATTGGGCAGCGAACAAGCAGCAGTTCAATTACGCGTTGCCATTACATAGCACAAAACGTTTTGTAATAAATCAATAATAGAAAAAGGAAAAACTTAACCGATATAATAATACAAAATTTTACAGAAGTGTGCATATCTGCCTGTACATAAAACCAATCAACCTTCGTTAAGATATAGTAGATTTAACTGACCCATCTTATAGGACGTCCACCACAGCCGCGACTAAGAACGAAACGATGCAATATTATTGAGAACCACAAATCTAAACTTGATTTAGAGAAAGCCAAAATAAATAAGAAAAAATTCATTATGCTTTGATTGCAGTCTATACAAAGGGTTCGCAAAGCCAACAATAGTTCTTGAAAAGAATGGAAAAAATAACATTACGCTTCTATAACTCTATGGAACGGTAAATAACAATTCAGACCAGATAATGAGGACGCCTCACACAACTGATTAATTATTTTATAAAGGAAATTTTCATCAAGCAGAAGCCTTCCAGTCTCAAGCGATTGTAGTTCAAATATTTTTAGCCGACTTCATAATTGACATGACTACTGAAAGGCATATACTTATATATTAAAAAGATGGTAAATTTCTTCTGCACTCTCCCAATTTTTATAAGATTCGAAGTAAGGGCTTCAAATTTAACCACAGTATTCCAAATAAGTACGCATTAAGCTTTGAAATAACGTAATAAAATCATTGGGATCATGAAATTCTTTACCACGTCCAAAAATAAGCCAAAGTAGTTTACAGCTGCTTCATGGAGATCAAATTTGAGTTTAGAATCAAATATAGCTAATACCCAAATCAGTAATTTCAGAAACCCGAACTAAAACTATATCATTAATGTTGTATGGAAAATTTATATGGATTTGCACGTACATATATGAAATCGAAACACATTTATTGATATTAAGTTGGAATTTATTAGCCTTTGACCAAAATGTAAAATTTTGCAAATCAGACTGAAGTCTAGAATAGTCAGCAGCGTCATTAACATTGGTGAACATTTTTAGATCGTCAGCGTAAAGTAAGTATCGTGTATACAAAACGGGATCCGCTCGAAAAGCGATATTTCAAATCGCGATATGGCGAAACGAGATAAAGTACAAAACGCGATATTTCAAAACACGATGTGGTACAAAACGCGATATTTTAAAATTATTAATGTTTCTTCATTTCACATAAAGAATTTTCCTTCACCTTTATTATGAAACTGAACATGTACGATGGAACCAGGATGTGCATTTTTAAGTATCACCTTTTCAACTATCGCGTTTTGTACCATATCGCGTTTAGAAATATAGCGTTTTGAAATATCGCGTTTTAGAATATCGCGTTTCAAATGGGACCCAAAACTTAGCAACAATGGTCCGTGACAAAAATCTAATAAATGTAACCTTTGCGCATGTTGCGAAGTGTTAATTAAATGCCTAACATCATCAAAGATAATACAATATACAATCTTCTCAAAAATTTTCCTGAAACTAGAAACTGCAGATAAGGTCATTTTGACAGCAGTATTAAGTAGATATATCGCCAAAAAGAACGCTTAACAAGAGGCAAAGTGCTAGTGATTAATGACCGGACGATTCAACCTATTTACAGCACTACGACTCAAGTAGAATCAACCATTAGGCCCCGAAATATTGATTAATCAGAAGCAATAACTAGCGAACTGTTTAACATTTGCTTTAGCAGGCCCTGTAATGATATCGTAATAGCCGAAGCTACCAACAAGTAGTACAAGGTTCTATTATATTGTAAGATATTATTATTAAAACTGTGTCACTTAAATGTTGGCTTAATCAAGGATGATTTTTTAGATCTGGCTAATGTGTTTGGGAATAAGTTTCTACCATTTGGTAAATTGGTTCCCAAAACGAAAACAATCAGGATCTAGAAAACTTATGTTTTAAGTTGATGATAGACGATGACCTCAAGGACAAGGCTTTAAGTTCAGAAACCTGGGCAACTGACGTTTATATTAGACCATTTATAAGAATCAGAATTTTTGAAAAGCAGTTGCTTCAAACGTAAAATTTCGGAACCCAACTGTAGACATCAAGGCTCCCACGGTTTAAATGATGTTGTTTTAAATAAGAGGATGATCTCGCCCGTAAGCTCAAAACAAGCTACAATATCCTCTATTTATTCGAGGAAAATGTAAATTGTTTCTGTTGGGCGTTCTCGACAACGATTATAATGTCATAGTTATTTATGAAACATGGCTTACAAAAAATTTCAATTCTGAAGAATACTTTCCACCAGATTAGGTGATACCAGCTTTAAATGAGTGGAGTGTCATCCGGTAAACGACATTAAGACTAAACGTATTAAAGCCGATGTTTCTTTGATCTTCGTGGTCGCTGTACATGTATATGCGCTGCAGGTCAATTTTAGAAGTTTAGCTTGAATTTATTGACTTTCTCAAATCTGTAATATCTTCAGTATATGTTGATGAATAATTTATGATCATTAGTGATTTTAATATTCCAGGCATTGTTTGGATTGACGTTGTTGGTGTTCTCACGCCCTCTTCCAACGATCAAGAAGCATTGGCCGTCACTGATTACTTTTCTAGTATAGCAACCAAGCAATTTAACCAGATAATCAACAACAGTCGAGGAAAACTATTAACTTTATGATGGTTATGTATTCGTGTATTCGGATATTTTTTCATGTGATGACACATAAATTGCACCGATTCACTCATATGATCGCTCAATAATTTGTTTCATCACCACAATTCAATTTCAAATATAATTTCAAGTGTACATATCCTTTGTCTACTTTTACGACTTTTTATGGTAAATATATTTCAAGGCGAACAGCTAGCTACTTTTCAGCTCAGTAGCAACACCCGCCGAAAAGTTTGACTCACTAAACATACTCCGGGTTTGAATTTCAGCTTTGTACGAAAACAAAGTTTTTCAACCGCAAGTACTTATAAGCACTTATGGTTCATGTCTTTGCTAGATTTACTATAGAAAATCTAATAAACACATGAACCATAAGAGCTTTTACGAGTAGGTAGTTGCGGTGGTCGATTGGAAAGCCACTAATATCTTTGCTGTGCTGTCAAAATATATTGTGACGGTGACACCTAGCGTGTGATAGAATAAGTTAAACTAATAGCTCAATGTTTTACTGTACTAAATGGAATTTTCCATGATAAAACAGTTCTAAATATGTCTACACTATTCTAACTAGAAAAGTCATGTACTTTTCAGAAATTTGGTTTGTGTATATAAAAAGGCGAACAAGATCGAATTGGATTATTAGTATTTGGAACGCGATAGTGTAAACTTGTAAGATTATTAGTAGTATTTGGTTAGCGACAGTGTGTAGATTAAAAAGGAATTAAAAGTGATTTAAAAAGTGTTGTAGTGCGAAATAAAATTTATAAGAGTACAGTAAAATTTGACAATAATTTAAATAAAGTGATTTTGTGAATTTTTATTAATAAACTGTGTTGTAATAAACTTTGTGAAATAAATAAATTCGTTCTTGATAAATTAAATTGATTTTGTATTATTCACAATTCAGTGATACGAACCTTGATTGACAAGGCAAAAACGTAACAATATTTAAACACATACAGGCACTTTCGTTTCGAATTTGGTAACCAATAATTGTTACAATTTGCATTTTTTTTTTCTTTATGGTTTGTTGGTCTGTTGTTTCTTGGTTGCTGAAAATAGTGAACTGCACAAAGAGTCTTAATTTTAGCTTTTAATAGTCTCATAAAGTCAAGTTGACAACTTTGGATATTGGTCTGACAATTTAATACAATTATCTAAGTTAGCGTAATTTCTTTTGCTAGATTTATTAGATTGCATTAATTCCAATTCTGAATTCTAAATATTCATCAAAAATGTGTTCATGAAATATCAGTTGACCGTAGTGTACGAGTATTTCAGCAGTAAACTGTAAAACTATATGGGGACGTATCCAGCACGTTAATATCTACTTTCGAGGTGTTCTAAAATGTAGAAGTAGTCTCACTTGTAAATATGTAGATATGCTAATGATAAAATCTGCAATTTAGCTTTACTTATAATTTTTCGGATTATTTGTTTATAGATTGTATTATAAATAAAAGTTTATTTGCACTAAATACGCTTTAATTTTTTATTAATCACATTTTATTAATCCCATACAGAAATGTCAAAAAATAGTGGAACCTCAAACGAAAAAATATCTAAATGAAATGTAGACAATAATTTTCCGCCTAACTAAAACAGTGAGATTATTTACTTTTTTTAGTGAAATATTTTGCTTCCTGTTGTGTGAGACCTAATTGTTTTAGTGAGATCTGAACGTGTTGGATACACCTGATAAGTTATTAAATGTTATTCACTAAACTATTAAACATTTCGTTCATTGTAAACGTTGTTCAGAAGTTTGCAGTTAGTATAACACACTTTTTCTTGCTAATAAATACTTTCGATTTTCTACTGATCAGAAATTTTAATATTTCTGCATAATTTCCAATTTCACAATTTTATCACAGCATCCCAATATTGTTTAATTGCCAGATGAATTTAACAAACTATACAAAACTTAGCTATGAACGGCCAAAATGTCCCTTATAAGAAGCTTTATGCAATGAAACAACCCCAATTCGTGGCATGAATTTATTCTAGGTTATTGTTAAATTCTTGTGACTAATATTTAATTTGAGTGAAAGTTTGAAACCATCAGATTCATGCTAATTATTTTATTTGAATGTAACTTGGTGCATTTGGCTTTAAATCAATAACAAGAGGTACCATGTACGCCAGTGCCTTAAAGCATAGACATATTTCTACGTTTAAAGGTCGTGTAAACTGTAAATAAAAGCAATTAAATTCTGTAAACAGAGTGTGTGAAAACAGCGAACATAAAAGTTTAAGTGACAAGAAATAATAAATTATGAATAGAATTGGCTGGAAATTTCAAGAAAAGGCCATGGGCCTTATCAAATGATTCCCAGAACAAATTATTAAAAATGTCTAATCATGTAGATAATAACAACATAACGGATAATAATATATTCGCAATACCAGTACGTCAAAATCAGTTCGAACCAATCGTTCGAAATATTAGCGGTATCAATGTCAGTCAACGTAACAACAATAGAAATGTTACGCAACATAGCAGAATTCCACCAATTGTTACAAAAATTGGTCATAGTCATATGGTAGATATGATGAAAAAATTCAAAATTGAGAAATACGGTTTAAAGTTGATCAAAATAGGAGTAAAAGTATTTGTATTTAGTGAAAGTGATTACGACAAGACTCTAAATGAAATTAAAACTGGTGATCAAGAAGGTTATTCGTTCACTAAGAATGATGATAAGACAACGAAGTTTGTGCTATATGGTTTACCAGATATGGATCCTCAAATAATTGTGGATTCGTTAAAATATCAAGGTTTTGAACCTTTAAAAGTTCATAAAATTGAATTAAAAAAAAAACGATTTGATAACGATGCAGTTTACTACGTCTTATATAAAAAAGGTACAATTAAACTGAATCAACTTAAAAGCGTAAGATACGTAGCGCACGTAGTATGTAATTGGGACATCTATCAAAACCGGCCTAATCGACTTACGCAATGCTACAAATGCCATATGTTCGGTCATGGCGCTGTAAATTGCTTTATGAAACCAAGATGTAGATACTGTACCATTACACACAAAGATTCGGAAGAATGTCCCCTTAACAACGATGCTTCAAAATTTAAATGTGCCCACTGTAATGGCAATCATGCAGCTAACTCCGTCATTTGCCCAGCTAGGAGCGAATACTTGAATATGAAGAAACAACTATCAATTAACAGCACTTACAAGCAAAATCAACGCAGCAACAATATAATACAGAATATCAATGGAACTTAAACGACTTTCCAGCTACAATAAATCAGAATATTCAACCCAAAGTTAACAACCAACCATCAGGATCAAATCAAGGATATGCAAACGCGGTAAAATCAAACAGTGATTTATTTACACTTAACGAATTATTTCTTATTTTTAGTGAAATTGTTGACAAATCGAAGAATTGTAAAACAAAAATTGAACAAATTCGAATGCTCTCAGAAGTCGCTCATAGGTATGTTGGTCATCCATAATAATTTAAAAATTTCCACATGGAACGCACGGAGCGTTAAACCTAAAAAACACTTATTGGAAAAATTTCTTACAGACAACAAGATAGACATTATGTTACTAACGGAAACCCATTTGAAGCCTAATATAGCGCTTAATTGTACGGGATATTTTATATATAGAAATGACCGGGTAGGACAACAGAAAGGTGGAGTAGCTATTTTAATCCGAAGGAATATATCTCATAGTTTGTCTTCTGATCTTAATATGAATTCGATTGAATCTATTGGAATAGCTGTTGAACTTGACGACGGAAACCATCTAAAAATTATATCTTGTTATTGTCCAAATTCCAATGTTGTAGATTTTCGAAATGATTTGATCAAGCTTACTAACTTTACATCCCCATTCATTATTGGTGGTGATTTTAACTGTAGACATACTAGTTGGGACTGCCTGAGAAATAATAAAGGTGGGCGCACTTTGCATAATTTACATGTCAATTCCAACAATTTTTCAGTTTTAACACCGGATAAGCCTACTTATTACAGCCATAGAGGTATTTCCAGCTATTTGGACCTATTTTTAACAAACCAATCTATGTATGTGCATAATGTAGCGACAATTCAGGATCTCAATTCAGACCATTATCCAGTCCTTTGCGAATTCAATTTTCAGATTAAATGTAGTAGATTCGTCCCAACCTACTCTAATTACCGCGAGGCTGATTGGAAATCATTCCGACAATATATTGATTATAAACTTTCAAATCATGATTTTCTATTAGATAATAACGGACATATCGAAGAATCGGTAAATATATTCTCTGAAATAATTACAGAAGCTCGGACTATTAGTGTGCCAGAAACTCCATTGAAACATCCCGAACGTATTCAATTATCTGATGAGATTCAGAATCTAATAAAACTAAAAAATCTTAGACGAAGACAATTTATTAGATACCGATTTTCATATTTTAAAACAATAGTAAACTATTTAAATAAAAAAATTCAGGAAATGATCTGGGCTCTGATCAACCATAAATGGCAAAATAATTTAAAAGATATGGAGACGGGTTCAAAAAAATTCTGGTACACCGCTAAGAACTTCAAGAATAAACCTCGCCCTGTTCCACCACTTAAGGACGGCTCTAGCAACATTAGATTATTTACTAACGAAGAAAAATGTAATGCACTCTCCGAAGCGTTTAAATTTCCGGATTCACATAGTTCTATTAATTTACTTGATAACGAAATAAAAAATGTTTGTGATGAAATTGATTTGACTGATATTCCAGATACTGGTTCTAATATAGAACTAATAACATGCAAAGAGTTAAGTTCCGTTATACAATCAGTTCGACCATTTAAAGCTCCAGGAGTAGACAAAATTCCTAATCAACTACTAAAAAATCTTCCACCAATAGCAATTTCTCTGCTGTGTAAAATTTTCAACAAATGTCTCTCCTCAGGATATTTCCCTAATGTATGGAAACTTGCTAAAGTATTACCTGTAATAAAAACAGGGAAAGATCCTACCGAAATTCTAAACTATCGTCCGATTAGTTTACTAAGTTGTATTGGAAAGATTTTTGAAAGACTAGTCAAATCTAGAATGGATACTTATATAGACGATAACAGAATACTAATTAATGAACAGTTCGGGTTTAAATCGCAGCACTCCACTATCCATCAAATACACAGGTTAACCCATTATATCAAAACAAACCGTAAATTACAAAAGTCAACCGGCACGATACTACTAGATCTTAAAAGCGCCTTTGATCTCGTTTGGAGAGATGGTATAATCTATAAAATGAAATGTCTCAATTTTCCCTTATATATACTAAAAACGGTAAAGTCATTCTTAAAGAATCGCAAATATTTTGTCCAGATCGCCAACTGTGCATCAAATACGGAAGAACTTTTCAGTGGTGTACCTCAAGGAGCAGTATTAAGCCCACTGTTATTTAATCTATTTATAAATGATATTCCTAAATCGAACAACTGTGAAATAGCTTTATTTGCGGACGACATAGCCATTTTTACTGCCGATGAACTAGGGTCGAATATTACGTCAAAATTACAGTTGTACATAAACGACTTAACTGCTTATTTCAATAAATGGAAACTACGTTTAAATACCGCAAAATGTGAAGCAATATACTTCACTCGGTGCCGGACCTCGAGAAAATTGCCTGATAGACCAATCATACTTATGGGCTCTTCTTTACAGTGGAGTCGATCAGTGAAGTATCTCGGAATTCATTTAGACCAAAGGCTAACATTTAAAAGCCATATCAATAGCGTAATTGAGAAAACAAGTAAGTTACTGAAATCTCTCTATCCGCTCATACATAGAAATAGTAAAATGAATATTGATAGTAAAATACTTGTCTATAAAGCGATGATCCTACCTATTATATTGTATGGGGCTCCCTTATGGGCAGAGCTACCGAAAACTCATATTCAAAAGTTACAAATCGTTCAGAATAAATTCCTAAAAATTATTAGGAACTTACCTAGAAGATACGAAGAATAAGTAAAGATAAAATTAATTGAAATACTCATTAACGAATCTAAAATAAAATATATATCTGAATTACATTTTATAGATAATCAATTAATACAAACGTTAGGATTTTCAATCTAAACATATTTTGATTATGCATAAATTGCCTATTATTTCAAAGCTAATATACATGCCTCAGGTATGTACATATGGCATGTTGAAAGTGTAGTGATTTTTATAGTTTTAAGTTTAGTGTAAGATTAGGTTAAGATGGGCTGAATTAATCATTTAAGATAATTGTAACACAATTAATTGAAGTAAATCGCTAATATCATTAATTAACCATTTAATTGTAGTAAAGCTCTATTAAATAAGTAGCTCATCTCAATATATAAATCACTTATAAGAAAACCAAATTTTGTTAAGTTATGCCAATAAATTATTATTATTATTATTATTATTATTAAAGGTCGTGTCTCACAACCTGTCGCCTTCTTCCTTCATACAAACTCTTAGTTCATATAAGTATAGTGTACATAGTTTGATGGCATTGTTAAAATATTAGATCTAGGTTTTTTACATTTTATACATATGTATGTACATATTTAAAGTATAAAATGGTCTTATTTAAATTACACATTTTTTACGTGTAAAAAACCGTGTAAATTACATAATGTAGTAAAGTGTAAAGTCCTCAGGCTTATTAAAACATTAGCGGAAGGCAGTTTTCTATATTTTGATAAGTATTTCTTTTTTGTAATGATTATTAATTTACATCTGAACATTTTGTTATTTTTAGATATTTTACGACCATTCCCTTACTAAAAAAATTAGAAGCCCTTAATTATAAAGCGACTGCAACAATTCAACAAAATCGATTGAAAGACAATGAGCTTGAAAAACGACATCCCTACCGTCTCTTGGGAAACGCTACGATGGCTATTGCCATTGGCCAACTTGGGCCCGATTAAAGGTGCCTAGAATGTGTAGGTTAAAATCCTGCACAAGTAGAACTAGGAACAGATGCAAGAAGTTTAAGGATAATGCATACGAGAAGGCCCACACCACACAAATGTGAGGGTGATCTTTCTCGAAAAATGAAAATATTTTTCAGGATAAAACTGCGGAATCTGGAACTTGGTGTTTTAAAGGTCAACTCATCAAAATTTTACAAATTAATTCTAAGGTGATTCTAAAATTAAGTGTCATATTTGTGATAGTTGGGCGTTATGTCATACATTTATACAAAAAATTATCAGCTGGTGCTTAGGTATACATTTATTATCACAATTGTACCTGGTCTTTAGTTCCATGAATATTTTTTTTTTTTGTTTTATTTCAATAAGTACCTCCTATTTGTAACATCAGGACTCGAAAGGGATAGAAACTTAAACTAGTTTAGCTAAATCGGATTGATTAAACCACGGTCTGTCTAGGGTATTAAGCTCATATGCGTTGCGCCGACGGGTTGGTTTCTTACATATTGATTTTGTTACTACAAAATAAGCACTTTCTGAACCAGTCTTGAAATTGTTACGAATTTTTAACTCGGTTTTTGAAATTTTTGATTCTAATATGTGAAGAAATTCTAAAACTATAAGTAAAGAAATGAGTTATTTAAATTTTATCTGTAAACGTAAATGTAAATAATTCTGATGTTATGACTACCTAAGCTAAGACAAAAAAATCAAGTTTTTTAAATATTATTTTATGTAATTTCCCGTTTTAATTGATTTTTTGAAATTCTACCATTCATAGAAATTAGAAAATTTTGAAAAAAACTTTTTTTTAATAATTATGTATTCACAAACCATAATAAAAACTCCCCAAAGCCGTTGAGCATTGGTCCTTTCTGCGAAAGAATGACAAGAAATTATGTAGCAGCCTTTTGTTTGTTTTAACGGGACACTTTACTTTCTAATTTTTGGGGATTTTTTTTTTGTCAATATGCCCAATGTTCCCCAATTTTTAGACTAAAAATTATTTTAGTGTTCTGAACCAAGCAATCTAACCTTTTTGTCTTCGAAATCTCCCAAATACTAGTGATGTTTTACTTGTTCCATTATAGCTTTTTAGTTTTATTTTATTCCCTATTGGAAGATAAATAAATTAACTTATATTTTTCAATGGAACAGGCTGAAGGACAAGCCGACTGACATGCTGGCAGACAGAACTGAGACATGAAATGAGATATTGTATTTCATAAACTTGATTTATAAGAGGCGTATTTTAAATCTTGCACATCAATCTTAATTTATTCCAGCTATAATACAAAATTAAGTCGAATAAAAATTTGGATAATAACAGATTTAGGTTAGGTTATAATAACAGATTGTTTACCATTTCCATTTACCAAACGATGTCATCGTTATTCATCAATATTTGAATAAATAATTTTTCCACTCTAACAATGTCACAACCAAAACAAGCTTTGATGATCTACTTAAATATTCAACCACGCGCTTAATATCCCTTGCGCAACGATAAAAATATACAGATACATAAATAATAGCATAGCGATTTAAAAAATAAAAAAAAAAAAGTTCTGTTGCCATATCTACATATATCTCCTTTTTTGTCTCAATCTATTTTTTTCTATTAATCTTTAAGGCAAAGCATCCATAGATAGACGAGAACATTGTATTGATTTGAAATTTTCATCGATTTTTAATGTATAAATTCCATAAAGTTTGTTCATTGAGTGGAAAAGTTTGTTGTGCTGCCAATATGTACCAGAGTATACATATATTATGTATTTAAATGATAATGTATACTTTTTGTATACCGCCCCCCCCCCCATACAAACATATAAAATAAGTTGAATATTGTTATATATTCGATTCGGATCGTTTGACGAACCATCGCCAAAACCATTTTCAACATAAACATGCATAAATATAAAATGTAATGTACGTTGTAGACATATTCAATTCAAATTTTGGATACATATGCGATTTTTTGTATCGAACGATATAAGTAAGTATAAAATTAATAGGAAAACGATCGTTGGTTGGAAAATTGGTTTCTTACCAAAACAAAATTGATAGACGTTTCATTTGATAACATTTTCTTCCTACTTTTATGTTCATCTGCAATCTGAGAAGAATAAATAAACTGTTCTTTTCAGCATAAACATACATACAAGATATCATGTGTTAATGGTAACGTCTTAGTATATTATAAAAAGTTATGTCTTGTGTTATGTGAAAGCTAAATTTTCAATCATACAATACTTTTGCACATTCAATAAGGTACACCTCAACATCTACAATATGAATTCTTAAAGTTGGAGAAAAGAAAATTTACCTTTATGAACTTTTTCTCTTCACAAATATAATTCAATTGAATTGTAAAATTGAAATACAATAAAAATATTTTTATTTTTTTTTTGATTTCAATTGATTCAATTTCCTTTTATTATTATTATGCCATTGTGTATTTCCTCTGTGATCAGGGAATACCTATTCAAATAGCATAGAAAAGAAATAAATTAAATAAGTTTTTATTTATGGTTATGTAATACCTATAAAGGCTTCTGAGGTCGGGAGCGCTGGCGGCTCGAGGCGGAGGAATTCGGATTAGCCGCAGAATTTAATTGTATTTGAAAAAATAATTGTTTAATTTTTCGTTAGACACTATTGTAATAAAATTAGGTGCTCACCAATTAGCGGAATCTTAATTTGGCTACTCGTACATTGTTTTTTAACAGACTAATTAGCATAGCGGTAGCGGTTGGATCAAAACTCGATTTTTTAGGGCTTGGAGTAATGCGGCGCAAAATTGTTGTCAAAATATTTTATCCGCTGATTTATTCAAAATGCTGTTGTGATATTATCGCTTTGCACCATTAATATAAACCAATAAGAAAGTGATTGATATATCAGCACGTTTAGGTTTGATTTTTTTTTTTAACAAAAATATGTCACTAATACCCTATTCCCTAAGCAAGTTTGAATAAGCTACAAAACTAAAGTATATATAAAAAACTTATTTAGATGCAGCTGTACCTTATAGTAGAGGGAGATTATAATTTCTCTCATGATAGGCTAGAACCTCGATTAATGAGCCACCTCTACCAAATTAAAGAAGGATCATCCAGCCGGATAACCGACCACCTGTAATTAAGATAAATATTACTGTCTAATATTAACCTCAAAATCTAGATCCAGCCCAAATCCCTTCATGACTATGGTTGCGGAAGGAAGGTGTTTCACATGTCCAATAATCTCAGCGTATTAAAGGAATGCGAGGAACTATTTGGATTCAGTTCACGCGTAATTCATTTTAAGCAGAATATGACCGTATCTTCAAATCCAATATCATTGAAAACAGTTTCACATAGACAAATGAATTTTTAATATACAGTAAGTGACCAAATTATTAGAACTACTTTGAATACTGATAATTTATTTAATTTACTAAACATTTTAAGCGCGTGGTTACATTAAAATATTATGTTTATTTAATTATTACACTTAGCTATATTTCTATTTAAAAAAAAAAAACTATTTCTACCACAGCTAGCTCAAAATATTGAAAAGATTAATTTTTCTCTAGGCCTAGTTCTACATTTCAGACACCAAATTGTGTCCACGCTTTGACCTTACTAGGCTAGAAGCACCTCTGAGGGTGATACAAATTAAAAAAATATATAATAAATTTAGTACAAGGTAGTACATATTAAATTTAGCACTTATAATATTTAGTACAAAAGTAGAATTATATTTAAAGCACCAATAATTAATTGGTTACTTAAAAAACAATGTTTACTTGTGTACTAAATATTTTTACTGGCGCTAATTTTCTACAAAGCGGTTCTAATAATATGATCACCGACCGTATTTTACTGAAATTAGTTCGGTATTAGTAAAAATTTCAGAACGTACGACCAAGACGACGAAGCTAAAACTTCCGGATGACAATTGTCCCTCCATGCATCCTTTACACAGTTTTTAGTTGCTTTTTTTTCAATTGTTCAGCACAAAACAACACAATCTCCTAGTTACCGCGTCCCCGGTTAGAGCCGCCAGTTATAAAAAGCTGTCAGATTTCTGGAACTGAAATTATTATTATTTTACTCTAACTTTCTGCTTTACTTTTTTTTCTAGACTAGTTTTTCCACCGGAGAGTTTAGAAGGAGTGCCGAGCTTTGATTCCATCATGATTTTTCTTCTGCGTATTTCCATGCGTTCATTCAAATTTGAATTACCCATAGCAAATAAATGTTGCTTGACGTTGTTGAGCCTCTTCATCCCGTCTACTCGCCAAAGGAAATCCAAGAGAGTTTTCGAACAAGTTGCACAAACAATATTGAATACGTTGTGGCCGAGAACATTATAAGAAGATTAATAAATTGGAAAAATAAAAATTAAATTTTTCTTGAATCCTCAAGTATGTTTTGGTTTAGTATTTACATTTTATTCCGAAATTCAAGTGCCATACCTGTTGGGGTACAGCCATGAACAATAGAAAATATTAATTTCTAATTTGTTCCAATGAACAGCTGGCACTTTAATCCCAAGTTAATTTGTTGAAATATTTTTCTTAGTTGTTAGAATAAATGAAAAACTCGTTTCCCAAACACTCGACTTATAATTCACAATATTTTATTCGCTGTTATGATTTGGCTTTACAAATATTTAAGTTTTTAAGCTTTGATGTTACTATATTGAAATATGACAAAAGATTGCCTTCAGAAAGGAAAATTATTATTCTAATTAAAATTAAAAAATGTCAACCTCGAAAAAACCATTAGGATTGCCTTGTTCGAAATTATGGCCTAATAATGGGTTTTTCGATTGTCATGTAAACATAGCTTAAGTTGCTATAAGATTAAAGTAAACTGTACTAATTATACAAATAATATGGATTTGAATTATTCTACTGTATACTGTAATAAACAACAATAACAATAATTGAAATGACATTTCGTATAAAATTAAATTGTGTTTACAATGGTGATATTATTGTTATTCACTAATTATTATAATAAATTAAATTAAAAATATGGATTCTTCAACTGAAGTTAAGTACAATACATAAGTGTTTTCTATCTTATAACTAATTGTGTTTAATTCTTTTTCAGCTGCTGAACAATACCTTAAATATGAAACTGATGTAATAACACATCAGTGTTCAATCAAGATTTAAAAGAGGATTTTTGATGAATCGGATTATAAAACTTCTTGCCTAGTTTGATTTAGTGATGTACCATCGAAGAGAAATATTGATATATTTGGAAAACATCGAATCTCAAATATCGATGTCATTGACACATCGGTGTTCACCAAAAATTACATGTAGCCTAACACAATGCATACATAATGCATTTAGCAAAACTTCGTAAAATATCAAACAATCGAATTATGATCTCATAGTTTTTATCGAAATGGATCGGAATTTGACCGGATTTTTGTGTTTTTCGACATGACCGTTGCGTATGTACTAACCATTTAGGTTGGTTTTTCGAAATCTTGGCTTTTAAAATCTTGGTTTTTCAGACAAGAAAATCTTGGCTTTTTTAAATCTTGTTTTTTCACCAAATCTTGCAATTACAAAATCTTGCCTAACAATATAGTGCAATTAGTTTTCTTTTTAGTAGGTGTGATTAATAAATTCTATATAATCCACTCCTATGTGCGGCACGCAGTGTGACATGTTTGCTGATCCCGGCTCCTACGTCCACCGAAGTTCAAATCAAAAGCCCCGAAGAGAGTTACCAAAGCCGTTAGCCTCTAAATTTTTTTAAAATAGAACAACAATGCTTTTAACCGAAAATATTTTTATTTTTGTAAACCAAGATTTTGAAACCCAAGATTTTGAAACCCTTTTGAAACCCAAGATTTTGAAAAACCAAGATTTTGAAAATCCAAGATTTTTGGCAAAAACAAGATTTTGAAAATCAAGATTTTGTAAACCAAGATTCCGTACCCAACCCGAAAGATACATAATCGCAAATCTGATCTCAAAAGCTCGGTTTTGAGAACCGAGATTTTGAAAACCGATATTTTGAAAATCCTCATGCAACTGTACAAACAGTGGCAAACGAATATTCAACAGTTTATGATCATTAATAATGGCTTGATTGATGGGTGTCTCCACAAAATGGCGAATCATAAACTTTCGAAAACATAAAGTACCGAAAAGAAAACAAATTGAAATCCCGACTCCACAAATCCCGACTAAACAAAAACCCGACTGCAGACAATCTCAAGCTAATCAAATTAAAGCGATTTTTTGAGTATGTATTGTATATTATAAATACATTGTATAACAGCGAAACGAAAATTTATTGAAGAATTAATAAAATTTATAGAAAAACAAAAATAAAATATTATGATTTATTAAATCATCATAATTTGTTTTTTTTGCTTTTCTAATTAAAAAATTATATTTTATTACTACATATTTAAAAATTTCATTCAACTTAAAAACAATAATATAGACATTTTCCGCTTTAAAAAAATTATGAATTAATACAATCGTATTTTATGGGCAAATCCCTTAAGCCAATTTACTTTTGATTTTTCACTTTTTTCTCTTAAAACTAACTGCAATCGTTTAGTTACACGAACATATTCACTTTTGCTGACACGCTCTTCCCCAGCATTTAACGAGTAATGCGAGTCTTTACCACAATATGCTCTTTTCCTAGCAGTTTTAATAACTTATAAACACCAAGATGAGGCTTAGAAGTAATTATTTGGAGATGTCTATGCCAACCTTCCACACTGTTTTGGGACCTTGGCAAACTTTCTTCAAGAAGATCTGCCACTGACCAGAAATCCTTCGGATAAGAAGGTTCAATAATTTTTTATTGATTTTTAATATTTCCTATTATTTCCAAATAAATAATTTTTCAAACCATATGACAATTTTTTGGCAATCAGAATCAAACTTTTTCAATTCATTATAATAATTTGGAATTTCATCTGATCGACCAAACGGCGCAGTGGTTAAAGCTGCGGCGGTTGGATCGGGAGGTACCGGGTTCGAATTCATTTATGGGGGTGGGATGGAAAAGGGATTTTTCATCATCCGATTGCGATCGGTGATGAAGATGAACACATTTATGACCCCCTGATAAGAGTGCAGAATCCATGGGCCGACCCATCTTTCATGTCAGCACTTTAGGTTGGCATGAAGCAATGCAATATGCAGGTGGTTTATACCTCGAAATGGAAAAAATATCCCTTAAAATGGCTAGCAGGAAGGAACAATTTGGCTGCCGAAACAATTGCTTTTTGAAAATTAAAAATGGTGAATTTTGGATCTAGATGTATTTCATTTTCGCATACAATCGTGAAAAGTTGAAAAATAATCTAATAATCTAGCGTTTTATTGTGATTATAAAGTGATTTAGTGGATAATTTTATTTGGAAAGGTAATTGAGTTCCAAGTGTTTTTGTGTTTGTGTTGAATTGGAAAAGAAGAGCGATGAAAAATATTGATACTAAACTGTTAATGCGTAGGCCTGTGAATGTCAAAATGGCTGACATCATCGCGAAAAGTAAAACTTTAACCAACCTATTTTCGTTTCATTTTAAAATATCTAAAAATAATAAATAAATAATATTGATCCGAAAATCATAATAAATAAATTTGATAGTAATTGAAATTAAAAGTGCCGGATAACTAATATTCTAGCGTTTTAATGTGATTATAAAGTGTTTTATTGTAGTGTGAAGTGGATTATTGTTTTTATTTTGAAATTAAAATTAAAGAAATATCATTTAACGCGTTTTACGCTTATATCGCTAGCGAAATAAATAAAATAATTTTTTTTCAACATTTATCCACCCCTAAAGTTTTCTATACACAAATTGTGCAATTCACAAGCGCCTATAGTGTTGGCATCTTTGTAAAACGGTGGTTGGTATTGCTAAATTTTGGTTTCGGCTGTGGAGTGATTTTAATAAGCAGAAAGCTTGCTCAACTGTAGTTCTTGCGGCTGGGTGAGGCTTGTTAAATTTTGTTGTTTGGATGCTTGAAGTTTGGAATTTTTAAGGGGTGAAGCGGGCCAGAAATGTGTCTTAGAATGCGCCAAGTCACCATATATGCTCTAGGCGTTGTCCAATATGTTGATTGTTGCAAGTCTGTTTGCTGGGATCTGTTTTCTTGGATCACTGACATCGTGCATTGCTCCGGTTTTGCCAACGGAAGCACTTGAAAGTGTCTTGTTGAGATCAGCGGTGGCTTGCCTTTGGAAGATGTGGAATTTTTCTGTTGAAATACAGTTGTACGTTTGATTTTGACCATGGGATTTCGATGTGAGTGCAATCGATGGCTCCCAAGACATTATTTCGCAGCTTCTCTTTTGAAGTCCGTGGATTGTTATTTTTGCTTTTCGAGTGATGGTCGTTTGATAAGTTTACGGTTCTCGTAACCGTGGAAACTGCCAACTTGGCAGTGGTCTCGTGGTCGTGGCTCCTAGCAGTCCCAAATCTATCATCAACTTGTCTAAATGTTTATTTGTTCACCAAGTGCCAAACGTATATTTAAACTTTAATTTTGACATCAGCTAAATAAATTCCTTCCTATTCTGAGTACATTGTGATGTGTGGAATGAAATGAATTGGAATTACTTTGTTGCTGGATTATAGAAATTATGTGGTGGTCTGAAAAATTATTGTTGAAACAGTGTTTTCAAATTGATTTGTGACTGGATATGTACTTGCAGCGTTTACTCAATGAGTGATGATGTCTTCTAAATTGAGCGTCTGTGTAGTTTTACTAACTTTATGGTGTTTTGTAGTTTTGGGATGAATTGTAGGGGGTGACTGCAAATGCTTCGTCGTCCGAATCGAGATCACTTGATTCGACAAAAGACATTTTTTAGTGTGTGTTTTTGTTTTTGTTTAATTTAATTAATTAAAACTTTGGACTCTGCAAATTTGAATCTGTTCACTTGAAAATGTACATGACGTTTTAAACGATGAACCATCAGAATAATATACATTACGGTGAGCAACGCTGAAACCAGCAAGAGTAATGGGGTTTCCCAGTTTGCCTATAATATTGTTTAGTTTCGTGTGAACTCAAACAACACACAATAATGAAACAGTTGTATGTATACGAGTTGTGTCTTTGTATACATCGCAGAGGTGTATCTTTCCATGGCACACTCAATTGTTTGTATCGTCTGGCTTATATATACATTGCCGATTTTGGTAACACCCAATGGATGTGCGTGAATAATGCATGGGTGGAGAGTAAAAGTGGTATCAGACGGAAGCAGTGGAATCGAACTACTATACCCTACCTCAATCACATAAAGAAATTTATATTTATTATACTCTCTTATGTTCATTGTCGGTCGTCCATCTATTTTAACAGTTCTGTGTTTGCTATCACGGGGTACAAACTCGGAATGCACTGCTGGTAAGCAGGGTCAAAACCAAGTAATTAAGGTACACGCTCGACTGTTTAAGTTGTTTCTATGTATAAAATCCCCTCTTTTTGTTTCATTTTCAATGGTAGTCTGAGAGAATCATGCATACAATCAAGCATCGGAGCATTCTTTTGTATTGGTGAGGGTCCAATAGGATTTGAATGTTGACTGCGCAGAGGGTGAGACAGTTTTAACACGATCAAGGCCACAAACTTATTACTTTGAATTTGTACTTTTTGCACAATTTAACCCTCATTAATAAAAATCAACAAGTGGTTATGCATTTGATAGATTAAGAGTACGATTTCTTTTATAATGGTGCCAAGGGGATTGCATGCCAGATGCGTCCCGGTGGACGGCATTTTCCAACCAAATTTGTACTGCACTCGTTTTGTGAATGTTTTGTATGGGTTCAGGTGGAGCACAGGCGGGGGAAATTGGGTTACCTTAGATTATTTTAAATTAAATTATGTTGTGTTAAAATAAATTGGCCGTTAGAATGATGGGGGCTCGTCTGTCCTCTTTGAATGACAACCATCGTCCCATTAAATAAATAATAATTGTGATAACATCAAATTGGATATTAATACACTAGAATTGAGACAGGTTACGGTGAAGAGGATAGGAAATGGCAATGGTGGTGTCTGGTTTGCTATCTATTAATCGCTTAGGAGACTGCGGAATTAGGGTAAGATGTGTGCCCGTGAATACTGAAGTTCAGATTATAATAATTATTCATTTAAGTAATATAATTTGGTATTATGGTGTTTTATTAATTAAATGTAGTTTTCAGAGTCGCCTGGAATTTGTATTTTAATTTTATTTTTTAACAAGTATACTTATAGTACCTAATCGAATTTTTGGTAAGTCTAGGTGTTGGGGTGCTGTAACATTATCATTTAAATGATTTTATATAAATTTTATAAAATAATTGAATCTATAATTATATATTTTCTTTTTCTAGATCGGTAGGAACTAGATAATTAGTTTTTAGTGAAATTTTATGTTTAAATGTTTAGGTTTTTAATATTTAGGTTAATTCTTATTGCAGTACATAATAATTAAGCAATTAGATACAGAAGGACCATGCAAATTAAATAAGCGCTGTTATTTTAATATTAGCTTGTAATTTTATATTTTCTTAAATATTTTATCAGGTAATTTAATGAAAGGCGGACAGGGGTGAAGATACCACATTAATAATTTGTAAGTCCTGATTTAGATTTAGGGAGTCCTGAGTATTTGGCCCTGGATTCCAGAGAAATGATCACCTAATAAAGTAGTTACATTGTGCTGTCCCAACTATCCATCGTTTTTGTTATATGTTTATGGGTGTACGGCATGTGCCCGGGAGTCCGGGAGATCCTGCTATAATGCTTGGCCGTACATTCAAAATCAATCAATCAATATTAATATTGCTCAAATTCGATGGTTCCGTGACCCTAACAGCTGCTCTCAAACGTCGATTTTTTTCTCTCTGAGCTTCTGTATTAGGTAAGTACGATTAAAGTATTGACTGAGCTTTCTACAGTAATTTTGGATGGTTTGTCCGGCGATTGGGCTGCCTGATTCTTAACGAAATCATTTGCCTTATAACAGTGTAATTTATAAGCTCGCGGAGCATGATTATGATTTGTAGGTATTTTGGTTATTTTATGAGAATCATTTTCGTTAGTTTTTGAGCTTACTCTTGATTTACAGCCAAACTATTACTAAAATAATTGTGAAACTTATATTATCAACGCACTGGAACAATTGATCTAATTTTCGTATATTTTATCTTTGAAGTATATATCAAAGGTAAAATGATTCGAAAAGTCTGGAAAGTAAAAACGAAATATACATAAATATAATAACATAGGTACAGTAATGTAATAGCGCAAACCTCGAAAAAATCCCGAGTTTTAAAAACAAAATATCGCGCGAGATTTTATTTTTAAAAGTCGGGATTTTTTCGAGATTTTCCAGATTTTGTGCCGTCAGGATTTTATTGCGTTAGGATTTTATTGAGTCAGGATTTTACTTAGATGAGTATTTATTGGATCGAGATATCGTTCAGTCGGGATTTTGTGGAGTAAGATTTTATTACTCCGGATTTTCTGAATCAGGTTTAACTACCATACCCTGATTGATGTTGTACTAAAAATAATGGTGGCAAATTGTATTTAATTAGTTTCCTACTTTTAACTTTAATTATTCGCTTTAATAATGTGAGGACGTAACTGGTCGCTCGAGTGTTTTTCAGAATTCCGTTTTGATTTACTTGTCGTACGAAACTTGAAGTAACCTGAGTTTCGTTATTAGTATTAAATACACATATTTATGATTTCAAACAGACAGATCGCAATTCAATTGACTATTTCCTGTCGAAAGTGTATTGGAACAATGTACTGTCCAAAGAAAGTGTTAGCAGTTCAGTTGCTATTTTCAATCAGTTATTTTACTACAGAAAAGGTGCATTATTCGGAAAGGTCACGGGTTTACGAAGAAATTTGGATTTTTGGAAATCTGCCGTAACCAAGCACACAAGAAATTTAAGCATTCAAGTTTCCATTCGGTTTATTTACAATTTAAGTGTCTTAGAAAGCATTTTGCATGTTTCAAGAGATTCTTATATAATAATTATATTATTAACGGAAGAAGGATTGCGCTGTAATCAGAAAATATTCCGGAAGTTTATTAGTTTCAAAACCAATACTATAGGCCTACCATCGATCATGTTGTTTGTTGTTAGCATTGATTTTGAAACTAACAAACTTCCAAAACATTTCCAGGCAGGATCTAAATCTATCAATCCTGTATTTTTATCGATGATGTGGCACGCTTCTAGTGTTGTTTTACATGAATGATAAACAGTTAGGTTTTTGAATAATTATGCAATTTTTTTAATATTCGTTTTATATGAAAATATCAGCCAACAAATTTTGCGAAACTGATCACGTCCTTTTTCAACGAGATTTAAACGTTTTCTATGAGTAATCGGCTATCCCCCCCCCCCTCCGGCTGCTAAAAACTTATTCTAAATCTAGCCGGCAATTAGCCTTTGACTACTCTCTAAATGGTAAACTGCTCAAAAAAGTCGGCAGGATTACTGATTTGGGTGTCGTGTTGAGTTCTGATTTATCGTTTAATGACCATACTGGTATTATCATCAACAAAGCGTACTCTTAATTATGATTTATTAAATCTTACTCCAAAGATTTGCATAAATCTCCAATCTTTGAATAACCCCACGCTTTATTCGTGCGTTCGCAACTTGAATATGCAAGCGTTATTAAGTTTCCGTCGTACGACACTCACGCGCAAAAAGTATCGAATTGTTCAGAAGCAATTCTCAATACTCGTTCTCAATAAATTACCATCGACTAATCGAGCTAATCACATATAATTGCCATACATTCAACGGTGTGCCCTTCTGGATCTTCAGTGGCTGTCATTTGTCTAGGCGTATGTGTGGCAGTGCTACATTTCCGCGTAATATTCTTTGTAGCAAAGTTGATTATTCGAATTTCTTGTCACTTGTTAATTTGGACACATCGTAATGTTCTCCCTCGAGATTTTTTATACATTCCTTCGGCAAATTTGATAAAAAATTTTGATAAATAAATTTAATTTTTTTAACTTTGCCTCAGAGTCCGAAAAAACAAAAAAAAAAAACAAATGTCGAAAAATGGTATCTCGGGAACAACTTCTTCGATTTAGATTTTTTTTCGTCAATCTGCTACTGCTTCTATGGGTGAAGGCGCACCATTGAATTGGGTTTAAGTTGGATTTGATTTTGAATCATATTTCAATCAAGCTCTTATTTACCTCTGACGTCCGTTTTTCTACTTCCTCTCACAGTGTTCTACAACAATAAAACATACATCGCACATACTCGTATATCATTGTGAATCATCCAATACTACAGAGTTGTAGATATTAAAGTTCCGCTAGTGGCTTTGGCTAACGCAGGCGTTGCAAGTTCTGCTTTGATTCTTCCAATAAACTTTACAATTCGCCACGAATCCAGTTTAATTTTCACATTTGGGCCGGGAGCTTAGTACTCATTCGAGTATTTTGGATCTAAAATTGACTGTGACGTCTGATTACCGACCCACCAATAACTAATTCTCTAACCTCTTTAGATCATAGTGCGAGCGTTGAACCAAAGAGGTAACATGGTGGACGTATAGACTGTGGAACAAACTTGATGGAGAGATCTTTGTTTTACCATATACTGTGGACAAGTGACAAGTCTAAACAAATGTGAAAGCAAAGACGCTGAGAGACAGATCATTCCGGTCCAAACTCTATATTTCCTTTTCCTGTTCTCGTTTATACCATGGGTGCAATCTTTAAGTGTTTTAAATAAAGCAAAAGTTCAACTCTCCACACATTAGATCGCCAACATAAACATTATTGGACAAAATATTGGCAACATTGGGATATTTCACTTAATACATACTTGTGCTGTCTAAATCGTAGCATAATCTCAACTAATGATGATTGAATGGTAGGGCCAATTTCTAGCGTACCATTTATTGGCAAGTTTGTTGTTACTTTGTTGAACCATCAAATACTACTTTTAAACAAGTGGTTGTGATTTGTTTTGCACCCCACGATGCGGTAATTACTATGAATTTGGGTTTGGCTGGCCTAGAAATTTTATGTGGCCAAGAGCGTCGTATTTTGAGAAAAATCATGATATAGTGAATACAATGTTTTATCTCGCTGAAGAGGCGCTTCATTAACAACAGCCTCCTGTATGCAATATTGAATGTTGATCCTAGCTCTTCTGGTTGAAACTAAAGAGGAAGACGTATACTAAATTTATTGGCGACCGAGATTTTCGTGGTTTTCGAAAACAGTTATTCACATATATCGTCGTTGGAATACTCAGCAATGTTCTTGGAACATTTTCTTCTTTCCAGAATCTTTCTAGCGGGGACTCGACTACCGTCATTACATTTACACTAACTGCTTTATAACTATAGCATCATCAATCATTAATTTATTCATTAGGTTTCTTTTGGCAAAATGAGAGCTTTGAAACCCTTTTTGGAAATGAAACTGACTTCAGATGCTGAATCTAATAATGCTTTACATGAATGAAAAGAGCCCTTTGTATTTTGTACTGTACATTCACCATTGCTGTGAGTAAAATACATAAACACGCAGCCTTTGTGAAGTGTATGTATATTGGGCACATCAATGGGATGAAGATCTTCGAGTCCCTCTTCCTCGCAGTAACAGACGTCAGATCGTTTACGGTCATATCTTTTTAGTAGCTTATCTAGCGCTTCCGACATATATCATTCATATATCATATATCATTTCGTAAAATGCTTGACAATCGATGTAATTTCCAGAACACTTCCGCGAGTTTGATTCACTTATCAACTCAATGTTGGGCACTGCAGTATTTCCAAATGGTTCATTTACTGTATACTGTATTAATGTCACCAATGGCAGCGTAGTATATGTCTGCCGCTGCAAAGAATTTCGATACCTCATCACTGTTGTGCGTAAATAATTAGATTTCAGCTTCTAGTCTGTCCTTCCATCTTTCCAGGCATACATTTTTATTATTTTTAATTTTGCCTTCCCATTCCCACAGATATTGATAGTTTTGGTCGAAATTTTGTACAAAGATAGATTTTAGTAACAAGCAGATTTTCTCAAAAACGGGACCGACGATTTTTTTGTTATGTTGATGATAAATTTAACAATTCATCATCTACTGTTCACAAAATTTCAAGTCGATTGAAGCATTGCGTGAGGGTCATTTTAACAAGAAGAGGTAATATACATTTGTTGATCTGTTTTCCGAGGTAATATCGAACTTTTCGAAAAAATATTTTTCTACAGTTCACACACTTTCCAAATTCCAACAATTGTTCCCCAGCTATCTTTAAGTCAAAATTAATATATTACCATTTAATATGGATTTAAGTTTCTAAATTTAATTAAAATAATATCGTCAACATTTAAAAACAAATTATATCTAGAAAGCTTTCAAATAAAGAAGACATTCCCATTTCTGGACGTTGACATTTCTGTGGCGTTTTATTGACATTTTATCACTTTTTGATCGATACATTATTTGTGAATTGCTTTAATAAAATCGCATTTAAAGATATTATTTCTTAGTAATAAATTCTCTTGGTAAGGTCGTATATAAATTTTAATAGCAAACGACTATGGGACGCCTTTAAAATAATATCCCGTCATTAGAGTGGACCAATTTTAAGGGAAAGGCGCTGGGAGATATTGAAAATGAAATACTATGTGACAAGGAGGTGAGATTCGGTAAAAAAGATTATTAATGTTATTAGCGATGCCCCGTCCAGACTGAAGCACTGAGTAAAGCATTATATCGGCCAACTCTCACGTTGCTTACTTAATGTTGTGACTTAATTGAAATATAATTTACCGCAATATTAAATTTTAAACGAAATGGCGGATAAATTGTTAATCACATGTATTTAGCAAATAGTACCGTTATAAAGTTGGTCCTGACCTTCGACCGAAACCTACGCCACGCAAATTGAACCAGCATTTTTGATCACTCCATAAATTAACTTTGATTATTTGAGTAATTCGCCTTTCTTTACCACAATAAGTATCAACAATGGGTATTATAGGTACTATAAAGTGTTTCTACTTATCACATCAACCCGTATGCTATATATTGTCCCAATATTTTTTATCACCCCTTTAGCACTTTTGATACACCGGTTGATTCGGCTCAAAGGACCAATGTTTAGACTTCAATAAGTATTCAAATGTGTGAATTTCTGAACAACAGTCTTAGGTACCGGTGCAGACCTAGTTGGACGCCAGGAAAATGTCCTTTTAAAATAGCTTCAGGTATATTAGCAGTACGTGTAATACGAGCATACAACAAATTTGTTTTATTATTAATAGTAATTATAGACTGTATTTATTATGAACAAACAAAAATTAACAAATATTTGACTGGTAAATATTTATAAATAATATAAGTGTAAAAAGTATGAAATTTTAATAACAATAATGATTAAAATAAACTTATTTAGATAAACTTTGTGACTACCAACATCGTTGAGGCGGCCAAATTCCTTCATGAGATACAGCGCCAGCAGAAGAAGAAGCATAAGTCCCAACAATACGGGAAGAAATTAGGGATTCCAATGCTAGGTTTCACTCTCCGATATCGTATTTTATATTTTTTTATTACTCTTTCATACAAAATGAAGTGGGGGTGGGTCGTTGACGCTCGAAGAGGATAGACGTGTTTTTGTCGTCCTCTTCGCAAATTTAATTTAAATTAATTTTATTTATTTTTTGTTTAAAATTGTTTGTGTTGTATTGTGTTGTTTTAGTGTTATAAATATATAAAAAAACATAAAAACATAAAAACATAATATAAAGTGTAAAGTGAAATTATTAATAATAATAATAATAATAAAAAAAATATTATAAACGGTTGTTATAGAGAAGTGAGCTATATTAGTTTAAATGTGCGGTATCGTGATTTTATTTGCATCGCGTAATAAGTAGTTTTCGCTTAAATTAATTAATATCGCGTGTGATTTTGTGTAATTGGTTTCATATGTAATGAATAGTGTAGTGTAAATTGTAACTATTAAACAGTTGACGTGAAAAGATATGAACAAGGAGAAACATGATCAAAAAAAAAAAAAAAAAAAATATTAACGGGATCGTTATACAGGTATTTTCATGCCACATACATTTATTGGTCTATATATACGTATATGTATGTGGTATGAATTGTGTAAAACAAATTTTGTTGTTTTTTTATTTTTTTATTTTTTATTTTTTTATTTTTTTATTTTTTATTATATGATTTTGCTTCGGTTAGGGTTGTGTATATTGAAGACTGGAGCACCACAGATTCCATCTAGTGGAAAATTTTGTAACTGAGCTGATAGTTAATTTGTTGTTGGAAATTATTGTAAATAATTCCAGAATAAACTCATGTTATATGGTTTTTTGCTTTGTAAATTTTTTTTCTGTTTTACAAATTCACTCTTGTCTATTATTATATTTTAGTAACTAAAATTCGTTTTATGTGTTTTCGTATTAATTAAGAAGCAAAAAGCGATAACCGTAATTTATTTCCCCTCGAGAAAAAATAAAACAATAAAATAATAAATTAAAAGATGGAATGAAAACCGCTCCTCTTTTTTGAATGAAAACTATAAAATACGGGAAAAATTACATATATTTATTTTTGTTTTATGTATATCAAAATAAAGTTTTCCTTATGTGTACATTATTATAATATCTAGCATGAAAACCAGAGAATCGATTTTATATTTTCCATTTCATGAGTTTATTATTTTTTATAAAAAATTTTCGTACATTATGTTGTGTCCGCGTAATTATTAAAATACCCATCTGTAGCTGTAAAATAATAAAAAGAAAAAATACAGTTGTGTAGTGTTTTTGTTTTCCAACAAAATAATAAAAAAAAAAGTTTTGTGTTTATATTTGTATTTGTGATTACAGAGAAAATGAAAATAATAAAATAAAACAACCGGTTGTTTTCTAAACACAACAAAAATCAATTTTTTTTTTTTGCTTTTAAATTTTTAACATATTCTTTATTCATCATATTATTGAAAGAATTAATTTAGAAGTGATTTAACCTCAAAATAATAATTTTTTATGTAGTACGAGTATCTAGTGAAATTTTCATTTTACTAATTTTGATTTTTTTTGTATATATTTTATTCCAAGAATCTCGTGTATGTGTGTGACCTAATTTAGTCTCTTAATAAATTTGTGTAAATAAAGTTTAGAAAATTTTTTTTTAAAAACACATCAAGAACGAAATATTGAAAAAATTTGTAAAGTGATTCCCCTCAAATAATCCGTTAACAGAATTTTTTACAAAAAATGTAAGTTTCAAGATACAAGTATATTTTCATTAAAACAAAAACTAAATTAAAGTAAGAAGGTGCCATCTTAATTAATGGTAAGTCTGCATTTGTTGCAACTTTCAAGAACTTGTTTTTAGCAGGAAACTCGTATATAAAATTATTGATTGTCCGAAAATGGCTTGTTTTTTGTCATTTCCGGCTTGATCTAAATTTACACAGATGAATTGTTTATAAACCCTTAACAGATAGTAATAGTAGTTTCATAATTCTTGTAGTACGATCCGAATTTGAGAGGGATTGACACAATTAAAATTTAAGTTAAATTGGAAACTCCTGATTCTCCGAATTTCAACAATTCGGTTCAACATAATATCGGTTTTCAAAATTTCGGTTTTGTAAAATCTCGATTTTTCAAAATAGCTAACGTTTTCAAAATTCAATGAAAAATAAAATTTACTAAAGTTAAAATTAAATTAGCCAATTTTATAAATTTTGAAATTCCTCAAATCGGTTAATAAATTTCCTTGGAATTTCGAACTGTGCACATAATGTTATATTAAACCAAATTTCGTAATTGAATTTTTCTGTTAAATTGACGAGGAGCGCATCGAAATCTGGTTTTCACAATCTCGGTTTTACAAATCGGTTTGTATTTATTTTCGGGAGCGTATCGAAGTCTTGGTTTTCAAAATCTGGGTTTTACAAAATGTCGGTTTTTATCTCGTTTTTTAGTTATATTTATTTAAATATTAAATTCATTGTTTTCTAGAATTTATAATTATAGCATAGAAAAGTTAGTAATTTTTCTATGATTATAGCCCAAGATTTAGTTTGGGAGCGTATGGAAGTCTTGATTCTCGGGGTCTTGATGTTATCAAAATCTTGGTAAATAAAAATAATTTTATAAACCTAACTGAGACTAAAATTTCATTTACTGGCACCAAAGCTAAACTTTTTAGCATTCGAATATGTAAACTGAAATTCTCATCATTCTCATATTTAGGCTGCGGTCGAAGTCGATACTTTATTCGGGTTGGGTATGAAATCTTGGTTTGCAAAATCTTGGTTTTCAAGGTCTTGTTTTTGCCAAAAGTTTTGGATTTTCGGAATCTTGGTTTTTCGGGATCTTGGTTTTCAAAGTCTTGGTTTACAAAAATAAAAATATTTTCGGTTAAAAGCATTATTGTTCTATTTTAAAAAATTGTAGAGGCTAATGGCTTCGGTAACTCTCACGGACTTCGGTAACTCCGAGGGGTTTTAGATTTGAACTTCGGGGGACGTAAGAGCCGGGATCAGCAAACATGTCGCACTGCGTGTCTCACGTAGGAGCGGATTATATAGAATTTATTAATCACACCTACTAAAAGAAAAAATAATTGCACTATTTTGTTAGGCAGGATTTTGTAATTGCAAGATTTGGTGAAAAAACCAGATTTAAAAAAAAGCCAAGATTTTCTTGTCTGAAAAGCCAAGATTTTGAAAGCCAGGATTTTGAAAAGCCAGGATTGCAAAAAAACCAAGATTTTGATGGCGTCGGGGTTTTGGGGGCCAGGATTTCGGTACTCTCCCACTTTATTCTGTATTGTTATAAGAATTGAACTGAACGAGTATAAAATAGAAGAAATGCGTAATTTAACAAAAAACGAACACTAAAAATCTACATTTACCGTAGTATTAATTACCGTTGATTTACCCGAGAATTCGACCGCAGCCTTAGTTACACAACCTTGCGCCAAATGATCTGTCCAAAATGGAACAAACATCTTTTATATTGAGCCTGTGGAAAAACATTTTTAAAGCTGTTACACCTGCCTTTTCGTAATCGGAAATTATTGTTTTTGGCTTCAAATATATGTCACATCGAGAATCGAATCTAGATTATATAGCCAACCCCATAGGAAGCGTATCGAAATCCTTTTATTCTCGATTTTTATTTATTTTCATTTCAAAATTAAAATCCCCATAGAGTGGTTTTATAAATTTGCGACATGTGCTTGCATTGATAGGAAACTTGACTAATGTAGATAGATTAGTTTAAGTTATAATTTATGTTTTGAATGGTTTTAACGTTTAGTTAATTATTGTTGTAGTATGTAATAAATAATTAATTAGATATAGAAGGTCCATAAACTATGAAATAGGGGCTGTTCATTTAAAATTAAATATTTTAGTAAGTTTTTATCAGGTAAACTAGTGAAAGGTGGACAGGGGTAAAACTACAACATTAATAAATTTTAAGCCCTGATTTAGATGTGGAGAGTCCTGAGTATCCGGCTTGGATTCCAGAGAAATGATCACAAATAAAGTAGCTAGATTGTGCTGTCTTGTATTAACTTTTATTATATATTCCACTAAAAATTTACTAACTATCGATCGCATTGCGGTCTGTAAACGGGTCGAGTCTGTCCCAACTAATACAAAAGATTCTGTTATATTAATTATTCATTTAAGAAATAAAATCTTGCTATTAGGCTGTTTATTAATTAAATTTAGTTTTCAGAATCGCCTGGGAATTGCATATTAATTTTAAAGTTTAATTTCAATTTTATTTTATTTTATTTTAATTTTATATTTATTGTTATAAGGATTAATTATAATCTTAGCTTAGTAATTTTAAATTTCTTAAATACTTTATCAGGTAAATTAATGAAAGGCGGACTGAGGGAAATGGCAACATTAATAATTTTTAATTAAGGTTTAGGGTAATAAATCAATAACCTATATCGGTTTTGGTTTCTGGTATGTGAAAATGGGTGTATGATGTGTGCATGGGGATGCTAAAGATACGGTTACATAAATTATTCATTTAAGTAATAAAATTTGGTATTATGGTGTTTTATTAATTGGATTGAACTTTCAGAGTCGCCTGGGAATTATAACATTAATAATTTTTAAGTCCTGATAAAAAATTTAGGGAGTCCTGAGTTCCAGCCCCCGGATTCCAGAGAAATGATCAACTAATAAAGTAACCAATTGTGATTGTCGAATACTAACAGTAGTTTGAAACTGGCCACCGGGAAACCGGACCAATTCTGTCATTACTAACATACCTTTCCCATCCTACCACACAAAATTTACTAACTATTGACTGTAACGGTGTTTGTAACCTGGTCGATCTCAAACAATTACTAATATCCTTCCTTATCCTTCCAAGTAAATGTAAAAATGGGTGTACGGTGGGCCCGGCGCTTTCCGGGATCTCCTGCTTAATGCTTGGCCGTACATTCGAAATCAATCAATCAATCAATCAATCAACTCTTTCATACAAAATGAAGTAATTAATGATTGTTTTCATATAACACCACCACTATACCTGCTTAACTTAAAAACTTAACACTAAAGCTGCGACCGGAGCAGGAACTTATGTGTAATATAATTTTTACAATTTTACTAATCTGCTCCTCGCTCTATTCCGATCCACTCGGAATCCCTGCTAAAGGAACAACGCTAGCTAATTTTCTTTTAATTTTTAAAAGAAAATTAGCTAGCTATACAAAATAATTATGACGCAATAAAAAATACTCGCTTCATATTTATTTAACGTTTCTACATTATCATTGTTGCCCACTTATCACTTTAATATTATTGTTGTGCTTCAGCTTGGAACTAATTTTTATCCGAATACAAAAATAAATAACACAATGAGGTGGAGGGTTGCGAAAAAGTTTTCAATCAATTTTCTTAATTTATTTATCTTTCTATATTTATTTATACATACTTAAGCATTTTCCTTACACTATTTTACTATTTTCATTATTTTGTTATAGTCTTAAAGCGTGAATTAATAGCACAAAACAATAACAAACAAAAAAATTAATTCAATCTGAATAAAATTCACTGCACAACTTCTAATATAGAGATAAATGTTATATAGAAGTATATACATACATACGTATATCGGGGTTAGTTGTGCGATGGTGGTATAGCTACATATTATAAAAAAGAAACTCTTGTATATGGTATTATATATTTAGTTGTGGTGTTTACGTATTTCGAGACGCTTTTATCTGTTTTGCCCAGCTATAAGGATTTTCATTTTTATTTTTTTTAATTCGGTTTATATTTCTATTTATGTACCCACTTAAATTTATACAGCATAAATAATTGGTGTGTTGAAAATGTACGAAAGAGTACCTCTCTATTTAGAGTCGTATAAAAAGTATGTTGTAATACATTTAAAAAAAAAAAAAAAAAAATACGAACGAATTTTGATACCGCACATAGAATTAAAAATAATTAATGTAAACTTTTACCATATTTATACGTGCTTTTATCCATTTCCATTTCTGCTGATTTTACCGGTACGTAATTAAATTTTTCCATTATCAACACTTTGCGATTTTGTGTTATTTTTTTTTTTTGTTTTGTTCCGCTACAAAAATTAAGTTGTAATCGTCTATACATTCATATAAATGTATACCTTTTTAGTGTACATAAAGGTGTACATTTATGTAATTATATTTACCAACTCATGCGCCAACTGCTGTTTTAATTAACAACCAACCAAAATCTTGTAAAATAATTTGAGTAGCTCGCCATTTTATAAAAAGAGAATATCATAATTTGTCAAAAATACATAAATCAATTCACTCACCACCATGACTGGACGATTCATAACGATGTCCAATTTATATTATTAAGTATACTGTTTTTGGTGTCAATGGCAAACACAAAATAATTAGAAAAAATGCTAACGATTGCGTACATTATACAACGATTATACAAACTAATTAATTATCCCAAAATCAGATAATGCTACTCAAATAACCCAGTATGTGAGTAAATTGGTATGTTATGGAACGACTGTTGGGCTAATGAAACGATGATGTAACCTGTTATTCATTATTATTGCCTTTATTAATTTTATCGTGTTTTTCACTTTTAAAAATTTTCTAAGGCGATTAGGCGATGAAGATTATTATTATGGAAATATTCATGAGCAAGATCTGAATATGAATATGCGGTTATGTGAATATGCGGTTTAATCGCTGTACTCCTGAACAATAAAATAAACAAATATTTATGATTTAACCCAACAATAACAAACCTTAAAGGGTATTACAGTTATAGCATTGCACGCAAGACTCTAGATTTCTTTAAATAAATCAACAAATTGATCAAATATAAAAATCAAAAAATGTCGATACCTAGCCTTACTTTGAATGTGGAGTAAAAAATAAATATTTGAGACATTGGCTTTTCTACCTTAATTGAAATATACGTTTACCATTTTTAATCAAAAAATAAAAATGGGAGTAATGCTATCATTTCTTAAATAAGTTAAGAACCTAAACGACAGTTGGGATTAAGAACCATTGCTCCAAATTGCCAAAGCAACTACATCAGACATACGTTTTGTACAATTTTCACCATAGAACTTTTTTCCAGTGAAATTCGAAATGTATGCATAACTATGTATGCCAAAGACAGCTTTTCAAAGGAGCAGATTACATCTTCGAATAATTTGGCAAGAAACGCTGTACCTGTCTTAAATACAGTAAAACGGTTTAATAGTGAAATGATAACTTTGCATATTCACAATTGAAGCAATCAAAATCAAAAATGGTTTCCAACTACCTATTTATGAGTATATAGTGTTCTCTTTCCAACGCCCCCTTCCCTCCCCTAGAACACATAAATACATAATATACTAATCAACAATTTGTTTGATTCCATTCTCCTTAAACATTTAATATGTTTGTTACTAAAAAGAGTTTTAGTCATCACATCGGCTATCATATCATATCTTGCTGCTTTGTAAGCGCTTGGTAAGCATTATTGGAGCTGAGAACAATTGCACTTCTTTATTGTTGCTAAAGAAATATGTTGAAACTTATTTTCAAGATTCTTCAACCATAAGGCTTCTTGCGTTGTAAAAGACAAAGTCCTATACTCCGCCTCGGTAGTAGACAAAGCAACCGTTGATTGGGCTACCTTGCATCATAAAAATGTATCCGGTGACAGGACGCCAGAATCACAGTATGCTAATAATTCAGGGTTACCTTCCTTGCAGAATTTGAGTTTAGCAGATACTGTGTGCCTTTTAAGTGCGTTTGTTATGGCAGGTCTAGTTCCTTGATATGGAGCGTTTTCCATTGCTTTGAACTCTACTTCATTTTTCGGCGACATATCCTTTGATAACTTCTGATAACAAGACGAAATATCAGGATAATAAATAAAAAACAAAAATCTGGCTTTCCAAATTTTCTCTTTCCGTCTTAAAAACTGTGTGCAATCAGGCAGCGGCGGAAAGCATACAGTTTGCGTTTGTATAATACATCAAAACATAAAATTATTATAAATTAAACAATTTTTATTTGATTTAGGGCTCTTTTTATTTCTTTTTTAATTAATTAAAGTTTTAGCTTTCGAACCCTATTCGAGTTCATTTTCAAAAGCGTAATGAAAAATATATCAAAAATTCCGTCTTTTTTACATAAATCAAAAAATAAAGCAATTGTAACGAAACCGTTAAGATTTCGTTAACAGACATTAGGTCATCGGTCTGGTGCGGTATAGTAGCATGGCTAAAGCTCAGGGTTGGCGTGGGGTTTTCCAGACTTGACGAAATGCTTGAATAACCGCAGTACGAAGGAAACTAGAGAAAAAGAAAATGAACCAATGTCCTTGTTTACAGAAACCGATCCTATTCGAAATTTATGTTCTGTTGACGACCGTAGAGCTGTGTAATGGTCAACCCAACAAGAGAACCTCACCCCTTACACACATCCTGACCCCCCAGTGGCTACTCTACTCCATTTTAGTAGCAGGGATCTTAACCATATTAAATAGTGCTGAGCGTCTGAATGAAACACAACCGTCGAGAACAGCTACAACCGACACGATGTTCAAGAATGTTAGAGAGAAGAAAAAGAAAAGGAAAAGAAAAGAAATTGCAGGAAGTAATCGGAATTAATCAAAAAAAAAAAAATATAAAAAAAAACATGAATTAGAGCATAAAAGAAAAAAAAAAATCATAGGCATACTATTCAAGAGATGAACAATACTTATCAAAGTTAGGCGGCTGTCGTGATTGCAACCCCGCTAAAGCTGTGTAAAAAAAAAATTTATCTCATAAAGGAAAATATATATAGTATTCACGGAAACGAAAACGCGGGACAATCAAGGTCGGCTTACATAAGAAAAAAAAAATTATTAACTAAAAAAAAAATACTACAGTTTATGTTTATGTCTTAACTAAACAAATGAAATTTAAATTTTATATAAAAGAAAATTTTGAAAGAACGTTATAATAGAATTTTACTATGCTGATATTTTTATTTACTTTAATTCTCAACAAGGAAAAGGTTAAAACTCCCGCGTTTGTAACGGGAAAAGAAGAGAAAATGCTCGATGTTTTCGTTGACGTGAATCAAATAAACCACAGTACCTGTATTTCGATCGGAGCACCACCTCCGGTACAATCCGATCTGGAACAGCTCACGACGGATGACGACGCAGGTACCCCCTCTTGTTTGGCAGTGTGTGACACCGTACAATTTTTTTTTGTTTTTTTTGTTTTTTTTTTTTTTGGTATTTTCGGTTTATAATAAAAAAAAATACTATCTGGCACTAATTAACCGGTTTACTCAAACTGTTCAAATTTTCAAATTAAAACAAATTAATTTTTCGTTTTAAATTACACCACACTATTTTTTTTTTTTTACGCTCCAAATGAATCAAGCGAGCAAAATATTTAGCCAAATAAACACTATTGTTAGTGCACCACTTATTTGCTTTGCCGATTACACTAACACTGCACTTGAATTGTTTTTTTTTTTTTTCAAATTTATCTGTTCGCATCAATACGTATGAAATGGCATAAGGAGTCAATAAAGAAATAATCAAAACAAATTTTGATCAATTAATTTTTTTTATGAACTATTTACTAATTTATTTATTTCAAAATTTTTATATACAATTTTATTTTGAATTTTTTTTCTTTACACAAAAAGAACTTATGTCACTAGAAATTTATGCTACATACGGTACATGATTTTAAACTGTTTTTTTTTATATAAACTAAATCATCCATTACCATGTACTTAGTTTCAATCAAAGCAAAAAAAAAAAATAATGAAAACTACAATAACTTAACACTAATATTCCAAATTGTTCAATAAAAAAAAAACTTGAGAAATAAAACTGGCAGTCGAGTCTAATCGTCTCATCGACCACTCTTCACCAAAATCCAAACTTGACTGTCCAAAAAAAAAATTTTCTCGGTCGAAAATTTTATCTCAAAAAAAAAAAAAACCGACACGTCTCTTTAAATCATTATCTTCTAATTTGATTTTTTTTTTCACCGCCGCTCTCACGTTGTTGCAATCCCGCACCACCGCCCACCAATACATCATCAGAACAAAAAAAATGAATGAATTATTCTCACTACAGAACATTCCCGAACATCGTATCACCAATTGGTCCAATCATCACGTACCGCATAAGCGACACACCCAATATATAAAATACACTTGCAGCATCTCATTCTCAACGGTAGACAATTAATACCGCTCGCTGCTTAGTCATTACCCGATTACCGTAACACATCACAGATATAATTTCGCATTTAATCTGATTAATCAGCATTAAGGGGTAACCAAATCAACCGGTGAACTGAGATGGTTAAACCCGCTTACGCGTACCAGACCAATTCAACTATGCTGCATGTTACGCAGACAGGGCAGCGTAACAAACGTGGGGACGACTCACACCCGAGATAAGGTCTCACAAGCCGGGCCAATTCAGATATATATTTAACGAGATATAAATGAAACATCACATGCGAATATCCTTCATATGAAAGGTACCCAACGACTTCCCTTTCAAGTCTTTGACAGAATACGCCACGTTCCCTACTTTTGACTCGATCAAGGCGGGTATAAATTTAGTTCCTAGTTTAGCGGAGAATCTAGTAGTGGCGTTGCTTTGGACAAACGATCTGACGAACACTGCTTGTCCAATATGGAAGTTCCGTTTTCGACTGCGCAAATTGTATCTGCTGGCCACAGTATCATGAGCGACTTTTAAATAATGCATCACTTGATCTTTAATCAGATTTAACCGATCTGGCTTAGTTATCACCTGCACTTCATTCGTATCTTGGTCAAACAACAATTTGCGGACTTTATAATCGGAACCGTGTAGCGTCATGTGTTGGCCGAAGACGAGGTAATGCGGGGAGAACCGAGTAGACTCGTGAATAGTGTTCCGCAAAGCAGCTGTTACCTCTGTAAGATGATTATCCCACCCAGTATGTTCATGATCAACGATATACGAACGGATAGCTGACAATAACGTCCGATTTACTCTCTCGGATGCATTGCTCTGTGGAGAGTACAACGGAGTGCGGATATGAGTGACTCCATATTTTCTAAGCAAATCCTGAAAAAGGTTGGAAGTAAATTGCTTACCGTTGTCAGACGTAACAATTTCAGGGACAGAGTAAGTTAAAAATACTTCATCCTCCAGATAATTGCAAAGAAGCGTAGAGGAAGCCTCCCGCAATGGTTTCACGAAAATGAACTTTGAAAAATGATCCAACACCATTAATATATACGCATTTCCGCGCTTTGAACGTGGGTATGGTCCCAGAAAATCCACATACAATTTTTGAAAAGGCCTAGTGGATTCAATCTGTGCCCCCATAGCCGGTCGAGTTGAAAAGTTCACAGGCTTGTTCATTTTGCATTTAACACAAGTGGATATGAACTGTTTGACTTGAGCAGCCATCTGCGGCCAATAAAATTGCCTTTGTAAACGTTCAATGGTTTTCGCGGTTCCCATATGAGCGGAGGTTGGAGATTCATGCGATTGTTTAATTAAACCAGGAGTTAAAGACAAAGGAACAACTAATTTCCATTCGGAGAGGTCTGAGTCACGATATTTAAATCCGTAGGCGGGATAAATGAAAAGTTTGCCATCACGTACTAGCAGATTATGGGAAGCATCCTCCAGCTGGGTCACTCTATTTATCTGGTTCAGGTATTCATGGTCCTTAAACGCTGGGGAATCCGGATCAATCTGAAGGATTGGAACATCAGCAGACTTCGTTAGACTATTTATATAGAAACTAGAGCTAAATGTATTGACTATTTCTGCCGGTTGGCATTCAGGAAACGACGAAGATGCAGTAACAGTGTCACTTGTGGAAGAGGTTATTTCGTCACAAAAAGCTCGCGACAACGTATCAGGTACAATATTTACTGATCCCTTGCGATAACCAATTTGAAAATCAAATGCTTGTAATTTTAAGCTCCACCTTGCTAGACGTCCAGACAAGTCTTTTTGATTCATCAGCCAGCGTAGGCTGGCATGATCGGTGTAAATTGTGAATGGGTACCCTTCGATATACGGGCGAAACTTTTGTACGCTCAGTACAGCCGCGTAGCACTCAAGCTCAGTGACAGAATAATTTTTTTGAGCTGCGTTTAGCTTCTGCGAAATGTACTCAATCGGATGTTCTCCACCCTCTGAATCCGTTTGAAAGAGTACACTTCCTACTCCAGCTGCACTGGCGTCGCACTGTATAAAGAAGGGTCGACTGTAGTCCGGATGTGCTAACACGGGAGGAGATGACAAAGCGAATTTGAGAGAGTTGAACGCCTTTTCTGCCGCTTCTGACCATTTAAGTTTTTTGGACTTTCCCGTCAAATCCGTAAGAGGAGCAGCTAAGGAGGAGAAGTTTTTTACGAAGCGGCGGTACCATCCGCACATTCCCAGAAAGCTCCGAATTTGTTTAGTAGTTTTTGGAGTGGGAAACTCCAAAATCGCTTTACACTTGTCGGGCCGTGTGCGGAGGCACCCACCCCCCACGACGTATCCCAAATAGTTTACTTCCTTCAAGACGAATTGACTTTTGGTGAGGTTAATAGTCAAACCAGCTTTTTTTAACAGATCCGCGACTTCCTTCAACAATTCGAAGTGTTCCGTTAACGTTTCTGATGTAACGAGAAGGTCATCGAGGTACACAAAGACCTTATCGTGCAATTGGTGGGGGATCACTCGGTGCATAAGGCGGCACAGTGTCTGTGGTGCGTTGCATAAGCCAAATGGCATAACGGTGAACTGATACAAGGGCCGTCCAGGTACCGTAAACGCCGTCTTATCTCTGGATTGTGGGTCGAGAGGGATTTGCCAAAAGGCATCTTTTAAATCAATAGCAGATATATATCTGGTTTGATCCAAACGACCCAACAATCCATTAATAAGAGGCAGCGGATACGCATCCTTAACGGTGACCTTGTTCAGTTCTTTAGCATCAAGGCACAGACGAACTTTACCATTAGTCTTACGAACCAAAGTGACCGGAGAACACCAGGAGCTTTGCGATACCTCGATAACCCCTAACGCTAACATCCTATCTAACTCCTCATATATTAACTTTTGAATTGCTGGGGACACTGAGTAAAATCTTTGTTTCACAGGTTTAGCGTCTCCCACATCAATGACGTGTTTTAACATATGAGTGCGACCTAGGCCCAAATTCGAACTGGAAGGAAAGAGATCTTTAATGTCATTTAGTGATTGTTGATCCCTGCTGGACAAGATATGCATTTTAGATTCAGCAGAGGAGTCAGACAAGTCATTTGAAATATTTAAGGCAGATAATTTTGGCACTATTCCGAAGCGATTCCAAAAGTCGATCCCCAGGTAAAGGGGCTGTTCCAAGGAGGGAACTATATACAGAATCATATAGTGAGAAATTCCATTAAACTTCACCAGAGCTCGAATGTAACCAAAGATCCGCTGCGACTGTCCACTCGCAGTGTTGATTTGAGATGGAAAATTATGAAATTTGGCCGACAAGTTATTTAAGAAACGTTCTGATCCAGCACCCAAGACACTAACACTTGCCCCACTATCCAAGAGACCTCTGAAAGGCGTGTTATTTATCAGGACTGTGGCGTAAGGTCGAGTATCATCGGTTACTGAATCGATTAAAGACGAGATGACGGAAGATCTCATAAGTTCGCGTTTTTGCCAATATACCTTGGATCGCATTAATCTAGACAATTTACCCCGTTTAGCAGAACCTGGAAATTCAATATATGGATGAGATGATAAACCAGAATGGGGAATAGCTGGCGTTAATTGTGGTAAAGAATTAATAAGAGAATTAGAATTATAAGAAGTGTCTTTATTTGCAACTAAAGAGAGGTTCTCTCGGTTGTTGACGATTTTCTTCCGGCAAGTTCCGGATCGGTGTTGCAGCCGATATCCTCCTTGATCGTGCTGGGCGAAAGAATTTTCAAAGGCCCCTGGATCCCAGATCTCCATTGACCTCTCGGTAGGTTTCCCGCGCAACGTAGACATCTTGGCGAAATGGTTCCCTTCAGGCCGCATCGATAACAGAACATACCGACTGGAGCAATTGGACAATCCAGAAAAGTGTGGCCTATGTCGTCACAATTGAAACATATCGGGTTATTTCCAACATTATTAGTGCCCCGAGAGTTGGTGGACCTTACCGACTCCTTTTCTCTGACCCTGCTTAAATTTGGATTATCTGTATTATTCCGAAAGGCAGCCATTGAATACTCAGGAACGGACGACTCGGGTGAAAATCCTGAAAGGAAATCCTCCTGTTGGTTCGGCAAGTTTAGCTCATTGATTGCCCGTCTGTAGGATGCGGAATTATCGGGCTGAACTCGTAATCTTTTAAATGTCTCTTCCCATGCCGTGCAGCTTTTAATCAAATCATTAACGTTGCTAAACTGTCGGTCGGTCAAATGGTACTGAAGAGCTGGTTTCATATTGTTCATTAGGATTTGAATCAACTCTTCATCACTATATGGGGAAATACATTGAAGCGTTAGACTCCAAACATTATGATAGAAATCGAGAAAACTTTCATGAGCATGTTGTTTTCGAGACTCTATATTTCTGCGAATATCAAAATTTGTTCGCCTGTCTTTGAATCTTTCGATAAATGCTGCTTTTAAGTCCATCCAGGATGCCATGGGTTTAAGTTTCCGGTATGTCCAGTACCATTGCAAGGCGATGTCTTTCAAGACAGTGTGCAATTCTGCCAGTAGGTTCGATGGAGATAAATCCATGGATGATGCCACCGTTGCCAATTGGAAGAAAAACATTTCCACATTAATTCCTGTTGGAGATCCGTTGTATGAGATTCCACTTCGAGAAAGTTGCCGATGATTGGAATAATTCCTACTAGGCACGAATGCACTTGAAACGGGATGTGTATCCAATAAATTTGTAGTAAGGGTGGTATTACCACCTATAAAACCGGGTGCACTGAAGGTGCTGTTATGCAACTGAGGAATAGATTGGTGATGCGAAATAGGAGATTCATTGGGTACATTGAGAGACGAAGCCTGATGTGGGACTGGAATAGTATGGGTGTTCGACATCATAGTTGACGCTGGACTATCGTAAGTAATTAACGGATCCTGGAACCTGACTTGAGATGAAATATGAGGTGGAACCGCCGCAATCTGTTCCTTAGGTAAGGACGTGTGAGCCGACACTTGAATCTGCAATTCATTCTGTCTTTGATTTAACGCAGCCATCTGGACTGATACTTCATTCAGCTGGGCTAATATAGCGACCATTATTGAATTCGGAACTGAGCCCATAGTTTGATCCGAGGCGTTTTCAGGACCAATGTTTTCTTTGCTGGTCACGGTGGTTAATGAACAAACCGCATTCACTGTATCTGGTGGTGTCTTACTGGCTGTCTTAAGGCTCTCGGATGACCCTGCTGCAGTAGTGGTACCAATTTCGATTGAAGCCACTTTGTCCATCGACTGATTTAGCTTGTCCTCATTCTCGACCTCAAGCGCATCCAGTAATTCTTGACAGGATTTTAGTACTTGGCGTGCCGATGTTTGATAAGTGTTTGAGAGACAAGCTCGCTCCAATCTACCCCGAACATGCAGTAAGCGGGATAATATCTGTCGGATTTTTGGGACTCTTTGCTCAAATAGCAATTGTCTGCAATCTTCCACACCCTGTTTAAGCCGCAGTAATTTCGTCCGACAGGTCTCAATCTCTAAATCCGGTCTTTTGCTGGCCTTGAGGTGCATTTTACCCGGAACTACCGCGGTACCATTTTGTTCGGCTTTTGTTCTACCTCCTAAAAGCTCCATAGCATTTGGAAGACTGGAATCGATTTCACGTAGCTCGCACTCAACTTCAATTTCATCGGATTTCAGATCGAATATATTCATTTTCGAAATTCAAAATAATCAACGTATGGTAAAAAAAAAAATCTAATAGTAATAAAAAAAAATAATAACCACAACAAAAAAAATTTAAGTAATGAAAGAAAAAAAAAAAATATAACAAAAGAAAATAATCCAAAGCAAAAACACAACTGTTTTTATGGTTTTTTTTATGGACTGGGGGTTCGAATTCATCAATCTCAAAAAAACCAAAATGATAAAGTGTAAATATATGTATATGAAAACAAAAAAAATATTAAATAAAAAAAACCAACTATTCTATACCCACAAACCAAAAGTAAAGAAAATCTAAAGAAAGTAAATGTAGATACGTATATAGGAAAAGGTTTGATATACTATTGGTAGTACAATATAATCACAGTATTTGAATTTTAATCAAAACCAAAAAAAAAAAATTGGGAGATCGGATGAAGTGAGGAAGCTCTGGCCCTCATGCTGAGTGAATAAACAAAATAACAAAAATAATAAGCTTCTGTAAACAAAGCAATTGGTACAAAATGAGACACACCAAATGATAGAAAGGGGACTAATGATGTACCACTGATCATCGAGAAAATGGACCGCCCAATCGACACCACATCGGTGGAAACAGCTGGTTCCACCATCTCAATGCTCAAGGTACATGGAACCACAATGAGTGACGTTCCCGCAGGATCACACGACGCGAGCATCGGAGCCGCAACGAACGCCTCCCATTGAGGTAGTCGGAAAAAAAATTAGTATAGAAAATATTGAGCAAAACAATGCCAGGGTACGAAGAAATTTTAAGGAAGACAAAATGAAGAAAGTAAATTTCAGAAAAAAATCTCGACTCAGAACAAAGAGGTATGAGTTTCATCCACAATCGAACGCCACATAGCGGAAATGGAGAAACTCACACAATCGATGCAGTGAGAAGAGGGGTTTAACATTCACGTCGGGGCGTAATCAAACAGCACCAGGCCGGTTACAATCCCCGATGTAAATGCCAACCGGGAAAGGGAACTTGGATGAACACACTCGCGTGAATTCAAACAACGCATGCGTCGGATACAACAACGAGTATGCCCACCAAGTGAAATAACTGAGAGAAACTAAAAGACGAAATAATTGAATTTAATTAGCCGAAAGTTTGGGCGCCACTGTAACGAAACCGTTAAGATTTCGTTAACAGACATTAGGTCATCGGTCTGGTGCGGTATAGTAGCATGGCTAAAGCTCAGGGTTGGCGTGGGGTTTTCCAGACTTGACGAAATGCTTGAATAACCGCAGTACGAAGGAAACTAGAGAAAAAGAAAATGAACCAATGTCCTTGTTTACAGAAACCGATCCTATTCGAAATTTATGTTCTGTTGACGACCGTAGAGCTGTGTAATGGTCAACCCAACAAGAGAACCTCACCCCTTACACACATCCTGACCCCCCAGTGGCTACTCTACTCCATTTTAGTAGCAGGGATCTTAACCATATTAAATAGTGCTGAGCGTCTGAATGAAACACAACCGTCGAGAACAGCTACAACCGACACGATGTTCAAGAATGTTAGAGAGAAGAAAAAGAAAAGGAAAAGAAAAGAAATTGCAGGAAGTAATCGGAATTAATCAAAAAAAAAAAATATAAAAAAAAACATGAATTAGAGCATAAAAGAAAAAAAAAATCATAGGCATACTATTCAAGAGATGAACAATACTTATCAAAGTTAGGCGGCTGTCGTGATTGCAACCCCGCTAAAGCTGTGTAAAAAAAAAATTTATCTCATAAAGGAAAATATATATAGTATTCACGGAAACGAAAACGCGGGACAATCAAGGTCGGCTTACATAAGAAAAAAAAAATTATTAACTAAAAAAAAAATACTACAGTTTATGTTTATGTCTTAACTAAACAAATGAAATTTAAATTTTATATAAAAGAAAATTTTGAAAGAACGTTATAATAGAATTTTACTATGCTGATATTTTTATTTACTTTAATTCTCAACAAGGAAAAGGTTAAAACTCCCGCGTTTGTAACGGGAAAAGAAGAGAAAATGCTCGATGTTTTCGTTGACGTGAATCAAATAAACCACAGTACCTGTATTTCGATCGGAGCACCACCTCCGGTACAATCCGATCTGGAACAGCTCACGACGGATGACGACGCAGGTACCCCCTCTTGTTTGGCAGTGTGTGACACCGTACAATTTTTTTTTGTTTTTTTTGTTTTTTTTTTTTTTGGTATTTTCGGTTTATAATAAAAAAAAATACTATCTGGCACTAATTAACCGGTTTACTCAAACTGTTCAAATTTTCAAATTAAAACAAATTAATTTTTCGTTTTAAATTACACCACACTATTTTTTTTTTTTTACGCTCCAAATGAATCAAGCGAGCAAAATATTTAGCCAAATAAACACTATTGTTAGTGCACCACTTATTTGCTTTGCCGATTACACTAACACTGCACTTGAATTGTTTTTTTTTTTTTTCAAATTTATCTGTTCGCATCAATACGTATGAAATGGCATAAGGAGTCAATAAAGAAATAATCAAAACAAATTTTGATCAATTAATTTTTTTTATGAACTATTTACTAATTTATTTATTTCAAAATTTTTATATACAATTTTATTTTGAATTTTTTTTCTTTACACAAAAAGAACTTATGTCACTAGAAATTTATGCTACATACGGTACATGATTTTAAACTGTTTTTTTTTATATAAACTAAATCATCCATTACCATGTACTTAGTTTCAATCAAAGCAAAAAAAAAAAATAATGAAAACTACAATAACTTAACACTAATATTCCAAATTGTTCAATAAAAAAAAAACTTGAGAAATAAAACTGGCAGTCGAGTCTAATCGTCTCATCGACCACTCTTCACCAAAATCCAAACTTGACTGTCCAAAAAAAAAATTTTCTCGGTCGAAAATTTTATCTCAAAAAAAAAAAAAACCGACACGTCTCTTTAAATCATTATCTTCTAATTTGATTTTTTTTTTCACCGCCGCTCTCACGTTGTTGCAATCCCGCACCACCGCCCACCAATACATCATCAGAACAAAAAAAATGAATGAATTATTCTCACTACAGAACATTCCCGAACATCGTATCACCAATTGGTCCAATCATCACGTACCGCATAAGCGACACACCCAATATATAAAATACACTTGCAGCATCTCATTCTCAACGGTAGACAATTAATACCGCTCGCTGCTTAGTCATTACCCGATTACCGTAACACATCACAGATATAATTTCGCATTTAATCTGATTAATCAGCATTAAGGGGTAACCAAATCAACCGGTGAACTGAGATGGTTAAACCCGCTTACGCGTACCAGACCAATTCAACTATGCTGCATGTTACGCAGACAGGGCAGCGTAACAAACGTGGGGACGACTCACACCCGAGATAAGGTCTCACAAGCCGGGCCAATTCAGATATATATTTAACGAGATATAAATGAAACATCACATGCGAATATCCTTCATATGAAAGGTACCCAACGACTTCCCTTTCAAGTCTTTGACAGAATACGCCACGTTCCCTACTTTTGACTCGATCAAGGCGGGTATAAATTTAGTTCCTAGTTTAGCGGAGAATCTAGTAGTGGCGTTGCTTTGGACAAACGATCTGACGAACACTGCTTGTCCAATATGGAAGTTCCGTTTTCGACTGCGCAAATTGTATCTGCTGGCCACAGTATCATGAGCGACTTTTAAATAATGCATCACTTGATCTTTAATCAGATTTAACCGATCTGGCTTAGTTATCACCTGCACTTCATTCGTATCTTGGTCAAACAACAATTTGCGGACTTTATAATCGGAACCGTGTAGCGTCATGTGTTGGCCGAAGACGAGGTAATGCGGGGAGAACCGAGTAGACTCGTGAATAGTGTTCCGCAAAGCAGCTGTTACCTCTGTAAGATGATTATCCCACCCAGTATGTTCATGATCAACGATATACGAACGGATAGCTGACAATAACGTCCGATTTACTCTCTCGGATGCATTGCTCTGTGGAGAGTACAACGGAGTGCGGATATGAGTGACTCCATATTTTCTAAGCAAATCCTGAAAAAGGTTGGAAGTAAATTGCTTACCGTTGTCAGACGTAACAATTTCAGGGACAGAGTAAGTTAAAAATACTTCATCCTCCAGATAATTGCAAAGAAGCGTAGAGGAAGCCTCCCGCAATGGTTTCACGAAAATGAACTTTGAAAAATGATCCAACACCATTAATATATACGCATTTCCGCGCTTTGAACGTGGGTATGGTCCCAGAAAATCCACATACAATTTTTGAAAAGGCCTAGTGGATTCAATCTGTGCCCCCATAGCCGGTCGAGTTGAAAAGTTCACAGGCTTGTTCATTTTGCATTTAACACAAGTGGATATGAACTGTTTGACTTGAGCAGCCATCTGCGGCCAATAAAATTGCCTTTGTAAACGTTCAATGGTTTTCGCGGTTCCCATATGAGCGGAGGTTGGAGATTCATGCGATTGTTTAATTAAACCAGGAGTTAAAGACAAAGGAACAACTAATTTCCATTCGGAGAGGTCTGAGTCACGATATTTAAATCCGTAGGCGGGATAAATGAAAAGTTTGCCATCACGTACTAGCAGATTATGGGAAGCATCCTCCAGCTGGGTCACTCTATTTATCTGGTTCAGGTATTCATGGTCCTTAAACGCTGGGGAATCCGGATCAATCTGAAGGATTGGAACATCAGCAGACTTCGTTAGACTATTTATATAGAAACTAGAGCTAAATGTATTGACTATTTCTGCCGGTTGGCATTCAGGAAACGACGAAGATGCAGTAACAGTGTCACTTGTGGAAGAGGTTATTTCGTCACAAAAAGCTCGCGACAACGTATCAGGTACAATATTTACTGATCCCTTGCGATAACCAATTTGAAAATCAAATGCTTGTAATTTTAAGCTCCACCTTGCTAGACGTCCAGACAAGTCTTTTTGATTCATCAGCCAGCGTAGGCTGGCATGATCGGTGTAAATTGTGAATGGGTACCCTTCGATATACGGGCGAAACTTTTGTACGCTCAGTACAGCCGCGTAGCACTCAAGCTCAGTGACAGAATAATTTTTTTGAGCTGCGTTTAGCTTCTGCGAAATGTACTCAATCGGATGTTCTCCACCCTCTGAATCCGTTTGAAAGAGTACACTTCCTACTCCAGCTGCACTGGCGTCGCACTGTATAAAGAAGGGTCGACTGTAGTCCGGATGTGCTAACACGGGAGGAGATGACAAAGCGAATTTGAGAGAGTTGAACGCCTTTTCTGCCGCTTCTGACCATTTAAGTTTTTTGGACTTTCCCGTCAAATCCGTAAGAGGAGCAGCTAAGGAGGAGAAGTTTTTTACGAAGCGGCGGTACCATCCGCACATTCCCAGAAAGCTCCGAATTTGTTTAGTAGTTTTTGGAGTGGGAAACTCCAAAATCGCTTTACACTTGTCGGGCCGTGTGCGGAGGCACCCACCCCCCACGACGTATCCCAAATAGTTTACTTCCTTCAAGACGAATTGACTTTTGGTGAGGTTAATAGTCAAACCAGCTTTTTTTAACAGATCCGCGACTTCCTTCAACAATTCGAAGTGTTCCGTTAACGTTTCTGATGTAACGAGAAGGTCATCGAGGTACACAAAGACCTTATCGTGCAATTGGTGGGGGATCACTCGGTGCATAAGGCGGCACAGTGTCTGTGGTGCGTTGCATAAGCCAAATGGCATAACGGTGAACTGATACAAGGGCCGTCCAGGTACCGTAAACGCCGTCTTATCTCTGGATTGTGGGTCGAGAGGGATTTGCCAAAAGGCATCTTTTAAATCAATAGCAGATATATATCTGGTTTGATCCAAACGACCCAACAATCCATTAATAAGAGGCAGCGGATACGCATCCTTAACGGTGACCTTGTTCAGTTCTTTAGCATCAAGGCACAGACGAACTTTACCATTAGTCTTACGAACCAAAGTGACCGGAGAACACCAGGAGCTTTGCGATACCTCGATAACCCCTAACGCTAACATCCTATCTAACTCCTCATATATTAACTTTTGAATTGCTGGGGACACTGAGTAAAATCTTTGTTTCACAGGTTTAGCGTCTCCCACATCAATGACGTGTTTTAACATATGAGTGCGACCTAGGCCCAAATTCGAACTGGAAGGAAAGAGATCTTTAATGTCATTTAGTGATTGTTGATCCCTGCTGGACAAGATATGCATTTTAGATTCAGCAGAGGAGTCAGACAAGTCATTTGAAATATTTAAGGCAGATAATTTTGGCACTATTCCGAAGCGATTCCAAAAGTCGATCCCCAGGTAAAGGGGCTGTTCCAAGGAGGGAACTATATACAGAATCATATAGTGAGAAATTCCATTAAACTTCACCAGAGCTCGAATGTAACCAAAGATCCGCTGCGACTGTCCACTCGCAGTGTTGATTTGAGATGGAAAATTATGAAATTTGGCCGACAAGTTATTTAAGAAACGTTCTGATCCAGCACCCAAGACACTAACACTTGCCCCACTATCCAAGAGACCTCTGAAAGGCGTGTTATTTATCAGGACTGTGGCGTAAGGTCGAGTATCATCGGTTACTGAATCGATTAAAGACGAGATGACGGAAGATCTCATAAGTTCGCGTTTTTGCCAATATACCTTGGATCGCATTAATCTAGACAATTTACCCCGTTTAGCAGAACCTGGAAATTCAATATATGGATGAGATGATAAACCAGAATGGGGAATAGCTGGCGTTAATTGTGGTAAAGAATTAATAAGAGAATTAGAATTATAAGAAGTGTCTTTATTTGCAACTAAAGAGAGGTTCTCTCGGTTGTTGACGATTTTCTTCCGGCAAGTTCCGGATCGGTGTTGCAGCCGATATCCTCCTTGATCGTGCTGGGCGAAAGAATTTTCAAAGGCCCCTGGATCCCAGATCTCCATTGACCTCTCGGTAGGTTTCCCGCGCAACGTAGACATCTTGGCGAAATGGTTCCCTTCAGGCCGCATCGATAACAGAACATACCGACTGGAGCAATTGGACAATCCAGAAAAGTGTGGCCTATGTCGTCACAATTGAAACATATCGGGTTATTTCCAACATTATTAGTGCCCCGAGAGTTGGTGGACCTTACCGACTCCTTTTCTCTGACCCTGCTTAAATTTGGATTAACTGTATTATTCCGAAAGGCAGCCATTGAATACTCAGGAACGGACGACTCGGGTGAAAATCCTGAAAGGAAATCCTCCTGTTGGTTCGGCAAGTTTAGCTCATTGATTGCCCGTCTGTAGGATGCGGAATTATCGGGCTGAACTCGTAATCTTTTAAATGTCTCTTCCCATGCCGTGCAGCTTTTAATCAAATCATTAACGTTGCTAAACTGTCGGTCGGTCAAATGGTACTGAAGAGCTGGTTTCATATTGTTCATTAGGATTTGAATCAACTCTTCATCACTATATGGGGAAATACATTGAAGCGTTAGACTCCAAACATTATGATAGAAATCGAGAAAACTTTCATGAGCATGTTGTTTTCGAGACTCTATATTTCTGCGAATATCAAAATTTGTTCGCCTGTCTTTGAATCTTTCGATAAATGCTGCTTTTAAGTCCATCCAGGATGCCATGGGTTTAAGTTTCCGGTATGTCCAGTACCATTGCAAGGCGATGTCTTTCAAGACAGTGTGCAATTCTGCCAGTAGGTTCGATGGAGATAAATCCATGGATGATGCCACCGTTGCCAATTGGAAGAAAAACATTTCCACATTAATTCCTGTTGGAGATCCGTTGTATGAGATTCCACTTCGAGAAAGTTGCCGATGATTGGAATAATTCCTACTAGGCACGAATGCACTTGAAACGGGATGTGTATCCAATAAATTTGTAGTAAGGGTGGTATTACCACCTATAAAACCGGGTGCACTGAAGGTGCTGTTATGCAACTGAGGAATAGATTGGTGATGCGAAATAGGAGATTCATTGGGTACATTGAGAGACGAAGCCTGATGTGGGACTGGAATAGTATGGGTGTTCGACATCATAGTTGACGCTGGACTATCGTAAGTAATTAACGGATCCTGGAACCTGACTTGAGATGAAATATGAGGTGGAACCGCCGCAATCTGTTCCTTAGGTAAGGACGTGTGAGCCGACACTTGAATCTGCAATTCATTCTGTCTTTGATTTAACGCAGCCATCTGGACTGATACTTCATTCAGCTGGGCTAATATAGCGACCATTATTGAATTCGGAACTGAGCCCATAGTTTGATCCGAGGCGTTTTCAGGACCAATGTTTTCTTTGCTGGTCACGGTGGTTAATGAACAAACCGCATTCACTGTATCTGGTGGTGTCTTACTGGCTGTCTTAAGGCTCTCGGATGACCCTGCTGCAGTAGTGGTACCAATTTCGATTGAAGCCACTTTGTCCATCGACTGATTTAGCTTGTCCTCATTCTCGACCTCAAGCGCATCCAGTAATTCTTGACAGGATTTTAGTACTTGGCGTGCCGATGTTTGATAAGTGTTTGAGAGACAAGCTCGCTCCAATCTACCCCGAACATGCAGTAAGCGGGATAATATCTGTCGGATTTTTGGGACTCTTTGCTCAAATAGCAATTGTCTGCAATCTTCCACACCCTGTTTAAGCCGCAGTAATTTCGTCCGACAGGTCTCAATCTCTAAATCCGGTCTTTTGCTGGCCTTGAGGTGCATTTTACCCGGAACTACCGCGGTACCATTTTGTTCGGCTTTTGTTCTACCTCCTAAAAGCTCCATAGCATTTGGAAGACTGGAATCGATTTCACGTAGCTCGCACTCAACTTCAATTTCATCGGATTTCAGATCGAATATATTCATTTTCGAAATTCAAAATAATCAACGTATGGTAAAAAAAAAAATCTAATAGTAATAAAAAAAAATAATAACCACAACAAAAAAAATTTAAGTAATGAAAGAAAAAAAAAAAATATAACAAAAGAAAATAATCCAAAGCAAAAACACAACTGTTTTTATGGTTTTTTTTATGGACTGGGGGTTCGAATTCATCAATCTCAAAAAAACCAAAATGATAAAGTGTAAATATATGTATATGAAAACAAAAAAAATATTAAATAAAAAAAACCAACTATTCTATACCCACAAACCAAAAGTAAAGAAAATCTAAAGAAAGTAAATGTAGATACGTATATAGGAAAAGGTTTGATATACTATTGGTAGTACAATATAATCACAGTATTTGAATTTTAATCAAAACCAAAAAAAAAAAATTGGGAGATCGGATGAAGTGAGGAAGCTCTGGCCCTCATGCTGAGTGAATAAACAAAATAACAAAAATAATAAGCTTCTGTAAACAAAGCAATTGGTACAAAATGAGACACACCAAATGATAGAAAGGGGACTAATGATGTACCACTGATCATCGAGAAAATGGACCGCCCAATCGACACCACATCGGTGGAAACAGCTGGTTCCACCATCTCAATGCTCAAGGTACATGGAACCACAATGAGTGACGTTCCCGCAGGATCACACGACGCGAGCATCGGAGCCGCAACGAACGCCTCCCATTGAGGTAGTCGGAAAAAAAATTAGTATAGAAAATATTGAGCAAAACAATGCCAGGGTACGAAGAAATTTTAAGGAAGACAAAATGAAGAAAGTAAATTTCAGAAAAAAATCTCGACTCAGAACAAAGAGGTATGAGTTTCATCCACAATCGAACGCCACATAGCGGAAATGGAGAAACTCACACAATCGATGCAGTGAGAAGAGGGGTTTAACATTCACGTCGGGGCGTAATCAAACAGCACCAGGCCGGTTACAATCCCCGATGTAAATGCCAACCGGGAAAGGGAACTTGGATGAACACACTCGCGTGAATTCAAACAACGCATGCGTCGGATACAACAACGAGTATGCCCACCAAGTGAAATAACTGAGAGAAACTAAAAGACGAAATAATTGAATTTAATTAGCCGAAAGTTTGGGCGCCACTGTAACGAAACCGTTAAGATTTCGTTAACAGACATTAGGTCATCGGTCTGGTGCGGTATAGTAGCATGGCTAAAGCTCAGGGTTGGCGTGGGGTTTTCCAGACTTGACGAAATGCTTGAATAACCGCAGTACGAAGGAAACTAGAGAAAAAGAAAATGAACCAATGTCCTTGTTTACAGAAACCGATCCTATTCGAAATTTATGTTCTGTTGACGACCGTAGAGCTGTGTAATGGTCAACCCAACAAGAGAACCTCACCCCTTACACACATCCTGACCCCCCAGTGGCTACTCTACTCCATTTTAGTAGCAGGGATCTTAACCATATTAAATAGTGCTGAGCGTCTGAATGAAACACAACCGTCGAGAACAGCTACAACCGACACGATGTTCAAGAATGTTAGAGAGAAGAAAAAGAAAAGGAAAAGAAAAGAAATTGCAGGAAGTAATCGGAATTAATCAAAAAAAAAAAATATAAAAAAAAACATGAATTAGAGCATAAAAGAAAAAAAAAATCATAGGCATACTATTCAAGAGATGAACAATACTTATCAAAGTTAGGCGGCTGTCGTGATTGCAACCCCGCTAAAGCTGTGTAAAAAAAAAATTTATCTCATAAAGGAAAATATATATAGTATTCACGGAAACGAAAACGCGGGACAATCAAGGTCGGCTTACATAAGAAAAAAAAAATTATTAACTAAAAAAAAAATACTACAGTTTATGTTTATGTCTTAACTAAACAAATGAAATTTAAATTTTATATAAAAGAAAATTTTGAAAGAACGTTATAATAGAATTTTACTATGCTGATATTTTTATTTACTTTAATTCTCAACAAGGAAAAGGTTAAAACTCCCGCGTTTGTAACGGGAAAAGAAGAGAAAATGCTCGATGTTTTCGTTGACGTGAATCAAATAAACCACAGTACCTGTATTTCGATCGGAGCACCACCTCCGGTACAATCCGATCTGGAACAGCTCACGACGGATGACGACGCAGGTACCCCCTCTTGTTTGGCAGTGTGTGACACCGTACAATTTTTTTTTGTTTTTTTTGTTTTTTTTTTTTTTTGGTATTTTCGGTTTATAATAAAAAAAAATACTATCTGGCACTAATTAACCGGTTTACTCAAACTGTTCAAATTTTCAAATTAAAACAAATTAATTTTTCGTTTTAAATTACACCACACTATTTTTTTTTTTTTACGCTCCAAATGAATCAAGCGAGCAAAATATTTAGCCAAATAAACACTATTGTTAGTGCACCACTTATTTGCTTTGCCGATTACACTAACACTGCACTTGAATTGTTTTTTTTTTTTTTCAAATTTATCTGTTCGCATCAATACGTATGAAATGGCATAAGGAGTCAATAAAGAAATAATCAAAACAAATTTTGATCAATTAATTTTTTTTATGAACTATTTACTAATTTATTTATTTCAAAATTTTTATATACAATTTTATTTTGAATTTTTTTTCTTTACACAAAAAGAACTTATGTCACTAGAAATTTATGCTACATACGGTACATGATTTTAAACTGTTTTTTTTTATATAAACTAAATCATCCATTACCATGTACTTAGTTTCAATCAAAGCAAAAAAAAAAAATAATGAAAACTACAATAACTTAACACTAATATTCCAAATTGTTCAATAAAAAAAAAACTTGAGAAATAAAACTGGCAGTCGAGTCTAATCGTCTCATCGACCACTCTTCACCAAAATCCAAACTTGACTGTCCAAAAAAAAAATTTTCTCGGTCGAAAATTTTATCTCAAAAAAAAAAAAAAACCGACACGTCTCTTTAAATCATTATCTTCTAATTTGATTTTTTTTTTCACCGCCGCTCTCACGTTGTTGCAATCCCGCACCACCGCCCACCAATACATCATCAGAACAAAAAAAATGAATGAATTATTCTCACTACAGAACATTCCCGAACATCGTATCACCAATTGGTCCAATCATCACGTACCGCATAAGCGACACACCCAATATATAAAATACACTTGCAGCATCTCATTCTCAACGGTAGACAATTAATACCGCTCGCTGCTTAGTCATTACCCGATTACCGTAACACATCACAGATATAATTTCGCATTTAATCTGATTAATCAGCATTAAGGGGTAACCAAATCAACCGGTGAACTGAGATGGTTAAACCCGCTTACGCGTACCAGACCAATTCAACTATGCTGCATGTTACGCAGACAGGGCAGCGTAACACAATCACGAATTTTTATTAAAACCGACTTTTCATTATAACGCCAAGGCCTACTTAATAAATAAAGCCTCCATGATGAAAACAAGCTTTTTTTAAGGTATCAAAAAATCCAAAAGAAAATGTTTATTCCATAGTTTTTATATGGAGAGATATGACCTCAGTTTATTCAAAATATATTAATGAAAATTGACTCGAAATTAATTTTATTTTGATTCAATTGAAACTATTAACTTTATTTTCCACCTGACTTGGACGATTTTTTCGTGAGCTTTTCCAATTAACGGTAATAATGATAACAAAATAAGATATTTTATATCTGAAAAAGCTTAAAAATAGAGTACATGCATGTAAAAAAGAGATATAAATATAAAGGAAAAGGCGCGACGTTTACAATAATAAACATGACAAACAATATAGAAACAAGGTAAACATAAGAGAAATGAAGCAAATACATAATATGAAGCATATTATCAGATGACAGCAAATAAAAAGCAAAGCCTACTTAATAAATAATTTTTTTTAAGAATTTAATTTGTCTGTCTGTAATCAGTTGATTTTTCGGCATTTTTTATAGACAAATATATTAATTGTTCATGGCAATCCCAATATTTTCGATTTGGTAGATCAGAAAAATACAGAGGCCAATCGCTCATAATATATCTACTGAAAAAAAGTAGAAATATCTTCCCCCCTCCCCGTAATTTTGGCTGAAGGCCCAAAGAGTTATACCAATGTACCACTCTGCAAAAATGAGAACCCTCCCAGTAGATACATTATGAGCGATTGGCCTCTGTATTTTTATGATTTACCAAATCGAAAATATTGGGATTGCCATGAACAATTAATATATTTGTCTATAAAAAATGCCGAAAAATCAACTGATTACAGACAGACAAATTAAATTCTTAAAAAAAATTATTTATTAAGTAGGCTTTGCTTTTTATTTGCTGTCATCTGATAATATGCTTCATATTATGTATTTGCTTCATTTCTCTTATGTTTACCTTGTTTCTATATTGTTTGTCATGTTTATTATTGTAAACGTCGCGCCTTTTCCTTTATATTTATATCTCTTTTTTACATGCATGTACTCTATTTTTAAGCTTTTTCAGATATAAAATAGCTTATCTTGTTATTATTATTACCGTAAATTGGAAAAGCTCACGAAAAAATCGTCCAAGTCAGGTGGAAAATAAAGTTTATAGTTTCAATTGAATCAAAATAAAATTAATTTCGAGTCAATTTTCATTAATATATTTTGAATAAACTGAGGTCATATCTCTCCATATAAAAACTATGGAATAAACATTTTCTTTTGGATTTTTTGATACCTTAAAAAAAGCTTTTAAAACAAATATCGTCAACATGGAGGCTTTATTTATTAAGTTGTCTTTGATAACGCCCAGCCATGTATTTTCGAAAAAACCTGCTAATGCGCTTTCATATAAAAACGGTTGTACAATTGACTAAAAATAAAATTGCATGAAGCAAAAAACAATTTAGATGAACAAATCATAAGAGTTACCAATAACGGCGTAATCTTCAATGACATTTATTGAATTTGTACTTGATTTAATTTGTAGCATTTCCAAAATCGATCTTTTTCTAAAAATTTTTTGTTTCTCGAGAATTTTTATGTTATCTAAACTGATTTGATGGTCCGTATTTTTCAGATGTCGTGTAAGTGCACTAATGCTTAAATTTTGATCTTTATTTATTTCACTTTTATGTTGGTAAAATCTTTTTTCTAAAAATTGTTTCGTCGACATTGTACCTGATAAACAACGTTTGATTGTTTCTTTAAAGGTGTTTTATCTTTAATTTTAGAAAACAAGTTGTTGTTGAAACTTGTAGCTGCACGTCCTATAATTTTAAAGTTATAATTTTTGAAAAGATTTTTGACTTTTTCATAAAGATTTTGAACGTAGGGAATGGCCAAATAATTAGCGGTTTCATTTGTTCATCGGGAATTAAAATTTGTATGGGAATTTTTTTGTTTCCAAATTATGTGGTTTACCAATTTTTCTGGATACTGGTTTCGACAGAATGTATCTTTTAGAATTTTTAAATTTTTATTGTGAAATTTAGTATCGAAAAGTTTTAGAATTTTTTTGGTCAAAATTGTAATGGTGTTAATTTTATAATTGTTGGGAAGCCAAGAATGAAAATTTAAATATCTACCAGACCAAGTATTTTTGTGGTACCAATCACTTGTAATTTTGCTATTTGGTTCATGAATCAGCAGAATGTCCAAAAATGAAATTTTGTTATCTACTTCTTTTTCTAAAGTAAATTTTATTCTGTTGTTTTTCGAATTAAATTTTTCTAAAAATGAATCAATTTTATTTATTGGTATTGCCGTAACTATATCGTCCACATATCTAAAGTAAAACACTGGTTGAAAATCTAATGAATTTAAAACCGAATTTTCCATTAATAAATTTGCTATTATCGGACTTATTGGTGAGTCCATAGGTGAGCCAAAAATTTGTTTATAAATTTTGTTGTCAAAAGAAAATTCAGAATTGTTCAAAACGATATCTAAAGCAGTGAAAAATTTAATTTTTGTTAATTTAGATTTAGCATTTTTCTTTATACCATATTTCTCCAATTTTGACTGATAATATTTTTGACAATTTGGCTATCGACGTTCGTATACAAAGACGTAACATCTAAAGAGTTTAACAGAAAATTTGGTGGGATCGTAACATAACTAATTTTATTTTTGAAATCTTCGGAATTTTGTATGTAAGAATTTGTCTTTCCTACACTAGGTTTTAGAATATTGCCTAAAAAAGATGCTAAAGAATATGTGGGACCATCTATGGAACTGACAATTGGTCTATACGGCAAATTTGGTTTGTGGATTTTTGGTAAACCGTATAATTTTGGAATCACTGCGGTGTAACTCGTTAAATTTTTCCTTGTTTTCAAATCAATATTCCCAGAATTCTCCCATTCTTCTACCATTGAATTTATTTTCGTCTGTATTGGTGTCGATATGTCTCTAGCAGTTTGTACGTACGTGGAATCGTCATTTAGTAAGCTGTACATTTTTTCCAGATAGTCCGTTCATAGAGTTAAAACTGTTACATTACCCTTGTCTGCCTTCGTGACCAACGGAGGAGGTTTTTTTTCGAAAATACATGGCTGGGCGTTTCCATGAAAAGTCGGTTTTAGTAAAAATTTGTGATTGCTTTATTTTTTGAATTATGTATAAAAGACGGAATTTTTGATATATTTTTCATTACGCTTTTGAAAATGAACTCGAATAGGGTTCGAAAGCTAAAGCTTTAATTAAAATAAAAATTGTTTAATTTATAAATATTAATTGGCTCATAAAAATAAAACACTAATTTATATAAAATTAATTATTAATGGAATCAAGGCAGATTCTGTTTCAAATGGAGAGATATCGCAATATTAGGACTGTATTTCATCTACTGGGTGTACAAATTAGTTTTGAGGAATTTACAAAAGATGACATCGGACCATCTCCTACGTCTATTCAAGTTAAAACGTCATCACTTCCCTCTAAAAATCAGTAAGTGTCATTTCGCTGAAGTGTAAACAACATATATTTTTTGTGCTCTAACCATGTATGCGTTTTTGTTTTACTTTGAAGAAAAGTGCAGCTGATGGACATCGAAATATTCTCCATCAATAAAACATGTGAGTACTGGTCAAAATTTTTCAAAAGTGGTGATTTTGACACCAGTGACAAAGAACACGGAGGGAGACCAGTAAAGTTTGAAGACGCTGAGTTGGAGGCGTTATTGGACCAAGATTCTTACCAAACTCAAGATGAGCTCGCTAATACTTTGGAAGTGATTCAACAGGCGATTCAAACCTGTCTCAAGCCCATGGGTATGGTGCAAAAACAATGAAATTGGGTTCCGTATGAACTCAAGCCAAGAGGCGTCGAACGCCGTTTTTGCACGTGCAAACAACTGCTCCAAAGGCAAAATCGGAAGGGTTTTCCATCGAATCGTGACGGGAAACGAAAATTGAATCCACTACGACAACCCAAAGCGCAAAAAATCGTGAGGTAAGGCTGGTCATGCCTCAACTTCAACGGCCAAACCGAATATTCAAGACAACAAACTAATGCTGTGCATCTGCTAGGATCAGTTCGGAGTGATCTATTATGAGCTACTCCAGCCTAATGAAACCATCACTGGAGAAGGTTAACAACAACAATTAATGCAGTTAAGCTGTGCATTGAAGCTCAAACGCCCACAATATGTCTAAAGGCATGAGAATAAAGTGATCTTTCAGTACGACAAGGCTCGGCTACGTGTTGCAAAGGTAGTCAAGGAAAACTTGGAGACTACTACTTGTTCCGGTCGATGACTCGTGGCCTGGCCGAGCAGCACTTCATTGCTTACGAAGAAGCCAAAAATTAAGTCGATTCTTGGTTCACGTCAAAAAATACGGAATTTTTTCGACGCGGAATCCGTATCCTGAAAGACGGTAAAAAGTTGTAGCTAACGATGGACAATACTTTGAATATCATAAAATGTACGAATTTCTCTGAATAAAGCTTAGAAGTTATAAAAAAATCCTCAAAACTATTTTTACCCCCAATATATTATGTGCCGATCCAATATCAACATTGATCGGCACAACTTGGAAAAGTATTTAAATTACTAGATGAATTTCTGGTTTATTTCTTAATAAACTGAAAATTCTGATTCCTCGTTGGTTCATTTCTCTACAACAATTTACCTTCATAAAAAGCAAAACGTTAAGTCAGAAGCCTACAGGAGTACTAGTTTAACTTTTAGTGACTTTGCAGAAAATTATGTATTTGTAATGCAAAAAGCAGCATCTTCATTGGAACAACAAACAAGCGACTATTCATTCATAAAAAACAGGAGAACAATTACAGCACTACAGCTCCATAGTAACCACCGCAGTTTACTTGTTCATCAAAAAATTGATGAAGTTTATGGAAATTAAAACTCCTGATTTATATAAAATTTATTATATTACATTACAATAACAGAATAGATAAAAACAAAATGATGAATATATCTAAACATAAAGCGGATTTCGCAGTGATTGAGACCGGTACTTTCACGCAATATCTCATGGAAACGGACCGTGCGATGGAATAGAAGGCTCTATCCAGAGAACGGTGTCCACAGCCATCCTCTCCGATCAATGCGGAAGAATTATTAAAATGGGTAAAATCCTTAAAGACAGGTAGTGCCTGTTAAAAGCTCCATGTTTTATTACACCACATTTTTCAAATTCAAAACCACTGCTCACTGTTTATTTTTTGTTAACCTTAAAAATTTGATTTCTTTCCGCCTACTATGGTACTACGGTAGTTGTCCACTTACAACCACTTAATTTTGTACACTTATTGTAGTTAAAGTGCTCTAACTTAGACGGTGGTCTTATATATCTTCAAATTAATTGAATTACGGAGTCAACGAATTCCCATACAATTGTACCGAAATTTTATATTTTAGAGCAAAAAAAACTTACCACTTTAAGGTCGGTAGCCAAACTCAGATGTAGTTTTTCCGAATGGGAAGAGTCCCGGATAAGAGCCTCTGTCGGTTTTCTTTACTTTTAATCCGACCAGCTTATGCCGAAGATGCAAGGAAAGTAAAGGCCAGGGGAATTCAGTATATTTTAAAAACTAGACAGCAATCGTGTTATTATATTGTATTGCACAAAGAGCAGAGTTCCGTTCTTATGATGCACAAATAATCTTGTGCCCTATTTTCTTCGTCTGTGCGGATGATTTCGTGAGTTCTCAACGATTCCGGATGTTTGATGTTTCGGATGTTTCCGGATGATGATCGGAGAATATCATTAGAACTGCCAAGTTCGTTGGTTTGTAGAACATTTTGTGTCAGGAACTCGATCAATCAACCATTTTTCATGTTCAATGGAATTGGGCCAAATCTGGATTAGCACAAATTCAGCCACCATATTTTTCGGATGGTTATGAATATTCCCGATCGAAGAATATCATTAGAACTGCGAAGTTCGTTGGTTTGTAGATCATTTTGTGTCAGAAATTCGTTCAATTAATCATTCTTCATGTTCAATGGAATTGGGCCAAATCTGGATTAGCACAAATTCAACCACCATATTTTTCGGATGGTTATGAATATTCCCGATCGGAGAATATCATTAGAACTGCCAAGTTCGTTGGTTTGTAAAACATTTTGTGTCAGGAACTCGTTCAATCAACCATTTTTCATGTTCAATGGAATTGGGCCAAATCTGGATTAGCACAAATTCAGCTACCATATTTTTCGGATGGTTATGAATATTCCCGATCGGAGTATATCATTAGAACTGCTAAGTTCGTTGGTTTGTAGAACATTTTGTGTCACATTTTGAACATGTTGTTTTTGTTTAAAATTTGTTACTTATCTTGTATACTTTACACTTGTTGTCTTTCATAATTTGATTATTATTATTTTGTTTAAATTTGACATTTTTATGATTGTTATTAAAATATTTTAGTAGATTTGCACGATCAGACTGACATCTCTTTGTAAACATAAGTAAAATTAGATTGAGCAACGGGTTGAATCACAACTGGTTTATACCATTAAATACTTTAAATTTAAATTTTACCGCGACTTAACTATAATATTGAATACTTGCGTTTAATCAATCAGGCGAGGCCACCACATCTTGAATTATGGTACGAAACAGAATTTAAAGTATTTTTATGGCTTGTAGTGTTTCACCAACAAAAAAGGTAGTGAAAAAATCAATCGTTGTTCAACAATCATAGCTTTCAGTAAAGCCAATCTCATTAAAAATATTGTGTAAATTAAAGTAAAAATGAATTATAATCATTAATAAATTTGGTTAATCAATAAATTTAATTAAACGAAGTTTTACTATCAAGTGAACGTGTAATAACCAGTGTCTAATCTAAGTGCTAAATTTAAATATAAAAAATCATACTTGCCGTATTCCAATCAAATTATCCACATACAATCCAATCGTATCATCATTATTATCAAACTAACATTGGTCCTTCGAGCCGGATAGAAGCATCGGATTTTTGTGGATAAATCATCAAAACATAGAAGGTCGACAGAAACCAGAAATCGAGAAACGGGAAAATACACGTCAAGGTCACAGTGAACCACGCTTAATCAGAAGCCACGCTATAATTCAGATGAGTATTAGCCTTAATTTAATTAAATATTTAAGTGAGTAACCGTATAATTAAAACAACAAAAAAAAATCGAACTTCCATCCATATCCGAATTATAATTGTGAAATCGGGTTTAAATCGCATCAGCCAAATTATCTATTGTCATTTAACGTTTTAAAGAAAACAATGTAGTGTTATCCAGTTCAGTGAATTAAAGTGCACGAAGTGAAAATTACAAAATGGAAGCCTTAATCAAACGCCGAAGCATTACAAAGGGCCTATTAACTCGCATCGAGAAATATGCCGCCTCGTTAACCGAGAACTCATGTGACGAGGAAATAAGAGAACGAGTACGCCGCGCGAAAGAATTATTGCAGCGATTTACTGACATTGAGGATCAGATTTTCAACAAAAATCCAGAAGAGAAATCGGAAGGAGAGGAATTCGAAGAACATTATTACTAAGTAGTGGTCAAGTTAAACAAGTGGTTACGCCTTCACACGTTGAACACTACATGTCACTTAAACGACAGTATTATTAACCAATCACAAGGGGGCAGCAATGATTTCAAGCTTCCGAGACTCAACATACCTAGCTACAGTATTAGAGGAATTGGTCAATCAACCGCTGGGACCACCAAGGGCAGGGTAACCATTTCTGTATCCTCCCGTATTGAAGACAATAATTTTCAAATTGAATGTCTCATTATACCAAGAGTAACCTCATGCCAACCAGCTACATTTATTGAAAAACATAACTTGTTCAATCTCCAAAACCTACCATTGGCCGACCCTACATTTTACCAACCAAATAAAATCGACGTGCTTTTGGGAATCGACTAATTTTTCAGTTTGTTAAAACTTGGAGCTATGAAACTAGACGCTGGCGGATTAATGCCACACAATATGGTGTTCGGATGGGTTATTGCCGGCCCAACGTACGCAACCAACCAGAACTCATCAAATCTCAGCAGTCACCATTGTGAGATAAATGTTGACCAATTATTACAGAGGTTCTGGGAGATGGAGGAGGTTACATTACCAAATAAACCTTCAAATTATTCAGCAGAAGAAAAATGTTGTGAGGAGTTTTTGGGAAGACCACAGATCGAACAAAGAACGGAAGGTTTGTGGTAAGGCTCCCTTTTAAACCAACAACATCAATAAAGCTAGGGAGTACCATACAGGGAGCATTCAAAAGACTGGAAGCAATGGAGCGGCGGTTTGCGAAGGATTCAATATTTAAAACGTGTTACTACGATTTTATGAGGGAATATCTAGATCTTAACCACATGGAAGAGGTACAAACCGAGGATATAAATCGACGCGACGGAGTTTACTATCTCCCTCATCACGGCGTGCTGAAAGAGTCCAGCTCCACAACAAAACTTCGAGTGGTGTATGATGCATCGTTTAAGTCATCCAATGGAACCTCACTCAACGATATTCTAATGGTCGGACCTACAGTGTATGAACCACTCATCTCAATTTTGATACGTTTCCGCTTATACAAAATCGTTTTTACCGCAGACATTGAGAAAATGTTCCGCCAAATAAACCTTCACTCTGAGGATAGGGAATATCACTGAATCCTATGGCGCTCCGATAATACGAAACCACCGACACATTACCGTCTCACCACAGTTACGTATGGAACAGCCTCGGCACCATATCATGCAACAAAATCTCTGCAAATGATCGGGAACAGCTTGATGAAAGATCAACCGATGATCGCTGAGAAAATAATTCACGATTTCTATGTTGATGACTTTATATCCGGTTGCCATACTGCATCAATTATTAATCTTAAAATTTTGTTCCAGAGTTTATGGTTGCTAAACTTAGATTGGGATGATGAACCTCCAAATGAAGCAGAGACGTGGCGAAACATACGGGACGAGCTTCCAGAATTGATTGATTGATTGATTGCGATGTACGATCAAGCATTAAGCAAGTCTCCCGTATTATAAATGCGAATACCACACACACCACTATACCCATGTTACAACACGACACACTATTCTTTATGAAGCCCAAAACTCCGTAAAGAAAAGGTATTCACATCGATAACCACACATAAGTCTAATAGTGTGATATTCGCCCCTGGCCAGGCTGCCGTCGTACACCTTTTTACATATAACAAGATCGAGGGATGGGAAAGGAATGTTAGCAACAAAGACTCAACCCGGTTCCAGACACCTAAGTAGTTTTGTTAGTTAGTAAATATTTGTTAGTAATATATTTTTTTTTTTTAGTAATTTATTTAGCACAAGACAATACAATTTTTAAAGTTCATCTACTGCTCCAACCTGTAAGAAGACACAATGACAACACAAATTTCCTGGTGCCGCAAACTCTTTTTTCTGAAAAGCTGTAAACAACTATTATTATTCCCTCCGCCATTTTTTCCATCGGCGGTTGTGAGGGGGCAAGATTTCGTTCCATCATCATGTTCTCATGCGGTCAATCAAATTTGTACTAACTGTAGGTAGTGTTGATTGACATTGTTGTTGAAATCGTTGTGCCTCCGCTGTCCCTGCTACTCGCCCTCTGGGACGAGCTTCCAGAACTAGAGAAAATAAAAATTTCAAGATGGTTTGGAACCAGCGGGGAGACACTTGAGTTACACGGCTTTATTGACGCTTCGGAGAAGGCGTATGCGGGGGTTGTGTACTGCAGATGTGTTGATGAACGTGGCAATGTAACCACCAGTCTCATCAGTTCCAAAACGAAAGGTCGCTTCAATCAATCAAGTATGCATTCCAAGGCATGAGCTGTGTGCTGCAGCTTTACTAGCCACATTAATAAATACTGTAGCGAAGACGTTGAGAATTCCAGCAGCAAACATTACATTATGGACCGACTCGACCATTGTCTTAGGATGGTTATCCTCTCCTGCGAGGAAGTGGACAACTTTTGTCGCCTATCGCACAGCCAATATACTGTCAAAAACTTCCAGAGGATGTTGGAATCATGTCGAGTCACAGAGCAACCCCGCAGATTGCGCGTCCAGAAGACTGATGCCATCAAAACTAAACGGATTTAATTTGTGGTGGCACGGCCCAGACTGGTTAAGTAAACCTCAGGAAGAATGGCCGAATCAAAAATGGACAGTTGATAGACGGGAATTAGCAAAGGAAGAGCGCAACGTTAAGCCGACTATATTAGTTGCAACAACAACCCTTGACAATGAAATTCTAAGCCAGCTGCTCATCCGAGTTTCTTCCTATCAGAAAATAATCCGAGTTGTAGCATGGATATACAGATGTTACGATAGAGCGAAACGTAATGCTAAATCAATCAAATCAGAGCTGACAGTGGACGAAATAGGTAGAAGCCAAACCAAAATGTTTATCTGGGTGCAGAATAAGTTCTTCGCCACCGAAATAAATTCAATTAAATCAAAACGAAACCAACAAAAAAGCAGTAAACTCCGTAGCTTAAATCCATTCCTTCCTTGATCAGCAAGAATTATTGAGGGTCGGCGGTCGCATCGAAAATTCAGCAGCAGATTATGAAACCAAGCATCAAGTAATATTACCAAACTGCGATCTATCCAAGTTACTAACCTCCACAAAAAACATCAGCATGCAGGAGCCTCGTTGCTTACAAGTTGCTCTCGTTGCTTTTTAGACAACATTATCATATTTTAAATTGCCGTAAGGTAGTCAAAGACGTCATTAAGCAATGTAACATTTGCCGACGATATAACGCGAAACCAAGTTATCAAATAATAGGAAATTTGCCAGAAGATCGTGTCTGTTACCAGAGCCCATTTCTGAAGACGGGTATTGACTATGCAGGTCCACTACAGTTGAAACATATTTATGGTACATCAACACACAGGTGGAAAGCTTATTTAGCAATATTTGTTTGTATGGCCACTAAGGCTGTACATATTGAAGTGGTGTTAAATTTAACATCGGAGAATTTCGTCGCAACACTACAACGATTTATCGCACGGCGCGGACTATGCACCGATATATATTCGGATAATGGCTCTGATTTCATAGGAGCCAACAATGAACTTCGCGAGATTTATGACTTTATTAAACATAATTCTAATAATTTTCTTTCATTTCTTGCTTCAGAGAAAATTAACTGGCATTTTATTCCAAGTGCAGCACCAACATTTGGAGGCTTTGGGGAAGCCGCCGTTAAATCGTTCAAATATCACCTTACACGTGTAATGGGCAACACAATATTCACCTTGGAGGAACTTACAACGGTAGCGAGTCAAATCGAAGCGGTGCTCAATTCAAGGCCACTGTGCATTTTATCAGATGATCATATTGACCCTTTGACACCGGGCCATTTTCTAATTGGACGGCCTTTAGTTCAAGTTCCACAACCTGTCTTGATAAATACTAAAACATCACATCTCTCCCGATGGCAACACATGCAGCAGACCACACAACACTTTTGTAATCGATGGAAGTTTGAATATTTTTCGTCGCTGCAAAGACGAAGTAAATGGCAAACAAGATGGCAACCGATCCAAGTTAACGATGTCGTTTTAATTCGCGAAGAAAATTTACCCCCAGCAAAATGGTTGCTTGGTAAAATAGAAGAAATTCATCCTGGAACAGATGGAGTGGTAAGAGTAGTGACACTCAAAACTAAAGCTGGGCGTCTAAAGAGGCCGGTATATAAACTGTGTAGATTTCCAACAGATGAATTGAATCAACAGATTCAAGGCGGGCGGAATGTTGCGGCAAATCAATAGTTTTTGGAAGGTTACAGACGGTACTGGAAAGATATCACGATCGGTCGTGAAAACATTAAAGTACAATGTAATTGTTTTGTATCATGGGTCTGGCGGTATTAAGACCTGAATCTTTATGGATTCTAACCAATTTGAATAAAAATCAACATAACTGTTTCCCCTAATCGAATATGAATATATGTATTATTTATAAAAAATTCTTCATTGCTCTGATAAAACGTTAAAACCTAAGATACCAATATAATGCAATCATTTACGACAGATACATTCACAATTACATGAATGAACACTGAAAAGATAAGCTTGTTGTGTTACGCTAAACAAGATTTTTATTGAACTACATATTTAAATTGAGTAAAAAAAAAACTCGACTGCTGAAATATTCGAAAGAAGAAACCATAAATTTTATAAAATAGAAAACTGATTTCTAAGAAAGATTTCTCTTAAATCCACTCAATCACAAAAAATGTGAAATCTCTTTCACTAATTCGAAAAAAAAAATAAAAAAAATTATGACAGAATGCTGATTTAAAATTGTTTCCTAAATTGAAGGCTTTTTTTTAAATAAAAAACCAATTATGTTCGTGTTTTGAACAAATATACATCTCACTAAATCCTTATCAAGAAATTTATTGTTCAAGGTTTTTGTCATTCCTTAATTTATATTTATTTTATTTTTGAACAAATATAAATTGAAATAAATTTTTTACACAAATTTATTATTGATGAAAGAAAAGTTTGAGGTTTTTGAGGGGTTAGCAAGTTCGAACATTAATTTTGGTTCAGAGCCTCAAGTTTAAGGGTGAATTTAAGGACAAAATTTGTTGGGAACATTGAACTAATTAGGAACAGTAATATACATATGTAATTAGTCAATCATAGAGTGTTGCCAAATTACGAGATATTTTCCCGTTCGCGGGAATTTTCAGTTCAAACGGGAAAACGAAAACAACTTCGCAAAATGCGGAATTATTAATACTTACTGCATTGATAGCGTAATGCTTACAGTGTTGATGGACGGATGTATTTTATGAATATAGCAATTCACAAAGAAAAAGTAGCGAAATGCTTACAGGGCAAATTAATTACATTTTACTGTCAAAATGTCAAATGCATTTTGCTTTGTGTGTTTGCGCTCATAATTATTTTAGACAACGCTTACCATACAGAATAGAGCTACAGCGTATTAAGTTTATTTAAAACAATGCAATCCATCCTTTTCAAAGGCAGAATCTGTGTCAGATGATGAAGATGTCCACAAAAAGCCAAAAAAACGAAATTACAAAGGAAAAGAAGCCATGAAAAAATCAAATATTTTCAGGAGATATGGGTGCAAAAAAATGAATTCAAAACGTGACTACTACCAGTTACAAAAGACCGGACGAAAGCTTTTTGGAAGGCCTGGAAATCAAATATTATCTGTAGTAGAACAGAAATCAAGCGTCATCATTTCGGCGAGAAGCATACAATTAATTTAAAAATTATGTTGCAAACTCCATCGGCAAGCAACTTTTTTGTCGTAAATAATCATCAAATAAAATTAAAATTACCTGAAATTAAAATTGCCGCCCTTATGGTAGATTGACACTGGTTCCGCTTTTAAAAAATATATTCATAGATTCAAAAATTGCCAAAGGCATCCATTTAGGGCGTAAAAAGTGTACGAAACTGATAGAAAATGTGCTATGTAAAGTGGAAAACGAATATTTATATTTAAACAATTTTTCAATCTTCGTCGATGAATTTACCGACTTAAGCAAAACAAAAAAATCTTTGTGTTCTCGTCCTTTACGTAAAGAAAAATAAAGTCAACACACAATTACTGCAATCAATTAACATTAATGCTACAGATTGCACCGCCAAAAATTTATATAACCATATTATTGGAATGGCCTCTGATATTGCTACAGTAATGAATGGCTGTAAAAACTCATTCTACGCAATGCTACAGAATGATATCAACCGTCCAGTAGTTTTATTTAAATGCATTTCCCATTCTTCTTGATTAGTAGTCATATCGGCCATAGAATTTCTACCGTCTAAAATTGAAATGTGTATATTTCGGAAAGTCCCAGAAGTGCAGCTGTATTGTCGGAGTTTCAAGAATATTTTGAAATCGTGAAAAGAAAAATTATTTCACCAAGATCGACTAGACGGCTTTCTATGCATCCATGTATCATAAATATTTTAAAAAATTGGAATGTTTTAAACCACTTTTTCATGTATGAACAAAATTTCACCAAACGGAAGAACTCCTAGGATGATTTTAAAATCAGACATTGTTAATGAAATATTGTCCGACAAGATTTTACCATTTGAAAATGTAGTCAATACTCAAACTAAGCTTGATATTGAGGAGTTTAATGGTGACACCGAATTCACCGGTTATTTAAACACGGATCAGATAACCTTATCAGTAAATTCACAGTTAGATAGATGTATTTATAAGATCATCATCTAAAAATTTCTTCTAAATAATGAATTTTTTAAAACCGTTGAATTTTTAAATCCAGAAGTGGTTCTGGATGCTTCAAATCAAAAATTTTCGAAAACACTCTCCGGTCTACAAGAATTTATAGCGCATGTGTGTGATAAGTTTCGCCTGAAAGATGAAGGGCTCATCTACCAATCGAACTTTCGGATAATGTGAAAGACAAGCTGCTAGTTCTTTTAGTTTGAAGAATTTTGGAATGAGATCGATGAAGAAGGTAATAAATGGGGATTACGTGTTTCAACGTATGTGAAGTTATCCCAGGATTTCATCCCAGTAAATTGCAAAAACTTGAATCAGGCAACTCTAGAAAATTCAAAGCCATATTTAATATGTGAAAGTTAGCCCAGCCCAGGATTTTATTAAAATTAGATTAAATATCGAAATTACATAATATCCAATAAAATAAAATCCACATACATACAAAATTAATAAAATTTAAATCATCACTGATATTTTTTATTTATTTACAAGATTTTACCTAGCACCTAAAAATTTATGCATGTTATAACTATTAGTTTATTTTGCCGCAAATTAAAAGTCTCGTATTAGTGATAAAAATTTTCGAGATAGAGATACCATTAGCTTAATTTGCCCAAGTGCCCGAAATATTGCCATGGGCTGAGAAATTTCATTCATTTTTATATTTCGATACAATATTCGTGTGGTTTGCCAAAACTAAAAATGTCTCATATTAGTGATTAGTAGTTTTGAGATGGTGATACCACTAGCTTAATTTAGAAAATATTTCATTTTTACGAGCATACATTTTTTTTACGAGCTTGCAAAATTTATTTTAATTGAAACCCTTTGATTACCATTAGTTCGTTAGCTCCAGAAATGCCCGTTTTTTTGCCAATTCCTTCATTACTATGTTAAGCCATTCTGCCACGTCAAGGCTGTAATCACGGAAGGTTTTTTTAGTTTTTTGTATTTTTTGTGTTTTTGCAATTTTTCTGTTTTTTTGTAATTTTTTTGGTTTTTTACTGCAAATAATTTTATTTTATTTAATTCAATATTTATGATGCTATTTAAATAATATATTCAGTTTGTTTTTAATTTTCACAAATTTCATAAAAAAGCATATGTGGAATTACCTTACATAGATTAGGTGACCTCTTTTGGACGACTATTTCATTTAAGTCATCATATACTTCCCAGAATCCGTCTCGATAGCAATAACTTACATAGTGTGAACTATTTGGAATAAAGTTTACGAATGAATTTATTTTGTAGTTTTTATTAAAGATTTGAATATTAACAGCAATATTTGTGACTGCGATAGGTGTAGTAGGGTTAAGCATAGGCTCTACATATAAAAATAACGTATCGCTCAAGAATACGTTCTGAGAAGCTGACTCATTGTCGCAGTTCGTGCACGCTCTAACGACATCTACTTCTAAGCAGTTAGAAAGATTTAGTAAACCTAACTTTTCCAACTTAAAATGGTCCAAAGGTACGTAATTTAATAAATCGATTACTGTGTTATTGCATGCTTCACATTTCTGAACACTTTGTGCACTATAAAAATCCAAAGACTTTAACAAAAAGTCTGACACCGTCGTTATATTAGAGGTGCAATCTCGGTTTAAGCCATATAGTCTGGTTAAGTTCGAAGCTCGAAGTTCTTGGGCTAAAGTAATATTTTTAGCACGTAATGCTTTAATGAGTTTGCTAAAATCACTTTCTACCTCTAACCCTTCAAAGGCAGATAAATTTAGTACACAACAGGTAAATGCATCAAATGCACAGGTATAAAAATAGTTTTCCCCCGTATTGATGCCATTTTTAAGGAGCACATATTATTGTTTCGTTGGATTTTACACTTTTTTTGGTTGTAATCTGAAGGGTCAGGCTTTTCATTAAATTTTCTTTTGTGAGAAATTGTTTTTAGCAAAGTGCAACGGGCTTCTGGTGGCGTCATGGAATTTATTGAAGTTGTTTGAAGTTAGTTTTACTTTTTGAAGTAGACGTAGGATGATTGAAAGGGCTTCTATTAGCCCAGCCTTCTTCAATCGCAAGAAGAGCTCCTAAAGGCTTCTCTTCTTCTAAAAGGTTGTTCCTCCCTAATTTTATTCCAGTACTCATATGTTTTTTTAGGAATATTTAGAGTATACCTGTCATAAACGTATAAATTACGCTTCCAAATTTCATTGAAAAATCTCAAGGCTTTGGTAGGTAATTTACCTAATGCCAAATTATGTTTTGCTCGCCGTTTTATTATAGAAAAATAATTCGCCACGTGACTGTTACTTAACCGTTTTTTATGGTACAATGGAGACCAAAACGGGAGGTATGTGATATACTTTTTCAACAGAACTTCCGACAGTGCTGGATTGTAAAATGAATTTATTGGAAGTTCATCTTTGTATGAATTCTGTTCATTGACATTATCAGAAATTTTCTTAAATTCAACATAGAACGGGCTCTGGATATATATTGGCTTATTTAATTGACGCGGCTCTTTAGTAAAAATATCACTTTTCTTCGATTCGAATAGTATCGCTGACTCACCTTTTTCATCTAATAAATCTTTTAACTCTTCCACTGAAGTACTAACATTGGCTTCTGCGTTTTTAACCACTGCTTCTAAGGCGCTTAATACATCTAAAGTTAAATATTTTGATCGTAAAACAACCAAACACTTTTAACAATTTCGTAATTGTCTAATAAAAATAATGAAGCAAATATTTCTTTTAAAAGTTTTATATTTTTATCGCATTTGTTAAAAGATTTATTAAAATCTTTGGCAATATTGTGCATCAGGTGAGAAACACATAAATGCAATTTCACCAAGTCAGTGAAATCAGTTGAATTTGTGATATCATTATAAGCTTCGTTAAGGTATTTTACTATTTCCATCTTATTAAATATTTCTAATACCGAGTTGATCTCGGCAAAACTTCCGTCGGTTACGACGGTCTCAAACACTGGCCAATATTTCAATTGGTGTTCAATTTGGATTCTATAAAATCTGAGCCATCCTCCAATCGTTTCTCTACCATGACTTGCACTTATCATGTCCGTTAACGGAAATGGATCAGCAGGATCATGATCATTTACTTGGACTGGTACAACTAAAGCATAGTACAATATATTAGAAATGTTGTGCCGTGGAGGTCTAACTAAACCACCTGTTGCATCTAAATAAGCTGTTAATTTTTTTTTAGGATGGCATTTTAACAAAATGCGTAGCATTTTAAGTTGAGTTTCATTATAGGGCATAATGTAAAATGGTTTTATCGAATATTTTTGAAACTTTTCTGGATTTAAAATTAGTTCTTTTTCTAGATCCAAAAGGTCGTCAGAGTCATTATCTTGAATTTTTAAGGTATCTGAACGCACTTTTCGCAATACTCACATAGTTTTAACCTTAGTAGTTTTAAACTCTTTTGTAAATAGTTGATCTTCGTTTTCTATCATTTTTTCAAATGCTTGTTCGACGGTTTGCTTCGACAATTGATATTTTATGTCCTCCCTTTCGGAGCCTCTTATTTGCATAGCTTTTAGAAATTTGTGGCACTGTTCTTGTTTTGAACAATAGATTTTGAATTTTCCTATTTTTAAATTATTGTTAATAAATTTATACTTTCGACATCCAGAATGGCCACAATAAGCTCTAATGCTGATGCCATATTTCAAACGATCGCACGATTTGATGTTAATTTGGCACCCCGTTTTTTCGGTCAATAAATTTGATATAACATTTGGATATTTCTTTGAGTTTAATATTTTTGTTTTTAGTCAAAATAAGTTACACCAATCGTTTACAATTATTTCCCCAATTTCGATTCTAAAATCATTTGGAATATATTGCGACTGTACTTTTTTATAAATGGCATTCTTCTTTATTTGAGTTTGAAACAATTCAAAATCATCTGAATTGGATTCCAACAACACCACACTGCTTCTGCTGGTTCAATGCTGGCAATGACAGCTCCACGGTGTAGAGAATGATTTAGCATTTTCAGGCGGCCTAGAACTAATAGGTGAGGTCAAATGTGTTTCAACGATTTTTATGAAATGTTTTCTAAGTTAAGCTAATGGTATCCCTATCTCAGAACTACTAATCACTAATACGAGACATTTTTAGTTTTGGCAAACCAGACGAATACTGCATCGAAATATAAAAATGAATGAAACTTCTCAGCCATGGCTATATTTCGGGCACTTGGAACAATACGATTTTTATGAAATATTTTCTAAATTAAGCTAATGGTATCCCCATCTCAGAACTACTAATCGTAATCACTAATACGAGACATTTTTAGTTTTGACAAACCAGACGAATATTGTATCCAAATATAAAAATGAATGAAACTTCTCAGCCCATGGCAATATTTCGGGCACTTGGGCAAATTAAGCTAATGGTAACTCTATCTCGAAAATTTTTATCACTAATACGAGACTTTTAATTTGCGGCAAAATAAACTAATAGTTATAACATGCATACATTTTTAGGTGCTAGGTAAAATCTTGCAAATAAATAAAAAATATGAGTGATGATTTAAATTTTATTAATTTTATATGTGGATTTTATTTTATTGGATATTATGTAATTTCGATATTTAATCTAATTTTAATAAAATCCTGGGCTGGGCTAACTTTCACATATTAAATATGGCTTTGAATTTTCTAGAGTTGCCTGATTCAAATTTTTACAATTTACTGGGATGAAATCCTGGGATAACTTCACATCCGTCATTTGCTGGGATGAAATCCTGGGATAACTTTATATACGTCGTGTTTCATAATTTATCCAAAGCAGCCAAGTTTATATTGAGTCTGCTACATTCCAACGCGGATGCAGAGAGAATTTTCTTAATGGTCACAGACATTAAAATTAAAAAAATAAACCGTATTGGCGAAGGCTATTTAAACGCATCACGCACAATCAGCGTTGCAAAATAAAAATATAATTGCGGTTATGTTTGAACCTACATTTCTCATTAATAAACTCGTCAAACAATAATTATTTGTATAATATTATATTAAGAAACGCTTTATTGAAGTTCCTATTACTTTCTTTTACTCTAGTAAAATAAAGTATAGTAATCATGAAAATTTTGGACCTTGATATTTTTAGTGATTTATCTGTTTTGAGGTCCCCTGAGTCCGAAAAAGTGGGTTTCGAAATGGTGTCTGTCTGTCAGTCTGTCAGTCTGTCAGTCTGTCAGTCTGTCAGTCTGTCAGTCTGTCAGTCTGTCAGTCTGTCAGTCTGTCAGTCTGTCAGTCTGTCAGTCTGTCAGTCTGTCAGTCTGTCAGTCTGTCAGTCTGTCAGTCTGTCAGTCTGTCTGTGTCCTCTCTACAGCCCAGATGGTTTAACCAATCGAACTGAAACTTCAGATTTAAGCTTTTTTGATAAATTGGGAGGTCCCAATGAATTTTACTCCAAATCGGTTAACCGGAAGTGGCCACTCCCTTGGTCCAGAAAATTTATTTTGCAAATATCTTAAAAAGTATAAGGTTTACAAAAAACTACTTAAAACAAAATGTTTCCAAAAATTAAAAACAAATAAAATTAAAAAAAAAATTAAAAAAAAAATTTAAAAATTAAAAAATTAAAAAAAAAAAAAATTAAAAAAATTATAAAAAAAAATTAAAATTTCTCAAAATTCTCTGTTCGTAAAAGAAAGTCGTGTGTTGGCCACACCTCCATTTTTTTTTTTTAGGAGTTAGAATATTTATGTTATTTTACTTTTATTTAAAATAATTTTGAATTATTTGCTTTATTTTTGTTAAATAATTAAACAATTTTTTGTATTATAATTATAAGGGTTACGCTTGCGGGAATTGTTCAGGGGATTTTCCCTAAAATAAATGGGAAAAATTGGGGTTTTTTTTGCGAGTCTTCAGTCATCAAAAAATATCCAAAATGTTAGATTTTATTCGAAAAATTGTCGGAATCGAAAGTCTTGTGGGGAAAATAAAACAATCCTTATAAAGTGCCATAAAATACTTACTATGTGGTAGCTTCGGTAAACTAACGGCATGTAGATTCCTGATTCTCTAACTTATTGGAAATTGCTTTTCTCATCAAATAATTTTATGATTTCAATGAAATCGCATGCCTGAATAAAGTTACCTCTGCAAGTTAAGCTATTCTACTTAGCACTGTTTTCTAATACATATTGTTATTTATTGTTATGAAAAATATTTAAAAATATTAAAAATGTATATTGGTTATGTATGTATGATTTTTGACGCCTGATAAACATACTCTTCAATAGGTGCTTGCTTATTTTATCGGTATCAAATCGAAAACTACTCGTGTAATGTGTTTAATCAGGTGATATTTAAAATATTTTTGTAAGTTTTTAATTTTAAAATTAATTACAAAAGTAGGAAAATACAAAATAAATTGAACTTTCTTTTTAAATACTGAAGAATCAAAGCATTCCTAGAAATACAATCCATCAGGATAAAATTCGAACTTAATATAAGGGGGATAGAAAGAAAAAAAAAATAGATTTTTCATATAAATCCTATGAAAAGTTATGTTTTTTTATGTTTTTCTTAAATGAAAAATCTTACAAAAATTAAATTTGATTTCTCAAATCAATTAATAAAATCTTGTTTATTTACCCCTTTATTTACAAATACATCTTTACACCTCATGACGTCACACCTTTCGTTCATGTTTTTTTCATAATCAAAAAATGTCGATAAGCAAAAAGTTTAAACTAAAGAGGAGAACCAAACTTTTTTTTTTATATGTAAAAAAACCATTTAGGTTTTATTGTTATTAAAGAGTGGTTGGGTGTAGTTTGTTTGTTTCTGGTCTATTATATTTTAAAGTCTTTGAAAAATATTAAGGTCATTGATTTCGTTTTTTATAATTGTATACTATATTTTTCACATAGGCACACAAAGAAAAAGTAAATTTGCACAATTTTATTTTAATTATATTAATCAAATTACTAAATTTAAGTTATTGGTTTTAAAATGTATTATACTCAAAGCCTCGATTTAAATATAAACCTAAAAATATTTTTTGTTACGAGTATTTTTCATTCATCAAAAATGTTCAATTTTACTTTACGTTAATGTTATGGGAAATCGTAAAATGTATCCCCCTTAAGTTAAGCTTCTTTTAAAATTGGTCTGAACCTGACTGACAGCTATTTAGGAATGCTTTGGTAAAATTTACTTATAATGTTTCCGATTAATAAAATAAATGATATAGATATGATCAACTGTGCTTCGTAAATTTAATGAAAAAGGAAAAGTCCGAATTATGTGATATTTTTTTGGTAATAATTTTGACGTGAGTGAAATAATTTTCTCTTCCATATTTTGTAATAAGTTCGTTGAAAATTTTATTTAATTTTTATAAAAATTTATTTTGTGACGACGCGTTCTTGGGTCGTCCTGGCTCATAGTGAAATATAGATGCACAGCCCTTTTAACGTAGAACTGAACGAAGAGAGAGGGGAGACGAAATTTTGGTTATTGATTTTTTTTTTGGGGTAATCGATCGTTTATCAAGCGGCGGACAATGATTTTTTTTGGGGGGAGTTAATTTTTGAATTTTGTGGCGAACAGTCGAGTCACTTTTAGTCTCAGTTAGAGACGAGCTTTTTTTTTTATTTTATTTTATTTTTATGGATAAGTTAAAAAATAAAAAGCGTTTTTTTTTTTGGTGTTTTGGTTGAAAAAAAAACGAAACTTCGAGAAACAAGTGAAAGAAATATCTAAGAAAAACAAAATAATAATTAAGATAAATATAAGAAAAGACCAGCCTGAAGTTACCGATTAATAAATAAGAAAAAATTAATTTAAACTTCTTATTTTGGCTATGATTTGTAAAGTTTAACTTTGGGTAATTAAAACAAAAATAAAAACTTTTTCTGCAATTTTTTTTGTTGGTGATAAATTGGGCGAGACTTTTCTATTCCTGCTGAATCGCCAATTTGCAATTTTTTTTATGATTGATTCCGTTGGTCTGCCGTTATCCGATCATTGATACAGTCCACTAAATCCACTAAATAAAAAAATGGAAATTCCCGAATTCATCTCTTTTGGATTCTATCGCTATTGTTTTTTCTATACTGAAAGGTAGATGATTTCATCACTAATCAAATGACTAAAAATATGTTTTCTAGTTGGCTTTGGAAATGTTCTTTTTATTGTTTTTCATTTAAACACGGTAAAAAAAAATCATTTTTATTGTTACACGTGAATAAAAACAGTTAATTTTTTAAAAAAATGGGAAAAAACAAAAGCCTAAGCGATATTGAAAAGAGCAAAATTGCTGCTTATCACGATCAAAGACATTCTAGCCGATTTATAACCGAAAAACTAGGCCGAAGTCTCACTGTTGTGCTAAATTATTTAAGAAATCCTGAAAACTATGGAAAAAATATGAAAGGCTGTTCTGTTTCGAAATTAAAACTGGTAGAGAAGCGTAAAATAATTCGTATTGACTCCAATTCTGCTCTATCTGCTCGCAGAATCAAGGAGAAAGCCGGTGTTAATGTCTGTGTACCAACCGTTCGTCGCGCCATACAGAAAGCTAAACATTTTAAACGAATGAAAATTAAGAAAAAACCACCATTAAACCAAGCTCGAAAAAACAATCGGCTTCAATTTGGTTAAGAGCACATGACATGGATTAAGCAGTGGTTTAAAATCGTGTTTTCGGATGAGAAAAAAATCAATTTAGACGGGCCCGATGGTTATAACTATTATTTCCATGACCTGCGCAAAGAAGAGCTAGTTCTCAATCGACATCATAGCAGGGAAGGAGGGGTTATGGTCGGGGGAGGTATTTCATACTACGGTGGGATTGAGTTAGCTTTTCAAAATCAAAAAATGACAGCTAAGTCGTATCTGTCTATTTTGGATTCAGCATTTACAAAGTTCCAACACCTGTTCGGACCACTGAAATGGACTTATCAGCAAGATAACGCTCCTATACATACGGCAAGGATTGTAAAAGGCTGGATTTCCAAGAAAAACGTCGATTTACTTAAATGGCCCCGTACTCTTCTGATTTAAATATTATGGAAAACGTTTGGATATAGCTTTCTCGCAAGGTTTATGAAGGGGATAAGCAGTATAATGATAAGGAGTCGCTTATTGAAGCCATCAAAGCTGCTTGGGCCGACATTTCTTTGAATTATTTGAAGTCGCTATACGATTCAATGCTCAATAGAATATTTGAAAGATATGATTTTATTTCAAAGAATGGAGACAGCACTAATTATTAAAATAAATAAAAAAATATATTATTGTAAATAAATAAATTTAAATATTAAAAAAAAATTATAATGTCATAAAAATATATCGTTTATTTATTCAAATTCTGGCGTGAATTTATTCACATGTTCACTTCCCAACAGAATAACAAATGTAGTGTTTTTTTATTCGCTTCGGATAGCTGCTATCGAGAGCCGTCATATAAAAAATGGCTCCCGATAGCGCTCCGTATAAATAGGTAGAGCCAAATATTTTTTATATGAAGTTTTTGCTAAACAATTGAATTAAAAATGATAGTTTGATATTAAATAAGTATAGTTTACCAATAAATAGCGCGTTAAATTTAAATTTAGGCATAGAAAAATGACGGCTCTCGATAGCAGCTATCCGGAGCGAATAAAAAAACACTACAAAAATGTACGACTTTAAAACTCAAAAAAAAAAAAAAAAATGTTTAGCCTTTTATTTTAGTGATAATGTTCTTTAAAAATTACCCAAATAACATGGGAGCTAAAATTAAATCATACAAGGGTATTTCCTACATTGTTTTCATTGGATTTAATCAACTGTAACGGACTGTATACCATATGTATACCTAAATGATAAAGGTTGCTGTTTTTTTTTTTTTTATTACGGCCCACATCGAATGATCCAGTGTGTTATTACAACTCGATCAGTGACACATTTAACTGATCATGTTTGCCGCTTATTGAATTATGGATTACATCGAGGGATTCAATTTGTTTGTTATCAAAATTTTAGTTACTGATATGCAATAAAGTTCAGTTGGCTGATCTTTGATTTACATCGAATGTTCATCGAGCTTGTTTTGCCGTTATCGGATTATGAGTAGTGCTATAATAAGAGGTCAAGTTTGCTGATACAAGATCGCGTTTTACTGACTTCAAAGTGTGTAAGAAGTTACCAATTATTTGGCGGTTTTATTTTTGGTGATATGAGGGCATAATTTATTCTAGAAATTGGTACCCGAAATGGTTATTGTGATACAGTAAGTGACGGTGCATAACAATTGGATATTATGACACAAAGTCATGCGTTGTAGTTATCCATGTAGAGGTAATCTATAGAAGCAGCCTGGAGATAAACAACCGCTCGAATTTATTATTATTATTATTTTATTAATTACATTGTTATGCTCTATTTGTATATTCCCATAGTTTTGTTTTGATTTTCAATTTATGTAACGTAGAATTTTCCTTTAAATTGTTTTAAATTTTCTGATTTCCTTTTAAATCACAGGCAAAAATTGTTTTCTTATATGTATATCTATTTCTGGGTGGTCATTTTGTGGTGCTATATCACATTTGGTGATAAAACTGTGATAAACTGACATTTGTCGTAGCTTACTGCGGTCCCATCTTGGATGAACAACGTCACGTCGTATAATGATTTGAATGAAAATGACCACAATATCTTCCGTCTTACTTCTACAAGTGGAAAAAATTGTTTATTTTGTTGTTTAATTTTTTTTTATATGGAGTTTGGTTAAAAACACCTCTAATCAAAATTTCAAAAAATGAATGAAATTTACATTGACGCTAATGATAAATAAATGATATTTATTAGCAAAATAATCATTTATCTATTATTGAAATAAAATTAATGGATTATTGTTAAATTAACAGCAAAACGGAATATAAAAATCAACAATTATTTTAGTTTTGTGGACTAAATTGTATGTTAAAAGAACCATTCTAGTAGCCTAGAATAACAAATTTCACAAAAACAATCATCCTGCTAATAGAAATGCACAAAAAATAAGCAATTCTTAAACGAAAATCAACATAAAACATCTGACATAACCTTATAAAATGCAAATAATGGTCGGTGTTTAAACATGAAATTCTAATATACCAAAGAGTTTTCTAGTTATGTTAACTTAAAAATATAATAATTAGTCTTTTGTTAATCAACAATTTTGGTTTGCAGTTCGTATCACAAAAAAAAAATTTCCCGAAAGCTGATTGCCGAAAGATTTGCGTCGCACACAGCCATTAAAACAACGCTAAATGTTTGTTCTTAATTATAAAACAACGTTCCCGATTTATTAGGGCATTGTATGGCAACATGTTTGCCATCTATACATCCGAAACAATTCGGGAAATCCCACTTATAGTAAAACTGGTCAGCAATTGATTGCTATTCTGACTCAGTTGGTGGTTTTACAATTAACGTTGATTTAATGCTGCCCAAGTAGCTTCGCAAACCTTATATATAAATTTGAAAACTGTCGATGCCCCCACCCTATACTCATATTCCATGCTCATCATAGAGTTTCCAGCGGCAAATACATTGTAATTAAGTACATCGCTAAGAAAATATCTATTTAAATTTTACCTCAATGTCAGCATTAACCTAAGACCCTGGTACTCTTCGATGGTCAAACGGCAATAATTTTTAAACTTGTCTGGGTCTTTATACGATTCTCTAATAAGAGTTTTGTACGATCCCCTTTCTGCTTTATTTCGCCAGAGCGTATGAACCCAATATCTACGGTTCGGTGATTTCAGCTTCACGTAGACCAAACTAAGTGTGGACAGAAGCGCCAAATCTATCTTTCAATTTCTTCCTCTGATACTTGTAATAACCACTTTGCACAACTTTTTTATTCACTGAAAATTTTAGTATTTAAGAAACACTGACTCTATTAACCATATGTACCTTTTAAGAATGAACTCGAATACAAAATTTCCTCGTATTTATACACTATCTAACCTATTTACCGTTTTTTTCAAAATCTACCAAATTTATTAGGTAAATATTTAAAGTATGCTAAGCTTTAAATACAGACATTTTCCTACAAACAGATTTTCCATTTATGAATCATTGACTAGAAATTTGTGATTTATTTTACAGATGAATAACATAAAATAACTCAATTTATTAAATAAAACAATAAATCTGTGGTGAAAAGGTAAAGTACCTTATCTCGATTTTATACAATTTTCAGGAGAGCAAAAAAACGGTTAAAATAAATCTGTGAAAAAATATATGACTATATAGCTAGTTTTTCCAGGGTTTTCGGAAGATGATGCAATGCATTTTTTTTTAAAGTATTAGTTACTTTAAATTTTATTAGAGTAATTAAGAAAATTAAGAAAAATGCAAACAGGTTATTTTACCTTTACAATTTTGTTAAAATAACTTATCTTATTTCACTTAAGCTATTTTACCAAATTTTTATGCATATTCCAATAAATCTTAATAGGACATAAGTTATTGAATAAGCATATAATTTCAACAAAAATAAAAGGGAATAATCCCTTGTTTGTAGATAAGTTGTTTTAAATATATTTTTTTTTTGAAACACTGAAAATTATGTAGAAACAAGGTGTTTTACTAAAATTTTTTTGTTGACCTATATGTAACTAAAATGTTTTGTTTCCGAATTTTTTGATAACTTTATTTTAATTTTTAAATAAAATGTTTTTCCTTTTGATTTTATAGTTTTTTTTTCAAATAAGTTATTTGGACATAGTAATAACTCGAATTTTGTATCAGCTACAGGCAAACCGATTAGCTGTAAAAATAGCTAATTTTTAATAGAATATGATTTTGTTAAAATCTCAAAAATGTCTTATCTCGAGATAAGATACTTTACCTTTTCACCACAGAAATAATGAATAATTTAACTATTTTAATTGAAAAATAAGATTTGTTTATTTCAGCCATTCGCAGAACTACATTTTGATTTAAATGGTCATTTTCCAATTAAAATTGTTATTTATTAATAAATAGAAAATCCGTTTGTAGGAAAATGTCTATAGTCGTGTTCTCCATGAGAACTGCACTAGAACTCGATAAACTTTAAATTCATTTTATTCTATGTAAACCGAAAAAAAAATATTCATATACCAGGAATATGTAGTGTATGTGAGACATATACATATATACATTTTAAGTTTAAAAGTTTCCCCCTTTAGTTATTTCATCAATATTTTCTTATTTCTTGGTGACGTCATTACACGCAACTACACTCGATAAATTTATGGGTTTATCAAGTGTAACAAAAAAATAAGCTATAATTGTAATTATTTATCGCTATAACAACTTAAAATGTGTATTTATGTTAAATGTACTACACATTAGCACTTTAAGAAATATTATTTTTTTTCTATTTAGATAGAATATAAGGAATTTAAAATTTATCGAGTTCTAGTACAGTTCTCATGGAAAACACGATATATGTATTTAAGTCATGTGGCAATGCTTTTACCAGTTGTGTAAATACTTAAATATCATCTAAAACCGTTAACATGTAATAAATAAAAAAAGGAATACTGGTACTATTACAGCTGGAATAATTATCACAGAGTTCGTACACGTGCTTGGCAAAGTATCCCTAAACAAATGTTCCTAACGGTACACTGAAAATTTTTTTTTAAAAAAGTAGGAAAAACCAGGTGCACATTCAGTTGTGTACGACTCATTAATTTTTTTAAAATTTTATCGCGATTTACGAAAAAAGGCTTATAGAGCTTAATTAAGGCTTACATTTAATTAAGACAATTGAAATTTACAAAACAAAAAAAAAATTTGTTTATACTCGAGGCAAAAGTATTTCAATAAATGTTCGTTCTTTGGTAATATTTCATGTGAAATAGGCTATAGTTTATCGGAAATCGGAAAAATACACATAGTTAAGCTAGATGAAAAAGAGCCTAGAAACATTAGAAACTTCACATAGCTAAAGATTTCTTCGTCGGATGGAACATTTATTTAACGAAAAGTTTTTAAAAATCCAAAGCTATCAGCTCTCGAATTAACAAAGCTGATGTATGAGTTTAGTGGTATAAAGTTAAATCCAATAACTGATGATCGATGTTTACTTCAAAATAATTGAATATTTTCAAGTGTTGCGAAGCGAAAATCGATAATATCTGAAATTCTTCGAATAAAATGTTGAACTGCGCAAAGAAATACAAACATATGATTGCTAATTTTTGGAAAACTGTGCTCTTTTGTTTTGTTTTAGTGTGATAAGAAGTAGGAAAAAGTGTGGCGCGAGCGCAATGGAGCATGTAGAACCAAAAATTTAATTGCTATCGTAAAACATAGAGGTCAGATTGAAATGGTTTGTGGCGTAAAGAGCTAAATATCTATGGGAAATTTGGTTTTTAGTGAAGGCGATATAAACAAAGAGATGACTTAACCTCAAAAGCAATTTAAAGGATTCTACTTGAAAAATGAAATTATAAAATAAGTGTGCGTTCTACCAAGGTAACGAAACAAAGCTAAAAGCTTTAGATGTTAGGATTTTGCTATTATACAACAGTCCTAACCCAATTCCAGGGCTTAACCTACCCAAACGAGCACCTTTGGAAAGAAGTATAAATTTAACTCTCTGAAATAAATTATAGATTAATATTTATGTGCTACCATTAATAGTTTGACAATAATTGAACCAAGTACCACCCGCCCATCGTGCTGTCACCTCAAACAGTGTTTTCTAAACTAAAACTTTTTTAACTAACCAATATCAATACTAATAGCAAAAACTTATTTACTAATAGCAATTAGCACTAATACCAGTATGAACATTAACACCAATACCAATTCCACATCTACACCAATACCAAGTTAATTATTGTTTACTTAAATTAAAAATATAATTTTTTTAATAACTCAATCAATTTTTAAAGAATTATGCCGCGAGGAACGCAACTTTCGGCCAATGAACGTGCAAGGATCGATTGCTATAGGGAATCTGGTGGTACCATTCTTCAGATATAGCCACAAAACTACATAGAAATAGAAATACAATCAATAACTTTTTAAAAAATCCCCAAACATACGGCACAGTGAAAAGACCAGGACCAAAGTGTAAAGTTGACGAATGAGGTAAAAGGGAAATAAGGCACCTTACAGTCAGGAAAAATATCAGCAAAACGTGACTTGTCTCTAAACGTCACTAAACGAAGAATACAAAAGATTTTTAAAGAGGATATTAATGGGTGCGTAAAAAAAATTAAATCATTTTTTTTATTATCTAAATACACAAATTTTAAATTGTACCTATTGCTTCAACTTCGGGACTTGTGATCCATATTGAACCATCTTATATAAAAAATTATCAGCAGATAGCAGAAATCGGTTAATCACCCTTTAGTACAGCGCAAATATCGAAATAAAGTTACAATAACGCCGAAGAGAAAATGCAAAAGTTTTACTAGTATGTTGTCTACCTCTTGATCTACACTGATACTGTATTGTAAATGAGCTTATGCTCAAAATAAGTATCTTAAAATTTTTGTATATAAGTAAATAAAGTAAATAAATAAAGTAAAGTAAACCTAAACTGCTGCTATGCCATAAATTAGCGAGAATGAAATTTGCTGAGACATTTAAATTTTGGAATGAAGAGTGGCGATCATTAATTTTTTCGGATGAAAAAAAATTTAATTTTGACGGACCAGATGGATGCCAGAATTATTGGCGAGATGTTCGTGAGTCACCTCAAATACGTCATTCCCGCAACTTTCAAGGAGGGCCACTTATGACATGGAGTGGTTTCTGCTATCGGGGCAAGACGCCAATTTGTTTTGTTTCCCATCAAATGAATCTCCGCATGATGTATGTGCAGTTATTAGACAACACTTTAATACATTTTAGGGAGGAAATGTACGGTGAAAGTTGGACATTTCAGCAGGATAATGTGCATATTCATGCTGCTAAGTGCACCAAGAATTTTTTTCAATCACGAAATATTTCAGTATTGATGTGGCCTGCTGTAAATCCGGACTTAAATCCAATGGAAAATCTGTGGAACATTTTTGCAATTTCTTGTACACCTTAAAATAATTTATGTTCCACCTAAACCTCATGTCACACATATGTATGTGTCCTTTTTATTGTAAAAATGAAAGACTCACATGTCTCACATATGTGTCGTAGAAGCAATCAAAAACTCATGCCACATATATGTGACATGCCAGCTTTCCACAAACTCATGACCCATATAGGTGTCATAGAATTGTTAATATGTGAGTTTTTTCCGAACATCAAAAAATCGTTTGAGGGGCAAACGTGTTAAGAATAAAATTGTACACCATTGATGGTGTACAATTTTATGTCAAGTTTTAGAACAGGAAATATTCTGAAACTGGTGACATATTAAAACGAACCTTAAGTTACATGGACCTGCTAAGATTAAAAAACGAAATAAACAATTTCATTACTGCTTCCTTGTCGAAACAAAATATATCTCAACTAAGAGGAAAAATTGTTATTCCTATCAATATGTACTTCGATGATTTCGAAGTAATTGACTACCTTAGTTCATATGCTGGAAAACACTCAATTTGTATTATTTATTATGCTGTTCCAATGATACCACAGTTATAAATTTCTAAACTAGCAATATGTATATTCGTGGCCGGATTTATAAAATCTAGAGATATTACGGAATTTGGTGTATTGGTCGATCTATTAAGCCACTAATTGATATAATAAATGACATATTAACCGTCGGTTTAGAAATTAAAACTTCAACGTCAACTGGGGCTTAACACATTTTTGAAGTATTCTTCCTCATTTAATGCATCTTTCTTCTGTCGATTGTGCAAACGCAACAAGCTGCAAACTACTAATGACTTATCAGAATTTCCTGAATTTTTTAAGAAATAAGCACAATTTTACTGCAGATTTAGCATTATCGGAAATTCATGAAACTGAAATTAAAGAAGATTATGTTTTTAATAAAATTCTGTCACTTCATCTCACGGACAATTTCGCTTGCGCCAAATGATGTATTTCTAGGAGTTTGTAAATATAACCTGTGTAGTATCCTTGATTACTTTACGAAAAGAAGTATTTATCTCTCGAAAATTTTAATTTTAATAAACAAATGTTCAATTATGGTGAAAAGGAAATTGGAAACGTAAGTGAACCTTTTGGAAAAATCATATAAAATATGAAAACTTTAAAATGACGGCTCGGGAAATTTGGACTTTGTATAATTTGTTGCCTCTGATTGTAGGAGGTAGAATTCCACCCGGTAATAAAGTATACAGATTTTTACGCGTTAGATTAGCATATCGCTCTTTATGTACAATTATTTAATGAAAAATTAAAGCCAAAATACCACTTTCTCGTTCACTATCCGACGAAGCTGAAATACATAACGAAGCTGAAATACATATGTAAGCAGTATGCAAGAAATATTACCTCAATATAGGGGAGAGTGAGGTACAGAAATAAAGAAACGCGATATAGTGCAGCTCGGAAATTCGGTATTAACAGAACAACATTGGTTATGCGATTAAAGAAAATGATAAATTTTGACACTGGGAATGGTGAAGATTCGGGAAACAGCAGTGACGATGAAATTCTGGTCAACTCCAGTAGAAAATACCGATCAAAATATACAGCAAAACAAATACTAACCAAGGATCAGGAAGACGAATTGGTACTGTATATTAAAAGATTCAGTCGATTGCAGTTTGGACTTACATATGCTAAAATTCGTGAGTTCGCCTACCAATTTGTGAAGGCCAACAACATTAAACATCCATCATCTTGAAATGGTAATAACCGAGCTGGGATTGAATGGTTGCACGGTTTTATAAAAAGAAATAACATCATTTCACTAAGGAAGCCAGAAAAAACTAGTTTGGTCAGGTTAACGAGGTTCAACCAAGCTGCTGATAGTGATTTTTTCAGCAATCTAGAATATGTTTAAAAAAAACATAATTTCCAACCGAAAGACATATACAACACTGATGAAACTGGTATTATTTTATTTTTAATATTTATTCAGATTTTTGAGTTGGGTTTTCATTTTATGTTTCTTCTAGGTGTTAGCCGAAAAAGGTATTAAACAGGTTTCCCAGTGTGTTTCGGAGGAGCGTGGTTCACTTGTCACATTTATTGGCTTCATAAATGCAGCTGGCAACCATTTCCCACCAGCGTATGTTTTTCCCAGACAACGAAACAAAGAAGTATTTATTAACAGCGGGCCATCTGGATGTGTGGGATTTGCGACAAAAAGCGGATGGATAGTTGTGGAAGTATTTTTAGATATTTTAAAACACATCAAAAGGAACGTTAATTGCAGTAAACAAAATCCTATTTCGTTACTTTTGGACAATCATTCATCACATTGCAGCTACACGATTCTAGTTTGTATTGTAGAGATAATAGCATTGTTCTACTCTCGTTTCCATCACATACCTCCCCTTCCATAGATTTCATCCATTAGATGTGTCTATATTTGGACCATTTAAAAACTACTTAAAAGTTGCATTTAATAATTTTATGGTTAATAATTCTGGAGAAAAGATTACCGTTTATGACGTGGCTTCATTAACGAATGAACCTTTTAACAAAGCTTTTTCAACCGAAAATATTTTAAAAGGTTTTAGCTCAACAGGAATTATGCCATTTAATTTAATGCATTTCTCGGAGCAAGATTTTGTTGTGCACGACAAAAACGCTTCTCCCAACGTTAACAGTAAGCCGCCACGTGAAGCAGAATCAATAAATATAACAGGCAATGACAATCAAAATAATATATCTAATCCAGCTGCCTATTTAAGTCCAGAAGTGTTAAGACCAATTCCCAAACTTCATTTTAAGCCGACAATAACTCGAACGAGAAAATCAAGGATTTACACAAATACGCCAGAAAAAGACCGGATTGAAGAATTAGCAAATAAAAAGAAATCAAAGGAGCAAAAAACTATTAAGAAGAAAGAGCCCAAACTTAAAAAAGTTAAGAAAGCAATAGATTTCGAATCAACTACCGAAAATGAATCCGATACAAATTTATTACTTGTGGACTCAGATGATTTTGATTGTTTATTTGAAGAATTCACAAATTCTGAATCCGATGAAACAAAATTACCTAAACTGGCTAAACTATGCGATGGTGACGTTATTCGGACAGGAGATTTTGTTTTAGTAAAATTTGAAAGCAAGCAAAGTGTTTATTTTACTGGGGAAGTTATAGAAATTAATGACGTAACCTCGCTCATAGTTCGACTTTTAAGGAAATCACGTACTGAAATGGTGATCGTAGAGCCAGCTATCGAGGATGTGAGCATGGTTTTGCGACGTGATATCGAGGCCAAACTTCCAATGCCGGTTATTACTAAATTACTAAAAAGCACTAAATGAATTATTTAACAATAAATCAATTATAAATGAATGATTTTCTTACGAATTGAGATTTTTATTCTTGAAGAATACCAACCGTCAAATGTGACCCTACTACTGTCAAATGTACCACCACTATGGTCTACATTTGACGTTTGGAAGACATATTTTCAATTAAACATTTATCATAAAACTAGTATAAATAGAAGATTTAATCTTCAGCAGAAAACATCTTTGTATGATCTAAAAATGATTTTGGACATTTAATAACAAAAGTAAAGTTTTTAGGCGACATTTTACAAATTCGTGTCAAATGTACCCCACTTCCACCTACTGCTTAGTTTATCAATAAAGGCTTCTTTGATTACGTTATCTATAAAGGCTAATTTGATCTTACAGATACAACTTTTCGATGCCGAGATAGAGACACAAAGTACTCAAACATTCTATCGAATTTAGGAACCATAAAACAATACACAAAAAGCTTAGTTCTCCGAGGAACAAAATTCAAGATAGGCTATTTTTTCTCTATAACAGAACCACATCTTATTTTCTATGAAGTTAAAGACATATTGATGGATCATAACAAATATTTTGCAGTGTGTAATTATTTTACCAATTATCTTTTTAACCCACATTTAATTAGTTAATTGCTGTTATTTAAGTTCAGGGCGTAAAGTTATTAGAGCTAAAGTATTGTATGCTTAAAATATTATGTTATCGTGTTATATAGTAATCGACTCAAACCGTGGTAGGATTTCTTTAATATTTTATGTAAATGATATTTATTGTAACAAAAATTAGGTTTCTTGGTAAGGTTTGGATCCGAATTTTACTTAAGATAAAAAAGACTGGTGTGAATATAAACGTGTTTAAAATTTGCAAAAACTTATGAATTATTTTATAAACATAATCTATAATGATTTTTTTTAAATAAAAAAATAAAATGAATTTCAAATATTTAATTATTTATTTAATTTAGTTTAATAAGGGGATTTAATTCTGTTACTTACGGTCAAGGAATGAATTCGGTTATTTAAAAGAAAGCATACAGAACTTTTGAAATAAAAGCTAATTTCTATGTTTAAATCAAAGTAAAAGTGGAATTCAAATGTAAGTTTTCTGTTCTTTAAACCAATACCAAACATGTTTTGGGCTAAAGTCACAAAAATTCTTTAAATTAAATTGTAAAATTCTTTAATTTAAATATTTGTTTGGTTTTAAAACAAAAACTAATATATTCATTTCAAACTATTTGCATTTCTCGCGATCCTTTGAAATAAAGTAGAAATGATTTGATTTAAAATTCATAATGGTTAGGATTAAAGATTAAAAAAAGCTTTAATTTAAAGTTTTTGATTTCTTTTGTCTAAAATAAGAAGATACAGAGCAAGAAGATTCTTTTATTTTAAGTCGACCGCTAGTAATAAAATAAAATCGAATACTAAACGTATGATAAGATTTTTGATTTTAAACGATCACCAGAAAATACTTATCGATCATCGTTTTGGTCAATTAATTAAAAATGGTAAAACCAAACGAAATTTCTTGATAATCAATAAACCAATTTAGGCAGCCATAAATATCATTTATATACACCAAAATATAATTGGCGAACATTTAAATGAAAACGCAACAAGCATAAAATGAAAATTATGGGATATGAATGAATTTGAATGCCCTAAGAAGGGCATTTATCCCCATTAAATAAATAAAGTATTCATTACCTTTAATTTTTAGCACCCAAGTCCATAATGTCTGTAATTCAATTTGTTTTTTTTTTCACTCTATACCAACATCACTCGATAATTCAAACAACACAAAACACTTTATACTAACACTAAATATTTGCCTTTATACTTTAAAAACACTAACAATTATATAAATTCGAATTTTTTTTAGCACAAACTTGAAATGTTAAGCTTTTCATTGAATTTAAAATTTTGAACTTTTATAAACTTAACTTTTTTCTTCACTTTTACACAAGTTTACAACTAATGATGTGTTACCTGCTACCGAAATCAATACGACTCAAAAAATCAGGTTTTGTATTTTTATTTTTATTTCGTACGGTAAATTTTAGAATTGTTAAAACAATTAGTTAATTAACCCTTGACGGTCGAAAGTTTTATTTTTTGTAAAACTCGCATTTTTTTGAATGTTGAACAATGCATAAACGAGTAATACGCAATGATACTGTTTTTGTTTATGAAGAGAAAGAGAACAAAAGGGCACCCCAAATACTGCTGAATTTCGTCGTATACCCTACACATTATAACAGTAATCCTTTAGTACAAATTGTTGTACGTGACTGCGTGAATGACTTACATAAATGTTTATGTGGGAATTTAAGGGATAAAACTGATGAAATAATTTTCAAATATAATATGATGCAATATTTGATAAAATAACTGTAGTGTTCTGTAAAATGCAATGCAAACGGCGATAACGGACACATTTTAGAATTTATGAATGCTTTTGTTGAAAGCTTATTTGAATTTTTGTATATCGGTATTCTGTGTTATAGTCCCGTTAAGTAAAAAAATGTTGGTTGGCCCATAGAACAAATAAGACGAAACGAAATATGGGAATCATTCTGTGGGAGTGCTAAAAATGTTTAACAGCAGGATAGGGACTCCGACTGCATTTTGGATGATTTTCTTAAGCATGATTTTTAGCCTTAATTTAGGCAATCAAAAAAATATAAATCATTATTAATTGCATGCCTATCACTGAAAATGTAATAAAAAAATTCTTTTGTTATAATTTGTACAAATTATTTTATGATCTTTGTTTGAATATATACATATACAGCTGACCTCCAATTTACAAAACCAATTCGATCAAAATATCCCATCGTATAGTGAAATTGTCTTAAATTGAAACCAACATTTCGTGCATATTGCATAATTCGTTCTAAGGGTTCATAAACAAATGAAAGTTATTGATCATTTAATTGGAAAAACCCAAGTTAAAGATATTTGATCGCACATAGCAGACAACGTAATATAGGGATTCGCCGTACATATTTGAGATATTATCTATCTAAGTATATACGTAACTTGTTGAAACATTTTGGTTACTACGGTAAATTCCGTTAATCTTTAATAAGATTTAATTCCCTTAATCGCATTTTGATAATTTATACGTCTTGGTTGGTGTTCTTCATATAAAAATTTTACTTACAGTTAATGATTCTATAAATCATTCTAACAATATAGGTTTGTCTTGCATTTTAGATGGAATAATTATTTATTATAATACAAAATACCACGGAAACTCAAAAAATTGTATATAGTATGTACTTGAAATACATTTAAAAAAAATTATGAATCGCCGAAATGTAGGTTAATGAATTACATATCATGCGTTACACAAAAAAATGCTAACCAAATTATAAAATTTTAGCAGTAACTTTCGAAACCATACTGCAAATTTAAAATTAATGCCTTAAGCGTAAATCCGCAGAAAAACCAAAATAAAAACTGGCGTTCGTTTTTTCGCGGTTTCAGAAAAATGTTTAATTGGTTTGGAAGATTGAATTTTAATTTTTTCGGTCAGAAAAACATATTTGGTACAAAAAAAATTGAACTCTCATGTTCTAGTAGATTCGATAAATTTCCAGAAGATTTTAGGGCCAAATATTTAAAAATATAAATTTATTTACCAACTGGACGTTTATAGAATGGAATGCTCTCCGGTTAATACAGGCATTTTCAATGTGCCTTCTTAATCCAGTTAGCGCAATATTAGTTCCATCAATAAGCCCAATTATATTTGGAAAACCATATTCTCGATGAAAACTAAAATCATATTTTAGTGTCACATAAATTATACTTCTAAATCGATTCTTCTCTAAAATGTTACGTACCTTATTTTAGTTGAATCGATTTCACCTTGCGTTTGCGGGAATTTGACGTAAACAGTTCCCAGCTTGGTGGATATAATTTGGGTGCATTTTTTGACGCACCTGTGAACCGCTGTTTGACTCAAGCAAACTAGCGCGTCAGACCCGAATTTAGTACCGATAGTATCTAAAAATTAAAATAAAATATAAATAATTTATATGTGAACGTTATTAACCAAAATCCAAATAAATTAATACCTAATCTAATAAATTAGATGAAAAGGAATTTTCTTCCGATGATCATAATCTGTAATAGGTAATGGAACTTAAAGCTTTTATTTCCTCTATGAAATTTCTAAGAACCTATTGTACAATTATTTTTGTGAAAAATGTTTTATTTTAGATTTGTAATATGGTAATTAGGTGCCTGATTCACAGGATTCTTATGTCACTTGTAATAATAATTATTAATTATTATTCTTATATTTACCTAGCTTCCAAAATGTTCAATCGATCCATCATAGTGTCTCGTAAATATTTACGAAAAATAATCAATTTATTTCGTCTTCGACGACAAGACATAATACAGCTAATGGCACTCATTCCAAAATGTAAAATTCAATTTAAAATTAGGATTTATGTATCTGAGTGGTTTATGGTTGTACGGTGCCAAAATTTTTATAATATCGTCACAATCGCCATTTTAAAAAAATATATATAAATTTCACCCCCACGGCTCAATAGGCTCCCTGTTACGTTGAATCAGTTAGGAAACTCTCAACTTATATACACACTCCCTTGTGATGGGTCCTTATAGCAAAGCATTCCAAGCAATCCAAAAGAGCTTCTATGTTTTGAATATTTACACCTCGTTTACGTTTTTTTCGAAAGAGCGACCATAAATAAGTAAAAAAATTAAAAATTTTAAAACTAGAGCTGCGTTTTTTATTCGCTCCCGACAGCTGCTATCGAGAGCCGTCATTTTTCTACGCCTAAATTTAAATTTGACGCGCTATTTATTAGTAAACTAAACTTATTTAACGTCACGCTATTGTTTTTAATTCAATTGTTTAGCGAAAACTTGATATAAAAAATATTTGGCTCTATCTATTTATTCGGAGCGCTATCGGGAGCCACTTTTTATATGAGGGCTCTCGATAGCAGCTATCCGGAGCGAATAAAAAAACCCAGCTTTAGTAGGGTTTTCATATTAAAATTTTTCATCTCATACTTTTGTTGACACAATCCGTCTTTTTTATTTACAACTATTAAATTATATTTATAGCACGAGTTACCTTGATATTATGAAAATTCTTTAATTTAGTGTTCTTTAATAAAACCTAAATCCATAGACAAATTTTGCTTTATTTGACCCTAAAATCTTCTGGAAATTTATCGAATCTACTAGAAAATGAGAGTTCAATTTTTTTTGTATCAAATATGTTTTTCTGACCGAAAAAATTAAAATTCAATCTTCCAAACCAATTAAACATTTTTCTGAAACCGCGAAAAAACGAACGCCAGTTTTTATTTTGGTTTTTCTGCGGATTTACGCTTAAGGCATTAATTTTAAATCTGCAGTGTGGTTTCGAAAGGTACTGCTAAAATTTTATAATTTGGTTAGCATTTTTTTATGTAACGCATGATATGTAATTCATTAGCCTACATTTCGGCGGTTCAAAATTTTTTAAAAATATATTTCAAGTACATACCACATACAATTTTTTTGAGTTTTCGTGGTATTTGTGTTATAATAAATAATTCTTCCATCTAAACTGCAAGACAAACCTATATTGTAAGTAAAATTTTTATATGAAGAACACCAACCAAGATGCATAAATTATCAAAATGCGATTAAGGGAATTGAGTCTTATTAAAGATTAAGAGAATTTACCTTAGTAACCAAAATTTTACAATATTGATAAATTCATTTGAATGCAAATGTATGTATGTATATTAAAGCAAAAAAAAAATACCTACATACTTAACTATGTACGTTATATCTCAAATATATACGGCGAACCCCTATATTACGTTATGTCCGCTATGTGAGATAAATCTCATTAACTTGGGTTTTTCCAATTACATGATCAATAACTTTCAAGTATTTATGAACCCTTAGAATGAATTATACAATATTCACGAAATGTTGGTTTCAATTTAAAACAATTTCACAAAACGATGGGATCTTTTGACCGAATTTATTTTGTAAATTGGAGATCAACTGTATACATTCAAACAAAGATCATACAAATAATATTGTAGAAATTATAACAAAAGAATTGTTTTATTACATTTTCAGTGATAGGCACGCAATTAATAAAGATTTAATTTTATTTTGATTGCCTAAATTAAGGCTGAAAATAATGCTTAAGAAAATCATCCAAAATGCAGTCGGAATCCCTATCCAGGAGTATAATCGTCATGAACTAACTGAGGCACAAGAACAAGTTTTAGGAAGGGTCATCAGCGAATTTCCTTTGTTCAATGAATTGGGATTAGGAAAAACTAAGTTATTATCTCACCATATCAATGTTGGGACTGCAAACCCAGTAAAGCAAAGATATTACCCCGTTTCACCTCCGATACAAGCTGAAATTAACGCTGAAATAGAACGAATGCTATCATTGGGGGTTATGGAGGAATCAATCAGCTCGTGGAGTTCCCCTGTGACATTAGTCCGCAAAGCGAGTGACGGTCAAGGACGCGTATCCACTGCCGATTATCGACGGACTTCTGAGTCACTTGAATAAAACTAGCTACATTTCCAGTATCGATTTAAAAGATGCTTTCTGGCAGATTCCACTGGCTCAGGAGTCCCGAGATAAAACAGCTTTTACCGTCCCTGGTCGCCCGCTTTATCAATTTACCGTGATGCCGTTCGGGCTCTGCAATGCCCCGCAGACCATGTGTCGACTGATGCACAGGGTAATTCCACATCAGCTGCAAGATCAAGTCTTCGTCTACTTGGATGACCTGTTGGTTACCAGTGGTACCTTCCAGGAACACATGGATTTGCTTAGAGTGGTAGCAAAACATCTGAAAAACGCTGGCCTTACAGTAAATTTGGAAAAAAGTAAGTTCCTTCAGAAAACCATCAGCTATCTGGGATATATTGTTGGCGATGGAAGCCTTCGAGTAGATTCTGAAAAAGTGAATGCCATCAGCGAGTTTCCGGTACCTAAAACTGTAAAGAAAGTTAGAAGTTTCTTAGGAATGACAGGGTGGTATAGGCGCTTCATCTCGAATTTTGCAGCGATATCTTCTCCTTTAAGCGACTTGTTAATGAAAAACACGAAATTCGTTTGGAATATCGAACATCAAAAAGCATTTGAACTTTTGAAAAATGACCTAATAACGGCACCAGTCTTAGTTTATGCAAATTTTTCTAAACCATTTTACATACAATGCGATGCGAGCCGTCCAGGAGTTGGTAGTGTACTCTTTCAGACTGATGAGGATGGAGCTGAACTTCCATCCGATCGCTTTTATGTCTAAACGGCTAAGCCCAACACAACAAAATTATTCTGTAACGGAACTTGAATGCTACGCGGCAGTGCTTTCTGTTAAAAAGTTTCGACCATATGTTGAAGGATCTGAATTTACAATTTTAACAGATCACGCAAGCCTCAAGTGGCTAATGGGTCAAAAGGATTTAACTGGTAGATTGGCAAGATGGAGCCTCAAATTACAATCTTTTAAATTCCATATAAGTCATCGAAAAGGATCACAAAATATTGTTCCAGATGCTCTTTCAAGAGTGTATGTAGACGAACTGACGCCTAATTCAATTACAATGAATATACCTCATATAGATTTAAATTCTCCTGCATTTATCTCGAATGAATATCTGGACAAGATACAAGGAATTGAAACGGCTTTGAAACCATTGAAAAATTGTGTAGTTGTGCAGGGTAAAATATACATAAATCCCTCTGGAAACGATGCAATAGATACCAGTACCACAGATATACCTGGTTGGAAATTGTATATCCCCGCGGAGTTAACACCAAATATAATTACTTTGGCTCATGATCCACCACTTTCCGCTCATCAGGGCATTTTAAAAACATTGGAAAAAATTCAACGGTATTATTATTGGCCGCACATGGCACAGGACGTGCGGAATTATGTAAATAGCTGTCAGGTTTGCAAGCAAACTAAGGCGGTGAACTATGTATTACAACCACCAATGGGTCACCAAATAAAGGTTGAAAGAGCCATGCAGTTATTATACATAGATTTTCTTGGGCCCTACCCAAGATCAAAAATGGGTAATGCATATCTTTTTATAATTCTTGACGCTTTTAGCAAATACGTTTGGTTGAAGCCCATGCGAAACGCGTTGTCAACAGAAGTTTGTAAGATGTTAGAAAATGAAATTTTTAAAACTTACTCAGTCCCCGAGACCATAGTATCAGACAACGGTTTACAATTTCGCTCAAAGAATTTACAAAACCTCCTAGATAAATACGGGGTACATCATATGCAAACACCGAAATACAGCCCTCAGTCCAACGCTTCAGAGAGGGCGAATCGCTCAATAATAGCAGCTATAAGATCATACATTGCAGACGAACATACAACTTGGGACCTCTATATTCCAGATATAGTTAGTGCACTTCGAAATGTGGTACATACCTCGACTGGGTTCTCGCCGCACTTTATTATGTTTGGTCAGCATATCATCACACATGGAAGTGAATACAAATTACGGCGGAATTTAACGTTGACTGGTGAACGACATATATCAATGGAGTCTAAATCTAATCGGTTAAATATGTGTCAAGAAATAGTGCTGAGTCATCTAAACCGCGCTTATGAACGGGGAGCTCATACATATAACTTACGAAGCAAGCAACGAGATTTTAAAATCGATCAAAAGGTTTACGTGAGGAATTTTGCACAGAGTGACGCATCCCGAAAGTTTTCGGCCAAATTAGCACCCAAGTTCCTAGAAGCAAAAGTTTTACGAAAAATTGGTAACGTCGCATATGAATTGTCTCTTGATAGTGGTAAAACTAAAGGTATTTTTCATGTCAAGGACATTCGAAATTAACCTGTTAATAATGCTGAATCCAATGTACCAACGTGCCTTTTAGTTGCTTTCACGTTATTATGAGTAGTAAATTCTTCTTGATATTTAATAGTTCGTGCATTATATTGTTGAATTCTATATTTGAAATGGTACTCAAGGAAAATACTTTTAACTTAAAGGGTATATATATGTATATATATATGTATGTGTATATATATATATATATATATATATATATATATATATATATATATATATATATATATATATATATATATATATATATATATATATATATATATATATATATATGTATGTTTATTATTGCCCGGCCAATGGAGACACTCAGGGATCGGTGAGTACGTCCCCACGATTGTAACAATCAATGATAATTGTTAACGTGGCAATACTGAACGTAGGGGAATAGTAAGAATCAAAAACATCTATAATTCCAAGACGAACTATACGAAATTTAAAGGGACAAAGTGACGACTGCCCATAGTGTTAGTTGTGTACATATAAGCCTTCAATAAAAAAACTAACCAACACTAATCTAATTTGTTTTGGTTTTGTGCTATGAAATATGAAAAAAAAAAAAACAAAAAATACATAAGAAACAACAACAATATACATCACGGCAACGCCGTTTAATAATATCGTGTAAAAACAAATCCTATTTATGTGTATGTTTTGTGTTGGAAAATAATACCAATTACAATAACAACAATGGTCGTACATATTTTCTGACATAAGGAAAAAGATGTATAACCTAACCTAACCTATTTTTATTACACTCTAGACCAAAAATTGGCACATTTCATTGTGTTAAAAAATACGAATAAGCGTACACATTTTAATGCTTTACTACATGTTAAATATTAAAATATTAAAACACAATTCGATTTTTAATATTAAGACACCTTTTAAATTTAAATTATCTTAATAATTTTTTTATTAAATTCAAAAATGAATTCAAAAAGGTACAATATTTTTGTCAAGAGTGTTCAAATAAAAAGTAAATATGTATTTGTATGAAAATAAATGTAAAGTAATATGCGACGTTGCCGTCATGATTTAGTCACCAATACTACCTTCAGTAGTAATTACCAGACAATGACAAAAAATAGTTTGTCTTGGAATTATAGATGTTTTTGGTAAGAATACATAATGGAAAAAAAAACAAAGGGAAACCAATACAAACGCAAAATACGATCCACTATATAAATGGGTAATCTGTTAAATTTTTTTTTTTGGGGAGGACAGTCATCTCAAATTGGTTGATGAATAAAAAGCAAAATTATTATCGTGGAAGGTTATAAAAATAAAAAATAAAAAAATAAAAACGAAAGTACATTTGTAAATGAATAAATAAATTTTTATTAGTTATATATTTTTCTTCTTGAGTAGTTAAAAATAGTAGTAGTAAAAAAATAGTTTTTGTACAATTTAAACACTCAAATTAAGATAAAAAAAAAAAAAATTAAATAACATGTAAAAATAAATATGGGAAAGTGTTCACAAGCAAGTTGTGCTTGTGTATCTACATACATATATGAATTATGTAATATTTGAATTTTAAGTTATGAAATAAATGTGTATTCTTATAAAAATAAAAAATAAAAAAAATAAAAACTATTTTAATTAATTCTCTAATGCAAAAATAATTAATTAAAAAGTGAAATTAAAAACAAAAAAAAAAAAACACAAAAAAAAAAATATTGTGGTGTTCATTTGGTTTCAACGGTTGATTTGACATAGGCACAGTTGTTTTTCAACTTTGATGTGTTTACGATTTGATTCGTGTCCTAACCAACGTCACATGGTTCAGCTATTTTTCAAGGTGGTATTTTCGAAGCAAAGCGGAAAATTTTCATGGTTTTTCGTCAGTAAACCGGGTGGTGCTTCGGAGGAAAGAAAAACAAGTTGCGTCATTGAGAGGGAACAGCGTGCAGTATGACGAGTCTTCTTGCCACTGGTAATACCCACTAGGTAATTTTATATATATAGTAAATTGTTTTTTTTTTGTTATAAGTATTTCATTTATTTTTTTTTTTTTTGAAAGTTTCCTAAATTTTCAAATTAGGGGATTGATTGTTTTTTTTTATTGTAAGCTTGAATTTTTTTTTATTATTTTTTTTTTTATTTTTTTTTTTTTTTGTACGGTTACAAATTATATAAGGCAGTTATAATCATTTGGTGGATTTATTTTGCGTTTGTATTGATCGTACTTTTAATTATGAATACCTAAATTATTAGCAGGGAGGTCAAGTCAGGGTGATACAGGAGGTGGAGAGAAATGGCAATATAATTTTTTTTTTTATTTAAATGCGGGAGTTAAAATTGGGAACACACACGAGATACCAAGATACCTCTCTTGACTGAGCGCAGGTGAAACCCACATAATTCCCATTTTTAATTCCTGAACAACTCGAAAGAGTTTTATGCTTGCAGGAGTGATTTATATTTTTTTTTTTAGGCACACCTGTAACATATGGACCTACGGTATTCAACTTTGGGGTTGTACCAAGAAGACAAATGTACAAATGATTCAATGTTTTCAAAACAATGTGCTGCATGGCATTGTAAACGCACCATGGTACATTAGAAATGATAACCTCCATAGGGACTTAAACATGGAATATGTAAGTGAAGAAATACAAAATCATGCGAAGAAACACATTCTGCGGATATCTCGGCACCAAAATGTAGACATACGAAGTTTGTTGGATACCACCAATGCAGTAAGAAGACTTCAAAGGCAGAAACCGTTGGAATTAGGCAGTTGTATTTCATTAGGATAGAGAAAAATAATTACTATGTAAACTCAAACGGGAGTAACCATTGGGCTACTGCCCGTCAAATGTGAATCTTCATTTAAGAAAGATAAATTACTAAATGATTTGTAAATCAGTTGTAATATTAAATAAAGGAAAAAAAAATAAAAATATAAAGTGATGTTCAAACGACGAAAACCAACATACTCCTATATCCCGGTGTACAATAATATTGATGTGGAGCTAATGGAAAGCACCTTTGTTGAACTGAACTTAGAAATGTTAAAGAGCATGGCTAATTTGGACAATATTTGTAATTTATTTCACAATTTTATAGATATGCACCAGCGTTGCATTCAGGTAAAAAAAAGAGAGCATTTGAGTTATTTGAATCTCTTCTATTTATACCACTTTTTACGATGAAGTCGTATATTTCATACTTTTTTACTCTGTCATTGAGCAATAATGTATTGTTTTTGTGTCTGTATATTTCTATTTCTTCCATTCTATCCAGTGTTTGTCCTTTTCTTAATTTGTGGAGTATGTGCATATTGGTATTTTTATCTGTATATGTATGATTTGCTTCGGTTAGATGAGCTGCAAAATTGGATCGTATGTTTTGTTTTCCAATTTCTTGTGTATGCTCTTTGAAACGTTTATCGAATGATCGCCCTGTTTGCCCAATATAGTACATGTTACAGTCGTTACAAGTTAACTTGTATACTCCTGTATCAGTGAATGTATTGGTGTTGGTGTTAATTTTCTGTTGTAGTTTATTAGTCGTTTTGCTCTTTGAAACGTTTCGATAAACGTTTCAAAGAGCATACACAAGAAATTGGAAAACAAAACATACGATCCAATTTTGCATCTAACCGAAGCAAATCATACATATACAGATAAAAATACCAATATGCATATACTCCACAAATTAAGAAAAGGACAAACACTGGATAGAATGGAAGAAATAGAAATATACAGACACAGAAACAATACATTATTGCTCAATGACAGAGTAAAAAAGAATGAAATATATGTACGACTTCATCGTAAAAAGTGGTATAAATAGAAGAGATTCAAATAACTCAAATTAGAATAGTTTTAAAAGTTGACAAAGCGCGATAAGCGCGAAACTAGTACTTTACAAAAAATTTTAATTAATTTTTAAAAGAATATCACAAAAAGAAAAATTAAACTATACATTTTTGTTAATAAAACTAAAAAAGTCTTTTAAGATAAAAATAGTTTTTCTATATACCACTTCAAGTGGTAAGTGTCTAATTTGGTATTACGGTCGATATTACATTCCAATTTTGTTCTGAATTCGTTATTACTATAAACACTATAAAGGTTTAATTGATGTGAAACAGCTAAAGTATTGCTAACATTTTTCAAATTTTTTTTTACATTACTTATACGTTTAAGTGGTAAGTGAGCCCTTTCTAAGCGCAAGCTCCATAAATGAATCAATGGCCCCAATTTTTCAATAGTGCTAGCATAGTGTATCATAAAATGATGTTTTGGCTTTAAAGGATGCTTAGGGTATAATTCTTAAACAGTTTGTGATGTTTGTCTACAAGTGTCTTAATTTCTAAAATCAATTCCTGCGAAAATCTTGTTGTGAAAATAAGACACCAAATTTTTATTAAATATATTATTAAATTACAATGTTTTTTCACAATTGGAATCGGCGACTGGAATATGTCTCGTAAAATTGTTGGAATATAGTTTAAGAACGTCCACATTTGAGCAGCTTTCTGACCTATATTGCAATTTTGGATATCGATAATGATATCACTAGGCCTATTTGAGCGATTTAGATATCCAAAGTTAAAGCTTCAGAATTTAGACTTTAATTCTGTCATCGATATCACTTTCTGGTCATTAACAATGAAGTTAAGTGCTGTTTCATTGGTGCCCACGCCTTCTAACTGATCATGCATTACGTCAACAACAGGAGAATCAAGTATATGGAAATGTTTGTTTATTTAATATGCAAGCACCTTTAGTTCCGAAATGATTGTTTATGTTACTTTTCAGTTCTTTTTCAATATACTTAAGGTGTAAGTCATAATTATCTGTTTTCTTCTTTAAAAGTTGATTGGATTTCTTCTTTTTTAATTAAACACATACGACCAAAATATTTCACAGAAAACGATTCAACAAAATTATGAATTGTGTTCATCCCAAGGTTATCGCCACAAATGGAAACTAAACCAGCTTTTATGGATTTTTGGTAATTTAAGAAATCAACTTCTTTACCATCAGTTTCTAATATTTTAAGTTCCTCTACAAACCTGGATAAAATTGTATTTAACCCAACTGATTTAATAAGCGTGTTCCATTGGCGTTAGCAAACTACTCACAAGTACTTGTATCTACTCGCAACTACGAAAGAGGGATTTTAGTTTAAAAAATTCTAATAGATGGCTCTATACCAATTTTGGTTGTGTGAAACGCCATTTTTTTAACCCTAATCCAACCAAGGTGTACCTTTTTGGCTCGTTTGATAAATGTATCGATTTTTAAAATAATGTTAATTTAGTTATAAACTTGTATGTATTTTATTTTGAAACATTTCCATACAACGTACTTGACATCTAATCATTCTCTGAAAAAAAATTCGTACATTATTTGATTAGAATTTGAATTTACTGACATAACAAAAATATGTTGGTAAAACTTTATAATTAAATAAACTGCAATAAATAACCGATGTTACTTAATTATTAATCAATGCATTGCAGAGTCTCATGCAAGTAGATATTTGGGGAAGCTTAATTAAATAAATAAAATTTTGGATATAACCTCATAAAATTCGAATGTTTTCATCATATTCAATGTTTAGAATATAAAGAATTTTTTAATTCACTCCCTGTACTTATTATTTTCCCATCGACGGCGACATAATAGTTATTAACTAGTTTTAAACTGTGACCGGACGCATGGTATGGCGGTTTATTTTTAATTGTGGTTTGTTCAAGAGAAGTATTGGTCTATAGAAAAAAATTCGAGTTAAATATTTATTTAATTAAAATGAAAATTCCAAAATATACCTCATGCAAAACAACTAATTTAGCAAATGATATTGCAACCCCACATTTTGTTGTACTTCCGCGGCCTTTCACTGCTGGTGGACATAATAAAAATAAGAAATATAATGCTCTTAAAGATGCGCATAATTCTGAATTTAGAAAACATGATAGTTTTGGGTTAGTTTAATATTAATATAATTCAATTTATAAATGCTTATCATGTATGTAGATAACAATGCATGGACGACCGTTAACTCCAAATATTTTTTTATAAAACAGAAATAGTTAATTTTTTTCGTTTAACAAACCTGACGAAATTATATCATCATACGTAGGGAAATGTTGATTCATTGGATACGCAATTTTTACCCAACTTGTACTGTTCATATAGGTAATTTTAAGTAACTCTTCCGTATAAATATCGCTTTCATTAATATGATAATTATTTTCATCCATTTTGTCGAATGATTTTTGATAACGCTAATAATTTTTTCGGTTAAATTACACAGTAAAAATCATAAATTGCTAAATATTGCTTCTCCTTTAACAAAAATGTATGAAGAAAATTATCCCGTTAAATCTTAGTGCTATGTGATTTTCACGTTAATTGTGATTTTAACTATTAATTGTGATTTTGAGAACAAATTTAAACGGCAAGATATTATGTATGTACTCGTACTCGAATCATGTTTAATTCTTTCTAAATCTTAAATAACCTACCAACACACGTAACAATCACTTTTTGATTAAATTTTTTTTTACACGTGGTCACTTATTTACTTACCTAATTAAATTACACTGAAAATAAATACTTGCTTTTTCGCTCAGGAAAGGTTCATTTTGAATTGTTCTTTTTGTTACATTTAGCTAAATGATTTATTGAGTAGTTTATGCCCTAATATAGCTCATTGCCGTAAATTTGACTGTTTAGTTTTTTATTATTAACATTCAATAAATAAAGCAAGAAACAAGAATTTGGAGAATTGTCGTCAACGAATTATTAAAAATAAAATATAAAATAGTTTATTCAAACGTAGCGACAAATACTTAATAATTATCCTTACTTACTACTTAATCTAGTAATACGCAATCCGGAAAATATTACTAACTAATCAGTTTAACCAAGTAAACATACAAGTAAATTTTGAATTACATTGTATATTATTTTTTGTCAATTTTTGTCTGCTTAATCATTTTTGAGTGCGCCAGCACAATTATTGTTTCTTTTTTAGCTTCAGATTAGGAAAAATTAGGAAAAGCTCAAAATGAAAATAACATAACCATACTAAATATTAAACGCATACTACGCTCAAACAGTGTTATAGGTAAATGTAAGTGCGCATTATTCTTATATTTACTTCTAAAATTGCGAACAAAGCACAGCTATTTGATGTAGTACCTACTTATTAGGAATGGAGAAATTCAGTAAATAACATATGATACATTACGAAATTAACTTATTAAATAATTAAACGGAGTTTAAACTACCATTAAATTGAAAATAATAAGTTGTACAACAATCTTTTAAAAAGATTGGAACAATATTACGGAATTAGATTGTTTCTACTAACAAACCAGTGTTAAATTTTAACTCCTGAGCGATTTAACTACACCTAACAATTTTTTGAGGTTAGATGAATAGATTTTTTGGAGATATATTTAAGCTACTAACAACAATAATAAATTTAATTTTAAAACAGAATTAATTTAAAATTAACTCCCGTTGATTTTAACTCACGATTTGGGAAGAACGTCCCATTTCTTACTGTGTAGAGTGGTCAGATGAAGATGCTGAAGTCAAATTTTAAGTAGGTCCTTTTGTGATTTAACCTTTTAATGGAAACAAAATATTACCAAAAATCAATTGAACTATTTTTTACAGATACCATACAATTTTTAAACGATTTATATATGTAAATCAAAATATTAACAAATACAATTTACCTCCCATAAAACGGTCAATTAACTTTAAATAGCGAGTCGGAAAGAAAAAAACGATTTAACCGCATTATGGTTCATTATGTGTTGAACGTTAACCATTGCCAGAGTTAAAATTGAAATTATTAATTTACGACAATACAAACATAATAACATAAATCATATCAGAATGATATTTCCGGCAATTTGTGGTTTGACTTTTGGTGGTAATTCCGCTTGAAAAAGCAATCTACCATCATATACACAGGCAAATATTTCAATCGTTGTATAATATAGTTTGAATATTAATTAACGCTGTAACACCTGAATTAACAATTTGCCTATTAAATTTCATGATAATTTTATCTCTCTTTTATACGATATTACATGGCATGTATGTAAACTACATTATTTAATTATGTTAATTAGATTCTAATTTTGTGTTCTAAATTTATTACTGCTTTGTATTTGAAACAACATAAATTAATATCAAATTTTCAAAATCATGTTATTTTAATATTTATGTATTATGTATTACACACAATGATAACAAGAATATTTTGATATACAGACGTATTCATATACAGACTTTGTACTTTATAATCAAAATGTTTAGTTCAATTCATGAATTTTGCAATTTTTCTCGTTTTAATCGCGCGAGATAATCTTCGAACACGCATCGAACTGTTAATAATTTAGAGTATACGTAACGTAAAGTCTTTCTAAATCCAATTATAAACAATTTTTCGGTGTATTTGTTAAACCGACGTTTTATTTATCACTCATACCCTCCTCTATATACTAGGAAAAATTTCATTAAATATGTACAAAGCTTTGCGTTTAGGGATTTGCAACAATAAAACGTTTAACATTAAAACTAAAATGTTTACGATGAAACACAACTGAGCATAAATGATACTTCAGCAAGAATGGTGTGCGCCAGCCGTATATTTTATCAGTGGTATTAACGCGATTTTATATTTCGTTATTGTATATTGTACAATAAACTGGCAATATTAAATTGGTCCGTTCAAAACCAACAATTTTTTTTTATGTTATTTGTCCGCTGAACAGCAAGAATCCCTTGCGGATGCTTTAATTTTATATTATTTTATCAATCAAAACAACGCGCTATACTAAATAACAATAAAAACCAACAGAAATTAATTTTTTCTCCCCCGCATCACATTTAAAGAGTCTTTACGAAATACGTATTCATTTATGGATTTATTGACATGAATAGCAGGGCAAATATTCGTTTGGATCGTACACTAGAATTGAAGTAGCTTACTTTCAACCTTTGACTGGAACGGATCATAAAAGCATTGCCACACGTAGAGCTTTCGACCGAATCAGTCTACTGTCGAAAAAATCACATATGATACAGCTATAGTTAAAAATTTTTGATGTTTCAATGAAATGTTATCATGATCATTAATAAAAACCCATAACTGGAAATTATCATATAGAGATGACATCTATGTATAATTACCGGTATACAAAGTTGCCATGTCTATATATGCAGATACATTGCCAATTATCTTCAATATTCCCTTCTTATCGAAGTACAGTCTGTTCAACTGAGTGCGATTTACAAGAAACGTTTTGAAGTTTATTTCCTCACAAAACATCCTGAAGGACCAAAATGGACAGTAGCAAAAACAGCTAGGGTACATGTGTACGGATGCTTCTCAGCGCAAGGATTTGGACGTTTGATTTGATTCACACAAAACCTGGACAAAAAATTTATATCGAAATTGTAGAAAATTGGTTGGTTGAAGAGAGCGGAAAAATGGTATGGTTCAAATAATATGAAATGGGTACTTCAAGAGGACAACGACCCAAAACATTGAAGTCGTCTTTGTACGCAATGGAAAAAAGAAAATTGTAATACTACTTTGGATTGGCCATCACAGTCACCAGATACAATTCCCATAGAAAATGTTTGAGCCATTATGAAGTCTAAACTAGCTGGAAAAAAATACATTATGAAAATACATGAAACAGCTTACGGTTGCTCTCAAACAAATTTGGAAAACATTTTCTCTCGAATATGCTAAACAATTAATTGGTTGTTGTTCCAGCCGTTGTCAGCAAATTCATGATAATAAAGCTGATTGAATTGTTTATTAAACTGTATGTCAAATATAATAAACAAATATATTTTCAAAATGTATAACAATTTTCCAAAAATGTTATTTTATTCTTCCATAATCGATGACCCTTTCTTGTTGAACATACTGTACATGCACGATCATGACCGACACTAAGAATAAGGCTAATTATAAATCAATTACGTTTGAAGGCACGTAATTGAATGTTGCACTGCACGTTGCAGCTCACAACATCATAGCCAAACAACGAAAGGAAGTTAGACCAGGATCAGTGACGGATCAATGAAAACCCGGGCCCGGATGCAAAAACTTGGTTTTCCTACCGTTGGTATATAACCAAAAAAAATTACGTTGTTCTAGAACCGGCTACCTGGATAGCCATACATAAATTCTCTTGTTTTACAGAACAAATTTAATTTTCTTTGCATTAGACTCCTTTATTTTTATTGTTGCCTTAACCCATTTTAGAACCAAGATGAGAACACAATGATTTTAGTTCCTTCTCCAACATTATTAATGTTGCGTGTGTTGTGGCTTGTGGCGTAGAAGGTGTATACCCTAGTAAACAACCCTAGTACCAAAACTTGTAAAAGTCGATATTTTCAAAAGAACTGTTACGGTGACACCTAGGTTGTAGTAGAATAAGTTAAATTAATAGCTCAATGTTTTACTGTTCTAAAAGTTCGAAAAATCATGAACTTTCTAGAAGTTTGTTTTGTGTCTATAAAAAGCAGAATGAGATCGAATTTGATCTAATATTTAGTAAGCAATAGAGTGAAAATTAAAAAGGAATTAAAAAGTGAATTAAAAAGTGAATAGTAAAATTGTCTGAAAATTTATCTAAAGTGATTTTTGAGAATTATAGTTAATAAATTGTGTTGAATTAATTTTTGGTGCTAAATAATTAATTTCATTTGTGTTAAACTGAAGCGTTTTGTTTTATTCACAATCCAATGATACGAACCTTGATTGACAAGGCAAAAAAGTAACAATATCATTGCAGTTAGGTTTGACACACAAAAATATTCGAGCATCAGTCCGCAACATCTGGTATCGATGGATTAAACTCTTTTGTAAGTCAAAATCTTACGAGGGTTTTAAAATTAACTGACTACTCGGCTATCTGCTTATAGACATAAAGTTTCAAATAGAATGCATCCGTTTTGTCCACTCCGTTTAATTTGAACTGCTTTTTTTTAAACGGAAAAGTGAACACAACGAACGGAAGGTAAAAAAGCGTATTGGAAGCTAAACACAAATTTAAAAGTTTGCGAACGACATAACCTCAAACTTTAATAACAACTTTTAAAAATATCCTGGAAATAGCTTAACAGTATTTTAAGGTCCTTAAACCTAATTTATTTCAAATCAACAAAATATTTTTGTTAGAAAGAATTGTTTATTACAAAATAATTTGACAAACGGAACAGATGCATTATATTTTGTGATTCGAACGGTGTGGAGCGGATAAAAAACGGGCGGAGCAGAGCAAATGAATGAATAATAAATAAATGAATCGACTGTTCAATTGAAAAAATTTAGTTATTCGCCTTTTAACGCAAAATATCTGACATCTGGTGGATAATTTTAAAAATAAAGCGAAAGGGGCTCAAAACATTAACAAATAGAAATTTTTACATTTTATTTATGATTTGGATTTCGTTTCAAAATTTGTAATTTCTTGTATATTGCCAGAATAAAAGTGGTCCCAAAACAGGTTGCAATTGCAACGGTAGTAAAAATTTACCAAACAAATATTTTTAATAACATTGACATACTTGATGTTTCCTGGCGAAGAGAAGTTCCTTGCATTTTGAATTTTAGTTTGGGCCGAAGTAGAGTTTCCGCTCGAGAAATCTCATCTCGAGAATCTCGAGAAAATTTTCAAATTTTTTACTGTCGAAATCTCGAGAAATATAAATTTAAAATTTTCGAGATTCCCATTTTTCGAGAAATATAATCGAGATTCTCGAGAAATACAATTTTTTTTTAGCGGCATGCGGCACCTATTGTCAATATTTTTTTATTAAGAATTAAAATTAAAATTACAAAAATTTTGTTTCTAATGCTCAAGATGAGATGTCACTTAAAACATTAAAATGTTTTTATTGCAAAATTCTCTTTTGTATATGGTTAAACTAACCTAACAATTTTCACTCATCAATCAGTTGATTTTCGCCCCATTAACAGAATTTCCTTGTACCTCTACACATCGGTGACTACAGCACGTTTGCCGGCTAGGTGAAGACGGTGGGCATAGTTCTTGTCACCAATTACAAGGAACTGGATGTGCTGCGATGGAGTGTACACACATTGACGACTACACAGGTGGGACAAACAAACATGGTACGTGCCTCGTTAAATTAGATGATATTTTATATCATATCACAGATGAGATCACATTTTCAATTAAGTAAATAAATTGACAAAAACAAATTAAAGGCAACGAAATTAAATCACAGCCGTATTCTATGGTGGTTAGGTGACGGACCACGTGCTCTCCAACCTCCGCAATGGCAACACCATGCGCTTATATTTAGTGTGCCCCATATTAACTCCAATAATGTACGCTATTCCATACTAACACTAAAACTATTCACACATGATGATATTGTATTAAGCTAGGAAATTAAACACTGTGTAAGAACAAAAATATAAAAATACGCGACAATAACTTGGAAGAAGCAATCATGATTCAAGAGGAATAAGAGTTAAATAAACAAACAGATGATTTGTAGTACAATTGTAACGTAATTATTCACAGAATCAATAAAAAAACAACAATGAAATAGAAATATATATATATATATATATATATATATATATATATATATATATATATATATATATATATATATATATATATATATATATATATTAGGGTGGTCCATTTATCTGAAATATTAAAATTAGGTTTTCCACAAGGTTGCTTTTATTCCAAACATGCTAACTAACGACTTTGCAAAATTTCAGCTAACTAGGACAATATTTAGAGGTCGCTATAATTGATCAGTTTTAGGGTAAATGTTTAAATGATACACAATTCAAATTTTTACAAAAGTTATTTATTAACAAAAAACTAAAAATTTCAAAATTATTGAATTAAATTAAAAGACTCATAAATTGAAAGTGTTACTCGCTCAGATTCATCTTCATGACGTTGGCTTTCGAAGCGGTGGGAAATTATTTCTATGTAGATCGACTAACCGAAGCAAATATTGTTTTTGCTGTTCATTTTTGGTAATGCTATTGTTAAATTTTTGAATTAATGCAATACCTTGCTCTGCACAGTCGTTTACCACTTTTAACTGGCGTACTTTTTCCCCCATTTCAATAAAAATTGCATCGTCCTTCCATTCCGTGGGGTCCTTTGTAAGAAACGACGCATCCTTTTCTCGTCCTTCATTGACTAACAAGTCAAAGAAAATGGTTGTGCGTTGGGTAACAAAGTACTCAATTGGGCTCTGATGATTGAAAGTTTTACCGTCGAGTCTTTTTAACGCTTTAGCTTTTGGTGGTAACATAAGACTTTTAACCAATTCTCTTTTAGACTCAAAACTGTTACTCGAGAATCGAAAAAAGCTAGCCTCATGAGATATTCCGAAAAATACCAGAGATGACGTCGAAATGCTTCCGATGCCGCTGTACGAACATTTTTATTAGGATAGCTGTCAATAAGTTGAAGTAGATTGGCGCCATTTAAAGGGGCTTTCTCGGCTATGGGGGCTTCATTCCAATAACGGCCATATATTAGACTAACAAATACACTTATATCAGTGACTCTTTTTATCTCTGCTGCAGTAAGGACGAACTGGTTTTGAAACAAGTATATTTTTAGAGAATAAATTGCTTTTGCCATCCAACGAGCTTGATGTACGGCGCCGGGTGCACGGAACTTAACCTCAGTTTTTTCTGAACATCCCAGAAAAGTTTGGCACAGGGTCAATAGTTCGAGGTAATCGTCCCTAGGCTGTTGACTTTTTATAGCTTCGGCATAGTAATTTTGCATTTCTTGAAGAAGTTCTATCAAATTATTGGTACTAAATAACGATCCATCTCCCACTATAAATTTTTTTAATCTATTTTTGACCACTGTTTCTAAAAGCGTTTAAATAATTGTACATCTGGCCCTCCGCATGATCCAAAAACTTCTTTAAAAACATTAGAAAGCATTACTTCAAAAATGTGATGACGGCAAGCAATCCATATGAGCTCCTTATCAAGGGCTTTTTCAATTAAAGTGCATGCACCTAAGTTTAACCATGTGTTAGACGCTGTGGTATCGAAGCATAGTGCGCGAATGTGACCCTTGAGACACCAATCGTCAAGAAGTTGCAAGCATGCGTTGGCTTGTTGTTCACCCGTACCTCTTTTGATCTCCGGAACTCCTATTAATTTTTCTAATCCACCTCCACTGACGATAATCGCAACTCTATCTACCTTTTGTACTCCATCAATAATATCGCTTAATAATTTGCCATCCCAGTGTAAGATAAGTGGACATGAACATTGTGAAATAAATGGAGCTTGATCCGATTCTACTAAATTTTTACGAATTTGGTTTCTTGTTCGACGTATTTTGCTTCGTGATAATGAGATATCTGCTATTGGTATACCCAATGCCTGAGCTACAGATCCAAAAACAAACACTGCATTTCGATCAGTAAGGTTCACTCGGTCAATAGATGCAATAACATCCTTGGTAAAAACAGATTTTTGCAAGGAAGGTTTCGCCTTTGCCTTACAGGTCGAGGTCGAAGGAGCCTGATACTCATCACATGATGATGTGTTGGAGCTATTTACACTGAAATCATCAGAATCCCGTATCTCAGAAAGAGTATCAACAACTTCTTGGTTTGCTTTTTGTTTTTGGATATTTAGTAGTCGCCTGGTTTCAGCTTCCGCGTCTCTCTTTCGTTTTCGGTTTTTTTTATTTTTTATTTGGTTCGGTTTTCTTTATTTAATAATTGTCTACTCCTGCCACGCTGCAGCTCATGTTGTCTTCTCTTTGCATGATAAGAAATGTTTTGTCCTCTTTATTTTTCATTATAGTTAATGCGCCTTAACTGCTATGTCAAATATTTCAACCAAATCTGCTTTGAATATGTTTTCTTTCATTCGACAACTTTCGAGATTGGTTTTCCGATTCTTTTTTAGAAGCAAATATTCACCAACAAGTTTGTTTAATTTCCTTTCGACTGAGTCAATCCTTTGGGAAGGAATTCTGGCTTTTTCCCAAATTTCCATCACTCCAACTACCGCATTCCGAATACTTTGCTTAACAGACATTTTTTGTTCTAAATGGTGATAATGGAATCTTTTAAGAACATCCCCCTTTGATGGAAGCCTCGCATGGGATAGACTTTCTGTTGACTTCCCAATTAGCGAAACTCCAGCTGAGGTTCTTGTAGATTTCGACGTGTTAGTGGACGCCATTTTCAATCCTTTAAACTTCAATTATAATTTAGCTATTCACAGTAAATGATTATTTTAATTACAAATTACACTGCACACTCAAATTAAAAAAAAATATATATAATGATTTAAAAAAGTATATTTTACTTGTTCTGCAAACATCTTTACTCATTGAAACAAAATACGCAAATGATAAATTTCTCGTTGAAATATATATCCTATAAGGAATTAAGGGGATTTCCCTTTTTATATAAACTTTTATTCAGCGTTATACAGCATTGTTTGCTTGCCAGAAATACATATGGAAAAATTCCACAAAAACAAATCATATCATTTCATAGCGACCTCTATATATAGTTCAAATGGGCCAATTTTCGATATATTCACTCCGTTTGGTCTATAGAACAAAATAATGCTTGTGGAGAGCAACAAAAAATATGGAAAAATAATCACATAGGAATGTGGACCACCCTAATATATATATATATATATATATATATATATATATATATATATATATATATATAATATTATATATATATATATATATATATATATATATATATATATATATATATATATATATGTATATATATATATATATATATATATATATATATATATATATATATATATATATATATATATATATATATATATATATATATATATATATATATATATATGTATATATATATATATATATATATATATATATATATATATATATATATATATATATATATATATATATATATATATATATATATATATATATATATATATGTATATATATATATATATATATATATATATATATATATATATTATATATATATATATATATATATATATATATATATATATATATATATATATATAAAGTAAACTTGTATGAATATAAATAGATAACAGTATAAATAAAAAAAAATATCTATTAATAATTACTTATAGTTAAGAATTTCTAAATTTTTTTGGATCCGCGATCCTTGTTTTAACTACACCTGAATTGCATATTTTTTTTTTTTTTTTTATTATTTATAACAATAACAATATAATTATATGTAATATAATAAATAAATAAATAATATATGTAATATAGTAGTGGTCGAGCCACGTAATATAAACTTATCTGTTTCCTTTTTTTATTGTTTCTATGATGCGAGGGTGTTGTTAGGTATAGCGGTTAATTCAAGTTCTTGTGACCTTTCCCGAGCAATCTTGTTTGTTTTTATTTGTTCACGTTAATTATTTGCCAAATCAAATTTGGACAAGACAAATTTAACAACGTCGCGGAAATACCCGTCAATACCCTATCACTTGAAATGGGGCTCTTTAACAAAAATAACAAAAAAAAAAAACAAGGTTTTCATATCACAAAACAATATATTCGCGCCCGCGCTGCACAATCACAAGTAAATAAATATATATACCTGTTTTGTTCTTCTATTTCCGCGACAATATTCGTTATAACACCGTATATATATATATATATATATATATATATATATATATATATATATATATATATATATATATATATATATATATATATATATATATATATATATATATATATATATATATATATATATATATATATATATATATATATATATATATATATATATATATATATATATATATATATATATATATATATATATATATGTATATATATATTACTTCCCGATTTGATGGAACATATATAAAACTGTATGTGGATATTTTATATCACGGTTAGTATGGTTAAACTAATTAACTCGGGTTTAATTTAATTTAATGTAACAGCCACTAATAAGGCGACTATATATTATTTTGTCTTATTTGGTCAACAAAACAAAAAAAAACACTTCACTGGTGCACTGTTGGTTTCACCTTCTTCCGTCAACAAGACACAATCGATTAACCGATTGCATTTTGGATTCGATTATTTACAATTCTTCTTGTCGTAGAAGGGGAAAGAAATATAAAAAACCAACAATCAAAACAAACAAGCTAACATCACCCTCTATCATTTCAAAACAAAATGCCAATGCATACAAATCTATTTATTGATATATCTGAATATGATAGCGAGGATGTTTGGAAACATTTTAGAAGAGGCAAGCTTGATTAAGATAGAGCTACGTGCACCAATTGTGCAAAGTCACTTGCGTGTAAGGCCTCATCAACGACGGGTTTACATCGGCATTTAATAAGTGTCCATAACTTTAAGAGAAAATTAAAAGAATCTTCTACCTGCGCAGTTTCTGAACCGACAACCAAAAAAATAAAACGCATCGGCGAATATTTTACAATTTCTGATAAAAGTCTCACACTGGCAAGAATTGTTTCGAAACTTGCTGCGAAATGTGGAATTTCAATTAATGCAATAAGTAAAAGTTCATTTATTCGAAAAAGTTTACAATTACAAGGTTTTTCATTGCCGAAAAATCCATCAGATCTGATGAATTTAATATTTAAATTTCACGATACTGTCAAAAATCAAATTATTTCCAAGATCAATCAAATGAAAGCGGCAAATAAAAAATTTAGTATATCTATTGATGAATGGATGAGTTTCCGTAATCTTGATGAGAATAGAAGAAGCATACCCTGCTGATAAAGCCATAGAAATGGTTACCAGTAAAATTCGATCGTTTGATTTGAATTACGAAACAGACATTGTTTCTACCACAAGTGATGGAACCAGTATAATGTTGAAATATGGTAGGTTGCCGCCGGCTTTTCAACAACTGTGCTATAATCACGCAATTCACTTGGCGGTTATGAAAGTTTTCTACGAAAAAAAAGTTTCTTCGTGTAACAACTTAAGCGATGAGGTTGAGAATGAGGGTTCAGATAGTGAATTTATTATCAGATAACATTCAAATTAATTCTAGTATGCAGATTAAAACAATAATAATAAAAATAAGGGGAATTGTAAAATTAATCAAAAACTTTCCGGTTCGAAATAGTATTCTCCAAAGTAATATTAAAGAAATGATTTCTGACGCGCACGAATTACAATTGTTGTTAGATTGTAAGACACGATGGAATACAATCGAAAGTATGACTGAACGTGTTTTAAAACATAAACCAGCTATTTTAAAAACGTTGCGTGATCTCAATCTTGGGCGTCTATGAGATCCCAAAACTAATGATGTCGTGGCCCCTAATATATTTAATAGCCTAAGCCATCAAAATGCGTCATTACTCTCTGCGGAAGGCATTTTTAAAATTTTTGTTCAAATCTCTTCAGACAAATAATTCCGAGATATGTCGAAAATTATTAAGTGAAATTGAAAACCAGATTTTTAAAAGAAGGGACAATTTGATGAATTCACTACTAAAGTTTCTTCAGAATCCTAATTACCTTAATAAGCCTGAAGACGATGAGTTTTTTTCATTGTGCTCAAAAGAAGAAATTATCGAAACTGCTAAAACATTGCCCCGGAGATTATTTCAAAATTTAGAAAAATGTTCAGCCGAAAACATTTCATCTTTTGGCCATGATTTCCCTGGTAGTTCATAAACGTCTCAGGATGGTTTTATTTCTTTAGAACAACATTTGGAGGAGAGTATTCAGGAATGTACACAATTGCCAACAAAAATAGACGATGACTTCCGCACTTTGTCTACGGAAATGATGGTTTATGTAGTAACAGTTTAAATAACCAGTAATCTCGAAGGGAACGAAAGGAATTTTTCGGCTTCCGGAAATTTTTGTAGTAAGCGAAGAGTGCGTTTAAATGACAAATCATTAGATAGATTAGTAATTTTAAAACATTACTTTATAAATAAAGATTAATAAAAATAACTAGCTATGTATAATTTTGATATTTTTGAACAATTATCAACTGTGTCTTTTATTATTTTAAATTGGAAAAAAGATTTTATTTATATTATGAAGTGATATTAAATATGTTCCTTGAATTATTTAAATATTTATTGTTTTTTAATAAAGAAATTATTATTAGAATTAATTTATTGTTAAAATATTTTTCATTTTTCGAGGGTAAAATTAATATTCCAATATTCTCGAGAATCTCAAGAAATTTTTTTGGAATTCTCGAATTCTCGAGAATTAAAATTGTTGGAAAATTCGAGATTCTCGAATCTCGAGAACGCAAAAAGTTCGAGAAAACAGAAACTCTAGACCGAAGAGAAAACAGAGCATTTTTATTACCAGATGATCTTGAAAAATTCACAATATTTCGGAATCCACAAAAGTTATACATTTTTGATTCTCTACGGTTTTGTAGTCAACCCCCTCTCTAGAGTAACAGTCGGCCACAATGGGGTGCAGCGAATGTAGGCACCCAGGTCTCCTGCCCGATGGGGTTCGTGTAACTTGACAAGCAACTAAAACCCATGGCTTGCACAAGAATTTACAGCTGACATCGGGAGTTACTGAGAAATAAAGCATCGACAATTGTAATAACCACAATGATGAAGGGATTTTTGCAGAGGTAGTAAAGTATATTCGCCTTCGGGCTTTTGTGATTGAGTTTTTGAAAAACGATGGAAATTGGAATAACAGAAACGATAGAAGAACGAGTCCATTTATTTTATCATTGATTTTTAAGCCAAAAAATGAAATTATTTACACCCAGTACCTCTGATGGAGAAAAGCGGTCTTTTACCCTCTCTAGGGTTATTGAAAAAATTTAGAACCTAAACGAACTTCCTTTTTGCATTATTTCGATTTTGATTTGAATAATTTTAGGTTTTTCGGTCGAACTTAGTAACGACTAGACATGACTTTAACAGAAAAATGATTTCTTAATACAATGACATAGAGGAACTAGGCTTAACAATTATTTAAAAGTCTCGAAAATTCTCGATCAGGTATTCCCGATCGAAATCTCTAATTTGTGTGCAGTTGTTTTCGTACAGTTTAGTTTAGAGGTAGCTAGCGGGTAGTTAATAGTGGTCGAAAATGGCCCCAAAAAAAACGAGCTCTAAAAACAATGAAATGAGAACAGGTGTATTAGACGTTAAGTGTTTCCATCCGGGTTGGGTGGGTTACACGCAAAAAGCGAATGATTTCTAAACAAAATTTGAAACGAATGATAAATTTAGCAAGACAACACCTTCACAAATTGTTGGCGGTTTGAAAAAGTCCTCTGAAGTGACGAATTGAAGTTTAATTTGTTTGAGTTGGAAGGTAAGGTGGGCGCTCGAAAAATAAACAATTGGATCCCAGATACACTATTCAAAGCATAAACCTTGAAGGTGGGAACATTATGGCTTGGAAACATTTTCTTATCGCGGGGCTAGGCTAATATTAGAATGAACCAACACATGTACAAAATTATCTTGAAAAATGTGATCAATCCTTATTCGTTCGAAGCGTTGGTTTACGGAACAAAAAATTCATGTTTTGGGTGCAAGGCTCCTGACATTAAGCCGATCGTGATAACATATGGGTAGAAATTAAGCAAGGAAACTAAAAGAAAAGTTCCAGTAATTCGGACGAGCTGTTCTATATGAAATAAATCTGAAAACTTTCCAGGCGCATTCTTGAAATTCATCAGAAAAAAGTCATCTGTAGCTTTCGTGTTAAATATGTCATTTCAATTGAAAATTTAAATTACTGTGTACTAAAGTAACAGGCGAGGGGGGGCGGAGGGAAGGTCCACTGTCACATTGTCTAAGATTAGTAGCTGGTCGTTGGAAACGCTGTGCGGCGGTTCTGAAAAATCAAAGGCTATCCCGCTAACGCAGCATAAATATTACAGGCCTCCAAGGTTAATGCCCATCTAACCGGGAGGAAGTAGGCCAACTGTCAAAAAAAATGGTTGAATATTTATTTTCTTCCGTAATTTTTTTTTTGATTTGTGTCAATTTTTAAATTAAATATTTTTTTTTTTTAAATGCCTATGTGGTTCTAATAACCTGTAAGGTCCACCGGTATCTGTTATGGATAACGAAATATTAGAAAATTATACACCGAACCTGTTCAATTCTGAACCTCCCGGTGAAACAAATATTGATAAAGAAGTTGAAGAAGAAGATTATCAACCACATTGTCGTACCGTCGGCGCTGTTATTAAAATATGTCATTTAAATGTTGAAGGATTAACGAAGGCGAAAATTGAATATTTGTCAGGATTTCTTCACACCAATAAATGTGAAGTTTTGCTTTTACAGGAAACCCATATGAAAGATGACCTTCAACTTGTGAATTGCGGATTAATAAATGAATTTTCGTGCATTGATTCTATTCATCATGAACATTATGGAATTGCGACATTTATAAGAAGTGATTTATGTGACGATTGTTCCGTTTTATTAAAATCAAACATCAATAATATTGAAATTCTGGTTATCAAATTAAACAACGTGAAAATTTTAAATGTTTATAAACCTCCTGGCTCTTCTTGGTCAACAACCAGTATTTAATCATCCCGCAGTTTATATGGGCGATTTCAATAGTCATCATTGTCTGTGGGGTTACAACCAAGATGATTTGAATGGAGAATTTATACTTGATTGGGCAAATAGAAACCGTTTACACTAATCAACATTTCATTCTGGTAGATGGAACAGAGGATATAACCCTGATCTATGTTTTGTTTCAACAGACGATTCGTTCAATGTCTTATCTGCTGTAAGAACTGTAAGTAATAAGTTTCCAAGAAGTCAACATCGATGTGTTTTTCTAGAAGTCTGAATAAAAATTCCAATAATAAAATCATTGCCGAAACCGAGATGGAACTCTAAAAAAGATAATTGGACAGAATTTGCCAAAGCGATAGATTCGAACATCAGATGGATTCCTCCGGTTGTTGAAAATTATAATAGATTTGTGGGACTCCTAATATATACGGCTAAACGATTTATTCCAAGGGGGTTTTGAAGAACGTACATTCCAAATTGGTCCGATGAATGTGAAAGATTATGGTTGTTGTATCAAGAGAACGAATCTTGAAGAAATTGCAGATGAATTAATTAATGAATTAAATCAGGAACCTACTGCGAAATGGATAAATTTAGTTGAAACAATGGATTTTTCACGTTCAAGCAGAAAAGCATGGGATTTACTAAAGAAAATTGGTGATTCTAGTAATAAGAACGGTGTTAACATTACAACAGTACATCCGAAGGATGTTGCGTCAAGATTAGTCAAAAATTCAAAATGTCATATACTCAAAAATAAAATTCGAAACGTTAAAAATAAATGGAGAAGATCAAAGAAACTAATTACGGATTCTCCATTGGCTTCGTCAGTATCTTTTGATAAAATTAATAGTGTACTAACATATCTAAAACCAAAAAAAGCTAGTGGAGAGGATGAGGTGTTTCCCGAAATTTTTATTAATTTATCAAAAAACGCCCGTAATTGGTTGGCGAAATTTTATTCTGATTGTTATACCCGTGGCAAAATTCCTCCGATTTGGAATTTATCAAAAGTTCGTGCCATTTTACAACCTGGAATGGACAAACATCTACCTGAAAATTATAGACCGATATCTTTGTTGTGCATTGGTTATAAAATTTTCGAAAAAATTATTTACAGCTATTGCTTTTGTGGATCTAGGTGCAGCATATGATACGATTTGGAAGAAAGAATTGATGTTGAAATTAAGTAAGATTTTAAAATGTTCAAAAACTTTAAACATGATCTCTGCTTTGTTTTCGAATCGAAAATTTGTTGTACATTTGGGAAATCAAAAAAGTAGAATTCGATGTGTGAATTGCCTCAAGGTTTAGTTCTTGCTCCTGTTTTGTTCAATGTATATACATCTGATTTGCCAGAAACAAAACCTGGAAAGTTTCTATACGCTGATGATTTGGCAATAGCTTACCAATTTCCATGCAATGACAGTCTGGTGGTTGAAGCAGAGCGTACTTTGACATTGGATTTGGATTTACTAAATGATTATTACAAGAATTGGCGACTGAAGGCGAATCCCAGCAAAACCGAAGTTGCATTTTTTCATTTATCAAATAACATTCGAATACTCGTTTAAATGTTTACGTGGATGGAATTTTAATCAAATTTAATCAGAATCCGATGTATTTGGGAGTTACTTTGGATCGAGCTTTAACTTTTAGAATTCATTGTTTAAAACTTGGGCGAAAGATTAAATCAAGAGTGAACATTATCCAAAAATTATCTGGAACTCGATGGGGTGCGAATGCTAAAACGTTACGTATATCAGCAATTTCACTGTTGTATTCAACGGCTGAATATTGTTCACCTGTCTGGGAACAAAGCGCCCATACAAATCATGTAGATACAAAACTCAATAGTTGCATGCGAATTATTTCGGGTACAATTAAAACAACACCATTACCATGGCTACCGATATTGTCCAATATTGAACCACCTCACATTAGAAGATAGTTAGCATTATACAAAGAACATTTAAAAATTACAAGAAATTTAAACCTTCAGAGTTTGTCAACAAGCATCTAATTGAAGATCCAACATTAGTTGTCCTTGGATTTACAAATTTAAGATATCGCTGGACCTTAGTCAATAGATTTAGAACAAATCACGGGGTGACAAATTCTGAATTAAATCGTTACAATCATGAAATTTCAGCTGCCTGTGATTGTGGACATTCTATACAAAATATTGTTCACATTTATCAAGAATGCATATTTAGAAGATTTAAAGACGGATTGGAGGAAATTCATCAGATGACTGACGATGCGATATTGTGGATGGATAACTTAAACATTTTTATATACCATAATTATATTATCAAAATATTTGTAAAGATATATATATATATATATATATATATATATATATATATATATATATATATATATATATATATATATATATATATATATATATATATATATATATATATAATAATAATAATAAAAAACCGCGATAAATGGCATGGAACAAATTATTGTAGACTTCTCAATTTTGCAACAGGTATATTAAAGTTAACCCTAGGCAATCAAGATATCACAAAAAATCCCATTGAAATATGAAGTGGCACCTTAGCTACCTCATCTTACATATTTCCAAGAAGGGAATCGTTGATAAACATCAAAAGACAATCGACGAATCAGCATGAGTTCAAATGTAGAAAAATTATTGGAAAGACGAATAAGCTTAATTATAGAAAAAATATGTGGAGATTTAAATATTTAACTATTTAGATCTCCAATTTGGTGTTAGGCCAGGCCATTCAACAATAGATGCATCAAATTTGTTGCTGACCTCTTATTGAATCAGCTCAATCTCCGACTAAACCGCATCGATCCCAAAAGAATTTACCAAATCTACCGCCAATCCAACACTCAACTCAATCACCAACTCAACCCCAAAACAACTTACAAATCAACTATTGATCTAACCTGAAACTCAACGCCAAACTCTATCCACGAGATAAGCCTTAATAAAAAATCGAACTCAGCCCCAATACCAGCCCAACTCAATTTTACTTAAACCAAATGTCAACCAAATGACCTTCCACTAACCACCCTCCCCTAACTCATATCCAAATCAACTTCAACTCAATAGCTATTCAACCCTAACTCGTCTTCAACTCAACCCTCAACCCAACCCCATACTCAACCCCTACTCAAACTTCAACTGAATCCCCAACTCAACCCTCGACTTTACCCTAAACCCAATCTCCAACTCAATCCTGAAATCAACGCATCTCGAAAAACTACATATATTCGTACATTAACTCAACTCAGAATAACTCAAGCTAACATTCAACTCAACACTACATACAACTCCTAATATATTCCAAACTTAACCGGTGACTCCTACTCAACTCAATCATAATTCATGTTCAACTAAATCTCAACTCAGCCGTAGCCCAACCCCAACTCAATCTTAACCCTACCTGCAGCCTACCCCTTAAATTAACCCCAAACTAACGACCAATTCAACTTCCAAATCAACATGGTCTTAAAAGCTAAACGCTTCCATGAACTCAACTCAAGCTAACTCTAATTTAACTATCAATTCAACAAACAATCTTAATCCCCAGCTGAACTGTAAATCTAACCTAACTCAACCGCAAGCTCAATGCACAACTCAATTCTGAAACCAGCATATACAAAAAATTTGCTCAACTGCTTACTAAACCCTAATCCAATTCCAACTCAATTCCCTGCAACTCAAGCATTTATAAAAATTTCACCAACGCGATAATACCACCACGTGGTTTTGGGTCAATTCGTATGTCAGTTAATCGATCCTCTTGACATACAATTCCCAAACAATTTTCAACATTCCGCCATAGAAACAGAGGGGCGAAAAAAAAATCTAAATCGGAAAACCGTCCTCGAGCTGACACGGGTACAGCCAGACATCAAGACAGAATATTTTTTTTTTTTGATTTTCCGACTCAGGGACTTTCAAAACTTCGAGAAAAGTGGTTTTGGACCAAAAATATTTTTGATATTTTTTGACAAGATTTCAATCTTTGGTCCTTTTGGACCAAAGTAATTAAATGTCCATAGAGGTATTGCAGAATATTTAATTAATGTACAGAAAGCGTTTAACTCTTTACGGACTGAGCGGTTACTTTACGAGGTATTTTTTTACGGGTTCCGCTTGCTAATTTCATCCTTCTTATACTTTTATCAAAGCAACCGAAAAAAACAAGAAAGGAATTATAAAAGGGGATGATAAGAGAATTGGAGCTTTATTTTAAAGAATTCTATTTTTGATATTGAATTTCTCTAAGTTTTAAGCCGAACACCTCATTGTTTGGTCCATTCTAAGCATGCATACTCCGAAGGAAGCATGAGGTTTGGAAGTTTCAACAAATAAGTATTAGTTTTCGCAAATTTAAGTTCTAGATCGTACTGGTGAACTGTACATCTTAATGTGTGTGTTGGTCTGAGCAAGCCCGGCACAAGTTGTAGAACGCACATAAAGCTTCCACATTTTTCTGTTGGAAAGTGAATGTAGATTGGAGGAGAGTTGAGAATATGAAATCATTTTGGCGCCACCAATCCGAAAAGATTGCGGATTAGAGATCATTCTTGAAAAAAAAAGACCGAAATTTGTTTGCTGACAACCAACTTCCCGACTTCAGTATGTATGATGTAAACGAAATAGTACAATGTCATAAGACGCCTACACAAACATATGCTACAATGTCAAGTGACTCAGAGAATTTACCACCACGTCTAAGCCAGAAAGATACTTATCATTGTGGTCTTCTCGACAGCGGCGCTTATATAAATGTCTTGGGAAAGCGATACGCAAAATATCTCGAAAATCTGAACATTATATTCATTAGGTTACCGTTATTTCTAAAAACTGCCAGTGTTCAGAAACAGAGAATTTTTGGTTACATTATTACGAATACTTCCTACAATGACTTAACTAAATCTGCTCGATTTTATCTGCACCAGATCTATGGATATAGATTGTTGAAGTGTCTTAACATGAATAATTTCCAGTGGTAGGCCGTTGTACAATCTCCTTTTACTCAATCCCTCGCTGACATTCGCTGGCATGCAAATGGCTGCTTATGAGATGAAACCAACACGGATTTTCTGTTAACGATAAGATAGGCGTTGTTTGCTTTCTTGCAGCAAATACATTTTGGAGGATCTACAGAACTTTGCTTTATGTCCAGAGAGTTGATACTTAAAGCAGCTTGTGACTCTGATAAAGTCATTGATTTTGCATGACCACCAGGCTATGTATACATAATACGAGCACTTCTCGCTTTTGGGGACACTTCCCCGACCCAAAGAGTTGTATTTTGTTATCTTTGATCCAGTTTTTAAAGTACGTTTTAGGTCTTCATTATTGATTTCCCCAGAGTTTTGTTCACCCATTGGCTCCTTAATATTTTCAATTGTTGTACCTGCTTGCACGTCAAAAATTTTATTGACAATTTCTCATTATCTCAGAAGAAATCCAGATCTTCTTGCTTGATGTTTCGAACATAATACCATCCTCGATATTACTGAGCTTTTTAACAGCAAGGTTCTGCCACTCTCCTTAGGCACAGGTTGAACATTAGCGATCTTCCCAGTCAAACGGAAAATCTCGAAGGATCGATGACATTGATGCCTGCAAGGACTTTAGAAACTACTCTGGACCTGAATCTTACACGAGACATAGAAGAAGGCGCGAGCAAGTCGGGTAGGTTAGAATTTGCGGTAAATTTTGTTGTGAGAAAGTCGGTATGTATAAATGTTTTCCTCGACCTTTACGAACGAACGCCCAGAAAGGTCGCCCCCGTTGGCATATCACCTCTATAATCTTTGTAATATATTTTATTTACAGTTTCAGTCGTAGTTGTAAACGGTTTCTAGTCACTCTGAACTGAATTTTGCGTGGTATTCAGGCGTTGATCTTATATATAATTTCGAAGAGATCCTTCTTTGAGGATGGTCATCATTTTACCGAAATTCTATTTAGCAGATGTGGAGCTAAAAACTAAAATAATTGATGACCAGGGAGAACAGGTGACGCGGTTTTTAACATAAATTGTAGGTTCCCGATTTGGTTCATAATCACAGCAAAACTGTGGAACAAAATAGGGTACTCGAAAGAAAGAACCGGGCAAAAAAACGAAAAGAATTTAAGAGCTGCATTATGACATGAACTTGACAAACTGGGTAGACATTCTAAATGTAATGTTGTTTAGGGCTAAAGAAAAATTCGACGCCGAAGTTTAGCAGATGGGAATTATAAAAAGATAAATATACTGGTACATTAAACCTACTCCATATATCGAAATACATTAAACGAATGAATGATGCGTACATGACAACACATAAATAAGGTTAAATCTCTTAGAAATGTGTACACTTGTACAGTATAGCAAAATGAATACGATGATGATTAAATGCGTTGTGTTGCCCTCACTCGTTTCCAACCCAATAAATTTTGTCGTCCGCTTATCTCGCATAAAATATATATTTCGATGGTGGCTGTTGAGCATTGTGCGATTTTTTTTTTATTTCGTTCATTTCCAAGTAATTTCAAGAACCTTTTGATTGATGGCAATCATTATGAACGGTGATTTCTTTTAATAAAGTTGAAAAAAAAAAAAAAATCTTACGATTATTACGATCATAAAAAAGACGGACAAAAAGTCTTGGTTGGTATACATACCAAAAGAATTTATATTATTAAAGATTAGAAAAACAAAAGAACATTAACTTTAAGTTGAATACTTTGTCACATCGGATTTTTGGCGAATTTCAAAGAATTGTCTATAGATTAATTTCACTTCTTCGTTTCTTTACACAACAGAAAAATGTTAGATGAAAAATCTACGGAAAATTCGTTCCCATTGTTTTATAAACTAAATAGTGTTGATAAGTGTTTATTGTGCAGTAGTTACCTAAATTACTTCACATTAAATCCAACAACATTTCTGAATTTAATGTTGATCAATTTAATTTAATAGAATCCAGATTATTGTAAAATGCAAAAAAAAATGTTGTTTTTAAAGGTGTATTCCACCAAAAATGCTAATTAACATAATTTTATATTCCATATAATAATATTGGGAGTGGGTGTATCAATAAGCTGTATATACAGACATTAATTTTAATTGTTCATTAAATGGTTAGAAAATTTCGTCTAACTAACGGTTTGTGAAATTAGTTTAGGTTTTAATTAATAGATGTACTAATTATTTTAATTAGATGATCATATTTTAATGCAAATTGGTATTATCAGACTCATACTCTCATAAATTATATTTACGAGATTTTAAGCACAGTGTGGAAACAAAATGTTTTTTTTTTTTGTCGTTTGGCTGATATTATTCATACAGAACGATACATAAAAAACTATTCCATGGCTCCTATATTTTATTGCAATGGCTCCTTACAATTTTTTTTCCGTGCACCTTAAGAAAATGGGCCTAAGTACGACAGGAAGATACCGCTTTTGCGAGCTGGAGACGGAATCAGCGGATCATGTTCTGTGCCAATGTCCAGCCATTTTCCGCCAAAGGCTGAAACATATAGAAGGGAGAACAATGAGCCAGATACTATGTATTATGTACTGGCCGGTAGTACATATTATCAGGTTCATTAAGAGCCTGAATTATGACTGAACGGCTAATTGAGCAGGATCCAAGCACAAAAGATCTTTTAGGTCGCATTGCGAGATGGATTGTACGACCACATGTCCCTTCATTAATAATAATAATAATATGTCGTGTTTGAATAATGAAGTCGGTTTTATGTGCAATTTGACGCTGTGTATCTGAGATCGATGCAAGAAATTGAAATTTGACCGCTTAGTGTTTATTCAGAAACTTTCAATAAATATTTATTTATTTATTTATATAGTTATCACCAACTTGTACAACTGGTTACAATATTTCAAAATTACCCAATAATTTAAAAGATACGCGACATCAATTTGTTAAATGCATTTCAAGATAGATTAAATACAAAAGCCAACCGTACTTTATTAAAAGAAGCTGGTGAAAGAGAATTCGGCTCATATTTAAGGTAGTTTTGTCTACGAAGCGGCAGCTTGATTTGGAAATATTTATCGTACAGCACATGTAATAAAGCATATACCTATTATAGGATGACATGGAATGAGCTTCATTATAAATTTAAAAACTTTATTTTTTAAAACTTGCAGTTCATTGATTTTTGTGACTCGTGAAAAACTCCAAATTGGGTTTAAATATAAGAAATGAGGCAGAATAAATTAAGAATACAATTTCCAGGTAGTTGATTGAGATATGAATGACTTTGATCGTGTAATAGCAAATAACATTGGGGATATTCTTTTTTTGATCGCATTAATTTTCTAAATACTCAATATCTTGAACTTGTATTAGGTTGGTTCAAGAATTTTATGGTAACTTGTGGCAAGGTTATATTCATTCAGTCATAAATAATATATTTAGCTTTATCAACATTTAATTTCATTATATTTTTATCCAACCAATCATTTATATTAATTAGATCTTCCTCAATTTCTTGAAATCGAATCATTACTAGCATAAATGAAGGCTACAACGTCAACAGAAAGCAACACTTTTCCATGCAGTTTTAGAAGTAGAACATCATTTCTAAAAAATATGAATAAAAGAGGGCCCAAAATTGACCCTTGCGGAACGCCTTGAGGATATTTAATTTTAAGTTATTAGTATTGATGACAGTGACGTAACTGGGTACCCGCAGCACCCGCAGCACCCGCAGTTGTTGGGGCTCACGAGATTTTTTTTATTAGTCCAAATTTAAGATTAAATAGCTCAGATTAAGGCTCAACCATTTCTTCTCGGTTCTGACTCCATAGAAATAAAAATGGCTTTTGGTTCTGACAGATATTTAAATTTGAAAGAAACTTTGATAAACTAGTTCGAAATAAAAGCTTTCGACATCAAACAACAACGATTTTGGTGTTTGCTGGGTTCATTTTTTTGTATTAGACGTTTTGCGTAACTCCAAGTTTACCTCTTTTTCATTTACAATTCAACCTTTTAAAAATCAAATTGAGCTTTTAACCAAACAAATTCAACTTTTACAAATCAAGTTTTGATTAGAAAAAGTTGAATTTGATTTGCCAACAGAAACAATTTGTTTTGCAAAAGGTTAAATTTGATTTGAAAAAGGGAGGTTATAGTAATCTGCTGGTGTTAGTAGCTTGCGATGTATCATTGTGATGTTGATAAAAATCAAGAAGAAACTGGAAAAATACATAACCGCGACTGTAAATAAATTCTTATTTCCCTCACTTAAGCCAAACCAGTCAGTCTCTATAATCAATTAGCGTTCGTTCAACTTATAGTTTTTCATTTAGCGGAATCTTTTGATTACCAGTAAATGGTAAATAAAAATTAAATTAACTTGTTTATTTTGAAAAACTATTTTATTTAAGGTTTTACTTAACTATTTAGGGTTCCCCTGATTTTAGAAATTCTCGCTTCCTGATTTCATATCCGCTTGTCTCAGGTTTCATTTTTTGATCAGTTTTTAAAATTTTTCGAGATTTTTGGAGTTAATCATGGAAATGAGATGCGTGGTGTTTGAGGCTTAATTTGGTGATTTGGTATTACGAAACAGTCAGATTATTCGAGATTTTAAGATTATTCGAGTAAGTTTGAGATTATAGTAGGGTGTATTTAATAGTTTGATATTATTCGGGAATTTTAGAGCCTATTTGAAAAATACGATTGTTCGATATTTAAAAATTAGATTCGACGCTCAGCTTAGCCTTAACTTACTTAGAACGAGTAGTATTAGTAACATTAAGTTACTTGACCAATAATTCCATAGTTACACGAATTTTCGGGATTTTTACAAAATATTCGTGGGTTTTCTAGATTTTTACTGTCTCTCCGATATTATTCATTAATCTTCAAATTATTCGGTATTATTGAGATTTTTCGAGATCCAATGACATTCATATAATAGAGAGATTTTTCGAATTTGTCTGGAGTAATCGAGATTAATTAATTTTAATTAATTTAATTACTTAAAACAAAATCAAAATATCGAATACATTTTTGATGCAGTTTCAAAATATCGAATTACAGAATATCGCTATAAAATTTCTCGAATTTTTTTATCTCGAAACGCTAAAACGTTTTTTTTTTTTAATTTAAGTAGAAAATATTTTTTTGGAATCATTACATTTCAGAAATTTCAAAAAAAAAAAAAAAATCCAGAAAAAAATTTAGTTAATATGAATGAAAAAATTAAATTTTGAGCATTAACATAACTGAAACGTTTGTGGTACATCTATCAGCAGAAGCGATACGAATGATATAATGCCTTTGATCTGTGTCTGTAAGGTTGATGAAGCATTTACCAATTTAAAAAAAATTCGCAATCTGCCCCAATACATTCACCGAATGTATACTAACCCAACGAATTATGCCAACCAAAATACAACTTGAAATATTTGTGAACTAACTGTAGAAGCGTCTGTGCACGCACTTTGACAATTATGTTCCTGGATTTTCGTTTATCGGATTTCTTTCCTGAATTGTATGTTCTGATTTTTTTTTTGTTTTTTTGAGGAGACAGGTATATGTAAAGAGTTATGATTTTGCATAAAGTCACATAAATAGAATTATACAAATTTATAACATTATTTGTTTTAATATTTTAATATTTAAAAATCGAATTATTTAATAAACAATCAAACAACAAACAATTAAAAATTACACCCTCGAATCCCGAATAATTAATATAATTTTGTAAAATTATTAGCAGAGCCGCAAACAATTTTACAAAATCATATTATTTATTCGGGATTCGAGATAATTCGGGATTTTGATTTCGAAATTTTAAAAATTCGATATTTCGAAATTCGAGATTTTGGAATTCGAGATTTCGACTTCTAGATTGTGATTTCGATATGACATTTTTCGATATATTATACCCAACCCACCTATTCTAAGTTTCTTAAGTTTTTCGACATTCCTAGGATTATTCAAGATTTTTAAAGATTTTCGAATTTATTCGAATTTTGTAAGCAATTTTCTGCGCTTAGCTTTGAGTTGTAAGAACTTGCAGAGTTACACATATAAATAATGGTGATATTTAAAAGATTTTTTGAAATTATGCCAAAATTTCAATATTTCTCCGTTTTCCTGTAGATTGTTCCAAATTATTCAAGAATGTCCTGGTTATTTACATTGTACATGACGGTGATTAGCACACATAGGATTTCCTATGGTTTTACATGATATTTGAGAATATTCAAGAAACATTTTAGGGATTATTTCGAGATTCTTGATATTTTTCAAATTATATTCCAAATTTGTGATGCTTTATCAATATATTTAGAGCTCGTCATATCATAGAGTTGCAAGATGCTTCATTTTATTTGATGACATTCAAATAAATAATGTTCTGTTTCATCTATTGAATCACGTTCCGTTTCATCTATTTGAACGATGGCCGATGGAAACACGTTTTGAATAAATGATAATTACATTGAGAACAAATATTCTGAATTTGTTTCCAAAAAATATTCCTTGTAATATCAAATTTCTAAGTAAAATGATTGGAGTTGAAAAGCTTCGATTCGTGAAAGCTCTCAAAACTAAAATTTTTTCACAAAAACTGAAAACAAAATTTCTTGCAAATATGTACTTACATGATTCATGCTCATAAAGTATAAATAGATTTTCAAGATTAAAGCTCATTGAAAACCAATACTCTAAATTTTTCCCAAAATACCACCTTCATTTATAAATCAAATTTGAAAGTCAAATGGCTTGGTTTGAAAAGCTCTTAAAACTAAAAGCTCTTAATAATTTACATTGAGCACAAATATTTTAAATCCAACCCAAAATCCGTCATCTCTTGTAATATCAAATTTCGAAGTTTAATGGTTGGTTTAAAAAGCTTTGATAAGTGTAAGCTCCTAAAACTAAAGCTCTTCACAATTTTTTCAAATACCTAATATATATATGCTTTTAAAACATTTTATTAAAACCTGAAATTATTAAAAAGTTCACCAATGTTGAGTTCAAACCCAAAAAATATAAAATAATTATTAAGCTTAAAGCTCATTAAAAACAAATATTCTAAATTTATTTGAAAATACCAGTTTCCTTTATAATATGAAGTTTCGTAGTAAAATGGTTTGGTTTGAAACCTCTTAAAACTAAAAGCTTTTGGTGATTGATGATTAACTTTGTAAAGAAATATTTTAAATTTTAGTCAAAATTCCGTCACACTTTGTAAAATCATATTTCTAAGTAAAATGGTTTGATTAACAAAGCTTCTGTACATAAAACATTTTAGTAAAAACCTAAAAGTATGGAAAAGGCTCAACTTTAAAGTTAAGTTAAGACCCAAACTTGTTTAAATCAATTATCAAACTTAAAACTAATTTACAATTTTTGGAATACGGATAATTCGTTATTTGTGAACTTTCAAGAATATTCAAGATACTTTGAAAATTCGACATTTTAAAGATTATTTCAAAATTCTTGATATTTTTCAAATTATATTCGAAATTTGTAATGCTTTTATCGATATATTTAGAAATCGTCAGAGCATTGAGTTGCAAGATATTTCGTATCATCTACTTTCAAAATCAAATACTTTTAATTAATGTGAGACTAGACAATAGGAAGAAATAAGTTTTTCACTAAAAGCTTTACTTGTTCATGACAAGAAGCATTTTTAGGGACGCAAAAAAATGTTGCGGGGGCCCGAAATTTGTAGTTACGCCACTGATTGATGACCGTGGTTTATTGAACATGGCTAAGGTAATTTTGAACAGAGAAAGTTCAGGATCACAGTATCACACACATTAATTTTCTCTAACTTTCAGAATAAAATTATATGGTCTACGTAATCAACAGCTTTACGAAGATCGATAAATATGCAAATAACGTTTAATTGTTGGTCAGGTGATTGTTGAATTGAGCTGATTAGGTGAGTTTCTGCTGTTCGTGTATTAGACTTCGATGTGATATTAGATTGATTCGGATCTATTTAGAAAATCAATGCAGTTGATTACATATAATTCTTTCCAATATCTATGAGAAGGTGTTAAGTAAAGAAGTCGGTCGGTAATTATAGCAATTTAGCTTATCTCCACCTTTTAAAATTGGAATTACTTTAGAAAATATACATAGTTCTATTGGAAAAATCTATAGCTTCATTAATTGTATATTATCATACCCAACTGCTACTGAGGAATTTAGTGATTTAATAATTCGTTCCGCTAACTCAATATCGATAGGTTCCAATTTAAAGGATTCATTCACAGCATAGTTTAAATTGGATACAAATAAGTCGGCTACCCTAACTCAATATCACAATCTTAATGTGTTTTTACTAAATTAGTACAAATTTTAACAAAATAATTATTAAAATGAACGTATGTGAAGTTATCCCAGGATTTCACCCCAGTAAATAAAAAAAAACTGAATCAGGCAACCCTATTAAAATTAAAGCCATATTTAATATTATGTGAAGTTAGTTCAGCCCAAGATTTTATTAAAATTAGATTAAATACCGAAATTACATAATATCTAATAAAATAAAATCCACATAAAAATTAATTAAATTGAAATCATCACTGCAGGATTTTAACTAGCACCTAAAAATTTATGGATGTTACAACAAAAAATTATTGCGTTTTTGAGATGGAGATACCATTAGCTTAGTTTAGAAAACATTTAGCCATGGGCTGAGAAGTTAAATTTTGATAAAATCCTCGGCTAGGTCAACCACATTATATTGAATATGGGTTTAATTTTACTAGGGTTGCCTGATTCACGTTTTTTTATTTACTGGGATGAAATCCTGGGATAACTTTATATACGATAATTTAAATAATTATTTTTTTAACATTTAGTTAGAGTGTTAAACGACATCCCTGAGGTAATGTTTTTACAAATTGAACAATTTTACAAGTGTAGTGAACATCCGATAAACATATCCAGAATTCGGATATTGCCATCAATCATATCTTATTGAAATTATACCGAATAGTTCAATTTCTGGTTTATATATGTACATACATATGTATTTCTCGTGAAAGTGATTACGCGAATTTCCTATTTCTGCGGATTTAATACGCATAACCGTTTGATCTGTTATTTTTTCATTTATTCCACTTCCAATTTAATAAATTTTCGAAAAAACCTGTTTCAAAAGCATGTTTTACCAATGCTTGCCATGTACCAATGATTCCTAAAATGCAATATATAAAAATGATGGAGCCTGTCTTTTTTAACTAATACTTGGCAGTGCAATAGCAAGAATAGATTCTACAATTTATTTAACGTTTTGAAAATGCAACCGGTTTCCATTCTTGCTTCCATGACATGTGGTTTTCGCCTAGTTTCAATCGGTTTGCTTTGCGTCATGCATTCAAAGGAAGTCTCTTTTAGGGTTTTTGCAATTTAAAATACGTAGCATTGTTAATCACACGTCAAACTGTTGATCAGCTAGCTTTGATTTCGGTTTTTGTCTTAATTTATCACCCTGATAAGCATGGATTTGAAGCTGATCGAATAATCGCCCGTTTATCCGTGGGCGTTGACGCCTCCGCAATGCGCCCTTTCCTATTTTTACACTACTTTTCAATAATAATGATAAAGGATCCAATAACGGTTTTCACTCTATCAAATCTTTGCTGCTATTTGACGATTTGTGTATCCTTCTTCCTTCAAAATTTCGATTTTTTTGCTTTTTCGCCCTCAGAAAGTGTCTTTCCTTTACCCATTTTCCTAAAATTTTATTATTTTATTGATAAATTTAATTAAAATTAATTAAGCAAGACTAATTAACAAAGTTTTTTTACCGTACCTTTCATAAGCTGACGAATTTAAATTGCATGTTTTTTTGACTAGAAAAGTGAAAGTTATTGACATTTGACGTCAATATAATCGGTGGTATCTGTATTACTTCATTTTCTCTAAAAAAATATATGAAATTTGAAAATCCAGGAAAACGGATTGGTTAAAAAAATTCCGAATTACAGAATCCCGCAAAAACAAAAAATTCCCAAAAATCAAGTTTTTTTTAAATATAACAAATGTTTGAAATTTTATTTTAATTCGTTGTATACCTTAAAAGATGGGTGCTGCCGCCCCCAAAACGCCGCTTTCACTTTTTTTTTTGAAAATATAACATAGAGATTGGAGCATTTTTGAAAAATGTTTGTTTTTAATAATTATTCACATACTAAACTAGAGAAATCCTCAAAGCCCTTAGCATTGGACCCTTTGGGCAAGGATGAAAGGAAACCGTTAGAAAAATTTCAAAAATAATTACGTTGGTTTTTCACATACTAAAATAAAATCGGTTCAAAGCCGCTTAGCATTAATCCTTTCCGCGCGATGAATGAATGTAAATTCATTTACTTTCATATTGTAGTTAACAAAAATTTAATGTGGTCTTCCGTTTCTATGGGGCAGTTTACTTTGTACTTTTCGGTATTTTTTCAGGATTTTCTCGTTCGGAAATATTACCTTCGTTCGGGGCCATAGCCCTCATAAAACAGTTAAAATCCAGAAAAAAACACAAAAAAATCAAATAATGAAAAAACTTCAATTTAAAGGCATTTTTAGACTTTTGTTACAAATTGGAACATTTCTGGTCCACAACTATTAATAGAACGGTTTCTGCAAGGTTGAGGAAGCGATCTCCAGGATCACGCAGGTCCACATCTATAAGTAGAACCGCATTTTATCTGTGTCTGCAAGGTTAAGGAAGCGATTTCCAGGATCATAAATATTTAGAATTCTTAAGGAAAAATCGAATTTTTAAAAATTTTATAAATTTTAATTTTAACTTTTGAGGATTTTCTTTGTTTCTGGATTCACTTTTTCTGAATTTTGCTTCGTTTCTGTATTTTCATCTAGATAAACAACTCTGTGGCTACATTTGTGACATTGGTTCTGACTCCACAGCCCTGAAAAATTATTTGTTATTCAACATCACACTACATTAAGAAATTCTTGAGGTACTATGTAGTACTCGAATTGTGTATCTTTCGGAATAACACATAAAGTTTATTCACTTCGAAACAACCGGAAGACGACCATCTGCAGAACAAGTGCTCTGTGTGTAATACGGGCTACTATATAATCCCTTTCCATAGCTTTTAGCGTTTTATTTATATACGTATGTATGTATTTTTAAATCTAATTCTGTGGAAAATATATGTTTAAAATGTGGTACATTTGGTACATTTAATCCTCTTGTGGTACAAAATATGGTACAGATGACAATGTGGTACGTTGGTTCAAAATGTGGTAGAATACCACAAAATGTGGTGCGTATGGTCACCCTAATTATGGGTCTCATCAATGTCAACAATAAATACCAAAACGGACAACAAAGGACGACTAACACGTTTCTTAAGAATTTTTGAAAAATTCCACAAGTATCACAAAGGAGGCGAAATGGCATACCACATTTTATTCAAGTGCAAAAACGGATTTCATCTAGTAAGGGAAAAAAATTGCGAAAGACAACCATGCGGCAAATATCGCTGACTCCATGCCTTATCAATTATCTATTACATACTTGCAGAATATTTTACTTACTGGATGTAAACTCATTTTAAGAGCCGATCTGGAAGGAACATACTTTGCTTATCATTAAATTCGAATCCCAGACTTTTTTAACCCGTTTATCAAAGTGACTATGCCGTTTAACTCATTTATCACATCGGTTTTCAGATCAACTAGAAATGACCAATTGAGAAATCCGTTGCTCCTTCTTCCTTCTTAAACCATTTCTACATAATGCGCTGATTTTGATTATACATACCGAATGTCAGTGAAATTGTGTTAATTTTCATTTCAATGGATTTCAAAGACAGGCATTAACATGGCTTACATTTGTCATAATTTCTATGAATATTATACGAACAGGCAGCGTTTCTTGTCTTTATCATACACACCGATTTTAAATCAGATAAATTATTCCAGTTTATGTCATATCCATTCAAATTTACGACCTTTGAGGACATTAAATAAAATTAATGTGATTTCACTTTACCTTCCATTTCTGATGCTGCTGCTGCTGTAGCTACTAAATATTCATGTGTGTACGTATATAGTTTTCGCTATAAATATTATGATCGCTTATGTAAACATAATTGAAAATGAATGCCAGTTTGTCTGGTTTAAGGCCCAGAAAAACTAAACCGCCAATAAATTAAAAACAAAAGAAATAAACCACGAGTGTTTTCCACACAGATACACACGCATTCAGAGTTAAACAAATGGATTTTCATGAAATAATAATAATTTAAACATAAATTTATGCGTTGTTTAAACATAAATAAATAAAGCATAAATCTTATGTGAAACGGTTTTTGGTTTTGTATTTTACCGTGAAAATTGTTTTTTGGTTTGGTTGGATCTTTACTGTACTATGTATAGGTATTTGCTCTGAACGTAATAGAAACGAAAACGAAACCAGCAAGAAAAAAGAATGAACATGAATTTCGTAAGAAGAAGAAGCAAAACATTAATCCGGCATAAATAATAAAATTAAATTTTTATTATGAATTCATAAAATTACAATAAAAACAACACCAACAACTAATCTAGACAGTCTTCTAAGTATATGAGTACAATGGTAATGGAAAGATGAACACGTTTGGATGATTTGTATTCGGATGGTGTAAAAATTTATTTTCATTAGATTAAAGTAATTTTCCAAGACCAACGATTTTGTTTTTGGTTAAATTAAATATGAAAAACATGATAAGAAGAATTAGGCTCAAAGCACCAAGTTAAACAAAGATAAAATTACAAATATTTGTTTTTGTTGTTTGGTTTTCCGGTTTTTTCCACACATACACACATAAGAGTAGGTACGTACAAAGCCATTCGTGGTATCTTAATTCCCTTTTTTCGGTGAATTTATGATTGCGTGTGGCTTTTGCGGCATATATAGCAATTAGTTGCAAGAATGTCTTTCAAAAAATGATTAGCAATCAATATAGGAAATTTCTTTAATTCAAAAAAATAAAATGTATAACTTTCATTAGTTTCACTTCAATGGTGATGGATTTTTTTTTTTCTATTTTAGTCGAATTTATTGTATGTATTTGAGTTTTCTTTTGTACAAATCTCTTTGGCGCGCGCACGTATAACGAAAAAAAAAAGTTACATCAAACAAACTTAACACGATCTATTATGTATTGATTCGCAAACGAATCCAAATTGTAAGAAAAGTGACATAGTGTTAGCTTTACCTGCAAACATGTCGCTTTACTATAGAAAAACTTTCTTAATTTTTTTGTTCAACCTTTCATTAACAAATTACTTATCGTCTTTGGCAGGTGGCAGCGGAAATATTAATTGCAGGAATTTCCTTTCACGCCATTTCTAATTGACGGTTTATATTTTAAATCTGTTATACTAAAATGAAACCTTGAACATAAATGAACAGAAAATGTCACCGTATAAACTGTATAATCCAATCAAATATCGCTTTGTTAATTTTCCATGAAAATGTAATTACATTACATAGTCCTGTTGTGTTTGTTATACTATTGTCTATACACAATGCACGAGTAAATGAACACAAACAAAATAATAATATAGAAGGAAGCAACGAAACAAAAGAAAATCAAACCTAATTTTCTGTAAAATACAAGAAAAACGTGAAATGCCAAACTGGAAATTGAATTAAAATTAAATTTTTCTTCTCTTTACGCTCATTGCTCGCTAGCTATGAACATAAAGCCGCTACATAATAATCTTATCAGTATTAACACAATAATTATATGTTAATAAAAAGAAAATTCATTGCTTGTATCTGGAAAATATTAAAAAAGCATAGATAAGAAATGTAAACATAAAGACATGACAAAAAAAAAATATTTTACCACAACCATATCATCTCCCGCGCGCCTACCACCCACACTCTATATAAAAATGTTCCCCACCATACGACACAATATATAGGATAAATAATAACACTTGAAGTTAGTATTAAGTCAGAAATGTAAAATTGAAAAATTGTGAAAAAAGAAAACAAGAAAACTAATTAATTAAAAATGAAAATGAAAAACTTATTTCCGTTAAATTTAATTTTACTTTTTCACTTTAGTGGTATTTTTGGTGAAAATTATACTTTGAGATTTATAATATGAATCGGAGAGGGGTTTTCCTCATTTGAAAATGGAAAAATAGGAAAAATGGGGGAAACAAATATTATATATAGCTTTAAAAATAAGTTTACGATGTGGCAGGGTGCGAAATTTTGAGAATTTGGCTTTTGTAGATTTTATTTACACAAAGTTCAAGTTAGAATTGTAAAATTTGATATTTCTGAAAATATAGCTAGCTAGTTAGCAAAATAGTAATTATTCACGGTTGATTGCTTCAATAAATTTTTCTCTATTAACTATTAAGATGTTGTACAGACACTGTGTGTTTTATTAATCAATCAATACTTTTTTCCAAACTGAATCGAAAAGTTGCTTTGACATGTAAAAATGACAAATGCGATGAATGTTCTTCATCGTGTAAACATCGTGTCAATATTTAAAAATTACTTTAATTCAATCGATCAAGAAAAGCGATAATCATATGAACAAAAATTCCCGACGAATTGCTTACGATTACTCAAATAAGAAAAAGCAACAAAATAGCAGAATCTGAAAAATTATAATATAACTTTAACTTTTGAAGCAAAAGGATATGATTAACACAATCAAACGCTTTAGAAAAGTCTAATAGGACTAAAATTGCAAATGAATTACCTTTATCTAAAATAGCAGATAAATCATCAACAATATGCACAAGTGCAGTAGTAGTACTATGGCCCCCGTGTGGGGTTGGCTAGCTCCCCCATCGGGTGCCTCCCCAGGTGGCGGATAGGGGACCGCCCGCCAGATATGGCAGGTACCGGGGAAATCAAATACTCGGGGTGGACCAAAAGCTAGCACACCCAAGCTAAGGTGGCACTACATACGCCGATAGCTGCATGGCTAAGGGGATGCTTAGTCGCTAGTATGTGACCTCCGGTTTTGGCGACAATCGGTTTAAATCATAGCCTTCCTATGATAATGCAGAGCTCTGTCATAGGTGACCGTTTTTTCTCGTGCTACTCATGGGAACAGAAATGAATAAAGATATAACAGAAAAACCAACAGGAAAACAAACAGATGACGAACAGCTCACGGCTGTTACGATGAGAGCAGATAATGTGGTACGCAATGACTTGGAGGTGAGTCACTCGAACTCAGATGAAGCCACAAGGGATGCTAATATGGAGGAGATGGTTGAGGTTGAGGTGGCTCAGGCGCATCATAGCAGGGACGGTAACCTCAAACAGAAAAAGAGACATAATGAAGAGGATAGACTCCAGGAAACCTCAGAAATGAGAGAGTACATCAGAGAGATAAGGGAACAGGAGGATATCACCTTAAGTAAGGGGTGGGACCTCTTGAAACAAATGGGAAAGGCGGTCAGGAGGCAGCCAAACACCAATATGATTGTTAAGAACGGCTTGAAAGAACTGGAGGAAATACTGGAAGTGGTAGCCACATACCGAGACAAATGGAAGAAGGCAGAAGCGGGGCTCTGCGAATCAGAGCGAGGGTTGCAGAGCACTGTAGAAACCAACTCCCGAGGAGGCAGGAAACGAGGAAGGGAAGCATCTACCGAAGAATCTGAACGAGAGGTTAGAACCAAAATGGAGTTACCTTTGGGAAAGAACGAGGGATGGCAATCGGTCGTCAATAAACAACAAAGGCCGGACCAGAAAAGCAATACAGCATCGCCGCAAGGGGATACTGTTGTTGGCACAAGGCCCGGTGGGGAAGGTAAAGGTAGGAGGAAGAGACAGAGAAAAAGAAGGCGGCCAAGCAAGCGAACGAAAAATAACGCGGTGGTCGTCAAACCAGCCGAGAAAAAAACGTACGCCGAGGTCCTTGGTGCTATTCGACAACACGTGTGTCCGGATAATCCGGAACATGAAATCAGGTCAATAAGGAAGACCACGGATGGAGGAGTGCTCCTTGAACTGGGCCGCGGTGTAAATCCCGGAAAGCTTAGGGATACTATCCAAGCGGCGGTAGGAGAGATCGGAGTGGTTCGCGGCCTGATACCTCGGTCGAAAGTCGAAGTTACTGATTTGGACAGCTTTACCACCGAAGAAGAAGTGACAGCGGCAATCAAGCGCGATTCTGGTGATGTGGCAGGTGACGTCAAAGTAACGCTATTCAAAGCAGATAAGCGGGAACAGAAAAAAGCGGTCATCGAACTAGATGATCTAGCTGCCAAAAACTGCTTGACCAAGGGCGTATCAAGATTGGCTGGGTCTTCGGGCGCATTAGAGTGAGGGCCGAGGTACAAAAATGCTTCAAGTGCCAAGGATATGGGCATATCAGGAGTAACTGCGCAGGTCCTGACCGCAACAATAGCTGTTGGAAGTGTGGCGAAAGTGGGCATAAGGCTGCGGCGTGCGAGCTGCAAGCGAAATGTCATATATGCGTTGGGAAACCCGGTGGCAACAACCACGTACAGGGATCGGGCAGCTGCGAGACTTTCCAGGGGCTTTTGCGGCGAGCGAAGGAAAATAAACGTAGATGAAGGTCCTTCAAGGAAACCTGAATGGATGTAGAGCTGCGCAGGATCTCTTGGCGCAGCTTGTCTGTGAAGCAGAGGTCCAGATATCAGTTATTTGCGAGCAATACCAGAACGATAATCGTCCAAACTGGTTCTCAGATCCCTCGGGGTTCTGCGGCAATATGGGTGGTCGACACCCATGGAGTACGCATTGATGCCCATGGTTCTGGAATTGGCTACGTCTGGCTGAGAAGCCGAAACACTACGCTTTATAGTGTGTATCTGTCACCGAACGATACAATTCTGGAGTTTCAATCCAAATTGAATGGACTGGAGGATTCGGCTCGTGATGTAACAGGGGCACTAGTGCTAGCTGGTTACTTCAATGCACGCGCACTAGAATGGGGTATGCCACTAGAATGGGGAGATGGTCGCAATACTGGATTTATGCGTTCTAAACCAGGGGTCTACGCCAACATACCGAAGGCCAGGTTTCGGCAGCTCCATACCGGACATAACATTAGTATCAGCACAGCTGGTGCCATTGGCAAAAGACTGGAGAGTGATGGAGGATTATACCGCAAGTGATCACAACTACATCAGCTTCCAATTGCACGACGATGAGCGAAAACACAGCGAGCGAAGTATCGTAGTTTACTGAGCTGGAACACCACCAAGCTGGACAGCGAAAAGCTCCTTACATCTGTCGAGATGAGCCTCACTAATAACCAATCGGTTTTACAGGAGATTACGAACAGAGCCGAGATTGAGGCGGCTGTTGAAAGCATTACACGGATAGTTCAACAAGCTTGAGACTCTTCTATGCCCCGGAGAAAACAGTGGAGTGGAAGGAAACAGGCTTATTGGTGGACAAATGAGATCGCAGAGCTGAGAAGGAAAGCTCTGCAGCTTAGGCGAAGGGCGCAACGAGCACAGGGCGGAGAAGAAGCAATTGCTAAGTCAGCTCAGCACAAAGCCGCAAAAAAAAGCTCGGCATAGCCATTCGTGCGAGTAAAGCGCAATGCTGGAGAACCATATGGGGCAGAGGATACAACCATGGGGCAGAGGATACAAACTTGCCACTCGAAAGCTGGGGCTGTTCAGTACGCACGTCGCGCTGGATGCAGAAACGATGACAAATATTGTTGATGCTCTCTTTCCAACACACTTGCCGAGGGTAGAAGACGATGCTGAAATCCAAGTTGGAGAAATTCACGCATTCACAGAGGAGGAGTTGGTATATGCGGTGACCAGCCTAAAAAATAAGAAGGCACCGGGACAGGATGGCATACCAGTGGAGGCGTTGAAGGTGGCTGTTAGTAGATACCCGCACCTGTTACTAAAACTGTATAATGCATGCTTAATAGCAGGAGTGTTTCCTTCACGGTGGAAGACGGCCCGTCTAGTATTAATAAACAAAGGGAAAGGTGGCGATCCCAACTCCCCGTCATCATACATACCTCTCTGTATGTTGGAAACAATGGGGAAGCTGCTGGAAAAACTATTAAAGCCTAGGCTGGAAGATGCCATATCTATTGCTGGTGATTTGTCTCCAAGGCAATATGGCTTTCGGAAAAAGCGGTCAACTGTAGATGCAATAAAGAAGGTAATTAGCGCAGTTGAAAGAGCTGAAACTGCCTGCCACGCGGCGAGGCCTTTAGTATTTCTAGTGACTCTGGATGTGCGAAACGCCTTCAACTCGGCCAGATGGGAAGACATGATTGAGGCTTTGCAACGATCTTTCGCTGTCCCGAACTATCTTCTACAAATAGTTCGAGACTACTTGAGGAATCGTAGACTGGTATACGAGACGAAAGACGGCAAAAAGATGAAGGAAATCACTGCTGGAGTAGCCCAGGGGTCAATTCTTGGTCCCGATCTGTGGAATGCAATGTATGATCGCCTGTTGCGACTTGAGATGCCGGAGGAAGTATTCCTGGTTGGATATGCAGATGATGTTGCCGTTGTAATAACATCCAGAAGCACAGGTTTAGCTCAATACAGACTGAATCAGGTGATGAGAAGAGTCAACGTTTGGATGGATGAGCACGGTCTACAGTTGGCAATCTCAAAAACTGAAATCGTAATGCTTACAAAACGGAGGATTCCAACAGTCATCCCTATGCAGATTGTAAGAGAAGAGGTGATGACAAAAGGTGCGACGAAGTGGGCACTAAGGGGGCACTAAGAATTACATGCGCTTATCGCACGGTGTCCGGAGCTGCGGCCTTGGTTGTCGCTGGAGTCATCTCGATAGACCTGATGGCGCTCGAGCGTCGAGAGATATACCGGTTGAGTGCCGAATTTGGAAGGAGTGATTCTGCGATGAGAACCCGCAGTGGCACGCTCGTAGCATGGCAGCAACGGTGGGACGAGGAGAGTAGCGGTCGATGGACGGCCAGGTTGGTAAAGGTACTTAGTACCTGGATCAATCGGAGGCACGGGGAAGTTAACTTCTTTGTTTGCCAGTTCCTGACGGGACATGGTTACTTTGGAGCCTACTTGTACCGTATGAGAAAGCTGAGGACCCCTTATTGCCGGTACTGCCCTGAAGAAAGTGATGACGCTTGTCATACTTTCTTTGGGTGCTCTCAATTCAATGAAGAAAGAAACCGGCTCACCTCAGTGGTGGGGGTGGTTACACCTGACACCATCGTGGAGGTGATGCTACGGTCGGAGGAGGCGTGGGATTCAATTGCACTCTACGTCGAATCTACGCTACGGAGAAAGAGGGAAGAGGGGTGCTTAGTGGATTCCTAGGCGAGAAGTAATCGAGGGGCCCTGACAGGGCTGGCAGCACGGGACAGACTGAAGTAATACGTAAGTGGTATATATATGTATATATATATATGGCGAAGAAACAAAATTAATGAAGGAATATTTAGTTGAACAGTGGTATGTTTCAGCTGAGAAGAATTATGTTATGTACTATTGTACTGTGTATTTCTAAGTAACACTAAAGAATATTTCTAATGAATTATTAGTAAATATTCTATATTCAAGCAAGAATGATATCGAATTAATCTTACACTTTCTCAAATAAAGCAAGTATTCCGATATAAATTAATAGAAAATTATTTCATAATTCCAATCAAAATAAAATTTAATTTTAGATGAAGACGTATTAAATTTAATCGAAATTATACTTGTTTTAAGCAAGAGCTTTCTTGGCATAAATTATAATCATTTAAAAACGAATGATAAATTTAGCAAAATAATTCTAGATTTAACAATTGATATTTTCTATTGAATGTAAAATGAGTTTCTTAAAGGAAGAACAACCAAAATGTGTTATCCTATTCGACCAAATTTTCCATTTAATTAAGGGGCTTGATTAGCTGAAAATCAAGGGGTAAAAACACCACCGGTGTGAAGTTTTTGGACACTTTTTTTTGGGGCAGAAATGTATGCGAGTGTACTGTGAAGTTTTTGTACAAAATTCAAATTTTAGAAAAATTAAGTTTTTGGACATATATTTATGCGGGTGTACATCCGTTAACAGTGTATTTAACAAAAATAAGGTTATTCAAATAAAATAGGTCTCAAATAATTTCTAACATTCATTTTTAATTTTCTTTTCAACAAATCAACGAATTAAGCGCTATAGGGCTTTTGCAAAAAAATTTTGAAAGTTAACAAATCAACGAATTTCGTTTGGAACATGAACGTTGTTCTCTATTATACCAAATAGCACGAATCTCAAAGATTGGCTCATATAGTGACTATATAGGTTGTAAAGGGCATACATTGCGGAATTGAAATCACTCAGTGCCATTTTGATTTGAGCCGTAGGGATCTTGCAAAAAAATTTAGAAAATAAACAAATCGACGACGCAATGGCATACAACCTATATAGTCACTATATGAGCCAATCTCTGAGATTCGTGCTATCTGGTATAATAGAGAACAACGTCCTTGTTCCAAAAGAAATTGGTCGATTTGTTAATTTTGTAAATTTTTTTGCAAGAGCCCTACAACTCATATCAAAATATCAAAGTGTTGCTAAGTTCTTTGATTTGTTGAAAAGCATATTGGAAATGAATGTTAGAAATTATTTGAGGCTTGTTTTATTTGAATAACTTTATTTTTGTTAAATACAGTGTTAAAAGAAATATGTATACTCGCATAAATTTTTGTCCAAAAATGTGTCCAAAAACTTCACACCGGTGGTAAAAACTATTGAATATAAGAGTTTTTTTAATGGAATAGATAATAGAAATCTTTTTTTTCTGTGTAGCATCTTCAATTATGTTGAATTTAAGTTTTGCTTCGTTATTTAAAAAAAAGCAAAAATCAATAAGCAAAATCTTTCTGCAAAATTAATGATTTCAAAAGTACTTTTTCCGACATACGAATGGCACAGTGTATAGTTATACTGCTCGGTTATACTGATGCGTGTAGACAGTGCGCATCTGCGTTTCAATGAATTTAGAATGTTTCTGGTAAACAAATTAATTCATTTATTGTCGTTTGAGTGTAATTTTCATCTGGTGTGTGGAAGTTCCTAATGTAAGAAAACACTAGTTAAATATATTTTGGCGTTTTAGTATCTGTTTTATATGTCTCTAGCAGTTTTGTGAAAGATTTATGAATTGACATGCACGCTGTGTTTATCTCGTACCCACCTACGCTTCCTAAGTTGTACCACCGGTTCTCCGTATACGATTGACCTCAAAAATAAAGAAGATATGAAGCAAAATGCTATTAAACGTAAATTACAAAAAGAGGAATGTTAAACGGAAAAGGTGAAGAATAGTTGAATCAAAAATAGTGTAAAATGATACATATTTATTAAATTTTAGCTCGAGGTACGACTTAAGAAGTAGGTAGTACGATTTAAGGTACTGGTTTCCTTAGTCGTACCGATTTCAATTTTTTTAATTTTATGAGTTTAGAGAAAATGTGCGCAGACTATTTAATTTTTTTGCAATAAATAAAAGCAGGGTTTACTGAACTCTCCAATGATACTCATAAGTATGTATTTACTAATATTATATTCTCTGATTTCTGAAGACTTTTTTTTAAGGGGTGCGACTTGAGCAACCTTACCCTATGAAACGCAAGCTAATTTTAACCTCTATTTTGTTTAATACTGTACTGTCTTTTTTTTTGTTTTTAATTTTTATGATTATGTTCCGAAGATTGTAAGAGGATTCAATCCAATTTCGAACTGATGAGCTTATGATTATGAAAAAATCAATCTTCTCATCAGGCCGCGGCGACTGGACTGATTATACCACAATTTACATTCTATATATACAGAATGTACTGTGCATTAAGTATTAGCGAATCAGTTGCCATTTAAATGTCCGTAGTTTGGTTAAACATTTTAATGAAATTACTATTCTGTTAGAGTTATACAAATTTGATTTTCTTGCTTTAACTGAAACTCTTCTTAACAGCAAAATTACAAACAAGTCGCTCCTTATCAACAATTATAAACTAATACGTTTTGATCGTAATAATAATAAGCGATGGGGTGGTGTTGGTATTTATTTTAGGTCTACTTTGAGGGTTAGTAAATTGTTCTCGGGTTCCTTTGGTAAGGTTGAAGTTTTGGCGTCTGAGCTTGTCGGGCGATTTGGTAAAATTCTTATTTTGGTTATTTATAACCCGCCTCCTGCTTGTTTCTGAATATTTATCTCAGTATGAAAAAATTATTTGTTGTGGTGATTTAAACTTTAATATGTTGATTACCAATAAACTAAGTGCCTTGCTTGAGTTTAAATAATTTATTTTATTTACCTTTACAACCGACTAGATTGGATAAAAGCCTATCAGCCTCATACAAAATTATCAAATCCAGATAATTTTGTATGAGGCTGATAAGCATAATATTATTTCTTTTGGGCAGCTTGTTGTTCCTACCATTTCTGATCATGGCTTGATTTTTACCTGCTATAAGTTCAGTCGTACCAGGGATAAAATTTCATATACGGTTGTTCCTGATTATAAAGCAATCAATCATGAGTATTTTGTAAATTGTTTCTTTTCCTTAGACTGGTCAAATCTTTATTTTTATCCTGATGTGAATGATATAGTTGAAGAATTCAATTCAAAATTCTTAAAATTAGATACCAATTGTGTGCCTCGTAAAACGAGTATAAATAAATGTCCCACTGCTCCGTGATTAGATGCACATATTTTGAATTTAATGCAAAGAAGAGATTTGGCTTACAAAAAATATAAAAGATTTGGATTAGAGCTCGATTTTGAATCATTTAAATCTTTTAGAAATAAAACCAACAAATGCATCAATCAAGCTAAAAATATATTTTATTTTGGGAATTTGCACAAACCTAAAACAACCTGGAGCAATTTGAAGAAACTAGGTATTTCATATGAGTCGACTGAAGCAGTCATTGACTTTTCTGCTGATGAAATTTTGGTAGGGATCAGTACACTTAACGAATCTATAAGTGTTTTGCCTTTACCCGATTTTGATTTTATTAGTTCTGGTAGTTATGGGTTTGTTTTTGATTGTGTCGATGAACTTATGGTATTGAATGCAATTCGTAATGTTAAGTCTGATTCGATGGCATATGACATGGTAAACTTCAATGTAATAAAATTATTTATTGATTTGTTTCTGTCCCAAATTACATTTATTTCCTAATTTGTGGAAAGTGGCATCGATTATTCCTCTACCTAAAAAGGTTGTAATTTCGAATATTTGTGACATTCGCCCGATTAGTATTTTGCCTGCCCTATCCAAGGTCCTGGAAAAAATTATACAACTTTAAATTCTTCAGCATCTCAAAGCTTTAATTATCTATGCAAATTCCAATCTGGATACAAATCTGGCCATAGTACTACTTTTTTTTTTTTCTTATATATATATATATATATATATATATATATATATATATATATATATATATATATATATATATATATATATATATATATATATGTGTATATACATATATATAGTTATATACACTCGTATATATATATATATATATATATATATATATATATATATATATATATATATATATATATATATATATATATATATATATATATATATATATATATATATATATATATATATATATATATATATATATATATATATATATATATATATATATATAATATATATATATATATATATATATTTATGTATATTATATATATTATATATCAATATAAACACATTGTCAATTATTTTGTTTTCTCCAAATACACCAAAAAGTATTTCCCCAAAGGTTTATGAATGATAAGGTTTTCGCGGTTTTTTCAGTTTATATTTTTAAAGAAAAATAATTTTTGATTTTCAATTGCAATAGACTGTCAGATTGCAAGGCACATGCGTCATTAACCGAAACAAATTTATATAATTTTCAATAAATTAATTTGTATTTTTACAGAATTGAGTTTTTCATTCGACAGAAAAAGACAGAAGAAAATTATAACAAAGCAATCCAATTATAAGACGCCCTCGAATATAAGATGCATCTAGTTTTTATAAGCATTAAAACATGGAAAACGAAGAGATAACGTTTCATTCCATATTAAGGTACGTTATATTTAAGCAATCCACAAAAATTTGAATTTTATTTTGTAAAAATCAATTTTTTGCAATGTTTAAGCACATTTTTTCTGCAAAACTCGCAAGTTAAACTGTAAATTTAATTAATTAAGTTGTTTAATCATTACAATTTTAATACATAAAGTTATTAGTTTACATCGGTTACTTAGCTCAAAATTGTCCGCTTGAGGCGCTTTTTCAACTTTACAATTCGTTAATTAAATTTAAAAATGAAAATAAATGATTTAGCGTACGTGTAAATGCGTTGTTTACTTACGTTTAGCGTACGTATTATAATATATTTCGGTTTTCTGAGGTATTATAAAGGTTTTATATAATAATTTAAAAAATAGCTAAACAATTATAAAAAACAACATAATATGGTAAAATTTACTATTAAATTGATTTCGGGTGGAACAATCGTTAAACAAGTTTTCCTCCTTGTGAAAGGATAGTTTTATATATCACAACCAAAAATAAACATTTTTTAATTTGGCAACCGTCTTCCCCAAAAAAAGCGCCCAGGCGTTGAATTCAGGAATATAAAAGATCCTGACTTGAGAACGCCATCTCGAATACAACGCTAAGCGCTATATATGAGGTAAATTAAAAAAATTCTATTTATTATATACACATTTTAAATAATTTGATGTTGAATTTCATGCCAGAACCAATTGCTTTCCCCCGATTGCTTCGAAATAGTTGTCTCTATCATCGGGGAACCGGTATCCTTCACCTTGTTTCACAAATTCAAATAAAATTAGGTACATAGATTTATGATTCAAATTTATTATTATTTATAATTTTTGATAATGTTAAGGTAATTAGCTTGTATTCTATTTGTGACGACTTAGACTACTAGTTTGTATACGTAACTACAACTACTGTACTACAAAATCTACATTTGCAAGGAGGTACCTCTTACTTTTGCTTACCAAAAAAAATAACTGATATTGTTTATCAAAATTCGAATGTTATACTTATTACTCAAGAAGTAAACAAAACTCGATATGATGATCATTATCAAGTATATATTAAGAATGGTTCAATTATATCTGATTTATATATTTGTATTGTTCTAAACTCCTCCTTTATAAAGCCAATGTTTTAAAAAATAATTTTATATACTTTTACTATTATTATATATGTTTTATTATTAATAATATTATAATTATATCTATTGATATTAAATTAATTATTATTTTATATAAATTGAATTTTAATTAAAAGCGAAATATATTGTTTAAAAAATAATATAATGTATTTTTATTGCTACACAATTCTCATTCTATAAAATACACATTTGCCAAAAAGAAATATTTCCTTAGTATTCGACATCTCAAACTGCAGTTATAATTAATTTTGATAAATTTTAATACGTCTGCTTTATACGTCCATATTCCAATTTCTATGCAATACAAGGAAAATCTCATTAAAAGCAATTTTAATTCAATTAAAAATGAATTATGAAATAATTTGCTTTTGATAAGAATTTTTTATTAAATTTTAATCAAAATACTTGCTTTATTTGAGAAGGAGCCAGATTAATTTTAAACCATTTTTGCTTTACTTTAGATAATCGATATTCTATATTCTAGCAAGAATGATAGATATCAATCTTACCCTTTCTGAAATAAAGCAAGTACTCCTATTTAAATTTAATAAAAATTTCTTAGCAAAAGCAAATTATTTCTTAATTCAAATAAAATTAAAATTTGATTTTAGATAAAGACGTATTAAATTTAATCGAAATTGTACTTCGCTTGCTTGGCATAAACAAAAATTTAGCAAAATAATTTTAGATTTAAAAAATGATATTTTCTATTGATACTATAATGAGTTTCTTAAAAGAAGAAAAACCAAAATTTATTATATTATTCGATCCATTTTTCCATTTTAACAAGGGGCTTGATTAGCTGAAAATCAAGGGATAAACATTATTAAATATAGCAAGTTTCATCTGGAATTAACTGTATTTGGGAAAATTTGTATTTACCTAAAAATTCGGGGCGGGCTCTACTCATGAGGAATACATAAGGAACGGGAGGCCAATTGTCAAAATGACCAAGACAATTTATTTAATTTTAAAACAACATCGGAAAGCTGGACTTCAGACAGTTTATTCTAAATTAAGTTTAACAAAAAGAGGATTTAACTCAAAAACTTAAATGTTTTGAATTTCTTTTTAAATATTTGCACCTGGCCCATCCTGCTTTGTAGAGAGATATATAAAATGATTAAGGTTAAATTTCAACAAGAAACTAAAAATCTTATTGAAAAATATTTTGATGCTACGTTACAATAGTGATTAATTCGTATAAATATAGCATTATAAATATGTATTATAATTGTTATAACCAAAGCTTAGCTGCAATCAACTAATGAAATTGATAATGTCAGCTATTCTGCCGGAAAGCGGAATTTACCTAGAAGAAGACGCCACATCTGGTAATGCATTTCTACATGATACCAGGAAGCATATTAACGTTACGTTATAGGAAAGCAAAAGGAGCAAAAGTGAAACATAAACTATGGCTTCCTCGAAGATTTTATAGGAGTTTAGTATCGACCTTTCGAAGTAAGTCCTTCGATATTTAGACTATGGCTTTGTACAATCTAGGTTGCCTTGGTATTATTCGCGAATGCGAAGTTTGGTAGAAAAGAGTTTTCGATATTTCAGAATTAGAAAATTCACAATTTCGAAAATGGGAATTGCATGTCCCCGGACCATTTTTATTGAATCAACCAAGAACTATTTTCAGATTGATTTATTCTTAGTAGAAAGACGAACTAGCACTGAGAGAAAATCACAGATACTGTTAAACAAGCGATCACAAAATGAGCCGTATTCCACGAAGCTCGGCAGAAATTTTTTTTCAAAACCTTTGACCAATTTCATCATTGCAATAAAACAACATGCGGTAAGGCTCTCCAACAACACATTACTCTTGACACGCTTGCCATTTAAGATGCTGACATCTACGACAATAGAGCAGATGGACAAGTGCGAATAGAGCAGATGGACAAGACGCACAATCGACAAGTGCAACAGTGGCTGATGCAAACCTTAGGAAGTCAATTGAAGTCAACACTGGAGCTTTTGAAAATATTACTAGATGTCATCATAACAGTCGATAAAAACGGAAGTGCCGGAAGAAGTGAGCCGTCAGCTGTTGATTGATTATGCAAAATACAGTTGCAGTGCAGCTTGAAGGGGTCCAACAGTAATATTTACGCATTAAATTACTGCGATGCGACAGAAGGAAATTTAGACGAGTACGTGAAATCCTAAACAAGAAATACCATGACACGAAGGCGCCAGACTACAAAAACAGTGATAAAGAATGTGACCAAAAAAAATTGCCGACATATGGCTATGTGTCCACTTCGAGTGGAATCTTTCTTTAGATTCAGAAGTAACTCAAGCAGTTAACCCACATAGTATCGAGTAACAAGAGAAGGAATAACTGTGGAAGTTTTCCGCTGAAGATGGACGAAACCAAAGATAAACAAGCATTAATCATAGAGGCCTGTCGAGACTCCTGTGGCGGTAATGGCGTTAACAACTGTTTTCGTTTCAGATAACAGTAATGATGGAAGAATGCGTCTTCTGTAGGGTCTCTTGAAACAGGTTCAAATACTGATAGGATGTCTAAATTTGTGTGAAGTAACACTTAGGAGACCGGAAAAGTCATCGAAAATACTACTTGCTAAAATGAAATTTTTTAGTTAGCGGCCCGTGGGCCAAAGGTCGCAACTCATTCCAGAGTGATAAATTCTATCGCTCGGGATACATAAAAAACACCGCATTGTCCACTTCATATTTTTTTAATTGAAGTTTATTTGCTCTATTGATTTTCAAAATTTGTCAAAAACACTCATTTGGCCTGGACACGTCTGACATAGAGTCTTACCCGACAACTCAGTAAAGAAATAAGGATATCTTGTAGTCGAATAACTAGTATGACTGAAGAAGGGTTATAGTAGCCAGCAACACTGCAGATGAAGCCACTAAGTGGAAGTTGACGAGCCAATATTGTATACCTAAGTATTGTAAACCTGAAAGAAAAGACTGTATGAGGGGTTTGCCTTTCTTTATAGACGACACAACGAATCGCCTAAGGTGCGAGAAAATGTCTGCAGACCAGACCAGCCAACCTACGTCCACTGATTGTACAAATGTACAATGGTACCTCGACTAAGACCGTTGATTAGCGCCTCCTTAAATTTTAAAATTCCCTTCATTTAATTTCAACGCGTTCACTAACTGTTTATCCGCATGGTGAAATTAAAGAAATTCTTTAAGCTAATATAACAAAATTTAAAACGAATTAGTGCAAAGTGGTCACAAACTATATTTTGAAAATTGCCCCTTTACACTTCACGTCTTTGAATTTTTAACACAGCAAATCATTAATACCATAATAATAAGAAAAATTCCTTAAAATATTGTGCAATCAAGAAATCATCATCATCTATGAAATGCAGAACGTGAAATCGAAGATTAAAAGTTAAAAGACACCTGAGTGAGGATCATATCTACAGAAGGCATCCCAGAAAAGTGTAAGACGGCTCTTGTCTTGTGCACTTCATAAAAAGGAAATCAGGCTAAACTGCAACAACTACACCACGGTATAGCTTTGCTGAACAAAGACTGCAAGTTTCTGCTATCTGCTGGCATACTATCAAAATTGGCAGATTTGTACAAGCTTTTAATAAATGACTCAATATGCTTTCAGATGCCTTCAAAGTGATTTGAATGCTAAGGACATTTAGCAAAGAGCATTATAAATCAATTCCGCTATTAGCATATGCTGACGATATTTGCTTTTGGGATCGCAGCAACTTACTTCTCAAATGAAGCGAATACCAAATATATAGTCATCATGAGAAGGCAGACACGCATAAACTTTATTCAGGAACCACTCAGTATGAGAAGGTGAAACAGTTCAAAAATGATCACTAATATCACTAATCACCGAGCGAAACTCCATTTCTGTGGACATTTCTTCGAAGATTGTCACGGGCTAAAGTTTGATTAGATCAGTTGTTACCTTTGGTTGCGGGTCCTGGACCCAATTGGAGTTGCTTTAACGTAGGTTTATTCGAAATACCCTCGGTCCCGTCAAAGAGACAAGTTCGGTTTCACGCAGGTAAATATAAAAAAATAACAAAAAATATTGATTTTTATTTAGATCTAGGTTTAGGTTTAGATTTAGATTTAAATTTTGATTTTGATTTAGATTCAGATTCAGATTTAGATTTTTTATTTTTATTTTTATTTTTATTTTTATTTTTATTTTTATAATGCTACAAATTAAAGCAAGTACAAATTCAATAAATGTCATTGAAGATTACGCTTATATTGGTAACTCTTATGATTTGTTCATCTTACGCCTCGTGCAAATTAATTTTTATTCAAATGAACAACCTTTTTTATATGAAAGCGCATTAGCAGGTTTTTTCGAAAATACATAGCTGGGCGTTTCCGTGAAAAGTCGGTTTTAATAAAAATTTGTGATTGCTTTATTTTTTGGTTTATGTATAAAAGAAGGAATTACGCTTTTGAAAATGAAGAGATGAGAGAGATATCATTATTATCATCAGTATTATTTCTAACGTGTTTTTAATAAAAAAAAAAAAAAAGTGTCAGTGAAAATAAAAAAAAAAATATAAAAAAATAAAAATAAAATAAAAAGAATAAAAATAAAAATATTTTGTGAAAATATTTTAGTGTATACTGCGATAAGCAGGTGCACTATAAAAACAAACTATTTAAATAGGAAAGACGGGAGTTAAGAGAGACGATAAAAAGAAATTAGTGGATAATATGTATAAAGTGATTATAAAAAATTTCAAAAAGAAAAATGTGAAGTTTAGAGATTTAATTGATGGGCTTGTGTTAATCAGCAGTATAGCCTGGGTGATTACAGATTCTCGGCATTAATACCTATAATGGAAGCGAGCGATATGGAGCAATCTGAAACTATTACCAATAATCAGATGGTACAAAAAAAATTCGATGACACCGTTTCTCGACGTAATTACCGCTCGAATGTTGTTACTGAGAGTAACAACGTAAAAACTAACGAAACACAAATAGAGAACAATAATACTCCAGAATTACCGAAAAGTTTGAATAAAGGAAGAATACCGCCTTTTATGGTACCTAACGTTAAAGTTTACGAGATGGCACAGGCTCTTAAAGAGGATGGAGCTAATAAATTCACCGTCAAAATAGCAAAAAATAACAATAATATTATTAGGTGTCAAGATACTGAAACACATAAGAAAGTATTCAACTTTCTTATAGAAAATAACATAGAATGGCATACCTACTCATTGCCGAACGAGAAAAGACAAATAATGATGCTAAAGGGAGTACATCATTCTTACCCAACATCGGATATTGCTCAGGATATACTAGACAGGACTGGATTGAAAGTGGAGGTAAAAATCTTTGAAACTCAACGATTAAAATCGGAAAAATACAAATTGGATTGTCATACGGTCACCACGGAAAATGACGCAGATATACGAGAACTGACAAAAACTAATTATGTTTGATATCACAGAATTAGTTGGGACAGATTAAAAAATAAGGACACTGTGCAATGCTAAAGATGCCAACGTTTCGGACACATAGTTAGAAATTGCACGTATAGTTATCGCTGTGTAAAGTGTAAAAACTCACAAGAGCCATATGAATGTGAAGCTCCTAAAAACAATTTTCAATATACCAAGGATTCCGAAGAATCTCCGAAAGCGTACTGTATCAATTGTAAAGAGTTTGGACACCCAGCAAATTACAAAGGATATATTATACATAAAAAACTCAAACAAAAAATGATTGAAGCAAGAAAAAACAAACAAAATCAAGCAAGATGGGCCTATAGAAATTTCGCGATCGAGTCAGCAGCACGCACCATTAAATCAGGTGTGTCTTATGCAGCGGCGTTAGCTCCGGAGAAAGAGAGGCAGTTTCCAGTCTTGGGACAATCGCAGCGTGATCAGGTGAGTCAAAGCAATTTTGGTTTCATTACATCAGAGTGTCGCGAACTTTTTGGGTTAGATTTTGTGGACTTAATTAGTAAGATAAATGAATTCGTACCACAGTATAAAAACTTAGGTGATAAAACAGAGAAACAGTCGGCTCTCATCTCTTTTATGTTCAATATATGTTTGAAATAAAAAATTTAAAAATAATCTCATTAAATTGTAACTCCGTATATAATTGTGCGAGACACGTCGAGTTAGACAATTTATTGAGAAAATATAAGCCCGACATATTGCTTATCCAGGAAACACTATTAAACATTAAAAATAGACTTCAATTTCCTAATTATAACATCATTAGAACAGACAAAGTAGAGGGGGTACTCGTGGCACTGCTATAATCATTAAATGTAAATTAAAAATCTCAAAAATAGAAATTAAAAATATTAATAGCTTAGAAACAACCGCATTAGAAATCAGTTTATAAACAGGATCAATATTAGTAATATCAATTTATGTTCCCTCTGGAACAAATTTCAGTCAACACAAGAGAGATCTTGACACAATTAATTCCACAGGTGAAACATACGATTCATGTATTATTGGAGGGGATTTTAATGCCAGATGTACTGACTGGGATACATCCGACAATATAACGGGACGGGCTCTCAGTTACTGGTTAAGAAGCTCTATATCGCAACTGATCCACATAGTACCACATCAGCCGTCATATCCTAGATCTGGTTCATTCAGCTGGCTTCAGTTGGCTATTAAGTTATTTGAGATCAAAATCTCAAATAACTTAATAGCCAACTATTCCCATAATAGAAATTTTGTAATCAGGAACATTAGTTAGCTTCTCAGATCATATGGCAATTGAAGTAGATATTAAACTCTCAGATTCTCGAAAGATCTTGTCAAAACCACCCGTTAGTTTTGTGCAATATAGAAACACTGACTGGGATTATTTTTACCATATTGCTTCTCAGAAGTTAGATCAGATCCATATAGACAGAGAAAGAAATCTTACCAATGTTGAAATTGATAAGAACATTGAGTTGATCACTAAGGAGATCAATAGTGTTTGTGATCATTGCTTAAAAAGGAAAACAAAAACTTATAATAAATATGCCAATTTGCCCCCGTTATTAGAAAATCTATTTAGGAAGAACCTAGAAAGGAACCAACTTAGAAAAGCATTGGATAGAGAACGTAGGAAAACTTTTAACTCGAACACTTCAAAATTCCAAAGATTAAGGTCTCAAATTAATTGCCTAACAATACTGATTAACGAAAACATGGGGATTCACCTTAGGAATACCTTCTTGGATAGAGTAGAGCTCATTAAACCAGGGCCTGATATGCTCAGTGTAATTAACTCTGTAACAGGAAGGAAACGATTCTCGCCCCCAGAACAAATCGAAATTAGTTAGAGTCTCTCTTTCAATCCAGAAGAAATAGTTTTAGAATTCGCAAATTTCTACAGTTCTCTATATAGTGAAATAATAACTAACGGGGAACCTTCAACTAAACAAAAAGTGAACGGATTTATAAATAATCTAAATAATAGCCACATGGTTCCTTTGTCATCTTTCTCCAGGGAAAACCCAGCTAGTTCTCCGTCAGACAGTAACCTCTTTCTCATCGATTCGTTAGGTATTAAGGATATTATAAAGCAGGTTAATAATAAAAAATCGGCAGGACCCGACTTTATAAGTAATTACATAATTAAGAAACTACCATTTATTTCTGTCAAACACTTAACAGTGATAATTAACAATTGTATAAATAATTCTTATTTTCCCCTAAAGTGGAAAGAAGCGATCATTCTTCCTTTACCAAAGAAAACTAAAGCTGAGCTTCCAGTTGATTTTAGGCCGATCAGTATGACGAACAATATGGGAAACAAACTGGAACAAGTTATATTGAATAACCTGAATGACCATATTTACGGGGCAAATCAGCATATACCAGGAAATCAGTTTGGTCGTTCGACTGTAGATGCGTTAGTTTACTTTAGGGATAGGGTAGCTGATTCATTGAATAGGAGGAGGGCCGTGGTCGCTTGTTTATTAGATATAGAGAAAGCTTTCGACTCGGTTGGGCTGAATGGCCTCATTTTTAAATTGCGGGAGATCAATTTGATCCCTAATTTAATTAGCATAATCAATAGTTTCCTTAATGACAGAAAAGCTACTATTAAAATAAAGGATTCCTTTTCACCATCCATCAGGATAAATAGGGGTGTGCCACAGGGTCCAAGACTAGGGCCACCATTATACAACATATTTATAAATGATCAACCGGTCTGTCAGGCGGCTGATACAGAAACATTGATGTATGTTGATGATACAATGATATTCAGTAGTTCCATGTGCCCAAAGCTAGCAGCTAAGAAGCTGGAAATCGAAATAGATAGGCTTACCAAATATCACGAGGAATGGGGTATTAAGATTAATCAAGCTAAATCGAAAGTTATAGTGTCTAGACCTCCGTACAGCAAATGTTGTAAATCAGCCATACAAAGAGCAGAAACCTTTTTTTTTTTTTTTTTTTTTTTTTAATTCATTACCAATTTTATTAAAACGTTTAAAACAAAGTTACAATAAATAATAAGTAATTGGTAAGATAATTGCACCTTTAGTTTCAAAGAAACGTGTGTCAGGTACAATGGTTCTCTCTAATAATATTACAAAAAATTTAACAAAAAAGTCAAAGTTAACACAATAATAATTTACAAAATTTAAAAAGTAAAAGTAATACAAATAAAATAAGAGACAAAACTATAATAATACAAAAAATAGATGCTCAATTGCTTTGTTTAGTTTCAACCAATTTTTGAGAGCTTTGGAGAAAGCGGAGAAGCTGCTGCACACTCGAATTTCCAATGGTAAGTTGTTAAAGATTATTGCTGAAGCCACACTGAAGTAACGTTTACGAAACTCTAAATTAACATTGGGGACAAACTTTATAAATTTGAAATTTAAACGAAGATTATAAACTGAATAGTTGACAAAGTTGTTCCCGCTGATGATGTAAAAAAGCTTTAAGACCTTGAAAACATACATGTGTTGTAAAGGCATTATATCCAGCTCCTGAAATATAGGCCATGATGGTGTCTGCAATGATTTAAACGTCATTAGCCGCAAAACATGCTTCTGTCGAACGTACAGAGGATGTAAAAGAGTTTTACAAGCACCACCCCAACATGCTAAATCATACAGGAGGATAGAATCAACTAGGGCAAAATAAACCAATTCCAGAAGATATAACGGACAGTATAATCGTAAAACATACATTTTCCTGGAAACCAAAAGAATTCTCGACTTAAGGCCTTCAATGTGGGCCTTCCAGTTTAGGTTACTATCAATCATAACTCCCAAATATCTAATTTCACATACCGAGCTTATGGTGAAGCAACCATTAGGGATACAAATTGGACTGTTATTACAGCCAAATGCGTGATAGATAATCGGTGTTTGGGATCTCTGGCATTCCCTGAAATGCATAACTTTTGTCTTGTCGCTCAAAATCAAATTATGGGCTCCCAACCAAATCGCTAACATAACCAAATCCTTGTCAATAATAGTAAGGTTCGCATGAGGCCAGCATAAACAAATGAAAGATCATCCACATACGCAGTGAGGGTACCAGAAAAATTTTGGTTGAAGATTCCATTTATGTAAACAAGAAAGAGTAGCGGCCCCAACACTGAACCTTGAGGAAATCCAACCCTAATATAACGCTCCTTACTCAAAATATTGTTGACGCGGACAACTTGAGTTCGGTCACTTAGATAATCAGAAAGCCACTTGTGTAACATTCCACGAAAACCGCAACGATTTAGTTTTAACCGAAGAATTGTATGATCAACTCTATCAAAGGCTTTGGTTAGGTCAACAAACATTGCTGAAGCCTTAAGTCCTCGATCAATGCTGCCACTTATCTGTTCCAGAAATTCTAAAATCGCTTGTTCAGTATTTTTATTGTTACGAAATCCAAATTGTTTCGGAGAGAGAAATTCGTTTTGATCCAAAAAATCAACAATCCTGTTCTTCATAGCCTTTTCAAAAATTATAGAGAAGATTGAAAGAAGTGATATTGGTCGGTAGTTATTTACACAAGTTTTATCATTTTTCTTAAATATGGGGACAACAACAGCTCTTTTCAAGGTTCCAGGAAAAACTCCTGTTTCAACACTTAAGTTAAAGAGAAAAGACAAGACATCCACAAGGAAGCAAGCCATTTTTTTAACAACACTATTTGGAATTCCATCAATCCCAGGAGACGATTTATTTTTTAGGGAGTTAATAATATTATACAGTTCCCCTGGAGAAACAGGTGAAAAATAACAACTATTCATAACATCATAACTCTCAGTAACTATTCGATTTCTTTCCAACTCATCCATCACTGTCGAACTATTGGAGTTCCCTATACTTACAAAGAAATTATTAAATTCATTAGCAATAGCCGCAGAATCCGAAATGGTCACATTATTATGACTATTAATTTCTCTGATTTCAGCGTTACCATGATGCTCACCAATTATATTATTCACAGTTCGCCAGTTTTTACGAGCATCATTACCATTTTTTTCAAACTGTTTTGTGTAGAAGTGTTTTTTGGTCTGCTCTATTTTGAGATTTACCATATCACACAGTTTGCGGCTGTAGTTAGCTAGCCTTTTATTATTAGGAAACTTTTTTGCTAGGTGACATATTCTATTTCTTTTACGAATGGCTCTCAACAAATTATCAGACATCCATGGCTTAAGCTTGGCTGTTTTATTGAGTGGGACCAATCTAGTACAGTTAGCAAGATGACCACTAAAAATATTTATTATATAAATTATCATAAGCTAATGACGCATTAGACACATTATAGACATTGATCCAATGTTCATTTAACAGCAATTCTTTTAAACACTCATAATCTATACGAGATATCTGCCTCGCATTAGTCTTAAGGTGTCCTTTATTCGAGCTCTGTATAGCCAGTCCGATGAATTTAGCATCAATTAGACAGTGGTCTGAGATGCCCAAATTATGCACCTTGTATGAAATATTTTGGAAATATCTGTGGTCAAACCTAAAAAAGATATTGTCGATACAGGTCGCAGATGTTTTAAAAATTCTTGTAGGTTCATCCACTAAAATCTCAAGACCAAAACTAGCCGAAATAACTAAAAGATTCTCCACATGCGCAGTTTTCCGCACAAAATCCATATTAAAATCTCCCATAATTAAAAGGTTAGTATAGGGCAAGTTTTGCAGAAGCTTAGTGAAATCTTCAATGAAATCTGGAATGTTAGCAGCATGCAGTCTGTAAACACATACAGCACATAATATTTTCGAACATTAAGGAAAAGTTATACCAACACCATCAAAAGACCTAAAGTCAAGGTTAAACTGCTTACAGCTCAAAATTTTACTAGCGTAAATTGCAACACCACCAGACCTATATCCCTCATTACATTTAGCAAACAGGTTATAATCATGTAGATCGTAGTTCTCAATTTCATCATTAAAGATCCAGGTTTCAGACAAACCAATCAATAACAGCTTCACGCATACAGACTCAATGTAAGACAGCAGCCTATCCGAATTCCTCCTCATGCTTCTTATATTCTGATAAACAAAACTAAAATCATTCATCATGAAAACGCAAGAAGCCAATAATATAATAATCTCTAAACACAATAACAAAAACACTCCAACGCATATACATAAGATAGCATTGCAATACAAACAACTGATATGAAAATACCGATAGTAAAAATTAACCATAACGTGCATAATGAAATTTCAAAAGATAATGAACGGTAACTCCATAAAAAAAATTGAAATAGAAAACGAAAACGGAAGAATGAAAAGATAAATATACAAAATAAATTTAATAAACTCCAATATGATATATGTAAACGTCTCAAGAATATATTGTAATACCGTAATAATTTTTGTGTCATTGAATGATGACCATCAATGACTGTGAAAAAATTGCAAATAGCTATCCCAATGTTGGTCCTGTAATTAAGTTCAGAAATTACCACATCATCGCAGCACAGAATCCAGCCGTACCACACATATCGCATATGTAAGGTTTTAGTTGAACTCATGAACCACCAGTGCCCCACACCAACAAATGAAAATAACTGAAAAATATCAAATTGTGAACTGATGGATGAAACTAAACAAAAACACAAACAAAAACAAAAACAATCTTCAGATTTGAAAAACAAAATTAACAGAAATAATAATAAATTGATAAATAAAAATAGAATTTGTGAACTTTGGTAAGATAAAATCAAGAACTTATGTAAAATAAAATAAAATTCAAAAAAGTTAATTATACTCAAATGCTTATTATTCCTTATTCTTCCTGGACGGGCCTGCTTGATGAATGTTTTGATGTTGAGAAGGAGTACTATTAAGTTCAGAACTATCCATGATCTGAGCGATGACATTTTTTTGTTGTTTAGTTGGAGTAGCAGCAAAACCCAAATTTTTTTGGATCCGAATGATATCGTTGAATGATGAGACGGTATGAACAATTGATTCCGCAGATTTCCGTAGGTAGATTTTACTATCTTTGCACCAAAGAAATTGAAACTGATGTTTGATTTTGATATTTTTAGCTTCATTATACAATTTGGATTGCAATTTAGTAAGGTGGTGCAAAAAAATAATTTTGTGAACCGCAGAAGTCTCCTCAACCTTAAACTGGACCATTTTAATTCTCCGAAATGTAGCAAGTATGTTATTTTTTAATTCAATCGATTTTAGAGTAACAATATGAGAGTTTCGTAATACTGTTTGAGTTTTTGGTGATATTTGTTGAACAGACATTATGTCGTCATTAGACATTGACACACCCATCTGCATAATAATTTTGCTTATAGTACCACTGACATCTCGACAGTTTGGGGGTAGACCAACAACAATGATGTTTTGTTTAATAGCTTTTTGATTAGCAAGATCAATCTCAGCCTCCATGAAATTGATTTTGCTCTCTTGAATATTATATTTCAGCTCAAAGTTTACCAGTTTTGCCTTTAAGGAATCATTTTCCTTGGAGAGACCGGAAATAGTTTCCTTCAAGTCATCCAAAGTTTTACATATAAAATTGAAGGATCTCTCGCAGTCATCAAACTGCTTCTGCATACCTTTGAGAATACCAACAATATTATCCATGTCCGGTGTATCCGTATTTGGTTGCACATTAGGAACATCATCATCTTCTACATCCAGTATTGTAATATTAGCTGTGGTACGACAATCCGGACATACCCAAGTGGCAGAACCAATTTTGAGTCCGCTAAGCAAATCATCAGATATATCAGCACACTTAATATGGAAAATCTTCACACACTTGGCACATTTAACACCAGGAAAACGACCTTTAGTAATGTTTTTGGTACACATTGGGCAATTTCCACTCATTTTTTTTTATTTATTTTTATTATTATTATTATTTTTTTTTATTAAAGATAGATGAAACATTGATTAACTAATTTTACTTATAGTTTTTTATAGTTCCAAGAAAGATTAAATTGTTTTTCAATGATTATCAATTTAAAAATCAGTACCTAAACCAAATGACGCACAAAACTTTGTAACAACAATTTTATTGATTTTTTTAATGTAAAATCCACTTGTTTACGCACACACAGTACAGAAGCATTAGGCACCATTCATAGCGGATTTAAACAACGTAAAGATTACAGTTTCAAAATTGTTCTTATAAAAAATAATGCAAGAACCAATCAACCATATGCACGATTAAATTAACACTATGCACGATAATTTATTACAAATCACTTAATATATGCCATATATAATGAATTATAGAAATAACTATTTCAAGTAACGTTTTAAGTAACACATAAAAGACAGTAGACTATATAGCAACACAATGCAAATTTGGGTATATTAAACAATACGGTACACCAAGTGATTAGTTCAATGGCTAGATAATATGATTAGCACTTGTAAATAAAACTTAATCAATTAATTATTTAATATTATTTATAGAAAGATGTAAAATGAGGTATTATAGAAATAATATTAGGTAATTTATTTTAATTTTCCTTTTTATTTATAATATATTTATTTAGATGTTAACGCTTTGAAATCGCACGAGAGAATGAGTTAATAATCAACAAGCAAAGAATTAAAGTAACGGACAAAATAAAATACCTAGGAGTAAATATAACTTCTCGATTTGGGTTTAACCAGCACGTGAACAATGTAATTTCTAGGGCAAGAAAGGCTTTTGGAATGATCCGTCCAATTATGAAACAGCTTGGGATCAGGAATAGGACTGGTATGATAATGTACAAACAATTAATTCGGCCCATTATAGGCTACGGGTTTCCGGTTTGGTTGACAGCATCACCAAACCACCTCTCAAGAATAGGTCTGCTAGAGCGGAAAATAGTTCGCACTATAACGGGAAAGTTCCGCAGGGATTAATCTGATGGGTATAAGTGGATCAGTAATAGGGAAATCTACGATAGTGCAGGGATTACAAAGATCGATGAGTATCTCGAAGAGTCCCTAAATAATTTTTTGGTAAGATTCGAAAATCACACAAACACTCTGATAATGGAACTAAAAGGGCCATCGGCTCCGGAGTTTTACCTAAGAATGCGGGATTTGACTGCATTGTTTCTAGACAGCTTCTGGAAAACCGGTGGTGGTGTGCATATAGGATAGGCAAGAAACATAAGACCTCTCACTCTCAAGGGTTCGAAAGCTAAAGCCTTAATTAGTACAAAAGAAATAAAAAAGAGCCCTAAAGTAAAAATTGTTTAATTATTTTATTTTTATTTTTATTTTTATTTTTATTTTTATTTTTATTTTTATTTTTATTTTTATTTTTATTTTTATTTTTATTTTTATTTTTATTTTTATTTTTATTTTTATTTTTATTTTTATTTTTATTTTTATTTTTATTTTTATTTTTATTTTTATTTTTATTTTTATTTTTATTTTTATTTTTATTTTTATTTTTATTTTTATTTTTATTTTTATTTTTATTTTTATTTTTATTTTTATTTTTATTTTTATTTTTATTTTTATTTTTATTTTTATTTTTATTTTTATTTTAATTTTAATTTTTATTTATATTTTGATTTTGATTTTCATTCATGGGACATGTGTTTTGAAAATTCATTTTTTTTAATATTTCTTTTGCCTAAATTAAAATTTACCAGCAATAGCTCGAACCATGCAGATGCCATAACAAGAACAGATTCCTAGAAAAGTTTATGCCAGATGAGCACAACGTTAAAAGTTTATTTTCTGACGATTTTTCTGAAGTTTGCGGATCAAAAAGAAGGATTCAGCAAAACTAATTAAAATTGATGGCCTATTCTTGCTTCAAGTAAAGATTCAAGTTAAGCTGGAGATTGGCGAAGTATCTGGGTGAAAGTGCTGTTTTTATTGTTAAGTTATCTAGCTCTTTTGGTACGCTGTATTATGAATGAGCTGATGCTCAAAATAAAGTATGCCGAAAATTTTCTAAGTTAATAAGTGAAATATAAATCAATAAATCAAATTATGTTAATTTTAATTTTTTTTAATTTTAAATTAAATATAAATTTTTGTATTTGTATTTTGATTTTTTAACCATTTTTTATTTATTTTTTTATTTTTTTCAGTTTATTTATTTAAGATTATATAGAAATAAATTCACCCGTCTTTACGAAGATCAGATTTGATCTTAAAAAAACGGATTTAGCAAATTCCTATTTTCTGCAACTATTAGCTAGATACTTTAACAAAATTAGAGTATATTTAAATTTTATCATCAATACGCTAATTGAATGTATAAGAAAATGAGCAGATTTTTAAATACAATTTTTAAATTATTTAAAAAAATCGATCGCTGAAAATAAATAAATTAAACAAAGTTCTAATCCCATTAATAATTAAAATAATTTTTGTTTGTTTCCAAACATAAAAAAAAATACACCCATTATTAATAATAAGTGAATTGTGAAGGTTGGAAAAAAATAAAAATCGTTTTAATTATTTATGAGCTAGATTCCATGCACAACTGTAATTGTCAAATTCCACTAGCCGTTAAAAAAAAAAAAATTAAGGTATTAAATTCAGGCTGCGGCTACATATGGTTGTAAATTGGAACGGACTGGTGTTTTACATATACGTGTATATTAGTGAATTGGTTTCACTAATTCTTTCACTCTTACTTAAGTATATAAATAAATTTGTATAAATTTGTATACCTACTTAATATGACAAGGGCTGAATAAATGATCAACCAGCATATCAATATTAATATTGAATCCTTCTACCTCACTCTCCATTTCCCGATGCTGTTTTATTAAAATATTAAATTTAGTAATACAAAATAACGGTGCACTAATTATGGTGCACCGTTATTTTGTATTATGCACGGTGGTGTTATTTTTGAAAGGTGACTAAATAAATTCTAATTCCAATTCCGTTGAACACTTGCTGAAGCAGTAATAAAAGAATTTTTTTTTTTTATCTAAATTTAATTCAAAATTATTTCCAATTTAATAAAACAAAATGTATATTTTGAATAATTGATGTATTGTAAAAATAAATTTCATCGCGCAAAATTTCAATTTTAATAATCAAATCATCAATCAACACACAAAGTACCTACAAGCAAATAAGTACGCAAAAAATAAAAAATTCTCGATGATCGAAAATATAATGTATAAATAAATAATTTTGTCAACTCCAATAATTTTAAAGTAGGTTCTCCATCAATAAAAAAAAAAAAATAAATAAATTTTTTACCGTATATCCGGTTCTTCGGATGAGAAAAATCAATTGTAATCAATTTTCTTAACAGAATATTAATAATTTTTTTTTCGACGTAAAACATTTTCATATTTATTGATTGTGTATATGTATATATTTTGGATGTATACTAATATATAAATTTGTTTGCTGGTTTATCATTCCGTAAAATATTAGCTTCCAAAATACGTATAGGTATTATGTTGAGAAAATTGGAAAAATATTGTTGACATAATAATTGATTAACATCATAACTATGTAAATGATAAATTTTCAAATCTCTTTAGAATTTAGGGTAATTTAATGTTGTCAGCTTAGATGTAATACACCTGATTTTTTAACAATAAAAGATGCTATTGGCGCGTGGCATTTATTATATTGTATAATGGACTAAGGCAAACCATTTACCCTTAGACCATATGAAAATGCATTTTAATTGTTAAGGTTTAAATTGTTTTGGTAAAATGGTTTAATTCGCAAATTTATTTTTGTTTAACCAGACGAAAGTTCAACATCACCAACAACTCAATTCATTGATGCTATTACCAATTATTCCAAAAGTCTTGTAAAATATTAAATGATTATCGAAACACATTTGGCAGCAAAACCCTCATTATATTTACCATGTGAATTAAAACATCAAAATCAAATTAACCCACACGCCCGTATTTTTTAACAAAAGCGCTTCCCATACTAAAAAATTGTCATGCTTAAAATCTCAAAACTGATCACGTTCAAGTATAACACTAACACAACAATAATAACAAAAACAGCAAAAATTGAAAAACTTTAGAAAATCGTTAACGATTTTGTCTGTAAAATTCTAAAATTGCATGTCTTTTGTCAAGTTTGATCATATCGTTTAAGAAAAAGTGAAGGTGAAATTGATACAGTGTAAGAAATGAGAATGTGGGAGGAAAATGAAAACATAAAATGAGATCTGATTACGAACAAAAGATAAAATGACAAAATTATAAATTCACAAAAGGTTTTTCATTTTTTTTTTTTTTTTGATGGTGTGTGTATGGCTGTGCGCGCGAGCGGAACAAAAAACAACATGCGAAAATGTTTTCTCTAAACTCCGTGCTATAATATACTTTTCTTCTTATTCCAGTGTAAATAACAAAGTATTTTTTTTTATTGAACTAAGCCTATCTTATCAACAAAAAGTTTTTGGGATGAGAACTTTTGGTGGGTGGTATGCTGCGTTATAATTTATTCTAGTTGATACAGATCCATAAAAATATGAAAATTGTCCGTAACATTATGAATTTTCCTTTGTCGAGCATTTTTTTGTGTCTTTGTTTGTTTTGTTCGGGTTCGTGCTACCAAATGAGATAATGTAATGAAAATGAACTTATTGAGAATGAAATCTCATTTCGTTGTTGCTTTTTTGTGATAAGTATATGATATAGGGAAGGATTTTTGTTTCATTTTATTTATTTTTTTTTTTTTTTGTGTTGGTTTCTGTTAATTTATAAAAACGGAAAATGATAAAAATGTTATCAAAATTTAAAACTGAAAATATTTTTTTTTTTTTGTGTTTGTTTCGGTATACAGGATTTGTATATGCAAAAAAATGTTTTTTTTGGGATTCAAAAAGGCCACGTAAATATTATTTTCACTTACAGCGATTTAAATTTGTTATGAAACTTTCTGGTATTCTGGTGAATTAAACAAAAAAACAGAAACTTTTGGCCGAGACAAATACAGGGGTTAATAAATAAACATGCTTTTAAATTTGATGTTTTGATAACCTTGGAATTTATCACTCTTTAGGGTACAATCAAACAGTCAAATATTGTGTTCTATTATGCACTGTTCTATAAAGAGGTACGTATTAATGTGATATATGAAGCCGAAATCTCCTTTAAACTTTTCATAACTAGTAAACATTCAGAGTATCACATATTAGCGCAAACAACTTTTCTTTTAGCGACGGTTTAAGATCAAGCAGAAGCAGTCATTACTTGCGGGTCACGAAACGACCCTAATAATTTTCAAATTTTAAATGCTTTTCACAGAAATGTTTTTTTTATTTTTTTTTCAATTTACATTCTGTGCTTTTAAAGCGTTGATGCAAGAAAACAATTTTTTTCGGCCATTGCAAAACGACCTCGCTTCAGATCCAATGCTTCCGTTCATTATATCTACGGCTACGTTTTTGAAAAAAATTCGATTAAGGAAAATTAGTCGAAACTCACAATAACTGCATATAAATACGTTCAGTATTAAATTCTTAAAAATTGCCCAAACTTTAAAAATCTTCGCCGTTGGGCATCCTCATTTTATACATATTTTTTCATAGATTTTTCCAGCTTACTCGATGAAAGTGTTCCGGTTATTATTTTATCAGGATTTCTTTTTATGGTGAACTCCATATCTGATTCATGTTTTTCAAATGTTATTCAACAGAATTCGAAACTTTAACTGAAACCCTGGATCTCGTTTCATTTCAAAAACTTATTGGCTAAGATAAAGAAAATTAGTAAAAAGTGTAAGAAGCATCCCATAAAATAAAGGGCATCAGAAATATTTTCTTAAACTATGCCGCCAAAAAGTTGATGATAAAATACTTTCTGACAAATTCACATACTACCACAATAAATGTCAACACTGTGGTAAAGATAGTAAGAAGACATGGTCGGTTGTTAATCAAATCTTAGGTGATGTCTAATGATTCAGTGATTCTTATGGATTGTAAATCAGTAGCAGATGATTTTGGCTTTTATTTTTCTAATATTGTATCTCACATAAGAACAATTAATTGTTTGTTTAATAATATGTCTTTTCAAAATCATAGCGAAGTCATCGTCTCAGAAAATTTTTTTATTAATCCTGTGGACGTTACTTAAATTTTTGGTATAGTAATAGTATAGATATTCTTGGTATAAGTGTCAATATGCTGAACACAGAAATTATATCGCCAATTTTGGTACATTTTACCAATCAAAGTTTTTTGAATGGCTACGTTCCTGATTGTTTGAAAACCGCAGTTGTAATTCCGTTGTTTAAAATGGGTGACAAACTGCTTAATGATAATTATCGTCCTATATCCTTACAGCCAACAAATATTGGGGGGAGGGGAGGGGGAGGGTTACTTCTGGAAAAAATACTGAGCCAGCTTTAATTGATTTTTTCAATGGGATTCATATTAATTTAAATGGGAAAAAGTGTGTTAATGCTGTTTTTATTGATATTAGAGAGCGTTTGGCATGGTAGATCACAATTTACTTTTACGAAAACTTTACAAGTGTGGTTTGAGAGGTTTACCGTTTCTGTGGTTTAAATCATATTTTCGTTACAGGTTTTTTAAAGTAAAAATTTAGTTTAAGTTCGGTCCTCGGTCTTGTGTTATTTTCAATTAACATAAATTCTATACATATTTAATTTGGATTTGAAAGGCCGAATGATTTGCTTTTGCTGAACATATGACATTGAGATATTATGGTTCAAGTACTTCGGAAATATCCAGCTATATTAATTCTGATATGAATACATTGCGATCTTGGTTTGATGATCATTCCATGATTTTAAGTGAAAAAACTAAATTTATGTTTTTTATATTGGCGAAACTTACGAATATGGATCGCCAAGTTATGTTCCAGATATTGTTTGCCATATGCGGAATTTAATTTAGTGAATTGTAGTAATCTTTCCATTCCAATTGAATCTGTTTATAATTTTAGGTATCTAGGTTTGCATCTGGGTGGTATTTTACTGCATTTACTGCGTCAGTTTTGTCCATCCGCAGTTTTATTAAAGTTGTATCATGCATGTGTTGAATCTAGGCTTTTCTATGAATTACGTTGTTGGGGTGGGGTTTATATGAACACATTTGAACCTTTATACATTTTGCAAAAATACATTGTTCGTGTTATGTTCTTAAAGAGTCGTCGCCATTTTACCATTGCAACACCTATATGTACATATTTAAAGTTTTAGAATTATTTTTCTCTAGAAGTAGGCACCGTATTCTGAGATTAAGTACTGTTTACGACATTCATAATAATTACAGATACTTCCTTTCTGTTCCTGCATTTATCAGTGTATATCGCAGGTACTTCTTAGTTTCGGCCCCCACATTTTTTAATCGCTTGCCTCAACTATTTCGCATGCAGTTAAGTAATAGAAAAATTATGAATTTGATTAAGGATTGGTTGTTTGAAAATAAAGATATTGGATTAATGTTTATCAAATAAACGTAAATTGTGTTTATGAAAATTATGTTTATTCGCCACTGCCTTTTGGCACAGAATAACCTATCTTCGTAATCTTTAATTTTTGTATTATTATTTTAATATTTTCATAAATTTGTATTTTTAAGATTATGAGAAATAAATAAAAAATAAAATATCGATATTTCCACTAGTCTTCGGGGTTGGCAGCCAATAAAACTAATTCAGGTCTACACGGTTTTAACAATACATACATACAAAGTTTATTAGAATATATAGAAATTATCATGCCATACTCCGAATTACCGTTAAATATTATATCATCGTCATACCCGAACTTGTAAACAGAAAATAAATTTTTTTCAACAAACGACAAATTGATTCAAATTAGACGACTACAATCAAAATATTTTTAGTAAACAATCTTTTTGAATCTAGAATTTCAAGAATCTACAAACGATTTATATTTTGGGAATTTAGATATAAAATCAATAATGCCAGAATAAATTTGGTTAAGATCGTCAGTACCACTCTTTTAGTTCACAACAATTTCATGATTACCAATAATGTGAGCCATTTCAAAAATAAACGGTTTTTATACAATTTTTCACTGTCAAACATTTTTACCTGATCAAATTTAAATGTGTATCCAGTATCAGAGGAATGCTGGCATAATGTAGTGGCTTGAGAATTTCTGATAGGTGGTTTGACGTCCGATTTATGTTATGAAATTCGATTTTTTAATAATTGTTTCGTGGTACCGATGTATTTCAATTGGCAATGATTACATATGGAATTAAATATACAATATTCGAACGATTTAATTTAGGTGTGATATCTTTGATTTGGCTTAAAAGGTTACGAATAGAGTTAGCCGCTGAAAATGTAATTTTACAATTTACATCGAATTTACGCAATGTGCTGGAAATTTGGTCACTGAGATTTTTAATGTAATAAATTGATTTATATATTAAATTTTGATGAACATTGTTATTGGTACCGACCGTACTAACCATTTGTCCACTGTTAGTTTGAAAAAACTGATTGATTAATTTGTTGATCAAATATTTCGGGTATTTATTATTGATCAGATAATCCCTTATAATTTGATTGGTATCAACTGTGACATACCATATGTGGTTAATTTTTTAACTCGGTAGACTAAACCAAATGCCGTATTAATTCGCTGATTAAAAGAGTGAAAACTATTAAAATTAAGAATTCGACCGGACGATAAATTTTTCGCGTACCAAATAGTATCAATTTGACCGGTATTCTTCCCAACTAATATTGTGTCCAAAAAAGGTTCTTTATTATCCGCTTCCATTTCTAAAGTAAATTCTAAACCAAAACGATTACTATTAAATTTTGAAAGTATACAACCAATTTTATCATCAGATACACACAACAATAAATCATCGACGTATTTTTTAATAAATAAAATATTAAAATCAATTGAACTCAAGACGGTGTCAAGTAGCACTTCCATTACGACATCAGCTACTACTGGAGATAGAGGCGAACCCATTGCAATGCCATTTATTTGTTTAAAGTAGCTGTTAAATAGGCTGAAATATCCTGATCATCAAAATCGCACTTTTGATATTGCACACCATAATGCGTGCCGAAACATATGTAATGTTGATGTTACAAACGAAGTTTTGGATATTGTGAGCTTGGGACCAAAATTTAATTTGCCATTTTTTAATAAGGAAGATATTGCGGCGTTTAAAATTTTGACTCAAACAGAATCAATAATTCAAGAAATTAATGGTGAACATCAACAAAACGTCGCCAGGTTTCAAGTTTGCAATGTTCTTCAAAATTTCTTGTTGTGGAATTGTATCCTAACAATGAAAGAAAAACATTTAAAACATTTGACAATTGAAACAAAAATGTTTTGAGACACATCATTTTAAGTGCGGATAAAAGAAATATGTCGGTGATAATGTTAAGATCAGAGTATGAGGACAAAATTAAAAATTTGGTGAGCGATCAAAATACATACAAAACATTAAACAGGGACCCCACACTTTCACTACCAAATTTGAACAACAACAAAATTAAAATTTGATTTTTAGGCAATCATATTGACCGGGAAACTAAGACTAAGCTTACGACCTACTCTTCAGTTATACCTAAATTATGCGGACTTCCCAAAATACATAAACCGGATCATCGACTTAGGCCTATTGTATGTTTCATAAATAGCCGAAACGTTGAAAAGTTCAAGTGATAATCGGAGGTACAATTGTAAAAATTCGTACGAATTAGTAGATTTCGTAAAACAACAAAATATTCCAAATCACTATGTATTAATAAGCTTGGACGTTGTTTCCTTGTTCACCAATATTAAGATTGATTTGGCTGTAGAAACAATTTCAGATAGGTGGTCAATGATAGTGTAATACTTTTGTTTTATTTGTGGTTCTTATTTAATTAAAGTCTGTGAGTTCAATTCTTAAATTTTATTTCCTTTTAATGTACACAACATGTTCTTTTTTTACGACATGAATCATGACTCATGACCCAACATGCAAGTTGGATTTTATATGAACAATTATCGATGTTCACACTATTGCCCATGCGACAAGCAACTAATAATATTACACGCCTACATTTTTTTTTTTTTTTAAATTTTAATTGGTTAATTTTTATCATTAGGTATTATCTTAATCAATCGTTACACAATTATAATCTTTTAAATAAGCTGGCTTATTATATTTTCTGCCATGACTACTAACTTTTTGTGCTTCTTGCTCATTATTATTTATATTTTCATTGTGAACGGATTGATTAACATTTACATTTTCATTACAATCTCAAATTACAATATTCCAATCTGCAGTGGAATTTATATTTTCATTGATGTTTTCATTGAGAGTACCAGACGATTCCCGAGTGTCCTTACCTTTTTTAAATTTGTAAGTATCAATCAAAATTTCATTACTCAACTGTGAATCCCTATTAGTTCATGTGCTACCATCGTTTTTTCTCAAGAATATACTATTTCTTCTATATATATATGACCCTCATTATCTTTAACTAGATATGAATTATCATTAAAACACTCTAGCACTATCGCCGAAACCCATATTCTACCTTTTTTAAGTAATATCTCTTCATTGATTTCTAGACTTGGTAATTGTCTTGCACCTTGATTTTAATATCTTGTCTGTTGATTTTGTCGAAGATTAAGTCTGTTTCTTACATTACTGTGATTAAAAGTTTGAGGTTTTATATTATTACTGTTACAAGGTAATTTAGTTCTTAATTTACGTAACATTATTAACTCTGTTGGAGAATATCCGATAAACTTTAAAGGCGTATTCCTTTATTCCAATAGACCTAATCTCATTTCTTCTATTGTTAGACCTCTTCTGATTATATTTTGAGCTATATTTGCAGCCTTTTCTGCAAGTCCATTACTTTTGCGATACCTGGAATTCGATTTTATATGTTAAAACCAATAATCCTAACTGAACTGCTTAAATTGATAATGATTGAATTGATTATTACCGTGACTACTATATCTCGAATACCCATTCTAGAAAATACTTCTTTCAAAACTAATATTACAGTATGTACTGTCTTATTTTCTATCTTAGATAGTTCTATCCAATTTGAATAAGAATCTATTATTACTATAGCACTTATTTTCCGATTCAAATATTTCAGCAGCTATTCTTTCCCATGGCCTTTCAGTTATTGGATTGTTACGGCTGTGCATGATTATTTATTTTGTTGGTGCAGTGGTTGCAATATTACGTTTATGGTTATACCTCTAATACCATTTCAATATTTTGTTGTGATGAAGATATTCATGCTGTTGCAAGATAATGGTAATTATATATACAATTTAATTCTCTTCCTACTTCGGATGGACTGATTTATGCAATCTGTTTGGTGTTAGTGTTAAAGAGAAAAATGTTTGTCATCGTTCATATACAGGAAAACATTAATTGCGCGGGAACACTACTGTATGGCGATTTTCCTAAGAGCGGATTATTTTGTAGTATTTGGCAATTGGTATATATTACAGCAACACATACATACACCTGTGTTATATACTATGAATAAATAAGTATACGAAAAAAAAAATTCCAAAAAAAAAAAAAAAAAAAAAAAAAAAAAAAAATAGAACTGTTCTTTTTGTATACATATTTATTTAATATTTATTTTCTTTTATTAACGTTAAGATTTAATTATTTTGTATGTATCTATTTTTCATATTGAAGTGATTTTTAATAATTTTTTTGTGATAACGTAGAGCCAGAATTTAGGTCATGTCATTAAAAGTGAGAGTAGATTGTTAGGAGCAATAACCTTTTGTTTCAGTGAGTCCAATAGGAGCCATCGAGTACTCTATGGAGGCCTACTGGTGAGTTATTTATTTGTTATTTTCCACTTATTTTTATTAAAACATAAATTGCTTCTCACAACTTACGTACATACAAGATTGATTATAAATTTAAATTTAAAGATTTTTTTTTTTGGGAACTTTCATTATGAATAAAAGTACATAGTTAAGCTATGGAGTAATTGTTTTTTTTTGTTGTTGTTGGTGATGAGTCGTTATATGGGTCGTTAGTGAATTCAATTCGTTTGTTTGGTCTTTCAACACGATCTTTTGTGGTGCTTCTAAAAAAAAAAATGACGACAATAGGACCCCCTATAGCCACTGAGTTCTACCCGATTATAACGTGTTGGTCAGTCATTGAGGCACATAACAGGATATGGTTGTAAAGGTTCTTTACAATTCGATTTTCGGTATTTCTGTCAATTGTAACACGAATTTATGTAATCTGTAATATCTTTAGACATATTAGGCCAATAAACATGTTGCCTTACTTTTAATATTGTTTTGATACCCGAACTATGCAAACGTATGCAATAACTCAAGAATGTATGTTTTTAAAGAGGTAAGAATAATTAATTTATCATTCAAAAATAATAAATTGTTAGAAATAAAAATATCATCTCTGATTTTATAATAATGTTTAAGTTCTGTACTTAGATTTGGCATCCATTGGTTTGCTTTTTTATATTCGATTACTTTAGATAGTATTTCATCTTGTTCAAAGGCTTCAAACTCTTTTCTTTTGTTATCAGAGATGGATATATTTTGCGACAATACATGAACCGCATACAACATTTCCGGATCATCTTCCATGTGATCTTTAATATATGAACGAGACAGGGCATCAGCAATATACATTTCCTTACCTGGAATATACTCTATCTCATAGTCATATCTCATTAATCTAAGTAACATGCGTTGTTATCTGCTAGCCTACCTTATTAATATCTTTTTTTGTAATCGACACTAACGGTTTATGATCCGAATGAACTTTAAACTTTTTTCCATTTTTTACTGGTGAAATTTATCTACTGAAAACACAACCACTAGAAGTTCTTTTTCGATCTGAGCGTATCTCTTTTCCGTACTAGTTAATGCTCGGGACGCTTAAGAAATAGGTCATCCTTCCTGTAGCGAGCAACACCCAATCCCATCCTTAGATGAATCGGTTTGTATTATTATTAGCTTATCACAATTAAAAAATGCTAGTTATATAGCTAGGCTCAGCAGTAATTTGTTTCTTTAGGTTTCTAAATTCTTGTTCATGTTCGACCGTCCATTTAAATACCGTACCATTTTTGGTTAATTCTCTTAAGCATGCAGTATTCTGAGACATATTTTTCATAAATTTAGACAGGAATTTAAATATACCTAATATACGGAATAGTTCATTTTTATCTTTTGGAGTTTCCAATTCTTCTATGGCCCTTATATGTTTCGGGTTAGGTTTTATTCCATCCTTGGAAATCACTAATCCTAAGAAACTAACTGATTCTTTTTTATACTGTAGCTTTTGAGGAATAAATCTAACATTATATTAAATTGCAGTTTTAATAACATTTTCCATTGCTGTGTCATATTCTAATTCATCTTTCCCAGATATTATTAAGTCATCAAAATAGACTTCTACATTATCAATACCACCAAAAATTTGTATCATTTTCTTTTGAAAAACTTCTGGAGCCACTGAAACTCCAAAAGGCATTCTCAAGAATTTATATCTTCCAAAGGGGGTATTAAAACAAAACAAATTGGCACTTTCGTCATCAAGTATGATCTGCCAGAATCCTTCCTTTAGATCTATCACCGAAAATATTGATTTGTTGATCAATCATGAAGTTATATCATCAGACGTTGGAATCGTATAATACTCTTTCTGAATCTGTGTTTTCAGATGTTTTGGATCTATGCCAATACGTAAACTACCATTCGGCTTCTCCACTATTAATAACGAATTTACAAATTCAGTAGGGTAATCTACTTTTGAAATAATTCCACGAGCTACTAAATCAGACAATGTATTTTTAATTTTATCGTGTAACCCAAATGGTACTTTTCGATTTGCATTTACAATTCCAATGTAATTATCTTTTAACTTAATTTTGTATTTTCTTGGGATTGCTCCCAATCCACTAAACTGTGCTTTATCTTTCTCAGTTTCTATTATTGATTTGCTATGTTCATTAAAGGCGCCCGCATGCATGCAGATAATTATCCGGATAATTAGTTATCAACAATGAGAAGGTAGTAATAAGTTGAGGTAGCTCAAAAAATCGTCTATTTTGCTAATTGACATTTGATTTAACATCTGTCATTGTCATTCTAGTTTGTGCTTTGGCTCTATGCTCACCAAATTTGCTTATAGTTTTTCTCGAATAAATTTTTGATTGTTTATCGCTTGTTATAAAGAAAAATGTCGTTATCAATAAATAATATTATTGGTATATTAACGTGGGATAAAAATATTGTAAGTCTTTTGCTTACAGCTGTCATAATCAAAAATCGGTCGCGTTTGAGTCGTAGACATGTACGACGATTTTGTGTTAACCCAGTTAATCGAAATAGACAACGCCAGGGTTTTTATGAAAACCTGGTCGCTGAAATGAGATTGAATCATTACGAAACCTTCATCAACTTTCACCGAATGACGCCTGCAGCATTTGACGAGTTACTGTCAATCGTGGGCCCCTCAATTGAACGATTGAATGTGGGAGAAAGGTCCATAAGTTCCAGTCAACGCTTATCATTAACCCTCCGGTAATTATTTTAACATATATATTATTACCGGTAAATTTGAAACTATTAATTTGTAATACTTCTTTAGCTACCTGTCAAGTGGGAACAGCATGATCTCTATCGGAAGATATGCTTATCGATTGAGGGAGAGTACGACATCACAAATTATACGGGAGACATGCTTAAAATTGTGGGAACATTTAAAAGTTTCTGTTTTCCCTGATCCGACCACTACGATGTGGAAGGACATCGCGAAAGATTTCGATTGGAAATTTGTAATGGAACTTTCCACATTGTCTAGGAGCAATGAACGGCAAACATGTGGTTATACAAGTAAGTTGTATATTATTTAGAACTAATTAAATTTTTATTTACGTCATATTTGATTTTTTTTATATTCAGGCATTTGCAAATTCCGGGTCGACGTACTTTAATTATAAACATAGCCACAGTATCGTATTATTTGCCATATCAGACGCAAATTATAAATTTATAATGGTGGAAATTGGGGCACCAGGCCATATAGGCGACAGCACAATATTTAGAAACAGCAATTTTTAATATCGAACTTACGTATAGGAACGCAACACGTCTGTCCTGTCACTTATCTTCTAGATTTTTGAAAATTGTAACATTTTTAAGATAGAGGGGACTGCCCTCTACCCTTATTGATATATGTCCACTTGGGTACGATCTTGGGGCCAGATTGAGAATTTTTTTAATTTATACAAACTTACATATAGGAACGCAACACGTCTGTCCTAAGTCACTTATCTTCTAGATTTTTGAAAGTTGTAACATTTCTAAGATAGAAGGGATTACCCTTATTGATATATGTCCACTTGGGTACGATCTTGGGGCCAGATTGAGAATTTTTTTAATATCCAACCTTATACGAACTTACGTATAGGAACGCAACACGTCTTTCCTAAGTCACTTATCTTCTAGATTTTTGAAAGTTGTAACATTTTTAAGATAGAGGGGATGCCCTCTACCCTTATTGATATAAGTCCACTTGGGTACGATCTTGGGGCCATATTGAGAATTTTTTTAATATCCAACCTTATACAAACTTACATATAGGAACGCAACACGTCTGTCCTAAGTCACTTATCTTATTGAGGAGACTGCCGCTTAAACTTAAAGTCATATGTCCATTTGGGTACGATATTTGGGCCAGACGGAGGCATTTTTTAATATCCAACTTTATGCTAATATACATACTACTTAATTTCTTTATATGAATTTACATATAGGGAAGCAAAACGTCTGCCTAAGACGTTTATCTTCTAGATTTTTGAATGTTTTTTTCTTTAGGTAGGGACATCGTTCACTATCCTGAATGACGTCCTTATCATAGTTTTAGGATATAGGGGTTCTCTGTCTGTTTGTAAATGTTGTGTCCACTAAGTTACGATCTTTTGGACCAGATTGAGTAATTTTTATATATCACTTTTCTAATAAACTTTGATTTTTTAAATTGTTTTTTTGGACAATTTAAATTAAGACTTAGGTTTATTTAGAAGTTTTTTTGTAAATTTAAATTAGATAAGTAAAATAATTGTATACGTACAAATTCATAATAACGAGGGATTTATTATTCTTACTAATACATTCACAGGAAAATCAATTTTTAGGACAAACTTCACACATTTGTACAGTCGCGTGAAGTTTGTCCTAAATTTTGTTTTTGTAATTTTAGGACAAATTTAGGACAAACTTCACGCGAATGAAAAATTTGAATGGTCATTTTCGTGCCTGTATTAAGCGATATGTTGCAATTTCCCATAGAAGTCAGTGCAGCAACTAATATTAATCCGGCAATTTTAATTTATTCAAAACATTAATTATAAACATAATTTTTGAAAATTTGTTGGATAAGATCAACCCATTAAACAAGAATAATAAATTTAGAATTAAAAACCATAAAAGGGAGCACATCCCTGACATTTGTGTTAATTGACTTAGTGTAGTACCGCTTTCAAATCATTTTTGGGAAAATTTCTTAATTTTTGAAAATTTGACATTCGAGCCCAACCCATCATTCGAGCCCAAAGCATCATATTCTAACCAGCTTATTATATTCTCTACATAAGCATATCTATTAAATTTGTGTTATTTTAGTATTCAAAACTTTTTAATGGTGTATTTAATTAATTGATATAACATATAACGTTTTGATTAATCCCAAATTTGGTTAGTATTGGCAATTTTGTATAACCTTTTTGCATTATTAATTTTAAATCGAAATACGAGAAAATAATGTTTTTTTTTATTTCTCATTTAACGCTTTTTTGTGTAGCTACATTTTTTAACGTTAGTAACTTTTTTTAACACTTATTCTATCACTTATTTCTTACAGTATTTTTACTGGCAAACGATTGAAACACTTTAAATTAACGTTACAAACTTCACTCCGGTAGGAGAGGATAGGATTGTTAGTTGCGATAGACTCGAGCCGGTCACAGACACCTAAGCGATTGATAGTTAATAAAATTGTTAGTAATAAATATAGTAAAATTGTTAGCACAAAACAAAACAATTTCAAAGCTTAGAGTTTATTAACTATGTACTTGTTGCTCCTGGCAAGTTGATTTAGACTGTAACTTTATTCTGAAAATCGGGATTAAATTTAATCCTTATAAAAATGATTAGTTCTGGAACTATGTTATATTCTGAAAATGAATTTATATATTATTAACCTAAGACCGAAACCCCTTTAAATACTCTTTACACTTATATTAATAAACATTTTCGTCCGGATCCTTTTTGACTTGCATCGGTATGCAACTCAGTGGGCACATTTTGCCTGGAAATATGAAGTAATGGTGCGTCTACCATTCTTGTACTGCCTATCTATGTACTTAAGTAAAATTAAATGTACTGGAATTTTTAAGTAAATTTGTAAGTCTGTGATCTGGCTATAATAGAGTAATGATGTATAAATTTCCGAAAGTAATCGGCTAATCCTAAAATGGATTGCATTCTTTCCACACTCGCATTCTTTCCACTCAATTATCTTGCTTTACTCATGATTGCCTTATAATTTTAAACAACTATTTTCAATTCTATTGAACTATGTTTGTTGAACTCGGCTTATAACTGCTTACCAATTCATCAAATACTGCTTTATATTTTGGTGGGACATTTAATTCGTCCAAGTGATATTCTTCTGAAGTGTATTCCATTTTTGTTCGCCACCATTTCGACTCCCCAAATAAAATCTGTTCCTATAATTAAGTCCATTTTAATGGCGTTGTTTGTGACAATATGACAATTTCCCGCCATTTCAACGTCATCCACTTTAATGTTTGCTTCGAAACTGCCTGTTGTTATGCCTACACCATTACCAAAACCGCCATATTTAGAGCAATCTTCTCTAGTTATAGTTACTTCGCTGCCTGTGTCGATCAATGCTTTTAAAGTTATACCATTTATTTCGATTATTCTTCTATTGCTGTTTTATACAACTACCTACAAGTGTACATTAGATTCAATCAATGTTGATGTAGTAGGTGGGCATTACGGGGCCTCATGACCAAATTTCCTAGGCTTGAAACATTTAGTATCGTTCGTGCAGTTTCCTCTCTTATCATCTTTAGACCTACAATTGTAGCAACGATATTGACTTTGTGGTCTGAATTGCTTCTGCTAAAATTTATTTTTATTCTAACTGTTATTATATTGATTACCGCTATTGTTTCCGCTATCGAGGTTGTTTGTGGTTGTTGAAAATTTCTTCTAGATAAAAATTCCTTCTCCTTTAATGTTTTATAAGCACCAAAGCGAGCTTTCAGCTCTACAGACGTTGTCGCTCTACACGCGTTGTCTTCTACCGTTTCTGTAAACAGTTCTTTAAATGTTTCGTCTGTTGATTCTTCATTGCTTTCTTCGGGTTAGCCCCATAATCTTGCATTACAAAATCATGCATTTCAAAATCTTACATTACAAAATCTTGCATTATAAAATCTTGCATTACAAAATCATGCAAGTACAAAATCTTGCATTACAAAATCTTGCATTACAAAATCTTGCATTACATAATCTTGCACCAAAAATCTTGCATATAAGAATTTCCCGTACATTTATAGAATCGCGCGCGCGATTCTATAAATGTACGGGAAATTCTTATATGCAAGATTTAAAACTACACTGTGTTATGATATGAATATAATTTAATCTAATCAAAGTTGCATTTTCCACCTCATAAACATATATAAAAACAAAAGTGGGTCAAAAGCTACACGTACAAGAAGCTGGAGTTTATAAGATTATAAAAAAGTTGTCAGATGAACTTATTGTAGCAAAAGCTCAAATCGAAAAAGTGAAATCCGGAGAACGCCTTCCAAAGAAAAGAAAAACAATAATTAAAAATAAAAAAATTAAACGGATTCTTAAAAAAAGGGAAAAAATCTGTAAGACTGATTTTTTAAAGAGAATCGCGCACAACATGATACTTTTTTAAATTGCCATATAATTTATTTTATGTTATGTTTCTTTATTTTTAATGTTGCCTATTAATTTATAATTTTATTTTATTTTTAATAGCCATGTATGTGTTTTTAATTGATGAAATTAAAATAAATAAATACTCGAAAATCACTTAAGTGTGTATTTAAATTTATAATTGAGAATTTATAAACTTTTAGGAAAAGCAAGATTATGTTGAAATTAATAATTAAAACTGCAAGATTTTGTAAAGCAAGATTTTGGATTTGCAAGATTTTGGATTTGCAAGATTTTGGATTTGCAAGATTTTGTAATGCAAGATTTTTATTAAATGCAAGATTTTGTACTTGCATGATTTTGTAATGCAAGATTTCGGGGCGCTCCCCTTTCTTCTTCTACAGATTCATTTGAATTAGTGGCTAATCGTTCTTTCAATCTTTTAATAAGATATACTTTTTTCTTATAGTGTATTGGGCAGGTTCTGGATTTCAAAATTTCTTGTAACTCTTTTGTTTGATAATCAATATAAACTCATTATTGATTTCATAATAATTTAATTTATGTTTTTTATGTCCAAAAATAATTTATGCAAATACAATTTCACGGCTACTGCTCAATGTGATGGCTGAATATAGATTATTAAATACCAACGAAACAAACAAAAAACAAAGGGGTTAATAATGTTATTATTATTATAATAAATATTACCACTCAGAGTTGGTCCACCCTCAATTCCAACATACATTTGCAGTATCATTTTTAATAATTGGTTTTGGAGCTTTCAATTCTCATTATTTGTTCGTTGACATTGAATATTTGCTGAAAATTGCTTTCGAACTCCATAAAAATTGCATCTGTGCTGATATAAACATAATATGTTAAACACGCTGATATGTTAAAATAATCTTTTGACACTTCAATCCATAACAAGGGTAAGTAAATAGCAATAAGATTAGAAACCCTCAGGTGCTTCAGAATATAGGTATATAGTTACATACACCTAAATTTCTTTATTACAATTTAATAATTAGTTTTTGATTGATTAAATACATCTGTGCCAAGCTCACAGTTATTCATATCGTCTCTAATACAACAAATTTTACATAATTTCTGATAAATTTTAAAAATAATATTTAAAATTAAAAAATTTAATCAATAAATTGATTAAAAATTTATAAATAAATTTTTTGATGTAGGTGTAGCAATTTTTTTTTTGTTTTTGTTCAAACGATTTAATTTCAACTCAATTGAAAAAATTTAATTACGACAAGGAAATTGTTTTGTCGCATACGAAACGATTCGTTGTGTTACCCAATACTACGTATTATAAATTGAAAACGAAATCAATATTTTATGTAAACGTATACGTACAGGATGTCGTTATTTTTAGAGAACACAACTTTTTTTTTTTTGTCAGAATACGAGGAAGCTCGTGTGATATTTTTCCCGAATAAAATTTTGTACCTCTATGTATACGTATACTGTATGTATGTACATAGGTCTGACAACAAAACGATTTGTTCGAATTAAATCGACTTTTTGTATAAATAATAATAATTGTTGAGGGTGGCGTGATTTATATAGGATTTTGTTGAAGGCATGTTCTCCGGATTTTTTGTTTGTTTAAATAGTATAGTTTAAATTGGCAGCTAAATGTCTATTTGTACATAGTCGTATATGTAAATCCGCAAGCACGGAAACAATTTAAATGATAATTTATTTTGAAACGAGAGTTGGTAAAAAAATAGTTGAAAGTTATTTTTAGGATTGGTGAGGATTCGTTTTGTTAATAAATAACAAAAGATTTAAGCAAAGCCATTTAAAATATCGTATATGCTTTACCATAATTCAATTTAAATTTATACAATCTGCAGTATTCGGCTCTGGAATAAACTTGTGTGGCAGTTTTATTTATAAAAAAAAAAAATATTTACTATTTTTAGAAAAGGAAAGGAAGGGACTTATGGTTCTTATAGTAAAGAATCATGAAACTCGCCACAGCAACACGGTCAAAATTTTGTGGTAAATTTTAATCTTTTTCGATGTACATACATATATGAGAATGCCCATAAAAGTTTAAAGTTGAATTATTTTAAAATATTAAAAAATAAATTTTAATATTTTCAATATTAAAGGGTAATGTTTTGTCTGGATAAACTATAATTCTTTTCGGTTTAGCATTAAGTATTAGAATGTAACACATTATTATTATTTTTATTGGAGGGCCATGCGGGCGATCAGCCACTTCGCACTGCGACCTAAAAGATCTATTGTGTTGGACCCTGCTTAATTATCCGTCCAGCCAATATTCAGGTTCTTAATGAACCTGACAATACTGCATCCCGGTACGTGATATATACTATCTGGGATTATTGCTCTTCCTCCTAGATGTTTACTACAGCATGTAGTTCCTCTAGAAAGACGGTAGCATTGGAACCCAAGGACTTCGAGAGGGTTGTCCCACTCCCGTATATTCATACTCCTGCTCCGTATTCCGTTTGATTTTACTCTTACGATTGCAAATCGCATATAGGTCACCCAGCTTTACTACAGGAAGGCTAAATAAAACTGGAGGGTGCCTGGAATCCAGAGTCCGCCTATTTTGGACTGATTAACCTATCAGCCATTCATCCATCGGCATATGCTGTTCCATCTTAGATTAGGGTTTCTTGGCAAGGTTTTCTCCTTTAGCGCCGTACTTTAGCCTGTGCCAAATGGCACAAAAATGTGACAAATGGCCTTAGTTACCAGTGGTTGCCACGAGGATGCAGCACGTACACTTGCGAATTGTGAACAGGTTACCCCTTAAACAATTGTCCCCATCACGCAGCTGCCTAATGACAAGACTAAAACAGCTCACGTGATGCGCACCCTACTGGAAGGTTACGGAGCTGGCAGATTAATCTACTCAACTTTGGTCCCCCCTCCAATAGATGCCAAACCACCAATGTAACACATTCTAATAATTATGGTGTTAATTATAATATAACTATAATTAAAAATAAATACTATACTTTGTTTATACAATAATTTTTTCTTCGAATTTAATAGTAATAAATCGTATTATTGAATTATTTATTTATTTTATTTTAATATAAGAAAGATTACATTATGGAAGGTTCTAATATTTTCAATATTAAAAAATGTTGTACTAAATTGTGCTAAAATAAAACTAATACATTTTTTGTTTTAATTTATTTCCAGAAACTTTTTTCATTTTAAATTCAACAATGTCTGACAATGAAATTTTTTTAAATTGCACCAAAATATCTCCCAATTCTCAAAAATTAGCTTTGTAAAAATAACGAACTTACACATTCGCCTATCTGCCAAAATTACAGTTTTGAAAATAAAAAGAGTTCGAACTTAAAGTTGCTTTAGATAAGTTTTTTATTTACCACGTAAAATTTAGGTAAAAATAGATAAACAGAGAGTTGTGCGGGTCTTAAAACAGTTTTAATATTCAAATTTGGCTCAAAAGCTAAAAACAATTTTAGTGTAATTTGATGGATCATGGTTTTAGTTTAACACAAAACAACAACAATTATAACTATTGTATTTCGTATGTACTCCCTTCTGACTAGAAATACTCCCCTGAAAATTTGAAACGTACTCCGTTCAATGTTTTCAGAGCGACAGCACTGGACCAAACTACAAAAATACAACTCTTGCCATTAACATTATTTATCTGGCCAGAACGTACTGACTTAGTGAATTATATTCACTACATCAAAACCTTGGGAATGTCATGAACAGTTAATACTGTTTAAAATGATATCGATGGTGGTACACTAATTACCTGCGAGAAAATCAGAACGTAAATATTTAATTACCAAAATAGTAATACTTATGTAGTTAAAAAAGTAATTGTATTCTGCTCGTAAATTAAATAATATAAATAAAAATTAAAATATATTAACAAGCATACTAATTATTCCTGTGAACTCATTAAATATTAATGGAAAATGAATAATTAAACAATGATTTTGGCTAGCGGTTAATCCTAAGCTGTTTTTTGATTTATCGAAACTTATTGCAGTTGGTAGAAATTTTCTTTACAAATAGCCATATGAAAAACTGTGAATTTTATTATTAATCTGGTTTATATCTAACGAATTTCCGTCGACTAATTTTAACTAGAATGCTCTCATAATAAAATAAGCGGTTCCTTCAAGTATATCATGCATTACGTCAACACTGGGATTATCATTATCAAAAAATAAATGGCAATATTTTTTAACACCGAAGGATTTATTGCAATCTTCAAATTTAATGTTTTTATCACTTTGAAATTCCTTCTGATAATCACGAAATGATCAAGAAACTTCTGTGTTTTTCTTGCATGATCTTTGAGTATCATTCCGGTGAATCTTGCGTATTCGACAAAAATAATTAGCACGAAAAGATTCGACAAATCCTAAGACTACATTTGCTCCCAAGTAAGGCCCGATTGTATGAACGAGGATAGAAAAAATAAAATCCGAGAGTACATTGTATGAACAATTTAAGGGGACATTACACCTTCAGATTTTTAAAAAATCGAAATTTTTTTTATGATCGAATATGTTAGAATGAACGTTTTAGAACAGGATTTTAACAATATAAACATGAAAATGTCAACAAAAAAATTTTTATTGTAATTATTACGGAGCGCGTCAAAGTCTTTTTTCTACGGTTTTGGTCTACTTCGCTGTACTTTAAACTCGATTATCTCGAAATGACGTTTTTCAAGTTGGCGTGCAAGATTGAGAAAAAACTACTTATCCAATCGTTCTAAAATTTTAACACGTTGATCTACACATATTTCTGCTCAGAATGAACTACGGAAGGGAAAATCGGCTTTCAATTTTTTGAGTTACAACAAATTGCAGGGTACAAAAAAGCTCCATTTTCGAAAAAATGCCGCCATTTTGTTATTTTGTAGACCATTTTCTTCCTTTAAGTTCATTCCAAGGGCGATTTAATGCTGAATAAAACCCCGTTTTTTTTCAGACTTTTCTGAGAGCAGTTCTGATGCGCGCCGCGAATTGTCGGTCTTTTTGGAAAATGACCGTAGCAGACGACAAGGGGCGGAAAAAAATCTAAAAAAATTTTTTGTATATGTTTTGACTTAAATAAAATGTCCATGGAAAGTTTCATTAAGATATCTCTTTTTATTCCATTAAAAAAAAATGTTTGAAAAAATTTCATTTTTTTAAAATTTGAAGGTGTAATGTCCCCTTAAAATATTTTTCTATCCTCTATTTTAGAGCAGTTTCAGATTGTCAGTTTTGTCAGTTTTCAAATTAATAATTAATTTTCGAACTTTCCATGTTGCACGTAAATTTTTTTAAATTAAATTTTATTTTCGCAACCAATTTTCTGCGTTCCATTTACCATCTACCCTCAAGTACTTATTTGTACTTTGGCACGTCAAATAGAACGCAGCAAGTATCGACAACGTTTAGAACTTTAAAAATAAAATTTAGCGAAGATTCGATAAGGCTGGTGCTAAACATAATAACTAAAAAATATTATTGGATTTTGAATATCACTGTGTACGCTATTCACGAATTCCAAAATGGTATGGGACACATGGCACTAGGAGCATTTTATTTGATCATTTACAACAATAATGCCAGGAATCCAATTCCATTTTGGTATTCGTGAATACCCGCTGTGTATGTGGTTTTCAAAATCCAATAATACTTTTTAGTTATTGTGTTTAGCACCAGGCTCATGGAATCTTCGCTAAATTTTATTTTTAAAGTTCTAACAGTAAGTTGTCGATATTGTCATGTACATTCAGTTTATTTTGAGATAACAAAAATTGTTGTTTGTTTGGTGATTGTGATTTTTTAATTTTCGTGCCAGTATCTAATGTCTAACGTAAATTACAAAATAATTGTTGTATATCAAAAATGTTTTGTCACATTTTTAGCCATGATTGTTTTATTCGAAATTCAGCGCGGACGTAATTTCGAAATGAATACCAATTTGAATTTGGTCAAATAAAATCCACAGATAAATCCGAGGTTATATCGTCTATCCGCGTTCATACAATCGGGCCTTAAGTTTATTTTGAAGGAAGAGTAAGTTTAAAATGAATTCATTTTTAAATACTGGCTCTAATATTTTTTAAATAGGTATATACATATTGAAATTTACATTGAACGAACTGTTTCTCATAAGAATGGGTCAATTTATCATATTTTCTTTCCCATCTACCAACCAATGCTACACCTTGCGGACTGACATAAGTAAATTCAGCGTTTAATTGCTTTTGTCTTTGGTAAACTGTTTTAATTCTTTTAAAATCGTTCAAATAACCTTGTTTAGATGTATCGATAGTATTACGCATATTAGTAAAACTATTATCTAATTACTTATCAATTACTTGTTGAAGATGTGTCAATGCATTTTCAGAAAGCGTACTAACTAATTCTATTATTCGATTAACATTAGATTTAGCAATTTCCATCGAGGTAATTACGTTATAAATATCTTTCACACATTCTTCAAAATTAATAATACACCGATCCCCCGGTTTATACAGTACTGTTCTTACAGGATTTCGCTTTTACAGGATTTGAAAAAAAAAAAAAAAAAGGATTAAAAAATGTATTTAAATATTTTTATCCACTTTTGATATATGTTGAAATAAATGAATTATTATAAGCAACCGTAAACTAAGAATTTAATTTAATTTTGCCATTTACATGATTTTCCACACAAAACCCGATTTTTCATTTACACGGATTTCTGCGGAACAAATCTACCGTGTAAATATTGATGGGTATATTTTTATTAGAGCTAGTTAGTTATATGTTTCGAGTTGTGGTGTCGCGGGATATATAACACATTATTTTTTTTGTAGATTACAATGAACTTTATTTTTAAGTAAATTTAGCACAATTTTGTGGACTACTTGCTTACGCTAGTACAATTTAAAAATTATGAACACGTTGTTTAGTAAGCGAACGGTATTTATGGAAGTTCGAATTACAGACAACGACAATTTTATTATGATTATTTTTTATAATTTTATTTTGCTTATTCTACTTTATTATCTTTTGTAATTTTATTTTGCTTATTCTACTTTATTATTTTTTGTAACCGATGCCTATGTTTCCATCGATGTGGTTCTTCGTAGCTGTGGGGCAATGACACATAACTCCTCCCTTGGAAGACTGAAGTTGTCCTCGACTTCTGAACCATCCCTATGGGTTGTTATTAGTTTTGGAAGAATAAATTTCTTGAAAGTTTGTTTATTTCTTCTGTGAATAAACAAAATAATTAGTATTATAATTAAAATTATGGTTATTGTAAATGCAACGATCGAATGTTGGTAAATTTGAATATATTTGCTTCTGTTGTCTATTCTATCCAATTTGTGAATAGTTTGCTCGGTTAATAATGGTAGATCGATAAATTCTTGTGTTGTTAAATTTATGTTGATATTGTCCAAAGGTTGTATTAATGTTAGTTTCTGCTTGCGTTGAGTTTTTGTGTTGGAATATATTTTATTGTTTGCGTTGATTATGCATTGCGAATATTTGATTAGTTTTATTCCTTTAACTCGTGCTTGTTTCATATTGCATGTTGATGTAATTGATAATCCTTCAGGTGATGATATGTAAAGGTATCCATCGTCCAATTGTTTGACTTCTTTAGCTGGCTCCATGTATTGTGTTGTGCAGCTCGTGTTTTGATTGTTCAATAACTCTGGTATACAGTGTCCGGTTATTGGGTAGATTTGTTGTTTCTCGCATATGAATATTTGCTCGATTGTTGGGCAAAGGTTATTTATTACCATATAATTATTGGAGTTTAGGATTATGTAGTTATAAGGTTGGTTAATAATTTGGTTTTTTACTGGATATGTTTGGATTTTACACATGTTAAAAGTTTCGTTAGTAAATTGTGGAATCTCTATGATTATTACTAAGTCAGTATTATTGTAAAATGCTTTTATTTTTAAAAGAGAATAAATTTGTTCTTCCGAATTAATTTTTAAATTATCTTTATCGAATTCTGACGTTACGTATTCCATTTCCTCGTTGTCAAGTATGTGTCTGCTAATTACGTTAATTTTAGAAAAAGTTAAAATTTCGTGAACTTCGTCTATTTGATCCTGAACTATGTCTATTTGGTCGAACAATTGTAAAAATAATTGGTTTAAAAATGTTCCTTCTGTTAAATTTTTGCTAGCTATGGATGCTGATTTTATCCATGTGTTCATTTTTATAGTTAGGCTATTAATATGTTCTGTTAATAAAATGTTTTGATCTATTAATTGATTATTTATTTTAATTTGATCATTGTATTTATCGATAAGTTCGTATTGACCATTATCTAGCTTTTTTATTGATGATTGAATGTCAATAAGATCTTCTTGATCTAGATTTCCTGTTATTGCTTTTATAAAACTTCCTAAAGGGTTAAATAGTCCTCTTTTGCTTCTACTTTTGTAGGTATTGTGCAATATATTGTACAGTGAGGAATCTAATTGTTTCATTCTTCTTTCCACTATTACTGCTTGTATATCTCTGATTTTTAGATGATTCATCATTTGAACTATTTCGTTGAAGGTATTATTGATTTGGTTTACATTATTTCGTATATCGGATAATTCGATAATATGGAATAATTTTGAACAAGCTTCTATTATTCTGGTTTTACCTTGTTGGAGAGCTAGTACGCCTTTTCCGTTACTGAGGTCGAAGTGTTCTATCGTTTGACCTTGAGCATCCAGGAGTATCCTGCAATAAGATGTTGTCTTTATTGATGTGTTTGTTACAATTTCGTATTTTACGTTTGTGAACTCTTCGTTTATTAGTATCTACGGTTACTGCATTATTTTTTTCAACTACATGTTTTATGTATTTTGGAACTAACTTGTCCCTAGTTGTAGTTTTTTCAAATATCTTTTTGTTTTCGAAAAATTGTCTTGGCTCATCACGTTCAGTGTTGAGTGCTTTAATATTTTTTGTTTTATTTCGTAATTGAAGTTGTGCAATATATTTTGCGACTTGTTGATATTTTTTACGAATTGTTTCTAGAAATTCGTCCGATTGTTCTGGCAAATTTTCTGGAATATTTTTTATAATTATATGCCCTTTGTGTAATTCGAATGGTGTGAGATTTGTTGCACTATGAATTGAATTATTATATGCAAAAGTTGCTTCATCCATTAGCTCGTATATTGGCTTATCTTTATTTTCGCTATGAATTATCCTTACTAACTCCGTTAAGGTGTTATGGACTCGCTCTGTAGGACTGTTTCCTGTAGATGACTTAGCTGTGGTTGTATGCAATTCTATATTGTGCATACTCATAAAATTATTGAATATTTCTGAGTTGAATTCCGTGGCTGAATCTATTGTGATTTGCTTTGGGATTCCTTCTCGAGAGAAAAATTGTTTAAACATTCTGATTATGGTTTGAGATTTCCGATTAGGCAATTCGAAAATGGAGATAAATTTGGAAAATTTATCCATAATCGTAAGGAATGTTTTAGATCTCAACACGAAGGTATCGCAATGGAGTATTTCCATTGGTCCGTTTGGTGTTGGCGAAATTTGAAATTTGAGATTAATAGGTTTGCGCTCATATTTGTTGAGTTTACAAACATCGCAATTGTTCACAAATCTAGTGATTTTTTGCTTTAGATTAGGGAAAAAATAAAACTTTTTTATTTTTTCAAAATTCTCGATTATACCTCTATAATATGGTATATGAGTTTTTTTGATTATTTCTTGCTGTTTGTCATGATCTGTGATATCTTCTAGTGAGATTTTAGATCTGACTATTTTTAAATTTGGATTTTGTTTGAAATAATCGTTGAATATTTTAATTGTTTCATCATCAGTTTTAATTGCTGAGATGGTATTATTAATATATTTCTCCGCTAAATACTTAATATCTTCAGGTGTATATTTATTTTTCCTGATAGTACTCGTATATTGTTTGTATTTGCTGAATTTTATTTTAAATCTTTCATTTATCGTTTCGAAATCCTCGTCGACTAGAATTTTGATTTGACGTTTGAAGTTATTTATTGGTGTTAATATCTCAGGGATATTAACTGTTTTATCCATGGGTTCGCTAATATCCAGAGTTTCAAAATTTTCCATGAGTTGTAACATGTTAATTTCGTGTGGTTTGTTTTTATTGTCTTTGCTGACTTGGGTACCTAGTGAATTTTCTACGGGTTTAGAATATTCATTTGAATTTATTTGTTTTATCGAATCTATTGTTTCGGGATATTTGAATTTTTTATTTGCTAAACATTTGTTAATTTCTATACGAGATAGAGCATCTGCGTTGGTATTCGAGGTTCCTTTCTTGTACAGGATTTCATAGTCGTACTCCTCGAGCCGAAGTCTCCATCTGACGATTTTGCTCGTCGGATCCTTGGCGTTAAAAAACCATACCAACGGTTTGTGATCTGTAACTATCTTAAATTTTCTTCCATATAAATATGGCCGAAAATATTTTACACCCCAAACTATGACTAGGAGTTCTTTCTCGATAGTCGCATAGTTTGTCTCGGTTTTTGATAGTGTACGCGATGCATATGCTATAGGTAAATCTTTACCTATTTCACCTTGGCTAAGGATTGCTCCTATGGCGAAGTTGCTTGCATCGGTTGTTAACGTAAAAGGAATTTCGAAGTCAGGGTATTTTAAAATTGGTTCATTCGTTAGTAATGTTTTACATTGTTCGAAACAATTTTTGCAATTGTCGTCAATTAAAATTTTTGATTTTTCCGTTAGACAACTTGTTAGTGGCTTGGTTATTTTTGCGAAATCCTTGATGAATTTTCGGTAGTAACCAATTAAGCCAAGAAATGATTTTATTTCTTTTTGGGTCTTAGGTAGATTAATATTTTTTATAGCTTCAATTTTTGATGGATTTGGCTTGACGCCTTCGGGTGTAATTATGTGCCCGAGAAATCCAATCTGTTTTTGACAAAAGTTCGTTTTGTCTAGTTGTATTTTTAAATTTGCGTTGCGCAATTTTATAAATACTTTTTGAAGGTCTATAATGTGTTCCTGTAAACTAGTGGAAAACACGATAATATCATCCATGTAGCACGGAACGTGGTTACCTTGTAATTCTCCAAGGATATTGTCCATGATTCGTTGAAAAGTGCTCGGAGCATTCTTCAAACCGAAGGGCATTGAGACGCCACTTTTTATTACCCTGGGAATCGCTCTTCTTTGGAACTAACCATATTGGGCTACTCCAAGGTGAATATGAAGGACGTATTATTCCATTTGATAGTAGTTTGTTGATTTCGTTTTTTATTTCACTTTTTTGGTGTTCAGGATGTCGATATTGTTTGACATGTACTGGTTTTTCATTATTAAGATCAATTTTATGCTTGACATTATGTGTGAATGTTAACTTATTTTTATCGTCGTGAAAAGTATCTTCGAACTTATTACAAAGTTTTACGATTTCTTTTTTTTCTTCCCTATTTAGATTAGCTAGATCTAGTTTAGATTCAATATTTTTGATGGATTTTTGTTCCTGGGATGTATGAAAATTGATTTCATGATATTGATTCAGTTCTTCGACAATTATTGGTTGAATTAAGAAAATTTCTTTACTGTTATTTGATTGATTGATTATTTCTACGTATGCCAAGTGTGGTGAATGAGTTTTGTAAATCACTTCTTGGATGTAAACTCCTTCTTGTATTTTTATTGGTTTAATGTAGAATTCACCGTTTTTTATTGAAACTGGTGCTCTTATTATTACTTTTTCCAGAGCGTTTAAGAAGAATGGTTTGATACATGACTGTATTTTGTCGTGTAATTTTAGTGAGAAATTGGGGCTTTTTAATTGCATTGTTTCTAATAAAACGTTAGCGTTAAGCTTTGTTAAGTTTTCGTAGCCTATTAGACCATCATAAAATTTATGAAATTTTAGTATAAATAATTCTATAGGGTGGTTGAATTCGTTAAATTTTATGATTGTTTTTTCATTAACAGTGGTAGAGTTGAACAAACTGGTTATATTTAAATTAGTTGGTGTTCGAAAGTTTTTGTCTACGACATCAGGGCTGATGTACGATTTATCGGCCCCCGTGTCGATAAGAAATTTTAGGATTTTTTTGTCGATTGACAGAGTTATAAATGGTAGTTTAGATATGTTTTCTATATTGAATATAGTAGATTTTCCAAGGCTATTAATTAAAAATCTCATCATTGATTTCCGTCTCAATGTTAAAATGTTCGGTTTTAATTTCTCTTTTGGTTTGGGTATTATCATTAGTTTCCGGCGATTTGTTGTTCATGTAATTATTTTGAAATTTCTTAATATTAGGAGTATAGTTTGGTTTATAGTTAGGGCTGTAATTTTTGTTGTTACTTGATTTTTGATTGTTGGTATTATTATTTTCCGTAGTTTTATAAGATTCTTGTTTGATTTTGTTGTTGTTATTATACGAGTAATTACTACTTGTTGATTGGTTGTTATATTTTAATTTGTTAATGTTTTGCTCCTTAGTAATAAATTCAAGTGCTTCTATGAGATTTTTAGGTTGCATAGATCTAATTCTGCCTCCTAGAGGTTCTTTTAGACCTGCGGTAAAAATTGTTAAACCAACTTGATTGTATTGTTTAATTTGATGAGCGATAATTTCTTGATTATCGTTGTGAAGCTTGACTTGATTAATTAGTAAGGTCAACAGATTTTGGATTTTATCGAACAAATTTTGAGGTGATAAATTATTTTTGACGAGACTGTATAGTTCAAACTGTAAGTTTGATTCGTCTCTGCTATCAGCATATTTATTCACTAAATGTTCTTTTATCTCTTTCCAATTTGTTGTATTTACATTATGTGTTATTAAAGAATTACTAGCTATGCCTATAATTTTACTTCTAATATTAGATACTATGATTTTATAATGTTTCGAATTTTTGTCTAAATTTCGGCAAATTTGAATCGTATTATCTACAGAATCTAGGAATCGTACTTACTAAGTCTGTTTTACTTCCATCGTAGGGTAAAATATTCTTAGTAATTTTATCTACGCCGAAAATTTCTAAAATTTCTTTAATATTTGCCATTTTTAATTTTTGAAGGTTTTTATTTTGTATTTGCTCTAACTTAATTTTTTCTAATAATCCTGATAGTTTATTTGAATCGCTTTCAAATTGTTCTTTAATTTTGGTCGAGTCGTTTTGTTTTGAATTTTGTCCCATAAAAAATATTTAGTGATAACCCGCTCACTTATTTTGGATCGCGTTGTCAAAGAATTTGATAAGATTTCGCGATACGATCTATATTTCTATAGTCGTTTGCACTTTATCTATAGAGTTTTATACGGATAAATTGCGATTTTTCGTTTTAGTAAATTTCATACGTATACTTTAAAAGATTTTTACAAGTTCTAAATCTTGGGTTCAATAACTTTTCCACAATTGTTAGTATAGTATAGGGAAAAAGGATTAATTATATGAATAATAAAAAAAAATGATTTACCTTATAGCCAAAATGAGCAAGATTTTCATTTTCACCGAATTTAATTGAAATTTTTTTTTTTTTTTTTTGAGTTTTGTAACACTTTTTGTCCGAAAAGTTTGTCTTTTTTTTTCACAATAAATTTAATTTCTTAATTACTTTTTATCGATTTAATCACACTAAATTTAATTTTTTAAGTTAGTTATATGTTTCGAGTTGTTGTGTCGCGGGATATATAACACATTATTTTTTTTGTAGATTACAATGAACTTTATTTTTAAGTAAATTTAGCACAATTTTGTGGACTACTTGCTTACGCTAGTACAATTTAAAAATTATGAACACGTTGTTTAGTAAGCGAACGGTATTTATGGAAGTTCGAATTACAGACAACGACAATTTTATTATGATTATTTTTTATAATTTTATTTTGCTTATTCTACTTTATTATTTTTTGTAATTTTATTTTGCTTATTCTATTTTTGTAACCGATGCCTATGTTTCCATCGATGTGGTTCTTCGTAGCTGTGGGGCAATGACACATAACTAGTTTTATTAACATTATGGATTACATTCTCAGAATTTTGATCAATTTGGAATGTATCAGATAACAATTTTACATCAACATTGGATGTGTTATTTATATTAGATGAAACACATTTGAATGCGTGACGAGGTAAATCACTTAAAGTCTATAACTCTCGATTACACTGACTATTATGTGATGTAGTTTGAGAGATACATAAAAAATGTATATGACAAACGTAACAGAAGCTATTCATCTTAACACTTAACCGACGGGTTGTTTTTCTCTATCTTTCTCAGTTTCCGGACATATTAAATTAAATAAATTATAATTTAAATAATTATAATATAATAATTATAATTATACTTTAAATAATTGTAACATAATAAATTAAATTAAAACGTTTTTTAAAATAATATATTTTTTTATATTGTAGTTACCAGTAAATTCTAAAATATTTTCAGCACACAATTCAAAATAGACAGTTGTTATGTATTTCGTATACTGGGTTCATTTATTAAATAGAGAACTATGATTCTACGGAAAACGTATTTCAAAATCGTACAAAATCTGAAATAAGAAATAAAAATTATTAAACTGGAAAAATACAGCTTAGCAAGATCTTACGAGTTCTGGATTGAAAATGAAAAATGGGAATGCAGCATTAACATCAAAATCTTTGTTAAATAAATTCTTCGGCAGAAAGAAGTTTTGCTGTTCTTGCGAGCCTTTGTTAAATTTGTGCCTCTTGTTCTATCGCTAAGGAATTTTTAAAAAACTCTTTGTCATCTGCTTCTAGATCAGATTGCACTTCGTCGTCTAATTCTGGATTAGACGATGAAATTTTTGGCAGCTTGGAAGAATACGATGCGTCATGTTTGTGACGTTTAATATTGATATTTTTTATTTTATTTACCAAATAGCCACAATTTTGGTCTGGATTATAAAATAAATCCTTAAAAAAAGGGAAATTTTCTTATGAAATGTGTATATTAAATTTAATTTTAAAAAAAATGCACTTACAATTTGATGTTTTATAAATAGGGAATAAACCGATAAACTCGAATGGTAATTTCTATACGAATTTCATAAAAAATTTGTTGCTGCTGTCACTAATGCACGACGGAAAGAATCTTTTAAAGTGCCAGTCTTGTCAAATTCGTTCAAAATATTCGCTTGTTCAGCGTTTTGGATCTAGCTATTTAGTGCGAGCTTACGACCATTTTCTGATGAAAAATTTTCAGCAGATTCAATATATTTTATATGAAAAACATAAGAATTATGTTTGGAAGGGGAAATTTGTTTACAAAATAGACTAAGTCGATTGGTTGCCTGTTGAATATTTTTCATCAGAAAATGGTCGTAAACTCGGCATTAGAGGCTTGAGTATAAAACAATGAACTATTTTTAATACAACCATCAAAATATATAGTAGGAGTATAGACTTGATCATTTATTAAAGTTTTCTACCGATACCATGCTCTACTTCTTTTCAGAGAACCACAAATTTCTTTTTCGGGTTGTTCTGTGTTATCAACTAGAACAGGATGTATTTCTAGGGGAAAAAAGCACAATTTTCATATTGTTTCCCAATTTGAATTAAATGTTCAGTTGGTATTGCAATACCGTCTTTATCTTTAAGTATAAATAAATTACATTCTTCGGATGGTGGTAACACTAGAGTGAAATACTATATAATATACCATATAAACCAACAAAAACGGAATGTAAAATTGCATCAAATCTTACCTGCGACATAATAATCTCCGTAGAATTTAATTCATTTATATTATCACTTGTATGCTTTTCTAATTTAATATATTTCGTGATATTTTTATCCAACCACTTAACTTTTAAAAATACTTCCATTGTGAAAATGTATAGTACCGTTACTTGCATGTATTTTCAATATATTGCATTACTATTTGCATTACATTTGTATTACATTTTTATTTACTTGAACTAAATTTTAATCTATTTATATTAAATATAAATTTACGGTACTTATTTTAAATACATTTTTTAATATTTGCCTGTATTAAAAAATAACAGTTAAATAATGAAAAATAGGTAGATATACTATTTTGTATTTTAATTTAATACAATTTGAATTATGAATTTAATTCGGGAGGTTAAAATTAAATACCGCTGTATTCATTTTTATATTTAACATTTTAATTATTATTAATATTATTAGATCACACAAAATTATCAAAATAACTATCAAAATAAATATGTATTATGTATTATGTATATGTTTAATGTATTGTATCTAATAACAGCCTAATGTTAAAAAATGTCCCAAAATTGTTGACCGTGAACATAATAATAAAGCACAATGTCACCAAAATTGTAACAAAAAACAAAAACAGGATAACATCTAGTTACGGCTTCCCTAGATCCTTCTGATGCTTCCCATTCTGCATTGATAGATCGAACACCAATTCTGATAAATTAACATTGAGAGAATTTTCATTGAACTACAAAATTATGATTAGCAAGTATTCAATTAAGAAATTTATTTAAACAAGGAATATATTTAAATAGTAGAAAATTAAAAAAAAAAAAAAAAAAAAAATCAGAAGCCAACCTTAATTATTAAAAAACGAGGACCGTAGTCACCGAACTAAAGATAAAACGATGGAGGTTTATATTTAGACAACGTGTCACCAGCCGACTGCTATTCTATGAAAATTTTGAAGTTAATCTGGTTAAATTGGGTTTAGTGACGGTACAAGTGGCGATTTGCGATAGAAGTTATAAAATCTAGACATCTCAAATAATTGCAAATTAACTTTGTGATTGTATTTATAAAAAAAAAATAGTCCCAGTGTGTTTTAATTTATAAATCTTACAAATATTGAACTACAAAATGAGTCCAGCAATATTTCAGCAAATCGCCTCCAACTGATTTGTGGTGGATTAGTTAAACTTATTTCACTAATCGTGCTTATGTAAACCCAGGTTTGTCTAGCGTATTCGCTTCACAGAAACCTCGGCCATCCAACCAAGACTTTGTTTAGAAATTATGTCTTGTGTTAACTGTTTTTCATACAGTACAAATAAAACTACTAATTATTAATTACTATTCAAGTTATTTAATTTTTAATTTACTTTGGATTTTTTTAGGCTGTTATTGTTCAATGCGCTCCAGATTTAATTTATGTTAATATTAAAGGATTGGAGGCTGGTACAATTTGATCTTTAATTGAATAATAATGAATAGACTTGAAGTGTATTGTCTTTGTAATACTAATTACTGTCGGTGTTTGTAACTAGCCCAATTATATCATAGCTAACGAACATTTTTAGACCTAGCTTCTATTTAATGGTTGTCCTTTTTACTTTCTTTTACGTAAGTAAAATAAAGTATAGAAATCATGAAAATTTTTGGCCATGAGGTTTTTAGAGATTTATCTGTTTTGAGGTTCCCTGAGTCCAAAAATGTGGGTTTCGAAATGGTGTCTGTCTTTCTGTATCCTCTCTACAGCCCTTTCTTACTAAAACATTTAGCAGAACCATTCAGACAGAACCATAGAGATATATTGGTTAAATAACTTGAGTAAGACGGTAATTATTGTGTTCACAGTTTATTCTAGAGGTTTTGGTATATGGCCATATATAAAATGCCGTAACTGGAAGCTATTCCAATATTAACAAATACCTCCCTTATTGTTGAAGATTATCAAGGATATATAACTTTGTTTGATGGCATATCGTTTCCAACAAAAATTGGTTAAATAATAAAATCTGTGGATCTGATCCTAGCAATTTTGCCAATTACCCTTATATAAAATGCAATGACTAGAAGTTATCACACCAAAAATTTCAAAATTAACTCCATTATTTTTGCGTACCACAAAAAACCATTATACTAAACGAATAAATTAGTTTGCCTGCAATTATAAGTAAAAAATGTAAGCCAAAAATATATTTTTGATTGAGTTCTTTTTCTTACTATTTACCATATGTGATGTTACCATTCCTTCCCTATCTTACCAAAATAAATATTTCTTTTACATATAAAAATTCGAAATAATTTCTACACCAACTAAAATTATTATAAACATGAAACACAATCAAAATTTTGTGAGGTTATGTAACCGAGAATTTTTAAATTACTCATCTCACACGAATCCTTTCTACAATAATTACACAATAACAAATTTTATTAGATCATGATGAATTTTTTTTCTAAGTCCTTCTGATTTATTTTTATACACACAAAGCATTAAAATAGAATGAAAACCATTGTGTGTAACAAAAATATGTCCATGTTTGTATCGTAAAGAGTATATGGGAGAAGTTTTGTTTCACTATTCGCAGACTAGAGGAAAATAGACATCGAAGCTTTTATTTGTGGTTTGTGTTTGGTTCACCCGAAAGATGAAAATCACAAAATACCGCAGACATAAAGATGGGTTGTTTTATGCTTTTACCAAATATAATTGTTCGGAAAGGGAAAAAATAATTTAATGTTCTATGTATTTATTAAGAATTATATAAAATTGAAATTCTGGTTACATATCACGTTAGTATGGTACTTACATATATTGGTGATAGGTGAGCTCTTTATAGGATTTTAATCAAATTGAAAAATTTAATTTTTCATGAAAATATAAAATTAAATTCCCTCTTACGGTAATCATTCACAATATACGTATATACTTAATGTTCTTATTGATTTTATTGGTATGAAATACTTTCTAAATAAAACAAAATTTAACTATTTGCTTAACTTAGGTATTAAAAACAAAATGTTTTGGCATCTTTTCGCTCTTTAGGGACACCTTAAGGAAGAATTTGAATTAAATAATTGATCGTACTTACCTAAGGAGTTTTGACAATCTAGAACACATTAGTTAAACAGTATTTGTCACGTTTTGCAAACAAAATTGGACAGTATTTTTAATTTAAATTCAAGCTTTTTTATTTTACTCGGACATTTTGTCAAATAAATTTACACGATACGAATTTGACGTTTAAAGTAATTTAGTTGCTAAAGCTAAATGAGATGGCTGAGAATAAACTTTTCTTATTCCTCATCACCAGGACAGCGATTTTGGTCGCATAATGAGGATTGTCTATGACACGTACACATAATAAGAGTGATAAAATGATACGAATAAGAGGGACAACATGGTACAAATAAGAGAAATAAGCTCAGAAAAAAACGACAACACTTTAATATGTTCTTATGCAGTCGCACACATAACTGAGGAAGAACAAGAAATTCCAAAATAAAAATATTGATACGTTTTTGCCTTGTCAATCAAGGTCCACTGGATTGTGAATAAAACAAAATCAATTCAATTTATGACAAGAACATCCTTTTTAATCTTCACACTATCGCTTACCAAATACTAATGATTCCAATTCAATCTCGTTCGCCTTTTTATATACACAAACCAAACTTCTAGAAAGTTCATGACTTTTCCAGTAAGAATAGTGTAAAAAGAGTTAGAACAGTTTAATCATGGAAAATTCCATTTTAGTACAGTAAAATATTTAGCTATTAATTTAACTTGTTCTATTACACCCTAGGTGTCACCGTAACAATATTACGAAATACGAATGTGACCTACAAAGAATGAATAAATTAAAAACTATTTATTTATGTTTACGAATCTCTGTTGCACGAATGAGCGACAGAAAAAATAGAATGTATCCTGGTTTTGAAAGATAAATTTTTTTTTTTAATTTTGATGAAGGAAAATTTTAATTTTGAAACGGGATTTTATAGTACACCCGTAAAATAAAAATAAAAATCGGGCTTTCTGGGATTTAAAAAATCAGGATTAACAAAACACAACAGGATTTTGACAAATCGGGATTTTGAAAATCAGGATTTCGTTACATACCCAAAATATAATATACACAGAAGAAAACCTACGAATAAACATTTTTCATTTTTTTGAATTTGTGTTTTTACAAAAACAACAATTTAAAATTACTCATTTTGTGACGGTGGCACCTAGGGTGTAATAGAATAAGTTATATTAACAGCTCAATGTTTTACTGTACTAAAATGGGATTTTCCATGATAAAACTGTTCTAAATGTTTCTACACTATTCTTACTGGAAAAGTCATAAATTTTGTAGAAGTTTGGTTAGTGTATATAAAAAGATGAGCGAAGTCGAATTGAATTATTAGTATTTGGTTAGCGATAGTGTGAAGATTAAAAAGGAATTAAAAAATGATTTAAAAAGTGTTTTAGTGCGAAATAAAATGTAAAAGTGATCAGTAAAATTGTGCAAATATTAAAATAAAGTGATTTTGTGAATTTTTGTTAATAAATTGTGTTGTAATGATTGTTGTGTGAAATAAATAAATTCGTTGGTAATAAATTGATTTTTTTGTTTTATGCACAATCCAGTGATACGAACCTTGGTTGACAAGGCAGAAACGTAACAATATTCAATACGATCTTCATACTATCATGCATATTGATGTGTATTGATGTAGATGTCATTTTAGGTTTTACCGCGAGACTCCTAAAAGTTGTTCTAGAATTGTTTGTACAATTCCAACGTGTTTAGCGAGCAAACGGTATAATCCTAAACGGAAGTTTTATAAATTCCGCGGTCGTGAAAATTCCTTATTTGAAATATGGTTGTTAAAATATGGAATAGAACATCCACAAAAAAAAATAATTTGATTTAAAATAATACAAAATTTACCTTACAAAGAGTTCCCATGATGAAGTCCCGCTAAAATACAAATACATTAAAACCTATTCAAAGCGTGGAATAATTCCAAATAGAAAGGATTTGAAATTTGAAGAGTTGTATAACATGCCAACCAGCTCATCTTATGTTTTCTGTGGAGGAATGATATCTCTACTTTTTATTAGTAGATATACTGTGAATAGATGGCTTTTTATTTTACTGTTTCGAAAAGTCTTACATATTGGGATTGCTGTCAAAAATAATATACTTGTCTATAAAAAAAAGCCGAAAAATCATTTTCATATATACAGACAAATAAAAAACTTTAGAGAGTACGTTGGAACGGTTCCTTAGTAAAAATAGCACTTCGCGAATTGAAAATATACGAAATGGAGATGAATGATTATTGAGCAATGCCGTCTAGCTACAAAATTTTTTTAAACCGCTGAAGATAACTTTAAATACCCAAAGCTGTAGCAACTTCAGTATTATTGTTAGCAAATTAAAAAGAACAGACAACTGACTATTATTGACCATAGACGTTAAAACTTCTAAAAGAAAAATTAGCAATTAGAAAAAATAAAGATGTTGCCTCGTTAGTAAAATTTGTCCAAGATCCAAAGTTGGGGACGTGGGGAATTATGGATGATGCATTTGGAATGAGCTCAAAATCCGAAATGGTCGGTTTATGGTAGGACTGTTTTAAGCAAACAAAGAAATAGACTTCAGTCAACAGAAGAGCTGAACGTACATAGTGTATCTACAGAATTAAATTAAAATATTGCACTGTGTAAGTAGTGTAGAAGCCATGAATTTTTAATTCAATTCAAAAATTGAGCTACTGGTGTTAGTTGGTGTTCAGATCAGTCAAAAAGATAATAAAAGCGCCATACCACCGCACTATCTTATCAAGATTCTTGAGAATAATAAAAATTTGAACGCCTAGGTTAAGCGGTCAAATAAGCCGATTAATTGGAATAATGATTTTGAGCAAAACTAATTAAACTAAAGCTTACATTGAAAATAGTAATTTGGTTGAACAATTTAGTTTAGACTTAGCGACTATGTCTTGGTCATGCTTATCGTGTACTAGCAACACGCCCTAAGTCCTTTGGCTTAGGCGACCTTTGGCTTAGCAAAACCTGTTCTTTTGAATCTGTTCTGTATGGATTTTTAGTTTATGAAATTGAGCTACTGTTATTACTGTTAATAATTTAAAAACTCTTAAGACGGGTTTAAACATTTTAATATTCAATACAAAATTAAGCAGCCAGTAATTAAATGAGCTATAATTATTAAAAATTTAATTAAGAAAAATTCCTTGGTAAAAATAGAATTTAGTTTGGTGTCGAAGATTTCAAAATATAAAACATAACAACATATTTATAAAATGAGCAACTTGTAAAAAACGCATCACTTAGTTACTTGCTCTAAATAATCAGTAATTTAAAACAAATCAACTTTAAATTAGAGTGATTTAAATAAGTCAATGTTCATTTTCAACAGTTTGGTGTTATGTACTTTGAACGTTGCAGATTTCCGTTTAAGCCACTTATAAAAAATTTGGCAGTACTAAAATGTGTTATTTTCGATGGTTGATGCTCTTTGGTTTAATTTTAATACGTAACCTAAAAGTTGTTCAACACAAATAATTTTGTGTTCAACTTTGATTTGAGCAAGACTAATTAAGCCAAAGATTGCATACCTTTTTTTAAGCAATTTTGGAGACTGAGCAATTAATTTTAGCCTCTAAAAATAGTGTGCTAAATAGGTAATCATAGTTGTTAAACAAATTCAATTCAAAGGTCGTTTAACCTCAATAAATGTTTCACACACAATAGTTGAGCAACCATCGAAAGTAAATTTCTGATAAAAGTACAGCTTGGTTTACTTTCCTTGACTTAATTATACTTAGTACAATTAAAGTTTAAAAAAATTGAGCTACTTTGAATTAATAATTGCTTACCATTCAGAACGAATTTACTACTGACTCGGGTATTGCTTAATCCTTGGGCAAAACAAATTAGGATCAAATAGTTGAAACAGTTTTAAAAAATTACCTTAAAAATAGGGCACTAATTGGACAGTTTAAACTTTTTTCTAAACAATTATTTTTATTTAAAGTTTGGTGAAGATTTGGTGCATGAGTATTCCATACTTTTCAGTCTGTTAAAATAATTGAGCAACTATTTTTCTTGATGTAGCCATTTTAAATATAAAAATATGTATATATCAAGATTAATAAAAATGAGCACTTAGATGCATAATTGTCTTTGTTGCCCATTAAATAGCGACAAATATAACTTAAATATCAAAACTTCTGTTGAAACAATCTAAAGGTAACCAGCCTTGGTTATTTCTGCTCAAGGTGGTGGTTTACAAAGTAGTAGGAGCTAAATTACTAACTAATTTAGTATCAAGACCTACTTTTTAACCTCTCCAGATTTCCAATTCTGGCTCCGTGACAAATGAGAATAAGAAAGTATTCGATTTTTATTTCGACTATTCGATGGCGCAGATCTGGCAAAAGGAAAAATAAGGTGTTAAGTTTTAGCCAAAACTGGAAAGACAACCAAATTTAAAAACGACCCGCTATACTATCAAGCCGACATTTACCGAATATTAGAGGATTTTTCCATTAGCGGGTGGGTGGGCTCCTAACGAAAATTAAATCGTCGTTGGGCGCATTCAGCTCCACCAACTGTTGGAAATATGTTGAGTAAAATCAACGCTGATAGTTTAAATTTCATTTTTTCTTCCGGAAGATTTCCTATGATGAGCGAACGAATCCGCCGATTGAGTGGTTAATTTGTTTTCCTTTCCATTTCTCGACGTAAAATTTAAAATTGTTTGAATTTTTAAATCGCATGTATTATTAGGTATTGGTTAGAAACCTTACCTTGTCCCGAATACCGAGAAATCCCGGGATTGACAAAATTACAATCCCGTTTCCCGAGAATGTAAAAGGTACGGGAACGGTTACGAATGTATCAACAATTATATTTCAAAGCACTGAAAAATGTCAAATTCATTCACGTAACATCTTATTAAGAAATTTAAAAAAAAACTTTATTGTTAGAAAAAGAAAATGAAAAGTTGAAATCTAATGCGGGCCTCAGATGATCAATATAATATTGCCAATATAATATTGTCAATGTTGAAAAAAATTATCGACAAACAGCAATTGTCTCAGACGATCTATACTATTGGCAATACACTTAACTGTCAAAAATAAATAATATTTATTTCCAGGTTAATACTCCACTTTCAACCATTTTAGATAAAAGTAAAGCTTGTGTAGCTATTATTTTGACTTTGTCAATGAAAAAAATCAATCAGTACGAAACCAAACTACCGAAAGAGCTTAAGGAAAACGCTCATTTTAAAGGGTTATATACTTTAATCCCTGTGGTAAAATCATGGGGTGGTGGGATGATGTTTCTATTTTTTATTAGTAGATACACTGTGAGTAGAAGGCTCTTTAATTGTCTCGAAAAGTTTTATGTATCGGGATTGCTGTCAAAAATAATATATTTGTCTACAAAAAAAGCCCAAAAATCATATTCTTACATACAGACAAATAAAAAACTTCTAAATTTAGAGAATACGTTGGAACGGTTCCTTAGTAAAAATAGCACTTCGCGAACTGAAAATATACGAAATGGAGGTGAATTAAGCAATGCCGTCGAGCTACAAAATATTATTAAACCGCGTTAATAAAATTTGTCCAAGATCCGTAGATGATGAATTTGAAATGAGCTCAAAATCCGAAACGGCCGATTTATGGTAGGACCGTTTTAAGCAAACAAAGAAATAGACTTCAATCAACAGAAGAGCTGAACATACATAGTATATCTAGAGAATTAAACCAAACTATTGCATTGTGTATATAGAAGCCATGAATTTTTAATTTCAAAAATTGAGCTAGTACTTTTATAAGACCCCATTAAAAATCGGTGTTCAGATCATTCAAAAAGATAATAAAAGCGCAATAGCACCGCACTACCATATCAAGATTTTTGAGAGAAATAAAAATTTGAACTCCTGGGTTAAGCGGTCAAATGCCAACCTGTTCTTTTGGATCTATTCTGTATGGATTTTTAGTTTATGAAATTGTACAACTGTTATTACTGTTAATAATTTAAAAACTCTTAAGACGGGTTTAAACATTTTAATATTCAATACAAAATTAAGCAGCGAGTAATAAAATGAGCTATAATTATTAAAAATTTAATTAAGAAAAATTCCTTAGTAAAAATAGAAGTTTGTTTGGTGTCGAAGATTTCAAAATATAAAACATATTTATAAAATGAGCAACTTGTAAAAAATTCATCACTTAGTTACTTGCTCTAAATAATCAGTAATTTAAAACAAATCAACTTTAAATTAGAGTGATTTAAATAAGTCATTGTTCATTTTCAACAGTTCGGTGTTACGTACTTTGAACGTTGCATATTTCCGTTTAAGCAAAGGGATTAAAAAGAACCAAAACGCATGTGCCGCCTATTAAAAATGGGGAAGGAACCTGGGCCAAAAGCGACAAGCAAAAAGCTATTTTATTTGCAGCTCACTTGGAAGACACCTTTCAACCGTTACCTAGGCAAACAGCAGATGAAAACATAATAACAATTAGCAAAATTGATGAATATAATATTCGATGTGTAACATTACAGGAATTAAAAAATGAGATGAAGTGTAATTTGAACGCAAAAAAAGCTCCTGCATATGATTTAATTACTGGACAAGTCGTAAAAGCCATTCCCGAGAAGGGACTACGAAAATTGGTTCAAATTATCAATGCTGTCTTCAGACTAAAATATGTCCCACGGCAATGGAAGGTTGCTGAAGTAATTATGATCCCCAAACCAGGCAAACCAGCGAACGATAAAAAGTCGTACAGACCGATTTCACTACTTCCTGTAATTTCAAAATTATTTGAAAAATTACTGCTCAAGAGACTCAAGCCAATAATAGAAGAGAGAAATTTGATTCCACCACACCAATTTGGATTTAGAGAAAATCACTCTACGATAGAACAAGTTCACAGAATAACGGATATAATCGAAGACTCACTTGAGAATAAGAAGATATGCTCCAGCATCTTCTTAGATGTAGCACAGGCTTTCGACAAAGTTTGGCACCAAGGACTTGAATTTAAATTGCATCGAGATCTACCTAAGCAATTCTATCAAATTCTTAAATCTTATATCGCAGACCGACATTTCCGTGTAAAATATAACCAAGAGTACTCTGAACTAAAGAGGATATCAGCAGGCATACCACAGGGTAGCGTACTGGGTCCTATATTGTACATCCTGTACACCAGAGATATGCCAAATACAGAAGGTGCCACCATAGCAACATTTGCAGACGATACAGCTATTCTGGCGACTGGAAAGTGTATATCAGAAGCAACGACCAAACTTCAAAAAGCAACCGACACAGTGAGTAGTTGGACAAAGAAATGGCGCATTAGCCTAAACGAAGCAAAATCGGTTCACGTAAACTTCACAAACCAGAAAGTTAACTGGATTCCAGTGAAACTTAATTCAAGGCCGGTTCCAAATGCAAATACAGCCAAATACCTCGGCATGACTCTCGATTGCAAGCTTAGATGGAAAGAGCATGTTAAAAAGAAAAAAGAAGAATTGAACATTAAATATAGGAAAATGTATTGGCTAATAGGTAGAAACTCTGAGCTTACAATACATAACAAATTGCTATTATATCAGCAAATACTTAAACCAGTATGGACCTACGGTATTCAACTTTGGGGTTGTACCAAGAAGACAAATGTACAAATGATTCAAGGTTTTCAAAACAAAGTGCTGCGTGGCATTGTAAACGCACCATGGTACATTAGAAATGATAACCTCCATAGGGACTTAAACATGGAATACTATGTATATGTAAGTGAAGAAATACAAAATCATGCGAAGAGACACATTCAGCGGATATCTCGGCACCAAAATGCAGACATACGAAGTTTGTTGGATACCACCAATGCAGTAAGAAGATTTCAAAGGCAGAAACCTTTGGAATTGGGCAGTTGTATTTAAGTAGGATAGAGAAAAATAATTACTATGTAAATTCAAACGGGAGTAACCATAGGGCTACTGCCCGTCAAATGTGAATCTTCATTTAAGAAAGATAAATTACTAAATGATTTGTAAATCAGTTTTAATATTAAATAAAGGGAAAAAAAACTTATCTACTTGCTCTAAATAATCAATAATTTAAAACAAATCAACTTTAAATTAGAGTGATTTAAATAAGTCATTGTTCATTTTCAACAGTTCGGTGTTACGTACTTTGAACGTTGCAGATTTCCGTTTAAGCTACTTATACAAAATTTGGCACATTTAACACATAAAATGTGTTAATTTTGATGGTTGCTCTATGTAACCTAAAAGTTGTTCAACACAAATAATTTTGTGTTCAACTTTGATTTAAGCAAGACCAATTAAGCCAAAGATTGCATACCTTTTTTTTAGCAATTTTGGAGACTGAGCAATAAATTTTAGCCTCTAAAATTAGTGTGCTAAATAGGTAATCATAGCTCTTAAACAAATTCAAGTCAAAGGTCGTTTAACCTCAATAAATGTTTTACTCACAATAATTGAGCAGCCATTGAAAGTAAATTTCTGATAAAAGTAGAGCTTGGTTTACTTTTCTTGACTTAATTGTACTTATGCTGTGTGCCTTAATCGACTAAACTAACTAAACTAAAAAAAAATTGAAGCTTCTGCTATTGTTTCATAGGCGGCAACCGAAAAGTCAATTTACGAGCTTACTTTTCAATGACTTTTCATTTATAGTGTACCATGTGAACATCAAAATCAAAAATAAAAAAAAAGATTTTACTCTTAAATGATGTCTTATAAATCGTTTATTATACGACATAATTCCATGGAAAATTGTAGAATTATATGAAGAATAGAGGTTTTGTGAAAGCTGCAATTTAAAGCAAAACACTTTTGGATATCATAACATAACCTCGTAAATATATTGTGTTGTAAATTACTTTGGTTCGATATTTCCCTTTTTTTCTTGAATTCTGTTTGCTTAAAAGACGTTTATATACATCAGAAGTGTACATATCATGAATAAATTTTTACTTTTTACTTTTTTTTTACAATTTTACGTTGGGTATTTTCCTTGTTTATTGGCGATTAAATTTAGTTTAGTGTAAGTTGAGGCACATACAGAGACTTTTATACTAACGCCATCTATTTAAATATTGCATTAACTAACTCGTCCTACTTTAGTTAGTTAGTTTAGTCGATTAAGGCACACAGCATTAGTACAATTGAAATTACATAAATTGAGTTACTTTGCAAAACTAATTAGGTTAAAATAGTTGAAACAGTTTTAAAAAATTAGCTGAAAAATAGGGTACTAATTGGACAATTTAAATTTTTTTTAAACAATTATTTTTATTTGAAGTTTGGTGAAGATTTGGTGCATGAGTATTTCACACTTTTCAGTCTATTAAAATAATTGATCAACTAATGTTGTTGCCCATTAAATAGCAACAAATATAACTTAAATATTAAAACTTCTGTTCAAACAATCTAAAGGTAACCAGCCTTGGTTATTTTTGTTCAAGGTGGTGGTTTACAAAGCAGTATAATTATTTTTACTAATAACTAATTTAGTATCAAGCCCTACTTTTTAAGGTCTCCAGAACTCCAATTCTGGCTCCGTAACAAATGAGAATAAGAAAGAATTCGATTTTTATTTCGACTATTCGATGGCGCAGATCTGGCAAAAGGAAAAATAAGGTGTTAAGTTTTAGCCAAAACTGGAAAGACAACCAAATTTAAAAACGACCCGCTATACTATCAAGCCAACATTTACCGAATATGAGAGGATTTTTCCATTAGCGGGTGGGTGGGCTCCTAACGAAAATTAAATCGTCGTTGGGCACATTCAGCCCCACCAACTGTTGGAAATATGTTGAGTAAAATCAACGCTGATACTTTAAATTTCGTTTTTTCCTCGGGAAGATTTCCTATGATGAGAGAACGTATCCGCCGATTGAGTGGTTAATTTGTTTTCCTTTCCATTTCTCGACATAAAATTCAAAATTGTTTGAATTTTTAAATCGCATGGATAATTAGGTATTGGTTAGAAACCTTGCCTTGTCCCGAAACGGGCAAGCCCTAAGTATTTATTTCGATATATTGTATTTTATAACAGGTCACACTCTAATCACTACTTTTACATAATACACTAGATATGCAAAAACTATAATAAATTTAACCTTATAATTATATTTGCATAAATGCAATGCTATATGTAGGTAATTGTTCCGTTTTCCTGGTTATTATAACATCAAACTCAAATGTTGACAGCTGTTTGCATTGATAATTTGTCAATAAAGTATCTCAGAAGATCAATTGTAGATATTTATCAATATTAAACATATTTTGGTTTTCATCAAACCATCGCCACAATATTTTGTATATTGACAATCCTTCAATTAGTGTCCTCACATGTTCAATAGACACATATATTGGCAATAGATATTGATCATCTGAGGCCCGCTTAAGACAGTCCTTAATGATTTAATCAATAATCAAGAAGTAAATGAAGGCAGTAAAGGATTCGCTAAATTATTGGTTACTAAGAAATACAAATATTCTAATTGGCCGCCAAAACAAAAATTAATCTCACAAAATTTATTTTTTAAATCTCCTGCATTGTACAATTAGATGAGAGATTTACTGGGGTTTAAACTTCCATCAAAACAAACCGGGGTTTAACGAACAATTTCTTTACAGTTTAAAAGAAAAAATCCAAGAATTATCAAAAACTCAAAGAATTGAAGTTTTAGTGTTTGACGAAGTCATGATTCACCAAGCACTTGAATATGATTCGAGTGTTGATGAAATTGATAGATTTGCTGATTCAGCTGATCATCGCTCCAAAGATTTAGCAAAAAGATTAAAATCGGGTTTAATGTAGGTTGTATTTTAAGTGATCAAGAACCAAATAATCGTCTAGCATTAAAAAGTCTGGGAATGGAAATAGAAAATCCGTTTTTTCTTGTGAATAATAAAAAAATATTTGCCCTATACGATGTTTAACAAAATCCGTTCGCAATAATTGGTTGACCGCAGATTTCGATACTAATGACGGCATTGTTAGTTGGAGAGTATTTACAGAGCTTTATTCTATTGACTCAGCAAATCCTACACGATTATGTCCCAAGCTGACCCCTCAGCATATAAACCCTAAAAAGTTTGAAAAAATCTGTGTTAGTTATGCAACATTAACTAACTTCACATAGTTGATTGATGTATAGAAGACGGAAGTAAGAATGTAGTGGTTGTAAGAATAAAGTCACGTCGTGTAGACATAAAATATAAAATAATGCTTGTCATAAAAACTAAAAAATTAAAATATTATTTTTTACTAACCATCATATAAATAAACATGGTGTCAAGTGTGGGATTTTAAAAGAAAAAGTGTCATTTGAAAGAAAATAAGAAACTTTTTTGACGAATAAATAGATAAAAATAGTTAAAAAAAAAGTAAATAAAATACAAAACATGGCTGAAATTGGGGCGATGCCACCACTTAAATGTGATCAGGAGTGGAAAACTTGGTTGCAAATGTTTACGTTTTATGTAAAAAGTAATAATTACAACAATTTCTGGGATAAAAGATAAAATGCAATTTTGCTAAGATGTATTGGCACAAAATATATCGAAATATTCAACACATTTGGAGTCAATGAGGAAGAGGTAACATTGGAAGTTTTAACGCAACGATTCACCGATCATTTCCAACCTAAAAAAAACATAACGTTGGAACGACAAAAATTATTTACGAGAACACAAAGTGCAGATGAGAATATAGAGGATTATTTAACTTGTATTATTAACATCGCGAAACAATGTGAATTCGGTTAACTGGAAAAGGCAATGATAAAGGATATATTCATCGCTGGATTAAACAAAAACCACGTCAGGGTTAAAGAGTCATTACTACTATATGAAAAGCAGGACGAATTAGATACGAAAACGTTGCTGCAAGTTGCACGAAAAATCAAGATGGCGAGCGGTGAAGTAAAATCAACACCAGATCAGGTATTTGCAATTAATCAGTCAAGGGGCAATAATAATTATAGAAATGTCAGTGGTAAATTTACAAACAATAAACAGAATAATGGACATCTTGATTAGAATAGAGATGTCAGTAAAAATAGTCAACAGTTTAATAAGAAAAATAATTTTAATTTCAATACATCAAATGTCAATAACTTAACAAGAATGTTAGTCAAAATAGAATTGTTGGGAATAGTAACGAGAAACGACCTTGTAGTCGATGCGGACAGTTTCACAAATATATTTGTCCAGTAGCTAATGTAAAGTGTAGATATTGTAAAAAAAGGGTCATTTTGCTAAAAATTGTTTTAAACTAGTAAAAAAGATTAATATAATCGAAACTGACAATTCAAACCAAGATGGCGAACAACAACAAAATAATTATTTTGTTGGTGTTCTTAAAGCACATACGAATAACAATAATATATGGTTAGTAGATTTATTTATTAATGGAATTAAAATAGAGGCTCAAGTTAACACGGGAGCACAAGTTAATATTATATCAGTAGAAAATTTTGATAAATTAAATATTTGTAAATCAATAATTAAATACTCAGATAAAAAAATTTGTACGTTTACTGGTGAACAAATTCAGGTAATAGGATGTTGTGTTTTGGATTGTTTAGTTTATGAAAAGAAAAGTGTAATTCAATTTATTGTGACGCGGGATAATTTCAAACGGTTTTGGGTCTGGAAATAAGCGTTGCATTGGGTTTAGTCGCGAAGGCATTTCAGATCAATAAAGAGCAAGACGTCAGTGAATTGATAATTCGATTTAAACATTTATTTCCGGGGTTAGGTACCCTACCAGTTCAGGCAAAAATAGTTATTGATCCATCAGTCTCACCGGCAATAGAAGCTCCATGAAAAGTTCCTTTTAGCTTATGTGGTCAACTCAAAGAAGAGTTAGATAACATGTGTAAGAATAAGGTAATAGTTCCAGTAACAGAACCTACTCAATGGTGTAATTCGTTAGTTTTAGTTTGCAAATCTCAAGACCCTAGAAATTTAGACCCTAGAAATTTAAACAAAGCTATCTTAAGGTCTCATTATATCCAATTCCTGATATAGAATTTATTCGTAGCAAATTAAATGGTGCGCAAGTTTTCACAACATTAGATGCGTATTCAGGGTTCTGGATGGTTCCATTAGAGGAAGAAAGTTCGAAATTATGCACGTTTAATACTCCTTTTGGTCGTTACCGATTTTTAAAATTACCTTATGGTATATCTTCGGCACCGGAGATTTTTCATCGAATCATGTGCGAGATATTTCAGGATATACCTGGTGTCATAATTTAGATTGACGATATTTTAGTTTATGGTAGAAATACGGAGGAACAGTATAATAATCTTAAATTAGTATTTGAGAAAGCTGCTGCTGTGGGTTTAAGATTTAATAAAGACAAATGTAAATTCGCACAACACGAGGTAACATAAGTTGGTCATACGTTTAGTGCTAGAGGGATGTCAGCAAATACGAGAAAAATAGAAGCCATATTACAAATGCCAAGTCCAAAAAACAAGAAAGATCTTCAGAGATTCTTAGGCATGGTAAATTATTTAGGTGTCTTTATTCAGGATTTGTCGGAGAAAACGACAATATTACGACAGTTATTAAAAGGTGAAAATAATTTTACTTGGAATGAAAATTATGAACAAGCGTTGAAAGAACTTAAAAAAAAAGTAGCTGAAGTTTCAATCTTATCGTATTATAATGTTAATGAAAGCATCACCTTATCAGTAGATGCATCACAGTTTTAGCTTATGCTTCGAAATGCTTAACAGAAACTCAACAAAGGTACGCTCAGATAGAGAAAGAGCTATTGTCGATTGTGTTTGGGTGTGAAAAGTTCCACCAATACATTTATGGGAATGAAGTACAGGTTGAAACTGACCATCAGCCTTTAGTCACGCTATTCAAAAAGCCACTGTCAGAAGTACCGATACGACTTCAGCGAATGATGTTACGGATTCAAAAATATGATTTGAACGTTCAGTACAAACCAGGTAAATTAATGGTAATAGCCGATACTTTATCCCGTGCCCCATTATTGGATTTAAACGTAGATGAGTTGGATGATGACATAAAAATAAGCGTCAATATAATTATTCAAAAAAATTTGTCACTGTCTCAAGAACAAATTAATAGTCTTAAGTTACATACCGCACAGGATAATGAATTAGCATTATTGAAACAATTCTATATGACAAATTGGCCAAACTCAAAAAACGCAGTTCCAGATATTGTCAAGTCATACTACAACATTCGCCATGAAATTCATACAGTGGATGAGTTAGTCTTAAAGGGGGAAAACATTATAGTTCCGAAGAGTTTACGTAGAGAGATGTTAAACAAAATACAAGAAAGTCATTTGGGAGTGGAGAAATGTATAAGATTAGCCAGAGAGTTTGTGTATTGGCCAAATATGTCAGCGGATATACAAAATTTAATAGAAAGGTGTGAGATTTGTATGAAGTATTCAGCGAATAATGCAAAACAACCACTTTTGCCACAAGAAGTTCTTGACTTACCATTTTCCAAAGTAGCCGTAGATTTTTTCTCTTATAAAAAGAAGACATTCCTAATTCTCATCGACTATTATTCAAAATTTGTTGAATTAGCTGAACTATCATCAGGATACTCTGCTTCCCAAGTAATCATGAAATTAAAGTCCATCTTTGCTAGATTCGGTATACCACAATTTCTTATGTCAGATAACGGTCCTCCCTTTACATCGAAAGAGTTTTTGAATTTCTTTACTGATTGGGAAATCCAACATATAACGTCTAGCCCTCATCATTCTAAGAGTAATGGTTTAATAGAAAATGCAGTTAAGACAGTTAAGGAAGGTAAAGATCCTTATTTAGCTTTGCTACATTTAAGAACTACACCCTAGAAAGATTTATTCGCACCATCGGAATTACTCATGTCAAGACTATTACGAACTAAGTTGCCTAGTCATACTAAAAAACTCATACCAAAGTTAGTCGATTCAAAAGTATATAAAGAACGTGTAGAGAATATGCAAGAGAAAATGAAAACTCAACAAGACAGAAATGCAAGATGCTTGTTATCAGATCTTAAGTTGAATCAAGAAATTTATTTTAAGAAGGAACCGAATTCCTTCTGGACGAAAGGGAAAATTGTAGAAATACTTACAGATCCTAGATCTTATCGAGTATTATCTGAGGATAATGTAGTTTATCGCAGAAACAGAATACATATTAAAGAGCGTCATGGAAATAATCCAAATAAACGAATTTATCAGAATACGGAAGAAACACAACCTCCAAATACCAAACAGAGAGTTAATGAGTTTGAAGAGTTGAGTTATAATACAACTCGTCAGAAAAGAAGTATTAAGAGACCAGTAAAACTTGATTTGTAGCTTTAAGTAAAACAATTTTTGATTATATTGTTATTAATAATTAATTTTATTTTAAAATAAGATTTATAGTAATAGTCACATAAGTTTGAATTTAAAAATAGTGACATTAAGTTATATAATATTACTTATAGTTTAAAGTGAATTGTATTGTTAATTAAATCAAAATTTCTTATGAAGAAAAGGGCGTGTTACATAATCATTAAAATAATTAATTAATGTTTAATAATAGATGGCGTTAATAAATAACGAACGTATAAAGTAGTTAAATGTAACTAACTTCACATAGTTGATTGATGTATAGAAGACGGAAGTAAGAATGTAGTGGTTGTAAGAATGAAGTCACGTCTTGTAGACATAAAATATAAAATAAAGCTTGTCATAAAAACTAAAAAATTAAAATACTATTTTTTACTAACCATCATATAAATAAACACAGCTGAACAACCACATAGTTTCAAAATTGAACAAAATGAAACAATATTTAAACCGATGCAGGCGAAAACAATAGATTGTTTCAAAGGATTAACTTAAACTTTAGAAAATGATGGGTTATTCTTTCTTTTAACAAATCCGTTAAAACCAGATCCAATAGGGAACTTATTTAGGTTAATTAGACAAAGAGGTGGTATTGGTAATCGTAGAAATCTAACAGTAAGTTAGTTTAATGATCTGCTGGGACAAATAATGTCAATTAAATTGATCATCAATGATGATGTCCTTTTAATTCAAAATATTATAAGTTCGAAGGAAACTTCATCTACGATTCTAGAATTACACAGTAAACTGGATATCAGTATTTGCAACATTAATCTAGATGATGATACTGGATTTGAACTCAATCCGAATGATTCTCAAAAGTATCACGTGACAATACAAATATAATATTGGATGATTGGGTTTTTCATTTTCCCAATTATTATAGAAGTTCGAAAGAAGGTATGCATTTTGGAGTCTTTGGATAGATTAGATATGTAGATTAAAAATTAATAGTTGCTTCGTTGATGGCTTCTATATTCTATACAATTAGCGGAATATTTTTTTACTCAAATACATATTCATATTTAAAATATCTACCCACCAAATTGCTTCATAGTATCGTATTAGTAAATAAAAAATAAATAAATAATGTATTCGTATTACATACATATTTATTTAAAGTTAATAAAAAGTACTTATGTGACAACAGACAACCAACTACGAATAAACTCAACCAACACAAACACACTTACTCATCCAAATCCGTATTAAGAGAGAGAGAGAGAAGCGAGTAATTTTTAAATCGTAAAATTGATTTCAATTTTCTAGTTTGGTTTTTGATATCATAACCCCATACCAACATCTCATAACCCCAGAAAAAAACTTATTGATGTTTCGTTCGCAGGTTTTCTTCTGTATATATTTTTTTCTGTGACTGAGCGCTCCAAGAGCGATCAATGATCAATCACGGTGATGCCCTCTTATACCTAACCGTGATCATCACTTATCACCATAATTCGTAAAAAAGGAACAAAATAATGCGATCATTGTAATTTTCTCCTATGAAAAACAAAAAAAAAATTTAAAAAGTCGGAGATTTCGTTTTTTATGCTTTATACTTCTGTTGTATGTTTTTAACGTGCCATCTCAAAGGGGATATTTTGTTTGGATTTTTTGTTAATGAAACCAAATGAATGTCATCGGTTACAACAGAAGAAAGAGAATGACTCTAGGCGCTTATTTTTGATACTTACCATCATGAGAAAATACACTTATACCACAAAAATATTTGACGGCACACAATAGCAAAACGTATAATAAACGGCGTATATATATGTATGTATATACAAAATTCTCATTTCTCAATCCTCATTTTGCAACCAAAATCGCTGTCCATGACAGTGATAATGATTGATTTGAGAGTTACTGGAAGGCAATAGTATTGGTAAATTGTATTGGTGTCGAATGTGCGTTTTTTAGATTTTCAGTTAACATGATGCAAACAAGAGAGATAAAATTATACGAATAAGAGGGATAACATGATACAAATCAAAGAAATAAGCTCAGAAGAGAACGGTCGAGATAATATATTAAAATATTGACTGCACTTCATTATGTTCTTATATACTCCGACACATAACTCAGAAAGAAACAACTATAGCCAAAATAAAAATTAAAAATATTACGAATGTGGCCGACGAAGAATGTATAAATTAAAAACCATTTATTTGTGTTAATTGTGGGGCCCTTTTATGAGTGTTTTAAGACCCTTGTGGTATTACTAAAGCCAACCCAATGTTAAAAAACCTAAATAAAAAGTTTTTTTTTTTACTTTTGGCCAGCTTTTCGGCAATCGGCCAACTGTGCGTCGGTTACAATAAATATTGATACAAACACGTGAACTCCCCATGTTAGAAGATAGGGAAAAATAACTCAATACAATCATAAGCACTAAAAATTTGAACCTATTTCACCCGCTTCGTTATTTTTGCACACAAAAGCAACAATTATATTATACGCTGTGTAATGCTGTGTAAAATCGCAAACTCCTAATTATTTCACCTTCTTCCAAAAAATAAATGAAATAAAACCGCAACTCTTTGTGGTATTTATGCATTATCATCTATTTAAGTTGTCTTTAAAAAAATTCTCTCTCGCTGTCTTTAAAAGATTCTTGAAAGATTTCCATGATCCGCATGAACTTAATATACTATATATACAGCCTTGGCCAAAAATATAAAGCACCCCTATCTATTAGCATTATATATTAATATTATGTCTTTCTAAACAATGGGTGTTAACAAACGAGTCATCCCACCGAATGCGACCCTTAATTATTGAAAATCACCAATTTTTGTTTTGTTTTAGGTTCTTAACAAGAAGTTGTAGCGTCGTAAAATTTTTTATTTTAGTTTTGTATTTGATCGTGTGCAGTCTTCACATAAAGTGTTTTAAATCAAAAAGAGTTTTCGTAAGTTTTTTGAGAAAAAAAGTGTGTTTGTGATAATTATGCCTAAAGCGTGCCAACTCAGTGAAGGAATAAGGGCACAAATTGTGTTGTTGGATTCCCAGGGTGTAAGCCAAATTAAAATATCCCAAAAATTAAAATGCTCTCGTGGAGCAGTTCAATCTACATTGAAAAGGGTTAAAGAGACCGGGGACTATTCCTATAAACTACGCTCATGCAGAAATCGTATCACTTCGGTAAGAGACGATCGACAAATTGTGCGAAAATCTCTCAAAAACCGAAGAAAAACATCTGCTGAGATAGCTGCAGAGCATTTAACAGAACAAGAAGTTCACATTTTGGCACGGACAGTTAGAAGAAGACTCCTGCAAGCTGGATTGAAAGGTTGTAAAGCAAGAAAAAAACCTTTGCTCTCACTTACCAACATAAAAAGTCGCTTGAGATGGGCTCGAGAACACAAACATTGGAATGACGTGGATTGGGCGAGAGTTGTTTGGTCAGATGAATCTACTTTTGAGGTAAATATAAAAAGTAAATATTAAAAAATAATTAGTCAAAAAAAAATAAAAAATTGTGCTATGTATTTTAAAAGAATTAATAGAGAAATTTATGTTAAATTTGATGAAATTCTTATAGATTTTTGGAACTCCTGGCGCAACCATCGTAAGAAGAAGAGTCGGGGAAGCATACAATCCTGATTGTATAGTGCCTACCGTAAAGCATGGAGGGGGTAAACTGATGGTGTGGGGTTGTATGGCATCATCAGGGGTGGGAAAACTGTTGTTTTGTGAGGGTCCGATGAACAGTACCAACTATGTTACCGTCCTCGAGACTGCATTGAATGCCTCAATTCGGCAAATCTTTGGGGAAACGGATAGTTCTTCGATAATTTATCAACAGGACCATACTTCCCGCGTTACGATGAGTTGGTTTCGAAAAAAACAAATTCGAGTCATGGACTGGCCCGCCCAGTCACCAGACCTAAATCCCATTGAAAATTTGTGGTCAATTTAAAAAAAAAAAATCAAGGATCGCAGTATGACTTCAAAGGAAGACCTCAAACGTGCGCTGACAGAGGAATGGAAAAATATATCGAGAAATACCTGCGAAAAATTAGTACGGTCGATGAATAAAAGAGTCCTGGCTGTCATCAAAGCCAAAGGAGGACCTTGTAACGAAATCCCAAAAGGGATTACGTTAACAGACATGAGAATAGCGGTCTGATGCGGTATAGTAGCTGGCTAGAGCTCACGGTGCGGCGTGGGGATTCTCAGACATATTTCTCATGCTTGAATAACCGCATGATGAACATAATTAGAGGGGCAAATGAAAATTAACAATTACACTGCCACGGCCTCAGCGGCAAAAGGAAATAATAAGCCGGGAGTGATCGTTTCGGAGTGACCGTCTCAATCCCAGGCGACTACCGCCGTGACTGCCACACGGGCCTCCCCTCATCGGCCCGCCTACTGGGATGCTGTTTCCCAGTCGCGACGGCTCCCGATGCCATTTATGAAGGAGGGACGCCCGCATGACAATCCCAGCGACAATCCCCCGGAACGAGACCGTCACCCCGACGCGATCAACTCATGTGGCGTGCCGCCCTCCAGCACAGCCTGTCCTGGAGGAACGAACGGCACGCACGGAAAAGGATGGAAAAAGGCCGACCCTTCGCATGACCCCACCTCACATCACCCGATCAATTATTTATTTACGCGCACATGGTGCGGTTAGCACACGACAGTAAAAAATGCAAAAAGAAAAAAATTGTTACGGTAAAAGTAAAAACTGAAAAAATTCGTTAGAAAACTACGTTACCACTGATTCTACGTTATATTAAAATTTTACTTTCACTAATCACTGTTCCAAAAAGTCATGAAAAAAAAGAAAATCACACCAAAGTACCTGAAACAGGAAAATGGACCGCTATGTGGTCGAACCACACCCAAAGCGGACAACCGAACCGAAGCGAAGCAAAAAGAAAAATTGCGAAAACTCCAAACGCAATCACTCAAACAACGGTGAAAAGATGAAATAGGCGTGATATTTGCTCGGTGTGGGATTTCCACCAAACCGGTGCATCACCACAAATCGCGAGTATGACCGCACAAAACAAATATATAATATATAGGAAAAATAATAGGGGGAAAAACAACTGTTACAATTTAAAATTTACAAGTTGTTTTTACCCTGAATAGCGTACCTTTTTATTTCTTACCCACCTTGGCCCGTCCGGCCACCGCAACCAGCGCCGACGCAGGATCCCCCTCACCAAAATGCGGCCCGGCCCACAAGGGCGGGAATATTATCGTATGTAGATCCGTCCGATCCAAACACACTCAATAACCGGATTCAGCGTATCGTACCATAAAACACACGTTAATCCGAAGGTTGACCTTTTATAGTCGAACTCTGTCGAACGGCACAAAAGAAAATAATATATTTTTTTTTTTTTTTTTATTTAACTTGGCACCAAAACAGTTTCCAGATTTCTCTTTTTTTTCTTTTTTTATTTCACCAAAAGGTTCACGCCACAATCAAAAAAAATAAAGTAGGAAAGGTAAAACTCAACAACTAATTTACGCTTTCATAGCCATCAACAATTTTTATTATTCAATTTATTGTCTAGTAAATTAACACAAGAAATATATACCCCATTCGCAGATGGGTATGGATTTAATTTACAGATATGATAAATACACTAATCGATCTTATTAATATTATTAATGTTTATAAAATTAATACACATCATTAGGAAGTTAATTCCTTCTTTTGTCTATTGTTCCTTTTTTTTTTTTTTGTTTACAAACTTAAGATGGTGGTTTATAATTTTTCTGCGGTGATATACATTCCACCGCGCACATAACAAAAAAACCCAGTTATAAAAAAAAATTAACTATTATCACAAAAAAAATTTACTTGAATTTGACGACATTGGCCAAAGTAATAACATGGTCGCTAATTTAGTCCAAGCAGAACCATTTAAAATTTACCGTCAATATAACGAACCTCGAAAATTCACTCGACTTTACTCAACAAGAATCTAAACTTGACTTTTTATTTTTTTTACATTTATCAAAAAAAAATTTTTAGACTTATCGTCACATCAATGCGAAAACTAGATTTTTTTATTTTTAATTTTTATATATAAAAAAAAAGGTGACTTATCGTCAACCAAAAACTCAAACTCGACTAACTAATCAAAAAAAAAATATTTTACATTAATTACAAAAAAATCAGAAAATTTTCCCCCTCCTATCTCTCCCCTCGCATCGCTGTTTGTCCCGCTCGCTGTATTTGTGCACACACACAATCAGTTTTATTATTTTTTTTTTTATTATTATAAAATCTTTATTCATGTTTATGTTCTCTTTTCTTTTTTTTGTTTATATGTGCACAAATACAACGAATGAAACCACCAACGACGACGAACATATATATACACTCAGTTGTACGGTCGCTTCGGCTCCATGTCTAATCAGCCGATCGGTTTTCTTCCCCACACAAAGCAAATATCACGCGTTAACTCAAGCCAATAACATCAACAAGAAAAATGGAATATTCGAGACTGGACATTTTCGCATTGTAAACATTCCATCTCATACCACACAATACACATACACACACCATCTCGCAAGAAATATATATGCTTGTACATGATAATATAGAAAACAAGTAAATGCAGGGGAAAACAAAATAAAATATTTTTACATAACAATCGGTGAGAATATTAATTTGAATTTTGGGAAAGCATAGATCAGAGCGTATGTATATACAACCCTATGGTGGTCATGGTATATAAAAAAAAAATTCAAACTATTTGAGCGTTTGGAGTTTTCGCAATAGAAATTTTTCTGCTTCAAGTGGAGACGCATGCCAGTCGTAACAAACGTGGGAACGACCCACACCCGAGATAAGGTCTCAAGCCAGGCCTAACAAAAAAAATAGATTGAATTTTAAGAGGGGTTACTTTGATTTTATTACTTTTTCCCCTTCTCCTTCACACACGGATATCCTTGGCATGAAAGGTGCCCAATGGTTTGCCATCTGGATCTTTTAATTGATATGCGACCGATCCGACCTTATCCGATATGATAGCGGGTTTGAATTTAGCGCCTAATTTGGCAGAGAATTTGTTGATCGCGTCGCTTAAGGCGAAAGATCGGACAAAAACGGGTTGGCCGATTCGAAAATTACGGTGGGTACTGCGCAGATTGTATCTTTTGGCACCTTTCTCATGCGCGACTTGCAGGTAGTGCATAATACGATTTTTAAGCAAGTTCAATCGATCCGGTTTAGACATTACGTAGATTTCGCTTGAATCATTCTCGTCCAGCAATCTTCGCAGAGAATAATCAGATCCGTGTAACGACATATGCTGTCCGAACACGGCATAATAAGGGGAACAATGCAGAGTATCATGAATAGCGTTGCGTAAGGCAGCGGCTATCTCTGGTAGGTACTTATCCCACTCACTATGTTCATGATCGTCGACATAAGCCCGTAAAGAAGACAATAAAGTACGATTCACACGCTCAGACGCATTACTCTGTGGAGAGTAAACAGGAGTACGAACGTGAAAAATCCCATATTTAGATAACAAATCCCTGAATAGATTAGAGGTAAATTGTTTTCCGTTGTCTGAAGTGATTACTTCAGGAACGGAGAACAATAAGAAGACATCATTTTCCAAAAAGTTACATAACGATGAAGCAGTAGCTTCACGCAAAGGTTTAATCAATACAAATTTAGAAAAATGATCAAGGACAATTGCTATATAGGAATTCCCACGCTTTGAGCGAGGATACGGACCGAGAAAATCAACGAACAATTTCTGAAAAGGTCTAGTTGAAACCACGGCCGCTCCCATGGCTGGTTGCGTAGAGTAATTCACAGCTTTATTCATTTTGCACTTAGAACAGCTAGCCACGTAAGTTTTTACCTGACTTGCCATCTGTGGCCAGTAAAATTGACGCTGAAGACGTTCAAGCGTTTTACTGCCACCTAAATGTGCGGAAGTGGGAGGGACGTGGGCCTGCTCGATGAGTTCCTCAGTCATGGAATCAGGAACAACTAATCTCCAGATGGGAGCATCAGTGTCAAGATAATCAATTCCATGAGGTATAGAAATAAGTAATTTATCATCCTGTACTTTATAATTATGCTGATTACTGGCGAGCTGATTCACTTTAGCAATTTGTGCAACATATTCGGATTCCTGGAACGAAGGAGAGGAAAGATCGATGTGTAGCACCGGCACCATGGTTTGAGACGAAGACAATGCGCTCAAAGATTTACCTGACAATATCAACCCGGACTGATGACTTCCAGATTGGACTCCAGGGATAGCATTGCTCTCACCTTTGGACTTTTCCTCACGAGGAGAGGTTTCATCACAAAAGGCTCGAGACAACGCATCGGGCACTATGTTTACCGACCCTTTTCGGTACCCAATCTGGAAATCAAAAGCTTGTAGTTTAAGACTCCATCGAGCGAGTCGACCGGAGAGATCTTTCTGCGACATCAACCAACGTAGACTAGCGTGATCCGTATAGATGGTAAACGGATAACCTTCGATATAAGGCCTAAATTTGTGGACGCTCAGTACCGCGGCATAGCACTCGAGCTCGGTAACCGAATAGTTCCGCTGTGCTGAATTTAATTTGTGGGAGATGTACTCGATAGGGTGCTCAGCTCCTTCCGAATCCGTCTGAAAAAGTACACTGCCCACACCCACGGCACTAGCGTCGCACTGAATAAAAAAGGGTCTACTATAGTCAGGATGCGCTAACACAGGAGATGATGACAAGGCCAATTTAAGAGAGTTAAACGCAGAGTCGGCTGTAGGAGTCCACTGAAGTTTCCCAGATTTACCAGTCAGATCAGTGAGAGGAGCTGCTAGCGAAGAGAAATCTTTAATGAAACGCCGGTACCAGCCACACATTCCCAGAAAACGTCGAATTTGTTTGGTGGTAGTGGGGATTGGATAATCCATGATCGCTGTACATTTGTCTGGGTTTGTGCGGAGGCAACCGTTTCCTACAATATAACCCAAGTAGTTGACTTCTTTGAGGACGAATTGACTCTTGGTGATATTAATAGTCAAACCAGCATTTTTCAAAAGTTGTGCAATTTCTTGTAATAAGGCAAAGTGTTCGGCTAGAGTGGAGGATGTGACAAGGAGATCGTCGAGATACACAAAGACCTTATCGTGCAACCGATGCGGGATCACTCGGTGCATAAGGCGACAAAGGGTCTGTGGCGCGTTGCATAAACCAAAAGGCATGACGGTGAACTGATACAAGGGCCGTCCAGGTACCGTAAACGCTGTCTTATCGCGGGATTGTGGGTCGAGTGGTATCTGCCAAAAGGCATCTTTTAAATCAATAGCCGATATGTATCGAGTTTGATCCAAACGACCCAACAATCCGTTGATAAGAGGCAACGGGTACGCATCCTTGACGGTGGCCTTGTTCAGTTCTCTAGCATCTAAGCACAGACGAACTTTGCCACTAGCCTTACGAACCAAAGTAACCGGCGAGCACCAGGCACTTTGTGAGATCTCGATGACCCCCAAAGACAACATCCGATCCAACTCATCGTACATCAACTTTTGAATCGCAGGAGAGACGGAATAAAACCGCTGTTTTATAGGTTTGGCCTCACCCACGTCAATACTGTGAGTTAATAAAGAGGTTTTTCCGAGACCCAATTTGGTACTAGAAGGAAATAAGTTTTTAAGATTATCGAGCAATTGCTGTTCAATAACAGATAAATCGTGAAATGTAGAGGGAGTATTAGAGTCGGACAACTCAGGTGCAAGGTTCAACGCAGAAATCTTTGGAATGATTCCGAAACGATTCCAGAAATCAATTCCCAAATACAAAGTCTGTTCCAATGAGGGAACCACATACAGATTCAGATTATGTGTCACCCCATTGAACTGAATACGCGCATTAACGTATCCCATGACACGCTGAGACTGTCCGCTCGCAGTTTTAATTAATTGAGGAAAGTTGTGAAATGAAACTAATGGGTTGTTGAGGAACCTCTCCGATCCACAACCCAGCACGCTAACGCTGGCTCCACTGTCCAATAGACCTCGGTAAGGTACATCATTAACAAGGACATCGGCATATGGCCGATTGTCACCTGCTTCAGAACCGAGTATTGAGGCGAGAACGAAAGATCGCATGATCCTTCGTCTCTCCCAATATTTGATTGAACGGGAAAGCCGCACTGAGCTGCGAGATCGGGGAGGTTCGACAATTTCCGAATCTAGTGAATTTATTGACATTTGAAATGAAGTGTTGGTAGGAATAATGGAAACATCATCCGAGAAGCGGACCGTTTGAACAGGAAAAGGTTTCAAAGGAACTTGACAACTCGAAAGAGATGAAGTTTCCGGCTTATTTATGGTTAAAAATGATTTATAGGGTGTATTGTCATAATAAGGGTTTGTGGACGGTGCAATATTCGACGACAATAGCAACGCTGGATCTACGACCAAGGGTTTAGAACGAGATCGACCCGATCCAGACACAAAATCGGAATCGGAGGATTCTACGAAAGCTATCTCGGATCGATCTAATTCCTCCTCACTGACGCAGACCCTAGACGAAGTTCCGAGTCGGTATTGCTGGCCGCATCTTCCTGATTCGGTCTGGGTAAAATCGCAGGTGGCCCTCTCATCCCAGTTCTCCAAGAACCACTCTGTTGGTTTCCCGTACACTTAGGACATCTCCGAGCGATCGTATCTCGTTGACCACAACGATAGCAGAAGTATCCGGTGGTAGGTACGGTACATTGTTGAAAAGTGTGACCGATGTCTAAACAATTATAGCAGACGGCCTGACTACCCACACCAGCTGTACGATGAGTATTACTAGAGTTGCGAGATTCAGGCTTCTTTTCAGATGATCTCCCTGCAGCCCCAGGAGTCCCCGATGGACCACTAAGCGCTGCCAACGAGCAATCCGCAGGAACCTCAGTAGGTGCCACGTTCGGTGTTTCCACCGGTAGTTCCAAATCATCATAAACATCCGCGGATAACTCGTTGATCGCGCGTCGAGAATACATCGGAGGATCCGAAGGGGAGCGGAAACGCTTAAGGGAATCTTCCCACGCAGTACAACTCTGTATTAATTCATTGATGGAAGAAAAATGACGGTCAGTGAGGTGATATTGCAATACTGGTTTCATATTGGTGATAAGTAATTGAATGAACTCATCATCCTGGTAAGGGGTGTGGCATTGTAGGGACAAACTCCACATATGGTGGTAATATTCCTGGAAGCTTTCCTGAGGTAACTGCTTCCTCGACTCGACCATCCTGCGAATTTCGAATTTGGTTCTTCGGTCTTTAAATCGTTCAATGAACGCTTGCCGCAAGTTACTCCAGTCAGCTAAGGGGTTATGTCGGCGGTAAGTCCAGTACCACTGCAGGGCCACATCCCTTAAAAGGAGATGTAGATCAAGAAGGATAATGTCGGAGGAAATTTTATTGGCTAATATGACTGAATTTAATTGGAACAGGAACATGTCCACTGTAATACCCGCAGGTGACCCATTATAAGAAATGCCACATCGAGACAAGGTACGTCGGTGAAATTCAGAATTTCCAGAATAACCAAAAGTTGATACGGCTGGTTGAGAAGCCATATTTCCCAAATTCTGAGCTGCATTTGCATTTAAAGTACTATTTTGAAAGTCAGCTGAAGCTGGCATAAAATTATTATTAAGTGGTGCGGAAGTAGTCTGCTCCAGAGATGAACGCCCTTGCGGAACAGAAGCTACTGGTGAATTTTCCAATTGGAGAAAATCAATTGGTACATATTGCTCATTACAAGAAACCGGAGGATTTTGAAAGTGAACCTGCTGGGTTTTTTTAAGTTCATGACCACCATTCATCGCCATATTGGGATTCATTAAATTGGGTACAATCGGAGTAGCTGCTACTGCCTGCATAGCTGTCATTTGAGCAGTTAAAAATTGCACCTGAGCCATCAAAGACTTTATCATTCCAGACTGGTCCATTGTTGGAACAGCATCGGGTTCTACAGAATTATTTAAAGTTTTGGGTGGAATATCTGGTAACGTTTTAGTATGTTCCCCAGCACTACCAGAAGGATTTTCATGTTTTTCTTCCTCAGAATCCCATGTTTGATCGCATCCACTAACCTTAGCCAAATCTATGGACTGGTCTAAAGCTTCAGGAGTTTCCAAAAATTGACTTAATGCCTTTAACAATTTGTTACTATTTTCCAAAAGTATACTGGCTTTTTTCCCATAAGTTGGAGACGAAGAAACACGAATCAGTCGCCCTTGCACATGCAATAACCGAGTGTGAAGACATCGAACTGTATTTACTTGCTTATCCTTTTGTAAATCCGAAACGTTAATGAAAGCATCCTGAATACCTTGCAATTTCAAATTACAAGTAGTAATTTCTCTATCAGGATTGGATTTAGCTTTAGAATGCATCTGGCCAGGAGTTTCCACGGTACCAGCTGCCTCATCTAACAACGACTTTCTCAACTGATCCATAGCATCAGGAGAATCCACCCTAATGGACCGAACAACCAACTCGATTTCTAATTCATCAATTTTTAAATGTGTCTCATCCATATTGTGATAGTTCAAAATTCAATATATGGAGGAACAGAAAATATATATAGATATGTATATAAAAAAAACGAGAAGATAGACAAAATTAAAACTAATATTCTAACAATAAACCGTTTGCAAAAAAAAAAATTGTTTACTTGTTTAAATTCAGAAAAAAATTACCCAAGAAAAGAATTTATAAATTGAAAATGGGAATATTTTATCCCAGAAATTGAAAACAACTAAACACAATAATTATATTACGTAGTTAAATAAATCCAAAGTATGGAAAGGATAACACTAGCGTTATCACAAAAAATTATTCCCCAAACCTAAAGAAAATTATAAGTATACCCGTTTACCAAATAAAATTAAATTAATTATTTAAGCGAAATTCAAAGGAATTGATTAGACAAAATTAAATAAAATTAATTAAAAACCAAGTTAATATATAAAACCAAATTATGTTTATTATTGAGAAAAAAAATTAAATTAATTAACTAAATCCGCAAAATTAAATTAGAACTTCAATAATAACGTGGACATCCACAAGTCGGGAAACGTGAGGAGCTACGAGAATATTATTACTGTCACAAGGACTCACTCGCGTCAATTGTTGACTGCCGCTCACTCAAACGCTGATCAAAACCGTACTTGAAGGATTATCACACGATGATACACTGGCGTTCATTTAATTTTGTAATAGTTGCGTAACAATAAAAAAAAATGTTTATAACAAAAGTTCAATCAAAAAAAATCAAAAATAAATTGGCTTAATTTATTAACGAGCGACAAATCGATTAGTTTTTAAATGAACTAATAAAAAAAATAAAGAAAAATAGTAAGGTAATAAATCGATAAATAAAGCGAATATACGTAGAAAATTAGCTGCTCCACTATGCTGTAAGGAATTAGGAATAGAGAGAAAAAGATGACGACGAGAAAAAAATAAAATTTTCACAAACAGTGAAAAGTGAAAGTAAATAGAGAAAAATAAAGAGAGAGTTGATCGAATGATGATCGGTGTGGCCATGCGTTGGGCCGGTGGTAAAATAATAATAAGTAATAATAAAAAAAATGGTTGGTCTCCTCCCCCGTTGGCCTCACAGCCGCACTCTTAGAGCTCCACCATGAGACGCGGGGTACTGCTAAATATAATAATAACACCGCTGAGGTCCAATAATTTTAATTAAAGAAGATAAGAAATAGAAAATTAACAAAAGAATGAACTAAGGATGTGCCATTGACCAATGAGACCACGAACTGTCCAATCAACACCACATTGGTGGAAACAACAAGTCCGCAATCTCAATGCTCATGGCACACGGCACATGGCACACGGCCAAAAGGGATTACGTTAACAGACATGAGAATAGCGGTCTGATGCGGTATAGTAGCTGGCTAGAGCTCACGGTGCGGCGTGGGGATTCTCAGACATATTTCTCATGCTTGAATAACCGCATGATGAACATAATTAGAGGGGCAAATGGAAATTAACAATTACACTGCCACGGCCTCAGCGGCAAAAGGAAATAATAAACCGGGAGTGATCGTTTCGGAGTGACCGTCTCAATCCCAGGCGACTACCGCCGTGACTGCCACACGGGCCTCCCCTCATCGGCCCGCCTACTGGGATGCTGTTTCCCAGTCGCGACGGCTCCCGATGCCATTTATGAAGGAGGGACGCCCGCATGACAATCCCAGCGACAATCCCCCGGAACGAGACCGTCACCCCGACGCGATCAACTCATGTGGCGTGCCGCCCTCCAGCACAGCCTGTCCTGGAGGAACGAACGGCACGCACGGAAAAGGATGGAAAAAGGCCGACCCTTCTCATGACCCCACCTCACATCACCCGATCAATTATTTATTTACGCGCACATGGTGCGGTTAGCACACGACAGTAAAAAATGCAAAAAGAAAAAAATTGTTACGGTAAAAGTAAAAACTGAAAAAATTCGTTAGAAAACTACGTTACCACTGATTCTACGTTATATTAAAATTTTACTTTCACTAATCACTGTTCCAAAAAGTCATGAAAAAAAAGAAAATCACACCAAAGTACCTGAAACAGGAAAATGGACCGCTATGTGGTCGAACCACACCCAAAGCGGACAACCGAACCGAAGCGAAGCAAAAAGAAAAATTGCGAAAACTCCAAACGCAATCACTCAAACAACGGTGAAAAGATGAAATAGGCGTGATATTTGCTCGGTGTGGGATTTCCACCAAACCGGTGCATCACCACAAATCGCGAGTATGACCGCACAAAACAAATATATAATATATAGGAAAAATAATAGGGGGAAAAACAACTGTTACAATTTAAAATTTACAAGTTGTTTTTACCCTGAATAGCGTACCTTTTTATTTCTTACCCACCTTGGCCCGTCCGGCCACCGCAACCAGCGCCGACGCAGGATCCCCCTCACCAAAATGCGGCCCGGCCCACAAGGGCGGGAATATTATCGTATGTAGATCCGTCCGATCCAAACACACTCAATAACCGGATTCAGCGTATCGTACCATAAAACACACGTTAATCCGAAGGTTGACCTTTTATAGTCGAACTCTGTCGAACGGCACAAAAGAAAATAATATATTTTTTTTTTTTTTTTTATTTAACTTGGCACCAAAACAGTTTCCAGATTTCTCTTTTTTTTCTTTTTTTATTTCACCAAAAGGTTCACGCCACAATCAAAAAAAATAAAGTAGGAAAGGTAAAACTCAACAACTAATTTACGCTTTCATAGCCATCAACAATTTTTATTATTCAATTTATTGTCTAGTAAATTAACACAAGAAATATATACCCCATTCGCAGATGGGTATGGATTTAATTTACAGATATGATAAATACACTAATCGATCTTATTAATATTATTAATGTTTATAAAATTAATACACATCATTAGGAAGTTAATTCCTTCTTTTGTCTATTGTTCCTTTTTTTTTTTTTTGTTTACAAACTTAAGATGGTGGTTTATAATTTTTCTGCGGTGATATACATTCCACCGCGCACATAACAAAAAAACCCAGTTATAAAAAAAAATTAACTATTATCACAAAAAAAATTTACTTGAATTTGACGACATTGGCCAAAGTAATAACATGGTCGCTAATTTAGTCCAAGCAGAACCATTTAAAATTTACCGTCAATATAACGAACCTCGAAAATTCACTCGACTTTACTCAACAAGAATCTAAACTTGACTTTTTATTTTTTTTACATTTATCAAAAAAAAATTTTTAGACTTATCGTCACATCAATGCGAAAACTAGATTTTTTTATTTTTAATTTTTATATATAAAAAAAAAGGTGACTTATCGTCAACCAAAAACTCAAACTCGACTAACTAATCAAAAAAAAAATATTTTACATTAATTACAAAAAAATCAGAAAATTTTCCCCCTCCTATCTCTCCCCTCGCATCGCTGTTTGTCCCGCTCGCTGTATTTGTGCACACACACAATCAGTTTTATTATTTTTTTTTTTATTATTATAAAATCTTTATTCATGTTTATGTTCTCTTTTCTTTTTTTTGTTTATATGTGCACAAATACAACGAATGAAACCACCAACGACGACGAACATATATATACACTCAGTTGTACGGTCGCTTCGGCTCCATGTCTAATCAGCCGATCGGTTTTCTTCCCCACACAAAGCAAATATCACGCGTTAACTCAAGCCAATAACATCAACAAGAAAAATGGAATATTCGAGACTGGACATTTTCGCATTGTAAACATTCCATCTCATACCACACAATACACATACACACACCATCTCGCAAGAAATATATATGCTTGTACATGATAATATAGAAAACAAGTAAATGCAGGGGAAAACAAAATAAAATATTTTTACATAACAATCGGTGAGAATATTAATTTGAATTTTGGGAAAGCATAGATCAGAGCGTATGTATATACAACCCTATGGTGGTCATGGTATATAAAAAAAAAATTCAAACTATTTGAGCGTTTGGAGTTTTCGCAATAGAAATTTTTCTGCTTCAAGTGGAGACGCATGCCAGTCGTAACAAACGTGGGAACGACCCACACCCGAGATAAGGTCTCAAGCCAGGCCTAACAAAAAAAATAGATTGAATTTTAAGAGGGGTTACTTTGATTTTATTACTTTTTCCCCTTCTCCTTCACACACGGATATCCTTGGCATGAAAGGTGCCCAATGGTTTGCCATCTGGATCTTTTAATTGATATGCGACCGATCCGACCTTATCCGATATGATAGCGGGTTTGAATTTAGCGCCTAATTTGGCAGAGAATTTGTTGATCGCGTCGCTTAAGGCGAAAGATCGGACAAAAACGGGTTGGCCGATTCGAAAATTACGGTGGGTACTGCGCAGATTGTATCTTTTGGCACCTTTCTCATGCGCGACTTGCAGGTAGTGCATAATACGATTTTTAAGCAAGTTCAATCGATCCGGTTTAGACATTACGTAGATTTCGCTTGAATCATTCTCGTCCAGCAATCTTCGCAGAGAATAATCAGATCCGTGTAACGACATATGCTGTCCGAACACGGCATAATAAGGGGAACAATGCAGAGTATCATGAATAGCGTTGCGTAAGGCAGCGGCTATCTCTGGTAGGTACTTATCCCACTCACTATGTTCATGATCGTCGACATAAGCCCGTAAAGAAGACAATAAAGTACGATTCACACGCTCAGACGCATTACTCTGTGGAGAGTAAACAGGAGTACGAACGTGAAAAATCCCATATTTAGATAACAAATCCCTGAATAGATTAGAGGTAAATTGTTTTCCGTTGTCTGAAGTGATTACTTCAGGAACGGAGAACAATAAGAAGACATCATTTTCCAAAAAGTTACATAACGATGAAGCAGTAGCTTCACGCAAAGGTTTAATCAATACAAATTTAGAAAAATGATCAAGGACAATTGCTATATAGGAATTCCCACGCTTTGAGCGAGGATACGGACCGAGAAAATCAACGAACAATTTCTGAAAAGGTCTAGTTGAAACCACGGCCGCTCCCATGGCTGGTTGCGTAGAGTAATTCACAGCTTTATTCATTTTGCACTTAGAACAGCTAGCCACGTAAGTTTTTACCTGACTTGCCATCTGTGGCCAGTAAAATTGACGCTGAAGACGTTCAAGCGTTTTACTGCCACCTAAATGTGCGGAAGTGGGAGGGACGTGGGCCTGCTCGATGAGTTCCTCAGTCATGGAATCAGGAACAACTAATCTCCAGATGGGAGCATCAGTGTCAAGATAATCAATTCCATGAGGTATAGAAATAAGTAATTTATCATCCTGTACTTTATAATTATGCTGATTACTGGCGAGCTGATTCACTTTAGCAATTTGTGCAACATATTCGGATTCCTGGAACGAAGGAGAGGAAAGATCGATGTGTAGCACCGGCACCATGGTTTGAGACGAAGACAATGCGCTCAAAGATTTACCTGACAATATCAACCCGGACTGATGACTTCCAGATTGGACTCCAGGGATAGCATTGCTCTCACCTTTGGACTTTTCCTCACGAGGAGAGGTTTCATCACAAAAGGCTCGAGACAACGCATCGGGCACTATGTTTACCGACCCTTTTCGGTACCCAATCTGGAAATCAAAAGCTTGTAGTTTAAGACTCCATCGAGCGAGTCGACCGGAGAGATCTTTCTGCGACATCAACCAACGTAGACTAGCGTGATCCGTATAGATGGTAAACGGATAACCTTCGATATAAGGCCTAAATTTGTGGACGCTCAGTACCGCGGCATAGCACTCGAGCTCGGTAACCGAATAGTTCCGCTGTGCTGAATTTAATTTGTGGGAGATGTACTCGATAGGGTGCTCAGCTCCTTCCGAATCCGTCTGAAAAAGTACACTGCCCACACCCACGGCACTAGCGTCGCACTGAATAAAAAAGGGTCTACTATAGTCAGGATGCGCTAACACAGGAGATGATGACAAGGCCAATTTAAGAGAGTTAAACGCAGAGTCGGCTGTAGGAGTCCACTGAAGTTTCCCAGATTTACCAGTCAGATCAGTGAGAGGAGCTGCTAGCGAAGAGAAATCTTTAATGAAACGCCGGTACCAGCCACACATTCCCAGAAAACGTCGAATTTGTTTGGTGGTAGTGGGGATTGGATAATCCATGATCGCTGTACATTTGTCTGGGTTTGTGCGGAGGCAACCGTTTCCTACAATATAACCCAAGTAGTTGACTTCTTTGAGGACGAATTGACTCTTGGTGATATTAATAGTCAAACCAGCATTTTTCAAAAGTTGTGCAATTTCTTGTAATAAGGCAAAGTGTTCGGCTAGAGTGGAGGATGTGACAAGGAGATCGTCGAGATACACAAAGACCTTATCGTGCAACCGATGCGGGATCACTCGGTGCATAAGGCGACAAAGGGTCTGTGGCGCGTTGCATAAACCAAAAGGCATGACGGTGAACTGATACAAGGGCCGTCCAGGTACCGTAAACGCTGTCTTATCGCGGGATTGTGGGTCGAGTGGTATCTGCCAAAAGGCATCTTTTAAATCAATAGCCGATATGTATCGAGTTTGATCCAAACGACCCAACAATCCGTTGATAAGAGGCAACGGGTACGCATCCTTGACGGTGGCCTTGTTCAGTTCTCTAGCATCTAAGCACAGACGAACTTTGCCACTAGCCTTACGAACCAAAGTAACCGGCGAGCACCAGGCACTTTGTGAGATCTCGATGACCCCCAAAGACAACATCCGATCCAACTCATCGTACATCAACTTTTGAATCGCAGGAGAGACGGAATAAAACCGCTGTTTTATAGGTTTGGCCTCACCCACGTCAATACTGTGAGTTAATAAAGAGGTTTTTCCGAGACCCAATTTGGTACTAGAAGGAAATAAGTTTTTAAGATTATCGAGCAATTGCTGTTCAATAACAGATAAATCGTGAAATGTAGAGGGAGTATTAGAGTCGGACAACTCAGGTGCAAGGTTCAACGCAGAAATCTTTGGAATGATTCCGAAACGATTCCAGAAATCAATTCCCAAATACAAAGTCTGTTCCAATGAGGGAACCACATACAGATTCAGATTATGTGTCACCCCATTGAACTGAATACGCGCATTAACGTATCCCATGACACGCTGAGACTGTCCGCTCGCAGTTTTAATTAATTGAGGAAAGTTGTGAAATGAAACTAATGGGTTGTTGAGGAACCTCTCCGATCCACAACCCAGCACGCTAACGCTGGCTCCACTGTCCAATAGACCTCGGTAAGGTACATCATTAACAAGGACATCGGCATATGGCCGATTGTCACCTGCTTCAGAACCGAGTATTGAGGCGAGAACGAAAGATCGCATGATCCTTCGTCTCTCCCAATATTTGATTGAACGGGAAAGCCGCACTGAGCTGCGAGATCGGGGAGGTTCGACAATTTCCGAATCTAGTGAATTTATTGACATTTGAAATGAAGTGTTGGTAGGAATAATGGAAACATCATCCGAGAAGCGGACCGTTTGAACAGGAAAAGGTTTCAAAGGAACTTGACAACTCGAAAGAGATGAAGTTTCCGGCTTATTTATGGTTAAAAATGATTTATAGGGTGTATTGTCATAATAAGGGTTTGTGGACGGTGCAATATTCGACGACAATAGCAACGCTGGATCTACGACCAAGGGTTTAGAACGAGATCGACCCGATCCAGACACAAAATCGGAATCGGAGGATTCTACGAAAGCTATCTCGGATCGATCTAATTCCTCCTCACTGACGCAGACCCTAGACGAAGTTCCGAGTCGGTATTGCTGGCCGCATCTTCCTGATTCGGTCTGGGTAAAATCGCAGGTGGCCCTCTCATCCCAGTTCTCCAAGAACCACTCTGTTGGTTTCCCGTACACTTAGGACATCTCCGAGCGATCGTATCTCGTTGACCACAACGATAGCAGAAGTATCCGGTGGTAGGTACGGTACATTGTTGAAAAGTGTGACCGATGTCTAAACAATTATAGCAGACGGCCTGACTACCCACACCAGCTGTACGATGAGTATTACTAGAGTTGCGAGATTCAGGCTTCTTTTCAGATGATCTCCCTGCAGCCCCAGGAGTCCCCGATGGACCACTAAGCGCTGCCAACGAGCAATCCGCAGGAACCTCAGTAGGTGCCACGTTCGGTGTTTCCACCGGTAGTTCCAAATCATCATAAACATCCGCGGATAACTCGTTGATCGCGCGTCGAGAATACATCGGAGGATCCGAAGGGGAGCGGAAACGCTTAAGGGAATCTTCCCACGCAGTACAACTCTGTATTAATTCATTGATGGAAGAAAAATGACGGTCAGTGAGGTGATATTGCAATACTGGTTTCATATTGGTGATAAGTAATTGAATGAACTCATCATCCTGGTAAGGGGTGTGGCATTGTAGGGACAAACTCCACATATGGTGGTAATATTCCTGGAAGCTTTCCTGAGGTAACTGCTTCCTCGACTCGACCATCCTGCGAATTTCGAATTTGGTTCTTCGGTCTTTAAATCGTTCAATGAACGCTTGCCGCAAGTTACTCCAGTCAGCTAAGGGGTTATGTCGGCGGTAAGTCCAGTACCACTGCAGGGCCACATCCCTTAAAAGGAGATGTAGATCAAGAAGGATAATGTCGGAGGAAATTTTATTGGCTAATATGACTGAATTTAATTGGAACAGGAACATGTCCACTGTAATACCCGCAGGTGACCCATTATAAGAAATGCCACATCGAGACAAGGTACGTCGGTGAAATTCAGAATTTCCAGAATAACCAAAAGTGAGATATTGGTGATATTAATAGTCAAACCAGCATTTTTCAAAAGTTGTGCAATTTCTTGTAATAAGGCAAAGTGTTCGGCTAGAGTGGAGGATGTGACAAGGAGATCGTCGAGATACACAAAGACCTTATCGTGCAACCGATGCGGGATCACTCGGTGCATAAGGCGACAAAGGGTCTGTGGCGCGTTGCATAAACCAAAAGGCATGACGGTGAACTGATACAAGGGCCGTCCAGGTACCGTAAACGCTGTCTTATCGCGGGATTGTGGGTCGAGTGGTATCTGCCAAAAGGCATCTTTTAAATCAATAGCCGATATGTATCGAGTTTGATCCAAACGACCCAACAATCCGTTGATAAGAGGCAACGGGTACGCATCCTTGACGGTGGCCTGGTTCAGTTCTCTAGCATCTAAGCACAGACGAACTTTGCCACTAGCCTTACGAACCAAAGTAACCGGCGAGCACCAGGCACTTTGTGAGATCTCGATGACCCCCAAAGACAACATCCGATCCAACTCATCGTACATCAACTTTTGAATCGCAGGAGAGACGGAATAAAACCGCTGTTTTATAGGTTTGGCCTCACCCACGTCAATACTGTGAGTTAATAAAGAGGTTTTTCCGAGACCCAATTTGGTACTAGAAGGAAATAAGTTTTTAAGATTATCGAGCAATTGCTGTTCAATAACAGATAAATCGTGAAATGTAGAGGGAGTATTAGAGTCGGACAACTCAGGTGCAAGGTTCAACGCAGAAATTTTTGGAATGATTCCGAAACGATTCCAGAAATCAATTCCCAAATACAAAGTCTGTTCCAATGAGGGAACCACATACAGATTCAGATTATGTGTCACCCCATTGAACTGAATACGCGCATTAACGTATCCCATGACACGCTGAGACTGTCCGCTCGCAGTTTTAATTAATTGAGGAAAGTTGTGAAGTGAAACTAATGGGTTATTGAGGAACCTCTCCGATCCACAACCCAGCACGCTAACGCTGGCTCCACTGTCCAATAGACCTCGGTAAGGTACATCATTAACAAGGACATCGGCATATGGCCGATTGTCACCTGCTTCAGAACCGAGTATTGAGGCGAGAACGAAAGATCGCATGATCCTTCGTCTCTCCCAATATTTGATTGAACGGGAAAGCCGCACTGAGCTGCGAGATCGGGGAGGTTCGACAATTTCCGAATCTAGTGAATTTATTGACATTTGAAATGAAGTGTTGGTAGGAATAATGGAAACATCATCCGAGAAGCGGACCGTTTGAACAGGAAAAGGTTTCAAAGGAACTTGACAACTCGAAAGAGGTGAAGTTTCCGGCTTATTTATGGTTAAAAATGATTTATAGGGTGTATTGTCATAATAAGGGTTTGTGGACGGTGCAATATTCGACGACAATAGCAACGCTGGATCTACGACCAAGGGTTTAGAACGAGATCGACCCGATCCAGACACAAAATCGGAATCGGAGGATTCTACGAAAGCTATCTCGGATCGATCTAATTCCTCCTCACTGACGCAGACCCTAGACGAAGTTCCGAGTCGGTATTGCTGGCCGCATCTTCCTGATTCGGTCTGGGTAAAATCGCAGGTGGCCCTCTCATCCCAGTTCTCCAAGAACCACTCTGTTGGTTTCCCGTACACTTAGGACATCTCCGAGCGATCGTATCTCGTTGACCACAACGATAGCAGAAGTATCCGGTGGTAGGTACGGTACATTGTTGAAAAGTGTGACCGATGTCTAAACAATTATAGCAGACGGCCTGACTACCCACACCAGCTGTACGTTGAGTATTACTAGAGTTGCGAGATTCAGGCTTCTTTTCAGATGATCTCCCTGCAGCCCCAGGAGTCCCCGATGGACCACTAAGCGCTGCCAACGAGCAATCCGCAGGAACCTCAGTAGGTGCCACGTTCGGTGTTTCCACCGGTAGTTCCAAATCATCATAAACATCCGCGGATAACTCGTTGATCGCGCGTCGAGAATACATCGGAGGATCCGAAGGGGAGCGGAAACGCTTAAGGGAATCTTCCCACGCAGTACAACTCTGTATTAATTCATTGATGGAAGAAAAATGACGGTCAGTGAGGTGATATTGCAATACTGGTTTCATATTGGTGATAAGTAATTGAATGAACTCATCATCCTGGTAAGGGGTGTGGCATTGTAGGGACAAACTCCACATATGGTGGTAATATTCCTGGAAGCTTTCCTGAGGTAACTGCTTCCTCGACTCGACCATCCTGCGAATTTCGAATTTGGTTCTTCGGTCTTTAAATCGTTCAATGAACGCTTGCCGCAAGTTACTCCAGTCAGCTAAGGGGTTATGTCGGCGGTAAGTCCAGTACCACTGCAGGGCCACATCCCTTAAAAGGAGATGTAGATCAAGAAGGATAATGTCGGAGGAAATTTTATTGGCTAATATGACTGAATTTAATTGGAACAGGAACATGTCCACTGTAATACCCGCAGGTGACCCATTATAAGAAATGCCACATCGAGACAAGGTACGTCGGTGAAATTCAGAATTTCCAGAATAACCAAAAGTTGATACGGCTGGTTGAGAAGCCATATTTCCCAAATTCTGAGCTGCATTTGCATTTAAAGTACTATTTTGAAAGTCAGCTGAAGCTGGCATAAAATTATTATTAAGTGGTGCGGAAGTAGTCTGCTCCAGAGATGAACGCCCTTGCGGAACAGAAGCTACTGGTGAATTTTCCAATTGGAGAAAATCAATTGGTACATATTGCTCATTACAAGAAACCGGAGGATTTTGAAAGTGAACCTGCTGGGTTTTTTTAAGTTCATGACCACCATTCATCGCCATATTGGGATTCATTAAATTGGGTACAATCGGAGTAGCTGCTACTGCCTGCATAGCTGTCATTTGAGCAGTTAAAAATTGCACCTGAGCCATCAAAGACTTTATCATTCCAGACTGGTCCATTGTGGGAACAGCATCGGGTTCTACAGAATTATTTAAAGTTTTGGGTGGAATATCTGGTAACGTTTTAGTATGTTCCCCAGCACTACCAGAAGGATTTTCATGTTTTTCTTCCTCAGAATCCCATGTTTGATCGCATCCACTAACCTTAGCCAAATCTATGGACTGGTCTAAAGCTTCAGGAGTTTCCAAAAATTGACTTAATGCCTTTAACAATTTGTTACTATTTTCCAAAAGTATACTGGCTTTTTTCCCATAAGTTGGAGACGAAGAAACACGAATCAGTCGCCCTTGCACATGCAATAACCGAGTGTGAAGACATCGAACTGTATTTACTTGCTTATCCTTTTGTAAATCCGAAACGTTAATGAAAGCATCCTGAATACCTTGCAATTTCAAATTACAAGTAGTAATTTCTCTATCAGGATTGGATTTAGCTTTAGAATGCATCTGGCCAGGAGTTTCCACGGTACCAGCTGCCTCATCTAACAACGACTTTCTCAACTGATCCATAGCATCAGGAGAATCCACCCTAATGGACCGAACAACCAACTCGATTTCTAATTCATCAATTTTTAAATGTGTCTCATCCATATTGTGATAGTTCAAAATTCAATGTATGGAGGAACAGAAAATATATATAGATATGTATATAAAAAAAACGAGAAGATGGACAAAATTAAAACTAATATTCTAACAATAAACCGTTTGCAAAAAAAATTGTTTACTTGTTTAAATTCAGAAAAAAATTACCCAAGAAAAGAATTTATAAATTGAAAGTGGGAATATTTTATCCCAGAAATTGAAAACAACTAAACACAATAATTATATTACGTAGTTAAATAAATCCAAAGTATGGAAAGGATAACACTAGCGTTATCACAAAAAATTATTCCCCAAACCTAAAGAAAATTATAAGTATACCCGTTTACCAAATAAAATTAAATTAATTATTTAAGCGAAATTCAAAGGAATTGATTAGACAAAATTAAATAAAATTAATTAAAAACCAAGTTAATATATAAAACCAAATTATATTTATTATTGAGAAAAAAAAATTAAATTAATTAACTAAATCCGCAAAATTAAATTAGAACTTCAATAATAACGTGGACATCCACAAGTCGGGAAACGTGAGGAGCTACGAGAATATTATTACTGTCACAAGGACTCACTCGCGTCAATTGTTGACTGCCGCTCACTCAAACGCTGATCAAAACCGTACTTGAAGGATTATCACACGATGATACACTGGCGTTCATTTAATTTTGTAATAGTTGCGTAACAATAAAAAAAAATGTTTATAACAAAAGTTCAATCAAAAAAAATCAAAAATAAATTGGCTTAATTTATTAACGAGCGACAAATCGATTAATTTTTAAATGAACTAATAAAAAAATAAAGAAAAATAGTAAGGTAATAAATCGATAAACAAAGCGAATATACGTAGAAAATTAGCTGCTCCACTATGCTGTAAGGAATTAGGAATAGAGAGAAAAAGATGACGACGAGAAAAAAATAAAATTTTCACAAACAGTGAAAAGTGAAAGTAAATAAAGAAAAATAAAGAGAGAGTTGATCGAATGATGATCGGTGTGGCCATGCGTTGGGCCGGTGGTAAAATAATAATAAGTAATAATAAAAAAATGGTTGGTCTCCTCCCCCGTTGGCCTCACAGCCGCACTCTTAGAGCTCCACCATGAGACGCGGGGTACTGCTAAATATAATAATAACACCGCTGAGGTCCAATAATTTTAATTAAAGAAGATAAGAAATAGAAAATTAACAAAAGAATGAACTAAGGATGTGCCATTGACCAATGAGACCACGAACTGTCCAATCAACACCACATTGGTGGAAACAACAAGTCCGCAATCTCAATGCTCATGGCACACGGAACCAACATGGCAAACGATCCAGCGAGGTCGAATGACTCGAAGTCAGAACACGCTTGGATCGCTCCCCATGAAGGTAGTTGGATCAAAATAAAATTAACTGAAAAAAATTGAAGTAAATTACTTAAGGGTACGTAGATCTGCAAAATAGAAAATAAAAAATTGAAGAAAGCTAAACTCAGAACAAAGGAAAAATGAGTCTAACCACAATCTAACGCCACATGGCGGAAATGGTAGACCCACTCACCCGATGAACTGAGAATAGGGATTGACACTCACAACTGTATGTAATCAAACAGCATACGCTGGTTACAATACAGATGAGGGTGCCAACCGGACAAGGGAAACATTGATGTGAGCATCCGTACAGATCAAACAACGCAAGCGTTGGACTTTGTACGTGATGCTCACAACAAGTTTGAAAAAAAAAAAATCTGAAAAATGAAAAGTCGAAAAATTGAATTTAATTAGCCGAACTTGGGCGCCACTGTAACGCAATCCCCAAGGGATTACGTTAACAGACATGAGAATAGCGGTCTGATGCGGTATAGTAGCTGGCTAGAGCTCACGGTGCGGCGTGGGGATTCTCAGACATATTTCTCATGCTTGAATAACCGCATGATGAACATAATTAGAGGGGCAAATGAAAATTAACAATTACACTGCCACGGCCTCAGCGGCAAAAGGAAATAATAAGCCGGGAGTGATCGTTTCGGAGTGACCGTCTCAATCCCAGGCGACTACCGCCGTGACTGCCACACGGGCCTCCCCTCATCGGCCCGCCTACTGGGATGCTGTTTCCCAGTCGCGACGGCTCCCGATGCCATTTATGAAGGAGGGACGCCCGCATGACAATCCCAGCGACAATCCCCCGGAACGAGACCGTCACCCCGACGCGATCAACTCATGTGGCGTGCCGCCCTCCAGCACAGCCTGTCCTGGAGGAACGAACGGCACGCACGGAAAAGGATGGAAAAAGGCCGACCCTTCGCATGACCCCACCTCACATCACCCGATCAATTATTTATTTACGCGCACATGGTGCGGTTAGCACACGACAGTTAAAAATGCAAAAAGAAAAAAAATTGTTACGGTAAAAGTAAAAAAACTGAAAAAAATTCGTTAGAAAACTACGTTACCACTGATTCTACGTTATATTAAAATTTTACTTTCACTAATCACTGTTCCAAAAAGTCATGAAAAAAAAGAAAATCACACCAAAGTACCTGAAACAGGAAAATGGACCGCTATGTGGTCGAACCACACCCAAAGCGGACAACCGAACCGAAGCGAAGCAAAAAGAAAAATTGCGAAAACTCCAAACGCAATCACTCAAACAACGGTGAAAAGATGAAATAGGCGTGATATTTGCTCGGTGTGGGATTTCCACCAAACCGGTGCATCACCACAAATCGCGAGTATGACCGCACAAAACAAATATATAATATATAGGAAAAATAATAGGGGGAAAAACAACTGTTACAATTTAAAATTTACAAGTTGTTTTTACCCTGAATAGCGTACCTTTTTATTTCTTACCCACCTTGGCCCGTCCGACCACCGCAACCAGCGCCGACGCAGGATCCCCCCTCACCAAAATGCTGCCCGGCCCACAAGGGCGGGAATATTATCGTATGTAGATCCGTCCGATCCAAACACACTCAATAACCGGATTCAGTGTATCGTACCATAAAACACACGTTAATCCGAAGGTTGACCTTTTATAGTCGAACTCTGTCGAACGGCACAAAAGAAAATAATATATTTTTTTTTTTTTTTATTTAAATTGGCACCAAAACAGTTTCCAGATTTCTCTTTTTTTTCTTTTTTTATTTCACCAAAAGGTTCACGCCACAATCAAAAAAAAAAATAAAGTAGGAAAGGTAAAACTCAACAACTAATTTACGCTTTCATAGCCATCAACAATTTTTATTATTCAATTTATTGTCTAGTAAATTAACACAAGAAATATATACCCCATTCGCAGATGGGTATGGATTTAATTTACAGATATGATAAATACACTAATCGATCTTATTAATATTATTAATGTTTATAAAATTAATACACATCATTAGGAAGTTAATTCCTTCTTTTGTCTATTGTTCCTTTTTTTTTTTTTGTTTACAAACTTAAGATGGTGGTTTATAATTTTTCTGCGGTGATATACATTCCACCGCGCACATAACAAAAAAAACCCAGTTATAAAAAAAAATTAACTATTATCACAAAAAAATTTACTTGAATTTGACGACATTGGCCAAAGTAATAACATGGTCGCTAATTTAGTCCAAGCAGAACCATTTAAAATTTACCGTCAATATAACGAACCTCGAAAATTCACTCGACTTTACTCAACAAGAATCTAAACTTGACTTTTTATTTTTTTTACATTTATCAAAAAAAAAAAAAAAATTTTAGACTTATCGTCACATCAATGCGAAAACTAGATTTTTTTTTATTTTTAATTTTTTATATATAAAAAAAAAGGTGACTTATCGTCAACCAAAAACTCAAAACTCGACTAACTAAACAAAAAAAAATATTTTACATCAATTACAAAAAAATCAGAAAATTTTCCCCCTCCTATCTCTCCCTTCGCATCGCTGTCTGTCCCGCTCGCTGTATTTGTGCACACACACAATCAGTTTTATTATTTTTTCTTTATTATTATAAAATCTTTATTCATGTTTATGTTCTCTTTTCTTTTTTTTTGTTTATATGTGCACAAATACAACGAATGAAACCACCAACGACGACGAACATATATATACACTCAGTTGTACGGTCGCTTCGGCTCCATGTCTAATCAGCCGATCGGTTTTCTTCCCCACACAAAGCAAATATCACGCGTTAACTCAAGCCAATAACATCAACAAGAAAAATGGAATATTCGAGACTGGACATTTTCGCATTGTAAACATTCCATCTCATACCACACAATACACATACACACACCATCTCGCAAGAAATATATATGCTTGTACATGACAATATAGAAAACAAGTAAATGCAGGGGAAAACAAAATAAAATATTTTTACATAACAATCGGTGAGAATATTAATTTGAATTTTGGGAAAGCATAGATCAGAGCGTATGTATATACAACCCTATGGTGGTCATGGTATATAAAAAAAAAAATTCAAACTATTTGAGCGTTTGGAGTTTTCGCAATAGAATTTTTCTGCTTCAAGTGGAGACGCATGCCAGTCGTAACAACCTACAAAATACTAAAATAATAAAATATAAAAAGTATTTCCTAAAAATATTGAGTTTTAATTTTTGTCTTCATTCGTTTTGTAGATACTGTAATTTGGGAGGGGTGCTTTATAATTTTGGCCAATGCTGTATATCGTTTCTAGATTCATAAGAGACCTAATCAACACATATATTCGGACTATATTGCAGGTGTTCAAAAGGGTTTTCTTAGGTTTACTCCTAGGAACAGTAATGTGCCATCTTTATTCTTAGGTCTTATCACGGAAGGTGTAAGTTACTAAACACATAGTGCCACTTAGAATCCCTAGAATTGAATTGTCTGCAACTCAAGGTGTCATTCAATTTTGTTCCGGACATTTTGTTTTCTAAAATTGACAGTGATGTGGTACTTGAACTGTTTAATATACATATATACTTCTTCTCGTGGGTTACTTAAAAGGGGATTTCAGTTCAATTTACAATTTCGCAGTAAACGTTATGGGCAATGTGGACCCGTTTATCATGCATCGACTGTTTTTAACAAGATCCGTGAAGCGTTCGATGTTCAATTCTCGAGAAAGTGAAAGGGGGCTTTATAGAGAATTGTATTTCAGGTAAACTGCCTGTTGCTCATCTAAAACATTAACAGTTCTTACAACACACAGTTCTCATCTAAAACATTAACAGTTCTTAAACTCTGGAGGTGTCACGTGCCCTCCGGTTTAGTTAGCCTTACCACAGCGAGAGCCTCTGCTGTCGTGAATTTTCTTTTCTTAAAATCAAGTATGTGTAGTATGTAGGCATAATAACAAAACAACAACGTGGTGGTGATCCCCTAAACGCACCAAGGTCAAAAGGCTAGAACCAAGTAGGACCTGGGAAATAACAGATTTCGAGAGGATTGGCTACTCAAGAGCAAATACCGTGGTTGAGGATCAAGTATGAGGTACTCTAGTGCCAACATGCTTGAACAATGACATCCACGACGAAAATTGGTTTATGAAAAATCTTAGATTGAGTTAATCCACCTACAGCTCAGGAGACAAGGACTAAGTAGGGCCTAATTTTATGGGCCAAATAATAACAGATTATGAGCTTCGTGGATTCTCAAGTGTCAATACCCTGGTTGAGGAACAAGTAAGAGTAGTCATGTATCCATGCCAACAATGGCGTTATCCAGGATCTAAATCTTTACTTCACTCAAGCGGCAATCTATCTAGAGATTCACAAGAGATATTTTTTTTGGTCTCAGTACGCAAGACACTTTATCTCAAACTCTCGAAAAATTAAATTGTTATGTATTGGAATATTTAGACAATTAATATAATTATGTAATGAATACTGGAATATGCTTTTGAAGAGAAGAAAATCGTTTGTGCGGGCTAAATAAATTTGTGTTATGTAATAATTTTAGACAGTTCTTTTATTCACAAACCAGGGATCGAACCTTAATTGACAAAGCGAAAACGTAACAAAGTATAATGTACACTTATTTTAAGCCTTGTATTTTGCTAGCGAAAAATGAAAATCCGCTGTTCTACATAAAGTTGTGTTTTATGATAATTTCCAACAATACTAATAAACTTAATATAATTTATAGACTTTACAAATATTGCAATGTTATGATACTCATTTATTATAATAATTGGAAATTCATACTTTTATTCTTACGTCGATATATTCGTGCCTAACGCGAAACAATTTTCAACATATGTGTATGTAACAACACCCACAGTGTGTATAGTAGAAAACAAGCTCAAACTTTATTTTAATTTTTTTTCAAATTTGGGTTTGGGGTAAATGTTATCTATATCAACTTAACGATTAAAAATTTTTTTTTTTTCGTTTTAAGATGTTTTTCTTACAGTAAGATTTTGGTTTATTAAAATTATTTAAAATAAAATTAATTTTCAATTATGTAACTTTTCACTTTTGATTTAGTGTAGTTTCTGCTACAAATTAACTTTTTTTTGCTATTTGGGAGTTGCGAGTTCTGTTGAATTTTAATATTCTTGGTTTTTGATTTATTATTAAATCATTTTACGAGTAAGTATAGAAAAGGGCCGAAAGCTTGTTAGGCACCAAATGCTTGTTATGAGTAACGAATAATTTAGTATTCGATTTCGCTGGATAAAAATATTCCTGATTAAATAATGTACATTGAGATATAAACAGTGATTGAAAGTGGAATCCAAATAAAAATAAACTCTTCCGATGTCATTTCCAAATCAACTGGGTGTGGAAATTTATTCGTGCGGAATGAAAAGGCAAAACATTTTCTATATAATTTCCCTTTAAGATACATTTCAAAGATATTTATACATGTGGAACACAGTCTAAATATTATCCTTTCGAACCCTATACCAATCTAGAATACATAAACTGTAGCAAAATCAAATATTTACTGAAACTTATATCCACTGAGGAACAAAAAAGAGATAATTCATTACAAAACGATTGTACATACAAACGTTCCATTAATCATTTTGATTTTGGTGGAGGTTTGGTTCTCTCTCTCGATCGAATTTTCTCCGCATCTCATCTGTATACTCATAATTTTTCCGACTCGAATTTTCCACGATTTTCCATTTGTTTTAATACATTATGTACATATGTATATGTTTACAGTCAGTCGTGCATTGTAGTAGGTAAACGTATGTTTGTATATTTATCTTATTTTCTACATTTGCACAAAAAGCACGTTAATAAATAAGCTTTTTTTTTGTTTTGTTTTTGTGTTTGTAAGAATGTAGTAAGACGACGTTCTACATACGTATATTATATAACGATGTAAGCACATAAAAAATGAGTATACAGCAGCTTCCACATGTGCAGCAAATTTAATTTTATTTTGCTATTTGAACAAAAATTAATAAAATTATGTATGAAGGAAATAAGTTACTGGTTTTTGCTCTCTGGAACTGTAATAAATGTTTGTCATAAATATTAGGATTTACCATATTATGTTCATATACGATGCCTGACATGGGATTTATTTTCTTGTAGCACCTATGGTAAAATTCTTTTGGAGATTTTTTCTTTTTTACAACATCTAAGGTCATATTAGAAATGACATAGATATATAGTGCAGTTCTCAGCAGTTATACTTTAAAAAAATTGCAGTTGCGTAGTTCATTCAATTTAGACTCAAAAATAAATCTCTACAATCTCCTGAACCAGATATATTCTTAAGCAAAATAGATAGCAGAAAATCAAAAGGTAAAAAGAGTGAAATAAGTTACAATACAGAATATGTTATGATGTAGGTCTATCAGTCTTGACATGGTAGCGGAAGTCAAACCAGTAATATCAGAAAAAATTATCGAGAACTTAAACATATGGAATGAAAAGGTTCCGGAAGCTCAATAAAATGAATGTGACATACTCTAAGAAAAGTTCCGATAAGATACCTTTGGCCTTATACCATTAAATTGCGAAGATAATTGGACAATATATTTGGTAAAACATTGGATTCGACTTGGTGCCACCTGATTCAGATATCTTATATAAATTATTTAAACTTGTGAAGCGACTGTTTATTTTTACAAAATTGCAAAATACACGAAATTAGATACCAAAATTTATAAAATAAAATGTTCAGATTGTTTATCGTTCTATATTGGCAAACGGCCCGAAAAATTGTGGAAACAAATCAAATTTACCATAACATGTTGCGTAACATGCACACAGTTTATGAACAAAAATATGAAAGTTTTATTTAGCTAAGATAAAGATAACACGTTGGATCGAATGGAAAAATTTGAAATATTTACAAAAATGGAAACCACAAAGTTCTATTAGATAATAAAGAGTATGGTATAAGATCTAATCATATATTCGCAGTCAATCTAAGCTTTACAGTTGTTGTTTTAAGAAATATTCATATTCTTATTCCAAACTGTCAAATTTTTGGAAATTTATTAATTCTTAAAACAGACTTAAAGTTTTGGAGTTTTTATATTTCATTACTTAAGGAGAGCCTAATTCTAAAAATTGAAAAATTGCTCGTATTTTTTTAAAATTGTAAATTTCTTAAATTCTAAAACTGTTAAAATTACCAAAATTCTTAAATTTTCCAAAATTATCGTAAATTATCGTTTGGCTCGAAAAAGGGCTCCGGTTTAACGAATTTTTGGGCATATTATCAAAACCGACAGAGATGAAGGCTCTCTCGATAGGATTTGGCGATTCTTGACAATACACAATTTCTAGCTAGTCGAGTATCAACCCGAAAGATAAAGACAAATATCATTTAGCACGACAGCTGTGTAGTTAATATAACAATTCCGTGGTAGAAATTCTAGACATTTTAAAAATTAGCATCCATCTGACAAAACCTTGCTAAGTTGATGCCGCCGAAAAATAATCAATCAGCTCATATGTTATATATTATATATTCCCACATTAAATACATAATCAAATAATGATGTGTCATTCTCAACAAGCATAATGATGTGTCATTATTGAACAAGGCAAACCGAACCAATTTTTCTCTATGTACACCTAAAGTTGTTTCTGCACCGCCTTTCTTTGCATGATTTATTTTTATTAAATAATCAGGACCACAATTGCAAAGCAAATAATAAAAGGTAAAATTAATTCTGTTATTCTTCATTGTTTTTAGATGCAAATAAACGAGTGCACTTTACAACCTGGAAGATTCTGATCTTAAATACCTGAAAATAAAAACTACGTCAATTACTCGAACGAAATAAAATAAATTACGTTTAAGCTCGCCGGGTCTATAATATGTAAAACTAAACCTAAAAACATTCATCTATGCGCCCTATCTAACACACCTTAATTCAATGTGATTATTTAACATGAATATGTCTTTTGCAGCTAAACTGATTATTCAGAGGTAGACTCATATAAGAGATAATTATAATCGATTAAATAAAAATATCCAAGAACAGAAGAGGTCAGGAAATACTGCTAAAACAGTGAAGCCTTATGCATAGTAAACTGTTAAGCTTTCTGCAGAAAGTAATACAACCTAAAGAGACAGTAAGCAATATTATCAACGAAAATAACAACACAGAATCCGAAAATCAGGAAAATAATTCCAAAACAAACGACACATCGGTAATAAATTCTATAGAGACTAACGGTACGGCGTCAAAGAACGTAATAACTAAACGCATACCTAAAAGACCTATGAAGAATGATGTAAATCATCTAGATGCGAAGATGATTGATTAAATTTATGGATTCTTATTCAAATAATGAACTTAAAATAATTAATCGGCGTCATTCATTTTTTAATGGGATATTACCATCATTAGATAAGTTTGACGAAGATGAAGTCCCAGATTTTCAAATGGGAGTGCTACAATTGATGAAAAAATCAAAAGCAGTCGACAAAATCGCGAGCTACCTTTCAATGTTAATTACAGTGGCCCATATTTTACCTAAGAAGTACAAATCAACAATAATTCGACTATTACAAATCCTGTAGCAGTACAAATTTGACAACAATACCTTCGCTTCTTACAGATATAGTTGATTATACTGAGTTTTAATATGAATACATTAATTTGTTGCCCTAATAACTTCATACCTATTTGCATTTAATTAATAAAATTTATAGTACGCACTGATTCTTTATTTACAGGATAAACCCAAAATCTTCTGTAATCGGCGTTTCGATACCAATATAAAAGTACAACTAGGCGAGAATCCATTTATAGACGTCTACTCAGAGTAATTGGCATATGAAAACTGCGACTATTCGTTTTTTACACGAATAAAAGTTTACCGTGTGAACATTTCGATAATTATACGATAAAATCGAATACATACTGTGAAAAACGTACAGTACAATGACGTGTGAACACAGCCATACTTGATAGGTTGTGCATAAGGGAATAGAAATTGTTTGTGTCCTCTTGCCCCGCGTAAATTTTGCTTTTTATGGTGGTTTGAACATTATTTCTAGGAAATGATGTCCCGGATTATGAAACGCACACAGACACTAGCATTGTTTGAATTCGAAGAGGAGTGTATCGCTGTCAGCGGAAGCATTTGTAGAGTGATGCAGCAGATTGGGATGTTCGAAAGGGAGAGTTGCAGTAAAATATCCGGGAAATCGTTGAAATAGTGAGGAGATGAATCTTAGATCACACACACACACACACACACACACACACACACACACACACACACACACACACACACACACACACACACACACACACACAAACACACACACACACACACACACACAAACACACACACACACACACACACAACACACACACACACACACACACACACACACACACACACACACACACACACACAGAGCAGGGGACACGGGGAATAAATAACCCATTCAAGAAAAGCAGTATGTTCCAGAGGTCTCCCCCGGGTATGCAGAGGTCCATGGCATTGTCAATGTCGGATCTTGTGGCCCCAAGGGTTAAAGAAATAAATCAGGAAGCGAGCGAGGTGCGGAGGTGTATCTCGAAAGTGGACATCGTGAAAAAGCATATCGACGATCTTTTTGAGTATGCCAAAGATCGAAACAATGTCCATGGTGAAATCAAGAGGCTAATACGAATGATCAAACAATCGTTTCGGGATGTAGAAAAGGAGTTTCAAGTACTTTCCGAAAGAGAGGAGAATCCAGAGGCAACTCTAGAGAACTTGCTACAACCTGAGAGGGAGGTATTTAAGATAATCAAGGAAACACCTATACTGGAGGAAACGAAAGAGCAAGCAACCAAGGCCGAGAACTCTCTGGAAGAAGAAGTATTCCTTGACACTCCGAAAAGTAAAAGGAAGAGGACACCAAATTCGGGAGGCAACGAACCTAAGAAGGGAAGGACAAGCAAGGCGATACTCCAGCAGCAAAGGAGGAATGGGAATCCCTTGCAATTGCAAAATAAAAATAACGAAGACATTAGAGAAGCCACGAATTGGACGTTGGTCAAACGCAAAACTCGAGAGAGACGGGCGAGGCCTCCTCGTCCGGATGCTTTAGAGATCACGAAGAAAGAAAATCTGACGTATGCGGAAATCTTAAAAAATATAAAAAGCAACCCTGACCTAGAAGAGGTAGGAAAACAAGTAACTCGCATTCGCAAGACGGAGAAAGGCACCTTGCTTCTTGAACTGGGGAAAGCCACAGGCGAAAATACAGCCGAATTGCAAGTATTTCTGGAACGAAACCTAAATACGGAAGCAGATGTAAAAACCCTCAAGGAAATAGATGAGGTTCTTATCGAGATTAAGGATATTGATGAGGTCACCACTAAGGAGGAAGTCTTCAAGGCGGTGGTAGCCAGCTTTGACGAAGGTAAAATTCTCTCAGTGAGTATAATCAAGTCATTGAGAAAAGCATACGGAGGAACCCAGACAGCAGTAATCGGCGTCCCGAAGGTAGTGGCGTTAAGGATGTCCGAAGAAGAAAATATACGTATTGGTTGGATGGTTTGTCGAATTGGCGGAAAAATTAGCCCACTTCGTTGTTTTAAGTGCCTGGGATATGGGCATAGGTCAACTGTATGCCAAAGCATCGTCGATCGCTCCAAGCTTTGCTGTAAATGCGGTAGAGAGGGCCACATCCTAAGGAACTGCAATAGCGATGCAAGCTGTTTCCTGTGTCAGGATAGAGGCAGCGATACAGACAGAAACCATACGGCTGGTAGCATTAAGTGTCCAGCGTACCGGAGAGCGCTACTAGTTGCTCGAAGATAATGAAAGTTTTGCAACTAAATCTAAACAATTGTGAGGCCGCACAAGACCTCTTACTGCAGTCTGTGCGAGAACTAGAGACGAGGAAGAGAGACATTTGGCATGCTTCTGCGTCGGTATAACATGGCTCGATCTGAACTAAAGCTGGCTATCAAGAAGGGTAAGCGCCAAGTCTGGACAGATCTTTGTAACGAAATGGAACAGGATCCCTGGGGTAGGCCATATAGAACAGTAATGTCGAGGTTGAAAATGACAAGTGCGTCTCCTCCGACATGCCCGAATATGATGCATGAGATCGTTTCCCCATTGTTTCCAGAGCAAATGGCGTTGGTGCCCAATGTGGACCGACCTATAGCACCCGAAGACGTCCCAACCATTACGATGGAAGAGTTGATGACAGCTCTTAGGAAAGTTGGAAATAATAAGGCTCCTGGCCCAGACAACATTCCCAACATCGCACTAAAATCAGCAGTTCGTACTAAATCGGAAGAATTCTTGGACCTATTAAGCTCTTGTTTAAATGAAAGGATATTTCCTGAACGACGGAAAAAGCAGAAGTTAGTTCTACTTCCCAAAGAGAAAAAGCCGATGGAAGTAACATCTTCATATAGACCGATCTGCATGCTGGACACAGCTAGCAAGATACTAGAACGGATCATCTGTAATAGACTCGAGGAAGCGGTCGAGAGAGCTGGAAACCTGGCGCAGCACCAGTATGGCTTCAGGAAAGCGCGTTCAACGATAGATGCCAAAAATTTAGTGGTTCATACCGCTAGCAATGCAATACGGGGTAAAAGATGGAAAGGAGGTAGCAAGAAATACTGCGCCATTGTTACTTTGGACATCCAAAACGCTTTCAACTTCACGAGGTGGAGTTACATTATAATAGCGTTAGAGGAATTTGGAGTGCCTAGCTACATTATAAAGATTGTGAGGAGCTATTTCCAAGATAGAATCCTAAGTTACAACACGGAAGTAGGTATACGAGAGTACACAGTTACGGGAGGAGTTCCGCAAGGCTCAGTTTTGGGACCTTTACTGTGGAATATTATGTATGATGGGATCTTTCGACTACGGATGCCCGAAGAAGTGAAAGTGGTGGGCTTTGCAGATGATGTCGCAATAGTTGTTGTTGCGAAGTTCAAGGACGAGGCAGAATACATCCAGCGGTGTTTATCGAAGGTTGGACTTCAGTTAGCTGAACATAAAACCGAGGCAGTTCTAGTAACGAGCAGGAAGCAGCGGGAAACAATTACTATCCAGGTGGGCAATTCTGAAATCTCTTCCAAACCTTGCATCAAATATTTAGGCATCACGATTCATGCAAGGCTTTCATTCAAGGAGCATATTGAGTACGTGAGCGACAAATCTGCTATAGTAAATGCCGCTCTCGCACGTTTAATGCCGAATTTGGGGGGACCTAGAGAGAGCCGTCAGAGATTGTTGGCCGGTGTCCGTCACATCCATCTTATTGTACGGTGTTCCTATTTGGGCAGATTCACTGAGAATCAAAGCCTATAGCCGAGACATAAATTCAGTATACCGGAGGTGTTCGCTACGAGTCATCTGTGGGTTCCGCACTATATCATATAATGCGGCGTATGTGGTAGCGGGAATGACCCCAATTGCTCTTTTGGCAAAGGAGCGACAACAAATATACCAACACGGAGTCCAAGGAATCAGGTCGATGACTAGAGAGGATCGTAATCTTGTGAGATCGGAAATAATTGCTGAATGGCAGCAACAATGGAGTTCATCAGGAAAGGGTAGATGGACATACCGTCTCATTCCTTCGATTGGCGAGTGGTTAAACCGACGACACCGAGAAGTTAACTTTTACTTGACGCAGTTGTTGACAGGACACGGTTGTTTTCGTGCATACTTGCACAGGTTCAGACACGATGATTCACCTGACTGCCCGAGCTGTATAGGTATACCGGAGGATGCGGATCATGTGTTATTCATATGTCCGAGATTCGATGAAAAAGGAAAGTGCTTGAGAAGACGATGGGGCAACGCCCGACGCCGGAGAATACAATTGCACTAATGCTGGGTTCGACGGAGCATTGGTCTGTCGTTTGTAGTTTTGCAGCAGAGGTTCTGATTAAGCTGTGGTGTCTTGAGCGTGAGAGAAGTCACCAATAGACCAATAGTGAAGAATTATGAATAATTAAATCTGAAGGTGCAATAATGCCAATACCACCCCCCCCCCCAAGTAATAGTTAACGGTGGTTCCGGGGGGCTTATGGTCGACGACGGGAGGTGTTTTTTAGTCAGTCAAATCTAACATAACCATATGTACGGGCATATGGTAGATTTTGAATCTTTTTCATCTGACCACGTAAAAAAAAAAACACACACACACACCCGTGGGGAGTTGCAAGTCTCCTATCGGGCACAACTCCAGGTGGCGGATAGGGAGATGCCCTCACCGGTACACCAGCGGGTAAGTGGGAAATAAAATACCACTCGTGGACCAAAACTTGCAGGAAGCGTCTGTTCACCAGGAGGTGCGGCTTCAAACAGCGTCCGATCCTCATGTAAGAGGCGGCTGAATTCTACCTGGCCGTAGGTATAAAATGCTAAGGGAAGGACACCCTGATCCAAAACCAACATGTTTCACGAAGGGGGGTGGGGGAATTATTACGGTGCAGGGGGGAGTCGGAAACCCAGTACCGGCGGAATTGTTGAGTGAGCAAGCGGGATCAACACCATCGAGATCCATCGACCGCAATGCCTCAGCAGTTAGGAACTTGGCTGTTGTTGCAGATAGAACTACAAGTTTTACTACTACCCCATTGGCGAATTTTAATCCGTTCGAGCAGAGGAGTAGGCTACTCCGATCGCCTAGGTCCGGTTCAATAACTCACGGGCACACAAGGACTAGTTCAACATCGGATATTAATGATTCGGATGCTCTTCAGCTGGGAATGAAGATTGACGAAATGGAGCGCATGGGTAGGCATATCGAGCAACTGGCAGAGTTCATAAAGGGAAAAAGCAACGTACACCACGAAAATAGGAGGATCGTTGGTTTTTTAAAATCCACATTCCGGCAAACAACTCTCAGAGCAAGGGGCGGTGTTAACGTCGATGTGCAAACGGAGGATGCTTTCCAAGACGAAACGGCTAGAGAAATGAACCAGGGTACCCCAGCCAGTAAGAAGAAGAGGCAATTAAATTGTCTTTCACCTCTTGATACAGCTGATAGCCCTCAAAGAACGGGAAAGAAGGTAAAGAAAATGCAGATTGCAAAGCCCGGGGACGACCAAGAAAGCCGAAGCATGGTTGCATCTTCTGCACTGGGCACAAACAAAAGATCTGAAGAGATTCGTGGGAGGCAAGTAACAAATGAGTGGCAGGTTGTAAGGAAAAAACCAAGGAAGCGCCACGAAAGACCTTTCAGACTCGCCGCACTGATGATCAAAACCACTAGTCCAGCTTCGTTCGCGGAGGTTTTGAAAGGCATAAAAATAGATCCTGCCTTGGAGAGTGTCGGAAATAGTGTGGTCCGTGTCCATAAAACCGAGAAGGGTTATCTATTGCTGAAAATACAGAAGTCGGCGTGCGGTAGTGCCAACCTTGATACGATGCGCGGTAAAATTGAGACGTAAATTGACGGTAAACTAAAGGTTGCAACTCTTGCCGATTCCGATGAGATTACACTGGAGATTTGGGATATTGACGAGGTAACAACAAAGGGAGAAGTCTTTAACGCAACAGCTATGGACTTCGATGACGGGAAAATCCTCGATGAGAATATCGTGACTGGTCTTAGACCCGCGCGCAGAGGTACGCAGATAGCGGTTGTCAAAATACCAACGGCTATAGCTCGAAAAATGGCTGATGTTGGCAGAATCCGTATAAGGCTGGGTTAGGGGCCGTATACGTGAAGTAGTTAGCCCAGTGAGATGCTTTAAATGCTGGAAGCCAGGTCACAGAGCGGCCACATGCAAGAGCGAAGTCGACCTAACAAACCTTTGCTTTAGATGCTGCAGAGCCGGCCACAAGGCAAAAGATTGTGAACGGGAACCGCAGTGCGCATTCTGCCGTATAGGGGATGGAGAAACTATCGGTACTCACATTACCGGTAGGGGTAATTGTCCAGCACGACGGATGGTGATAGGAAACAACCGTAGAGGGTGAAGCTACTTCAGCTATACTTAAATCACTATGAGGCTGCCCAGGACCTCCTATGGCAGACTACACACAAATTGAAGCCAGACGTCGCAATACTATGTGAACAGTACAAAAATTTCGATGATGCGGCATGGGTGAGTGACCATAGTGGCAATGCAGCAATCTGGGCATGCGCTGGCTTGGTCATTCAAGAAAGCCCGCAGAGTTTCTTTGGATATGTTCGAGCAAAAATTAATGGAATACATATCTTCAGTTGTTATGCCCCTCCAAATGAGCCAATCGAACAATTCATCCACTTCTTAGATTGCTTGGTTCTGGATGCAAGAGATCATAGTCCCACAGTATTTTCGGGAGACATCAACGCATGGGCTGCGGAGTGGGGTAGCGCTCAAACAAATAGAAGAGGTCAATCCCTTCTGGAGGGTTTTTCAGTTTTAAATGTTGTCCTGTGCAACACCGGCTCCGCATATACATTCAGCAGGGGTAATGCTGGTTCTATTATAGACCTAACGTTTGTTAGTGAATCTCTCTGGAGGAGAGTAATAATTGGGAGGCTTGCGATTTTTACACGCACAGTGACCACCAGGCCATCCTGTGTGAACTCCATGAAATAAACCTAAGTACTAGTATAGAAATTGCGGGATGGAAGACAAACGCTTTCGATGAGGACATCTTCAGGTTTATGCTCCGTGACTCTAACCTGACGGATACCGGTAACACCAAGGCATTCCAGTTAGTAGACAGCATTACCAGTGCATGTAACGCTACAATGCCTAAAAGAAGGTTAAGCCCAAGACGCCCATTGGCCTACTGGTGGAAAGAGGAAATTGCATTGCTCCGGTGAAGTGCAATTGTGCTAGACGCGTTTCCCGGCGGGGTAGAAACACCAGCTCCTTTTTCAGTTTATAAAATAGTTTATAAATAAAATTGTTTCATTTTTTTTAAATGTAGCCATCGTTATCCTTTTCTTTAAATATTATATTTGAGTTCGAGAACTCAACTAAACTTACTCATGCTGATTAGAGTTAATTTAAAAAAAATGCAATAATTAAATAAGTAATAATAATAATAACTTGAATAATTTACTATGTGCATTTACTTCTGGGGTTGTGTGTTTAGTGCACACTGGCTATTTACAAGCACAACATGTTTTCCAGGCTGTTGGTCGTTTCTTAGTTTCCAAAATCATAAGTTCCTATCGCGAATCTCGCCGAACGTGTGCTGTTGAGAACACATTCAATACCTGAACGCAAGTCTAAATGACTTTACATGTATAATTATTGGAGGCTGATGCTCGAACTGAGTATGACTTTTTGGTGTAAAAATTTTGAATGTCGCAACGCACTCAACTCTCTCTTCCGATTAATTTTTTTTTTTGATTTTTTACTCTCTAGGCAACAATAACATTAAAGGAAATAGACATAACATGCAAATGGTTTCATTAAAAATAGGAAAATGTATGTACCCGGGTAGCCGGTTTTAAAACAACGTAAATTTTTCCGGTTATAAACACAAGGATTAAATAAAAACGACTTACTAAATCGTATAAAGTTGTCACTTGATGAGGTAAAGCACATAACAGACGAAAATTTCAAAAGCAATTGGGTAACTTTATATCGGTAAATCATACTTTATAATAAAGTGTGTTAATTTAAATTTAAAAAAGGTTATGTCACATGTTTTACAAGAAAAGTTTGATTTTTCCCTTGTTGCTAATTCCTTTATAAAAGCTCAGTTGATCTACAAGAACGTACGCGTGAAAATTGAAAATTCGTACCTAATTTAGAATATTTAAATTTTAATAAGTCAACAGACAAAAATTAAGAGCAATGCCTATTGCATTGCATTAAAATGTTTATGAAGATGTTCGAGAAAAACGACAAACAATTAGGAAGGTTGAAGGTATAAAAAATTACGAAATTTAAAATTAATTAAATTTATAACAATAGCGATCTGTTTCAAACCATTACGAGTTTAACCTTTGTTTTAGATGTAAATTGGACTGAAAAAAAAACAATTATTCTAACTTGCTGTTTATTCATTTAAATGTTTCAAAATGAATAAATCAACATTAGACGATACATAAAAACGAAACCATCAACATACTATACACCCACAAAAAATATTTTGTAATTTATCAAAACACCGTAAAATAATTTTGAATTGTTTATCTTATATTTTATATCATCCAACTATACGTAGAGCGTGTTCCCTAGTTGTTTATACACAAGTTTATATAGACAAATTGTCCAACATTAATTTAGTAATCAAATATGTATAAAAAAAAAATTTTGATTGATGAAATAATTTTCATCTAAAAAAAACAAAAGCAATAAACAAACTTACCTCAAACCAATTTTAATATTCTCCACAATAAAAATTTTCCATAATTTGCATTTTCCCGCTCTGCTGAGCGTGTTGTATTCCGTATAACTTATATAAATATGCGTCGGTCTGCGTGTCGTCGTTCTAAATAAACCCGCGCGAACTTTTTATTTTATTTTTTTATTATGTATTGTATGCTCGTATGCAAAATACGTTAAAAGTTTATTCAAGCGTTATGAAAAGCTTTACACTGTAATTTATATAAATATACGCGATAGCAGACGTACACACACCATTTACAACAATACATATTCTTGGATGCAAAAGAAAATGAAATTTTCACTGAAACGAGAGAAAGAGAAAGATAACAAAATATAAAAAAATTGTAAATATAAATTTTTATTCATTATATTGTTGTAACGTATGTATGTATGTATGTACGAAGTATGAACATACATTAAAACAATGTAAGAAATGTGTTTCAATGCGTGAATAATAATGTGCGTCTATCTCTATACGAACCAGTTCTCATTTCCTGGAAAAATAACTAGACACTAAATTCAAAAGGCAAGTGTGCAACTGTGTACGATAAAAATGGAATAGAAAAAGCTAATTTTATTTATTAGACGATTATACGACTGTTCAATTATTGGAAAAGCTGTGAATGAGAGGATACAGATTTTCTAAGTATTTTTAAGATAAATTGAAAATATTACGCAGAATTTACTTTTATATTGTAGTTGGTGTAAATAAGGTAAATGGTATAGGCAAGACTACACAAGACATGTATAAAGTGATTTGAAATTGATTGAAATTTTTACTTTCTCTTATTATTTTGTAAATCGATTATTTGTTGTATTTCTAAATCCCATGTACCTGAAACTGAAAATTAGCAAACGTAGACAATGTACGGCTTACGTGACTGCTTTAATATAATCAGTAGGTCAATACTACGTATCCAGATTGTTATAGTGAATTTATTGTAGTTGTCAATATTACAAAGAAACTAAAAAGACAGAACTTCCGCTAAGTATGTATTTGACAAATTTTTTTTTTTTTTTTAAAACTTTTTCAAGTTTATTATATAATGAAATAGAAACACATCTACCTCTATTGGTGGCAAAAGCGGATGTGTCGCACACTGACGTATTTTCCTTTCCCCTTAGGAAGTAATTGCTATTTGCTAACTTCAAAATCGCTAAGAAGATATGACGTGTACGGACTTTATATCCAGCCTTATACAGAAGTTAAGATATGGGTGAGCTTTATGTCCAGCCTACGCAACTCGAAGGCTATCGTTTATGGAAGAAGCGATAACATATCTTTAATTGTTTCTAGTGAAATAGGTCGAGAAGTAGAATGAGGCCCAAAACAACGCATTTATCAAGTTAATGGTAGCAATAGGGAACATACAATAAAAATAAGAAGATCTTTTATCTTGACACTGATGGCTTACTTCAGAGGAAAAGGAAACTGTCGGTGGCGACTTTCGTCAGACATTGCCAGTGATGCCAAAAAACACGCGCACAGAAATCATCGAATGTTGTATTAAATCTAGCCCATTAGGAAGACACTTCGATCAATTGACTCAGGCTGAACACAATCAATGGTTATTGGCTGTTAGATCTGGAATTTTATCTGAAATACCAGGGATTTTTGAAAAAGGCAGAAAGAGTGATTGTTGCACCAACAAATGCACAAACGCTTGAAATGAATCGAAAAATCTTTGACATAATAACCGGTGAAGGGCACATATATTGCAACGCTAATGATACTTTCAATTTCTCTACTGAATTTCTCAACGTTCAAACTCCATCTGGTATGTCGTTGCAAGCTTCTACTTCAATCCGAATATATTCCGTTTCTATTCCTTTTTTTTTTGGTACTTTTGTACGATCACTGCTACTTGGCACGCTGTGTATAATTCAGAGCTCTGCGTCCTCTACCGCTATCAAAAAGAAACAAAAATTGTTGTCTGCTTTCGCAGATCGTTAGAAAAAAAAACCTATAACCAAATAGATTATTGGTCTCTAGAGCACACAAATAATTTTAACACAACAAAAATTATCATGGTGGTTATATATGCGCTCCTGATATTTCATATGTCACCCGGTCGCCGTTCTGTTGTCTCACTACTTCTGCTATTCTTCGGTTGGCCCGTTTGCACACGATCACAAGTGGCCTCTCGACTTTCCCGTTGTTTTTTTTATGGCTGCACCGGAGACGTTTGGTTTTTTTTTTCTTTTTGTTTTGTGGGTGTGGAAACCGGCACTTATTATCCGCAGAAATGTCTGAACCACTTGTTACTCTCAGTACGCACTCATACACAACTTTTAGCAAAATAATTATTTTTCAAAATAAATTTTCTTTTTGTTGCTTCGGGAGTTAATACTTAAAAACGGTAATATGTATGTTACTAATACCCAGTGTAGTACCGTATCCCTTTTCTTTTTTTTTTTTAACTTGCACACAAAACTTTGTAATGGCGTGTACGTTTTTATTTTTATTTTATTTTTCTATCAAATTAGTCCGTACCGTCACCTTCCAACTCAAAATCCCGACTCTCCCTTTCCTCAAAAAAAAAAAATTCTTGTTTGTCTATTTTAGTCCAACACCATACGTGAATTTCCAATGCGGCGAACACTTGCACTAGATTTACACACCTTAATTATACCAGGTGTGATCGTTATTATCGTGATAATGTTCAGGGCGATTCTAAATTGTTTTGCTTTTTCTCTTTAGAAATGTCATTAATGGCATTTTTTTAAAACAAGTATTCCTGGTCCTGCCAACAACAAACGTCGAGTTTTTTTCGAACATACAATAATTAAATGTTATTTTTTCTCAATCTAAGTTATTTGATTTGTACAACGATTCCATCGTTACACAATTTAAAAAATAACCAAATAAATAATAATGATACTACGAAGAAGAAGAATCAAATAAAATAAAATTATAAAATAACTTTTGATATTCAGGGGAGTTAAACTTTTAATAAATACAAATAGCATGTCTATGTGTAGTGTGTCTCAGCCAACAATAAAGAGATCATGGGAATGCTAATATTGACTGTTCATTATACAAGTGTGTCTATCACATAAATTGTGTTAATCTCGAAAAGGCAGATGTCGACTTTTTAAAGCAAAATCGGGAAGCTTGGTTTTGTCTTTCCTGCAGTGACCTAAAGAAAAAAGAACGAATTTCTCAAGGCGATGATACACTGAAAAAAATTAAGTGCATTCTATTTACGAATGGCGTTCATTAACCACAATTCGTACTGTTAATGTAATAATTATTATATTTACGTAAAAAAACAAAATTTAGAAAATATTTATGAAAATGTGTGCATTAATAGTACGAATCAAAGTTCATAAACTAAAAAATGGGTTAGTTTATTGCACTATACGTATAATACATTCACTTGTTGTTTGCGGATTAGTGTAACCTGCATTATTTTATTTAAAAAAATACATTTATGAACATTTCATAATATGTATGAATAAGACTATATACGAAAATTATGTTAAACAAATATTATTCGTCATATTAACGAATCAGGTACTGTAATACATGAATTTTATATTGTATTTGGTAGTCCACTTCTTTATCTAATTGAATTGTGATGAAAATATTCATAAATAGTGATGTATTTGATGTATTTTTTCGTAAATATGGAGAAATTCCACGGGTAATTAATAATACGAACAAATTCATAAATGTGATGATAATAATTCTGTCGCGTTTCTATTTGTGTGAAAAGATCAAATTTCATCATTACCCCTATTCCTACCGAGCTGTGTCTCTGAATCACTATTTAATTTTAAAAATAATCGCCATATGAAATGAGCAATTTGATTGTGTGTCTCAGCGTCACAGCTAGGTAGTTTACGTTATTAAAATATCGTGGTAGTAATAGAGTTACATAATTTTAACGAATTTGTTCGTATTAAATGTAAGTTAAAGTCTAAGTTATTAAGTGTAAGTTAAATGATATAATCGGGGCAATAATATAATTGTTATGTAGCTTGAAAGACCACCACAACATTTGAAAAATCGTTAGGCATAAAATAAGAGATTTTTTTATGTGCGAAATCAGGTAAATATGTTATTTTCTTTTAGTGTTACAAAAGTGTTTGCTTTTTGCATGTTCTCTTATTAAAATAAAATTGTCGCCTCCGTGATTGGTAATTAATTCTCATTCCGTGAAATTAAAATCGGAACACTTGTTTGCAAAATTCATTATATATCTCATGTTAATCAATTTATTGTGTTTCTGGTTTATTATAGTTGCCTGCAAGAAAATGTTAACCATGAAAATGAGAAGACCATGAAATAAAATCGCTTTTGAAGTATTTGGATCAGAGTCAGGTAACAAAAATTAGCCAGTAATAGTACATGTGATTGTTATTCATTTATTGAATTTACAGAAGAAGCCGGGCAGTTCACCATGTGAGGAGTTCACCATAAAATTGGACTAATCAACATTTCATTTATGTTAACATTTTTATGTAATAAGAGCAACATTTTTGATCTAATTATATTTATTTTTTATGAAATTCTATAAATGTGTCTATTAGTTTCAAAATCCCAACATTGCCAATTTTATCACAAAATTAGTTTCTGATGGCAAATAATAGATATCTCTGATATCTACAGTTTAGTCTGTAAGTTGTAAAAACCAATACTTTGCTTAGAAAATGAATTCAAATTTAGATATTAGAAGCAGAAACCACACATCTCAGCTGCACGTTATATTGCAAAAGCCCACATTTCCAATGTAAACGTTAGTTTCATAAGCCTACAATTCCACTCATATTGTGTTACTATGTATAAAACTTTTGTTGCAAAATCCCGTAATCCTTTAACGTCAAATATTTACCGTTTGATATTCAAAGAATTTTATATTCGATGTGAATCAAATCAGTGCAATTCTATTCATGTTGTGTATCGCACACAAATTATAGATAAAAAGTTGAATTGATAATTATAATTATCGAGTTTAAACGTTTGGATTAAAGTGTTTTTTGATATTTTATGTGAAATATTTGCATGGTTATTGTTTTAAAATCTTAATAACCCTCACAAAATGGAATCAATTGAGTATGCCACACCTATGTATTGCAGATGAACAGAAAGCAAGAAAAAGAACCGTTGATAAATCAAATTGGAAAAGAGAATTAGAAAAATCTAAAAGGTATGACAATATTTTTTATAATTGTTTATTTTATTTGAATTTTTAACGTTTTAATTTGATTTTGAAATTAACGGATATTCAATGAAAAGACTTCCAAAAATGCCTTCCTGTGCTCATACAGAATCAAATTTTAAATGCCACACTCTTAGACGAAATGATACACTTTGTTTCGCTAAAACGTTTTACAATACAAAGAACAAGTTAGAGCAAGATAAATTTATAGTGGCTCATACACACATTGTACCACCTGTGAGAACAGATAGAAAAAACCTGGAGCCCGATCTGCAGCTCGAAGTTTTGCAATGAACCATTTTATTAGGAAATCAAACGGTTCATTGATAAGAGTGTGTATAATAAACGTTTATTGACTGAGATAATAAACGATTGATAAGATTGAATAAGATAATAAACGTTTATTGACGTACTAGATATAAAAGTTTATCGGTTGCGTGGTGTATGTCGACGTCATTTTATGAATCATACGTTGGCAACAGAGACACGTGGAGGCGATCGAACAAGTGGAAAATTTGCGGACAAACGAAGCAGTATTAAAAATTTCATTTCCAAATTCAAAATTTTAGAACTGCATTATTGCCGATTTCGAAGTAGACGTCAATATCTGCCGTGTGAACTGTCTATCAACAAGCTGCACAAACTGTATAACCAAGATAGTCCAGAACACCTACGTGTCAAATCTGGTTACTTCCGCTTTATTTTTAATAGCCAGTTTAACATCGGATTCAAAACACCAGCCACGGACTTATGTTCTACGTGTTTAATGTACAAAGAACAGCTAAAAATTGAAAAAAAAACGCGGCCAAGAAAAACGATTTATTATTCAAAAAGAGGGTTCATGCTCTTCGTGCTAAAAGTTTTTTCCACTATGCCAGGGAAGAAAACGACGATATGGTTACACTCTCGTTTGACTGTCAAAAAAAATATGGTTTTGCCAAAGGTAGCAGACCAAGCCGCCTATTATTCTACGCAATTCTACCTTTACAACACAAATAATCAATTTCTAAACTTATACGTATGAATTTATTCGTTAATGTGATTATCGAATCATTAGTATTATGAAAAATTTAATTGTATCTTTAATTTCTTTCGTTAACAATAAGAACTTGTTCATCCACAAATGCTTGTAGCAGCATTAAAATAATAACATTTTTCGTATCATATATGAATCAATTCATAAATATTACAACGTTAGTAGTCAAGATTAAAATAAAAAAATGTATATGCTTCACTATATTAACGTATGATTTTCGTACTATTAACGAACGGTTGTATTGGCTCAGTTTTTACGAATTTTTCTTGCAATTAATGCAGTTTTTGTCTACATTTATGTATGAGTTTTTTCAGTGTAGTGTCACTACTAGTTTCACTAGAAGTAATTATAGTTTAAAAACAGAATACCAAACCTGGAAAAAGAAGCTTCAATGCATTAAGAAGACGAAATGGATCGATTATAATGCAGAGCAGTTCAGCAATCCCAGCCCAAATATGGGCATGTATCCAAAGAAACATTTTCGAAAACACCAAATCAAGTTTCATCTAATCTACCAATTCTCCAGGAGGTATTTCCTAGCACCGTTTTACAAGCGGCCCTAAATACAATTTTAATCAATACAACCGAAGATAAAGTTAAAGATGCAATAAAAAATATTCAAAATACCAAATCTACCGGATACGATGGAATAGTAACGAAATAGTAACTCCAATATAAATCAATCACTTTCTAAAGGAGTTTACCCTAATAACCTGAAAGTAAACAAAATAATATTACTTCATAAAGCAGGGGATAAAACGGATGTTTGTAACTATAGACTGATATCATTATTACCTATAATATCAAAAAAAATTTAAACTTTAGTACAAAAACGAATTATGAAATATTTGGAAGACAAACGGATATTAAGCGGTCAACAATACGGATTTAGACCAAACTCTAATACCGAATCTGCACTTTTCGATTTAGTAAATGAAATTCAATACCAATCAAGCAATAATCTAAAATTAAGTATTGTTTTCTACGATCTGAAAGAAGCTTTCAACACGATGAATATTGAAATATTAATTGGAATACTGCAGAAAATTTTTTATTTTTTTTTAACTTGTTTTTTTTTTAAGCTTAACTTGCACGGTAGGCTATTTAAGTACGCGGATGATCTAGCAATTTTATTCTTTGCCACGGATTCTAAACAACTAGAATCTCAAATGAAATGGACAGCGTCGACAAAATTAGCAATCAATAAGGGATAAAATTTCAAAACTAGCGGGTATTTTAAAAAATCTTCAGAAAGTATTGGCAAAATATATTAAACTCATGTTATTCCATGCGTTTTTTAGTAGTAATATACAATACTGTCTTAGTATTTATGGGTTAACGTATAATTATAAAATGGATCAATTATATTAATGTAAATACAACCAACCCGCTCGAAATTCTATAAATACCAAAATAATTTTGTAGTGCAATAAAGCAGCAAGTGTACTGATCCTTCGAATCGATTTGGTACTATTGGAAACTACTCTTCCGACTGACTTGCGTCGCCGGCAACTCGCTGACATTCCGGTGCAAGGCCAATCATTGATCGAGTTGGAATTCATTTAAAGAAAGCCGTGTTGGCGCATGACCAACTTTACGTTGCTCTCTCAAAATCACGAATTGCGAGCCAAGTCAAAAGTTTACCTTGAAGCAAATCCGCAGCAAGGACCATTCCTTGACAATTTACAGCAACAACATCAATTTACTCGCAATATACTAACGGGGGATCCATCGTGAGGTGTTTTTTGTAAAAATTATAAAAACTCAAACAATTTAATTTAATTTTATCATTCGGTAAAAAATTTCTTGCCATTTATTTTTTAAACACTATTTCTTTCAAATGTTGGCCACAACGCGCTTAATGTTGGCTTCCAATTCTTCAAGTGTAGCCGGTTTATCCACGTGAACTTTGGACTTTACATAGATACTACTCACCCCGATCTATGTGGAAAATGCACCGGTCTGAAGCGTCCTGCTTGGCAAAATGATTTTTCAATAAGTGTATTCTTTCAGGCGCTGTATGGCAAGTAGCGCCGCCTTGTTGGAACCAAATGTGGTCGAGATCACGAGCTTCAATTTCAGGCACCAAATAGTCCGTTATCATGGGGCCATTCACAGTTACGCCTCAACCGTCCTTACTTTTAAAGAAATATGGACCGATGATTGCACCGGTCCATAAACCACACCGAACCGTTGTTTTCTCTGGAGTTAATGGCCGCTCTTGAAACTCTTTGGGTTGCTCTTCAGCTCAAATGCGGCAATTTTGCTGATTAACCTAGCCATTAAGCTAGAAATGGGTGCTGAACAATTTGTAGACGCTGTGCCGGACTCAGTCTGTCGATGATAAAATGACAAACAATACTGAATAAAAATACAATGACTGTTTGACGCTACTCACATGCGTCACCTTTTAAAAAGAAACAATTAAAAAAAATCACCTCTAGATGAATCACCCTTCATTTACGGAATTACATCCATTCATTACATTCTATGAACATTCAAAAAACGTATTTGGACACACAGAGGCGTGCGCCCATCATCAGGACTTTCCATATAGTAAAAGTTAAATTGTTTGTATACAAATTCCGACCTAGGACGGGTTATTATTATTATTATTATTATTATTATTATTATTGGGGGGCCATGCGGTCGATCAGCCACTTCGCACTGCGACCTAAAAGATTTATTGCGCTGGCCCCAGCTTAATTATCCGTCCAGTCAGTATCCAGGTTCTTAATGAACCTGAAAATACTGCCTCCCGTTACATGATACATACTATCTGGGCTTATTGCTCTCCCTCCTAGATGTTTACTACAGCATGTAGTTCCGCTAGAAAAACGGTAGCATTGGAGCTCAAGGACCTCGAGAGGGTTGTCCCACTCCCGTATATTCCTACTCCTGCCCCGTATTCCGTTTGATTTTACTCTTACGGGTTGCTGGGAATTGCAAATCACCTGTAGGTCACCCAGCTTTACTACAGGAAGGCTAAATAAAACTGGAGGGGGCCTGGTATCCAGAGTCCGCATATTTTGGGCTGATTAACCTATCAGCCATTCATCTTTCGGCATATGCTGTTCCACCTTAGATTAGGGTTTTTTGTCAAGGTTTTCTCCTTTAGCGCCGTACTTTAGCCTGTGCCAAATGGCTAAAAATGTGCCAAGTGGCCTTAGTTACCAGTGGTTGCCACGAGGAGGTAGTACGTACACTTGCGAATTGTGAACAGGTTACTCCTTACACAATTGTACCCATCACGCAGCTACCTAATGACAAGACCAGAACAGCTCACGTGATGCGCACCCTACTGGAAGGTTACGGAGCTGGTAGATTAATCTACTCAACTTTGATCCCCCCCTCCAATAGACGCCAAACCACCCTAGGACGGGTTAATATTTCTAGTTTATTATAATAATGGCATTAGTAAACTGAATCTGAACTACATTTTATTTCAGCCAATGCCATTTCTAATATTTTGTTAGCTCTGTTATGCATTTGTCCCGGAAACATCCTGATATTCACAAATATTGTTAAAACTCTGAAACACTACTTCATTTAAAAATCATTTTAGAATGCCATTTCCGCCATGCAGTTTATTGCAAATCATTTAAGAATACCGTTTTCATCACTTTGCCTTATTGCGATTAATTGACCTTATTATTATTACAGAACTTACTATTTGAAAGATATTATTTGAAATCAATTTAGATTAGGCACGGATTGGTTTTAGCTCTCTCAGGAAGATTTAATTTGTTTTTAAATTAAAATAGGAATGAAATAAAATTTACTAATGTTTATTAAATTGTGCATTATGTTTGTAAATTTTGGAAAAGGAAGATTTAATGTTTTTTTAATTAAATAAATAGCGATTTTTAGTTATTAATATTTCCACTCCAAGAAATAAATGGCGCCACTTTGACTGAGACAACTAAAACCAATGCTAGCCGAATTTGTCTATGTCTAATCCGATTGTGATAAAATTCGACATACATACTTGATAGAAACGGGATTCTAAAATGATTTGCAATGAACTGCATGGTGGAAATGGAATTCTAAAATGATTTTTAAATGAAGTTCTGAATACAGCCAGTCAGAATGGAACTTGCCTATTTGTTTACCAATTTTGATGAAAATGATGGTAGGTACATTATCGTGTTTTGAATTCATTTTGCTTCACAGCTAATGCAAGAGTGTGGATTTAAATCTTAGGATTTTAGAAATAAAACAAATTTAATTACAATTAAATAAAGAAAAATTATATTTGAAAAAAAAAACAAAAATGTCGAATTATAAAATAATTCCTATTGACAAATATTAATTTTAAATAATTTTCTAAAACAACATCAACTGAACAGTTTGCATATTTGGTTGTCAATTTGGGTAATATTATTTTTTTGTTCATAATAAACTTACGAGCACTGTTAAATTGCATGCTGGATGAATTGCTATTGAATCCTCCTTTTCCTCGTAGGAGGCTAAATATATTTTCCAAAATATCCTGATTTAATTGTCGTGTTGGTATTGGGATGAGGTTTTTGTAAATAATTCCAATAGAAACGAAATCTTACCGGGTTGTAATACTACTTGAAGACAGTATTTTAGAAAAAATCCCCACCTCTAAAGGTTGAGCCAATCCTGCAATCAGGGTTGGAATAACCAATTTTAGGTGTTCAGAAAAATGAAAATAACTTCTCTAACTTGCTCTTTCTTTCTTCGAAATGATTTTCTGCACTCACAAGCATTAACGTGGATACTAAGCCTAAGTGGCTCACCGGATTTCTATTAGGAAAATATTTTAAAAGAAATAAAAATGCGATTTTAATCCTGCTTTTTACAGAAAAGGTTAGAAAATACCGCTAAAAATTTAGAAAATTCCCAAAAATCTCCTCTTTTAGATCCTAAAACGTTTAGAGAGCTGTGTGGTATGAGGAACGTTCAGAAAGTTGATGATGCACATTTTTGAGAAGGCATAAGGAGCTAAAAACCTTTATGAGAATTTAAAAAAAAATATAAAAAATTACCACGCATCAAATGTACCTCGTTCTGAAACAGAACTGTCCCAGCAAATTATGTCGGCCTTGTACATCTACAACATATGGTGTTTGGCATCTACAACAAATGTGTGTTTGGCTCACAATCAAGACTAGAAGTCTTAGAAGATCGATATCACACGTTCAACGAACTTGAACTTCAATTATTCGAGAGCCCAACCTATAAGCCCATAACCGAAGTTGTGGATGAAATTTATTATAAGTCGCGTGGTTTATTAATGAAAGCCAGTAGTAAACACGGGCAACATGGAATAAATACTAGTCAAGGTTTAAATACTACGCTAGAACAATTCATGATGGTGTGAATATGTCTCAACACCTGCGACTCCCTAAAATTTATATTCAGCAGTTTTCGGGTAATTACAAAAACAGGGCATCTTTTCATGACCTATTCCGAACCACAGTACACGATAATCAAAATATCAGTGATGTTCTCAAATTGCAGATGCTGAAAGGTTTACTGTCATGTGAAGCGGCATCTCTTATTCGACATATAGTATTCCCAGGACAGAAAATAATTCTGCAGAGGCTTGGGAAAAACTTTGTATGTAATAGGCACAACAAAATGAATCCGATTGTCAATTCGTTGATTCAGGCATTTTTTAAGCAAAAGCCAAAGCAAACTGAAAGAATTTGCGTCACCAATACGTGGACTCCGCGCACTAGGACGAAGCGCTGAAACACTCGATCCGTGGATTATTGATTTTTTATTAAATAATCTTGACGACGAAACAAAACAAATGTGGCCAATTGAATCCGTTGGCAAAGATTTTCCAACATTCGAAGGCTTGCTAGAATTCTTAGCAAAAAAGTTTACGTGGAAACAAACACATTTCAGGGGATAGTCTGTAAGCAACCGCACCTGTTATTTCGATGTCCGGTTTTTAAAAATCAAAATCTAGTGCTACTTAGGTTAAAAATCGCAAACGAACAGAATTTATATCGCAACTGTTTAAAAAAAGGACATGGAAGCGAAAAGTGTTTTTCCAAATCCTCATGTCTTATTTGTAATCAGCGCCACCATATGTTCCTTCATCCAGCGCAATCTGAAATACAGCCAGTTTCCAAGCAAATTACCGCCAATCATCATGTTTCTCTGAATGAATCCTCAGTTTCAACCTCAGATTCAAAATCCACGTTTGAACCAACACCAAACGTTACTGTTACCAATACCCAAGTTTTGCACAGCTCACCTACCACGGTACTTCCAACTGCCATTCTATACGCAAAATCACGTACCGGTGAACTCCAGCCAATTCGAGCACTGCTGGACTTAGGCTCTTAAACAACATTTGTGACCGAATCCACTGCACAACGCCTAGGTCTGCATCGAAGTCAAGCTTCTTACCTACGCACGCAGCCAGCTAAATTCAGATCAAACGTATAGGGCAGTACATTCGATAACATGAACTATTATCGAAGGGTGGACTACCGAATATAATTTAGTGAAATTGAATTCAGACAACAATTTATCATTTACCATATCAATTTCTTGTCCTAATGATGTGTAATTATTAAGAATTGTTTTATGGCCCACGACTGATCCAAGAATGTTCTACATCCCTAAGCTCCATAGCCAAAATTCAGTGCAGAACATACTATGTTAAGAATGAAAGAATGCAACTGTGGAATAATAGAATTGATTCCGTGGCAAGAAGGTGCATTGTGATCATAGCTCCTGTAACGACCCTACAAGCAATAATTTGTAGACCATTGAGTTTAATGATTGAAGCCTTCGATTTAAACAAATACCACCATGCCAAGGAAGCACAAGGTAGAACCGACGATTTATAGACAAAAGACAGCATTATGGGAGTTAATCCCAGGTTTTGCCAAAGGCTCGTCTGCACTGTCAAAAGATAGCAGTAGATTTCTGATTTTTATATTCCAGGTGAAATTTTCAGAAAATTTTACTATTCAAGAAGACACCTAAATGCTTAACGTAGCCAGATTTGTTAATCGGCCTCCCGAAAAAAGAGGGCACAGATAAACAACCAGTATCTCTATGTCTTGTAAATACAATCAAATCAGTTTTAGAAGGGTTGACGTATAAATTCTTTCCACCACATCACGCCTCTACAATACGTAAAGCGTTATGCGTTAAATCGGATAACACATTCAGGTGCTTTCCATCAACTGTATTAACAAAATCGTCAGCGTAGCTTTGAGCAACAAAGTCTGCCTGCTGGAGTTTCACAAGTAGATCGTCAATCACCAAAAGCCATAACATGGGGTGAGAGCACACCTCCCTGAGGACAACCTTATTACAAGCTTTATCAAAGTCAACCTCAACAATGCGAGGTTTAAGCATCAATCTATTTTACAATACTGAAATTGGCACAGGCATTAGGAATCAACGAAAACGTCGTACTATCAAAGGCGTCCGCAATTGAGGGATCTTTCGATCGTAATGACAAGTTCATGTAGAGCTATTTTACAGGACTTACGTACTCTATAAGCATGTTGCATGTTACTGAGTGGAGAATTAGATAAATATTTATTTCTAGTAAATCTGACGACGATCCTCTCTAACGCTTTAAGAAATGCTAAGGACAGACTGATAGGCCGAAATGCTTTGGGATCAGTATAATCTGATTTGCCAGCTTCCGGTATAAAAACAAGGTTGCTCTTGTACCAAAGCTGAAGAATAATGCTAAAAGCATTGCACGCTTTGTAAAGGTGTAAATACTCAAACGAAGAACTTCAAACGTAATTACCCGATCCACTAGTTTCCAATCAGCGCAAAGCAGAGAGACTATTAATTTACTCACAGAAGTTTGTTCATACGGTTCTGTGCGCTGATCTTAAGCTTTTCATATATACCCTTTGAGCTATAAGGAAACAATTCCAATCGCATTAACTAGTATTTTTGGCTTTATTCTTCAGTTTCCTAGTATATTTCCTTTTTTTATGAGCAGAGATAGAATTCTGAGAAAGGAATGTTTAGACCACAAACACAACCGTCATGAAGATAAGGTTTCTGAATAAAACAAAAATCTGTATGTGATCCAGCAAGCAACTTCCTTAATCTAAATGAAGCTGACTTGCTGTGGTACAAGTTAATCAATTTAATTAAAAGCATGGAAGTCATATTAATATACCAGCAACAGAATCGAAAAAGAAAGCGCTTATGGTCCAGAGATAACCTTAAACAACTTGCCTCTCGTTTGTATCAGACGACTTTCCAACCCTTGATCGAGATATTTGGATTCATCATGCCAATGTTGGTAACCAGAACACTGGGATCCTCTGGTGGACCAGAGACCCATGTGTGTAATAAAATGGGTTTCGGAGGATCACCAATCGAAAGTCGAGAACCACTCCAGATATCCTTAATGCTGGAAACCTCATCGCAAAATCACTTATAGGTTTCCTCATTACTGCTAGCGGTTTTCCTCATTTAGGATGATACCCGGATTATCGTGATGAATATAAAATTGTTTGGCTACTGATTTACCTGATATATCTAGAATATAGAATGTGATGAGACCTGAAAAGGAAACATTAAACAGAAAAAAACATAAGATGTTGGTCAAGAATGGAAACAAAAATAAAATTTAATAAATAGCGGAGACATGTACCGCCTGCATACAACTGAAAATAGCTTAGGGAAAAAAGGAGAAAAAGAGATAGAAAAATGTAGAAAAGGACGAAATTATTAGCGGAGATGCAGGAAAGAGGAGCGCCAAGTACCAGCCAAGCTTTAATATTCCTTCTATAAACCATAGACGTCTGATTTTTGAGGACAAGCTACTTCTCACTTTAGTGCAGGAATTTTGTGCAAAAGTAGTAAATAATTACAATAGAAACGAAATCTTACCGGGTTGTAGGACTACTTGAAGACAGTATTTTAGGGAAAATTCCCCACCTCTAAAGGTTGAGCCAACCCTGCAGTCAGGGTTGGAATAACCAATTTTAAGTGTTCAGCAAAAATGAAAATAACTTCTGAACGGTACACAGGAAAAATTCGAAAAATTAAGGAGTATTTAATAGTGCACAATATTTCATATTTAACATTATTTTTTTAATTTATGGCTGTTAAGTTGGTCAAATTTGAGCTAAATGTTAATAGCAAGTAAATTTTTGAAGTTTAATTGTTACCAGGACTTATTTAAAAAACTGTATTCCATAACATTATGCGATGTTGAATTTGTCGTCGTTTGAGCAAATTTGCAGGCTTGTGCGATATACCGTTTACGAAATAATTTAATTTTATTAAGAAACCAACCTTCAAAAAATCCATGATAAAAAAATTAATTAAATGTTAATAGTTTATTACTTCAAACTATTATTTATTCTTAGTATAATACATTTAAATATTAATTATAAGGGCATATAAAAATTAAAATTGTAGCTTAGAATTTCGTTCAATACATTGAGATCTTCTTCGCTTGTAATGTTGTTGCATGATAAACTCTGGCAGGTTCCATACATTGCTGAGCACAGCATTCCTGACTGCTTACATTCGCATCTTGTTATTCATTCCGTACGACAGTTGCAAGATATCAACTTGAGCAGATGTTCTGGAGTCGGTAGCAGATCAGTTGTAATGGGCAGCAAACTACTTTTGACAGATTTCCATTCCCAATTTGTTGGTAGCAAAGCATTTACCAGCCATGCTTGAACTCGATGGTATACCCGAAATGAATGCTGATCTGCAGCTGCTTTTGTTGGTGGGAGACAAGCTAAATCGAATTTAGAATGTAACTGCAGATTACCAATTACTCTGTTGTAAGCAAGATATCTTGCTTCTTCTAATGCAGTCTCTTTGGTGATGTTATATAGTCCACATATTAAACGCGCTCTGCTGACTGCAATATTCTCCTTCGTGGTACTCGTTTGCAAGAACACTTGCACGTCGATCATCGGTTCTGCATTGGCCTGCAAAAGCTTCAATGCTTTTAGTTTTCCTTTCCTGTACAATGCTGAGGTTGTATCAAATCCGGTAAAAACAAGAAGAACTGGAAGCAGGTCGCTTAATGAAGATAGCCGTGTCCTCTCTGCTGCTATATCATACATAGTCTTCGATTTAGGGCAGAGATGCCAAATTGTTTGACGTACTGGTGAACATAAAAACACAAGCAGCATGAGGATGTCCGGGTCCTCTGCAGCAACCACCACCTGATCCCCACGATTAGCAAAGCTCACAGCTATATTTGCGATAGAGGTTTTTATGTTCAAATGAGGTGTTGGTATGTTCAAACAATTAAAGTGTTGCTTCAGTTTGCCGATGACCTTCGATTTATTATGGATTGATTTATTATGGATTTTATTGGTTTGAGAAATTGTGCACGTCATATTGCTCTCTACTTCGATGTTTGCTGAAATTTTGGCAATGGCACTTTCTTTTGTCCAGATAACTCTAGAGTCGTTCAACCTACCCAATGTTACAAGCGGATTACCTAATACTGACTACGCTCCATTCAATTTTGAAGAAGAGAAGGAGATTGCCGAAAATATGATCTCCTCTTTTAATCCCATGCAGTCCTGTGTATTTCACAAAATTGTTGGTGCAACTCAAAATAAAACCAGAAGTCCAAAATGCTATTTGCTTGATGGTCCTGGACGTAGCGAGAAAACTTATTTGTATGAAGCACTGATTTGTCATTTTCGCGCAAGAAAGCAGTTAGTTTTGGTTACGGCAACAACTGGAGTAGCTGCTAATTTATTAATTAATGGACGAACATGCTATTCACTTTTTAAACTGCCTGTATCAATCGGAGAAACATCCATCTCAGGATTGAGAATGGAAAGTGATGGTGCAGAAGATATTCGTCGTGCAAAATTGATTATTATACATAGATGAGTGCACTATGACATCCAGTCATGTTCTCAATACAATTGACAAGTTTCACCACACTTTTGGTGATTTTTTGGATCTTCGTAATATAGATCAGTATTCAGATTCAGATTAAAAAAGAGGTGCTTAATTTAATTGACGGGGATTCCAAGATGTATTGCAGTGTCGATTCAATCATCACAACGGATCCTTCACAATTAAACAAACCATTAGAGTATATTAATTCTATTGCACCTTCTGGAATGCCACCACACAAACTAATCCTGGAAATTGGTGCAATAGTTTTGCTTATCAGGAATATAAATTTACAATCGGGTTCGTTCAATGATGTCCGTATGGCGATGACTGAATTATTTAAAAAATCTGTAAAACTAGGAGTTATTACAGGTGTTGGAAAAGGTAATATTGTTTTTATGCTAAGAATAAAGCTAATAACTACAACTGATCCAAATATGTCATTTACAATATCGAGATTGCAATTGCCATTGAGACTCGCATTTGCTATCACTATAAAAAAATATTAGGAGCTACCTAAACCAGTATTTACTCACGGGCAGAGCTATAAGTGGCTTTTAGTCGTGTAAGGACTCCCTCTGATTTAGCGAACTAAATGTATTGTAGATTCGGCCACTAGTATGTAATAAAACAAAAATTGAAAAAATGACTTGTTCCAAATGAAGAAAGAGCAATTTCAAATTAAAAAGTAATTCGTTGTTGTTTTGTATTAAATTAGAAAATCTATACCCGATATAGGATCAATCAAACTCATTTGAAGTATTACCCGGTTTAATTTTTAATTAGACAAGACGTTAATCTTCCTTAAATTTTGTGCAATTTTTATTTGAATTAAAAAAGGCAACTAAATTAACCCAAATTCAAAGAAAACGAGATTTTATTATCCTATAGAATCTTGAATAAGAATGGCAAAAGGAATGCGAGTTATGTACATGTTACGAAAAACATAAATTTAAATGAAAAGATAATCATTTAAATATTTATATATTATGATTATTATGCCAGAAGGCATACTCTCCGTATAATATACAGTATGGACGTATACATGCAATATAAACATGACACATGTCCGTATATACTATCATAATCACCTTTTCTTATCTAAAACGTATTTTGTTATTTTATGTCTTCCAGATATAATATGGACTTAACTTATTTATATATCGCCTATATATTTGAGGTTGCATATTTCTACACACATATTACATATTCAGTCGACAGTTGTATAAATGTATTTATTAAATTTATCCATTTCCAACAAAACTGGCATACATATGATTCAATTAAATATTTAATTCTTATGGCCATAGCCAAAATCAAACGAATTATATAATAAATGATATTAAGAGACAATATTAGAAACTACGTGACATGAATGAAAAATGATTCTCGGCCTATAAGGATATTTATTACAATCATACATGAGATGTTGAAAGAATCGGAAATTCTTATTTGTTACATATATATAGCGAACGAATGTCGAATATAGTGGTAAAATCAAATGGGTTTCCAATATGTATAACAAAAGGACGACACGATACAAGATCGAAAGTAATTGAATATTTATTGAAAATATTTAAAGCATGACTGTGTGTTGTTTATTGAGTAATTTTAACAAATGGTTTAATTTTTACGGCTTTGGTTTATATACGAAAACTTATTTGAATTTCATGAATAAATTTTGCACAACAAGATACCTAACCATTGTAATCGTGATTGTTTAGGAATTCGTTAAATGGTACGGTATATTCGTATAGTTGAATAATTATCGAACATTCTTGATTTTTTTTGCTTTCAACTATATTCAGATAAGGGTTGTATCCAAGAAAATAGCACAACCCGAAATCTTAACAGCATTTTGGTAGCGCTTAAGATAATACGAATAAAATTTATTTAATAAAACAATTAATTTAATTTGTATTTTATATTCGGTTATTTCGGATAACAAATCCAGAATGTAATCCAGATTAATTCAACTTTTCAACAGATGTTACATGTTGAACTGAAATGTTGACTGGCTATGTAAAAACTAAAAAAAAAAAATAAATTTTAATATGTAAATTAAAATGCAACCAAAATTGGGACCGAAAACGATAAACATGTTAGTCGGTTAACATTAGATTGGTTGAGTCGATTTTATTTTTCAGGGTAACAAATGTAAAAGTGAACCTAAATATTTCAATAACAGCTAATTTAAATAATTTTAAAATTATTATAATAATGAATAAAAGAAGTTGGTCGGATATAGAAATTGGAATGATGTTGTAAAACATACCATCTGATCAATTTTGAACCGGACTGGTAAAGAGGACAACATTTTCAAATCTGGCGAGTACGGTGATTGAGCGATGACTTTTGTTTCGTGTTTGGCCAAAAATTCAGTCACAATCAGGCTGGAATGTGACGGCGCATTATCGTGGTGAAAAATCCATGAATTGTTTGCCCACAAATTCGGCCGTTTACGACGAATTACTTCACTTATACGCCTCAAAACGACCAAGTAGTATGCTTTATTGACCGTTTGACCCTCTAGAACGAATTCATGGTGAACCACACCTTGGTAATCAAAGAAAACGATGAGCGTTAGCTTGATTTTCGACCGATTTTGACGTGGTTTTTCGGTTTTGGCTCATTTTTGGCACGCCATTTACTAGATTGAAGAGCAGTTTGGACGTCATATTCATTAACCCACGTCTCGTCACCAGTAATAATTCGTTTGATGAATGTAGGGTCAACAGCTACGTTCGCAAGCATCTCATGGCGATCTCTACTCGACGTTCTTCTTGCAAGAAATTCAGGTCTTTCGGCACTAGTCGAGGGGCAACGCGTTTCATACCTAAAACATCAACCAAAATGTGTTGAGTATCTGATATCGCTCTAATGTCAACACTACGATTTTCGAGCAAAATTTTTTTCACTTTTTCGATGTTATCGTTGTTAACAGGGGTGGATGGACGACTAGTATGAGGCAACTTTTCAACGACCTCACGATACTCACTGAATGCTTTATGCCACTCAAATACTTGCATTCTTGATAGAGTAGACTCCCCAAAATACTTCTGCAATATTTTGAATGATTTCGTAGCCGTAATTCCATTGGAAACATCAAATTTCAAGCAAATTCGTTGTTCAATTTCTTTTCCCCGTAGTAAAAATCGCCAGACAAACTTTTTGCGTAGTATACAAATGGCTGCCAAACTTACACTAATAAAGGTATTTTGCTCAAACGTCACACAAATGTCAAAAAAGATTGTACCAATCTAGAAAAAAACATTTTTTTACCGATTCGGTTTACGCGCGCGGTTTAAATGAGCGACAGAAAACGAAAGAAAACGACAGATAGCGCGGTGTTAAACAACATTTTTATTATCTACTTATAAAAATTAATTAAAAATATAAATCAAAGTAAATAAGTATAAATTTATTAGTTTGAAATAGTTGAATGTTCTAATTGCAAAATATATAAAATATGTGGGAGAGGCTTCTCGTTGAAGTTACCCAAAGGGCAACCCCATGCAATAATTCCAGAAAGTGGCGTTGATGATTCAGCATTCACGGTCAAGAATCAAACACTCTACAGCAAAAAAATTCCAACCTTCCAGTTATTAAAAGCGTCAAACAAACGGTGACATCTCTTTCGGCACAACTAACAGGTCTACTAGCATCAGTCAATAATCTAAGTTCAATGCTTGAACAAATACAGTCATGCCAAAATGAACTTTTCGAAATGGTGGATGAATCTGAAAAACAGGTTGGTGAGCTACAGAATAAACATCACGCATTGGAGGATAAGATATGTGAAGCTTCCGAGGCTCAAACGAAACAGGTTGTCATTATATCAAAATTGGAAAATAAATTGGAAAGTGTAGAGCAGAAATTAATTGATAATCATTTGATTATAACTGGAATCCCAGACAAATCTCAAAAACCGGAAGATGTTATGGTGAAAATATTGTCGAATCTTCAAACCAGTGTAACCCTTGGTCAAATTCAGGAACTTAAATATATTGAAACAAAGAGTCAGGACGGGCCAGCAAAGATTTTTCTTCAAGTTCGTTTACGCGATAGAGCTACAAAAGAAGAAATCCTGTCTCGATTTCGAATAAGGCAGCAGTTGTTTGCGAAAGAAATGGACTACAATGTTGCTGATAATAAGCGGCTCTATATCCGTGAAGAATTTACAAGGCTTCAAGCACGCATATTTCGAAAAGCTCTCCAGTTTAAGTCGGCAAATCATTTTAAGTTCCTGTGGGTTAAAAATAACCATATCTATTTTAAAAAGGAAAGTCACAGTAAAGTCATCACCATCAGACAGATGTCGGATTTGGAGAATATTCAATCATCACATTCATATTCACAAGCAGATTCAGCTGTTGGTCAAGGTCAATTTAATCCAACAGGAACACCATTGGAAAAGTAAGAGATTCAATTTAGCTTATTTTCAACACATTTCATTAAATCAACACAAACACATTAGATTAGTTTCATTTATTTAATTTCAAACTTTATCATTATTAGTAGTTTCACAATCAATTGTTATCCGGAAAGAACATATTTTTATTTTTAGCTGCAATATTTTAGTTTTGATTATTATCTTGAATAAAATAAACCCTGACTACGCCACGAGAATAAGCAATACAATTAAAACCATAATAGATCATGTTATTTCGGATATGAGTAATTTTAGTTATGAATTTTATCTAGATGATTACTCCAAATCGGATCATAAACTAATATATTTCAGGTTTGTAAAAGAAAAGAAGATTTTGTCAAATAAACCGACTTTCAAAGAGATAGTTGATGATGATGAAATGGATAAGAATGGTTTGTGGAATGATCTTAATAGAACAAACAGTTTTTCAGAATTAATAAATAAATTAAGGTTTCTAATAATGAAATATGTATAACAAAAAAATTAAATATAAATCATCTACTAAGTTTAAAAAAGAATGGATGAATGGTGCTATATTTTCTCTTATTAAACAGAGAGAGAAATTCCATCGTCTTAAAAAAAAATATCCCTATTCCGATTACTGTAAAGAAAGGTACAGGTATTATGATAAAACGGTCAGTGATAAAATAGTTAAAGCAAAAACTACCTATTATAATAGAATATTTGATGATAGTATTGGCAATCCAAAAATTTTATTGAATAATTTTAATAAGCATATATTGAAAAAAAGAATTAATAATAGAGAAATCAATCTGGAAATTAAGAATGAAATCGTCAATGACACCAATATAATAGTGAATGAGTTTAATGTTTATTTTAATACAACATCAGTGAACTTGGTAAAGGATCTGCAAATGCCATCAGAAGCAGTCTTTCGACACCTCCGTCATAATATTTTTTGCCCTATAGATTTTAGCAATGTTAGTGATGGTGAGATTGTTAATATCATAAAAAAACTAAAGGGTCGCTCAGCAACTGGTTACGATAAAATTTCTAATAGGTTTATAATGAGAAATATCGGAAAACTTAAAAATATTATTACCCAGCTTATTAATGATTGTATAAAAAATAAAATATTTCCTGATTGTTTGAAGCTATCTAGGATTACTCCAATATTTAAAAGTGGTTTTGCAACCTTTGTAAGCAGCTATCGACCTATTTCAATTCCTAGTTCAATTACAAAAATTTTCGAAAATGTCATAAATGGGAGAATTGAGTCATTTCTGGAAGCAAACAACATAATATTTGCAAAACAATTTGGCTTTACCAGGAACTCAAATACTACTGCGGTGGCACACCGCTAACTGCGGTGGCACACCAAAATACTACTGCGGTGGCACACCGCAATTTAACAAATAATGTTACTGTCGAAATAGAAAAAAAGAAATTTGTCTCTGTTCTGTTTTTGGATTTAAGTAAGGCCTTCGATACAGTTAATCATACAATTTTATTATGGAAATTAAGGAAGCTAAATTTTAATTGTGAATATATGACATTTTTTTAAAGTTATTTATATAATAGAGCGCAGTTTGTTGAGATAGGTAATATTAAAAGCAATATTAACGTTTCAAGTATCGGAGTTCCTCAGGGTTCGGTTTTGGGTTCTACCTTATTTAAGATTTTTATTAATGACATTGTTGATGTAAGTTTGAGAGGTATGATTCAAATCTATGCTGATGATATTGCTCTAGTTTATAGTAGCTCTGATACAACAAGTTTAATTAATGATATGCAGTCGGACTTAAAAATGTTGCAACAGTGGTTTAATACCAATTTATTAATTTTGAACATTAATAAAACTAAGTATATGATATTTGAAAACAAAATTGTAAATGAAACTGATTCAATCCTCGAGTTAAAATACAACGATGAAGTAATTGAAAGAGTCACCAAATATACCTATTTAGAACTGGTTTTGGACAGTAAGATTAAATGGAAGTTACATATTGAGAATGTGAAAAACAAAATAATGCCTTACATTTTTCTATTACGAAAAACAAGAAAGATATTACCACGAAACGTTAAAAGAAATATTTACTATGCTTATATTCATACACACTTAGTTTATTTAAACCCAATTTGGAGCGGTGCGAAAAAAAAGTACTTAAGTGAAGTATTTCTATTACAAAAGAAGGCCATAAAAAATGTCCTATGTTTGCATATCAGAACACCTACAGTCTACCTATTTCAAGAATTCTTATCCTTAATTAAATTATCATAAAATTATATATGATCATATTAAGCACAATTTTGTATTAACTCGTATGTCAGAAATACATGATCATAATACAATAAGACGATCGCAAATTAGAAATACACTTTTTCTTACAACTGCATCTGACAGCAATGTTTTTTACAGAGGGCTTATGATTTATAACAATCTTTCATCTTATTTAAGGCATCAACCTGACGTTAATGTATTCAAGAAGTGTCTTACTGCGCACATATATTGGAAAATGTACGTATACTATTATAAAAGCGAACATGTCTTTCAAAATGCGGTCACTTTTCTTTCCATCCATTTAGTTTCATTTTATAATATTTCTTTTCTTGTAAGGGTTGTTATATTGTTTTGTGTGTTACCTAACTAAAATGTTTTGCAGTTAAAAAAATAAAAATAAAAATAATAATAATAATTTAGTATAATTTTATTACTTATTTATAAATTAATTAAATTTTCAACCTATTTTTTATGATTAACATTATAATTATAATACGCTATATGGTTTATAATATGCGACTGCACTACGGTTCTGTGAACCGACGCAGGCATTGCATTTAAAAAAAAAAAAAAAAAAAAAAAAATTTATAGATAAAAGAAATTTATTATAATCTATGTAATTAAGTATAACGAAAAATTGTGATATCTATAAATGTGAAAAAAAAAAAAAATGGACCAGTCCGGGTCAAATTTGATCAGATGATATGTCAGAACTTTACAATATTTTATTAATTACGATGAGGTAACTCATTATTTTATTCCTGTTTTCAATAAAAAGTTTTGTTCTCTTCATACCCTTATCAGTATGGTTCATTTTATTTACTTTAAAGTACATGCGATGAGTCTCTCAGATTCATATGGAATTTTGAAAGAAATATCGGGATATCGATTTTGATCGCAAAATGAGGATAGGTATTTATGTACATGGCTATAATATACACTGTCTCAAAAAATTGTCCGTACACCCCTCGGTTAAAAAAAAAATTTATGAAAAAAACTATTAGCTACAAAACCAACAAAAAATTCAGTTTTGTTTTTTTTATACTCAAATTACATTTAACAACCTGAAAATAATAATTATCATGAAGCAAATTAATTTACTTTTACGTTTCATATGATTTACTATTTAAACATCCTAAAACGATCTCAAATAATTGTCCGTACACTTGCACTTTTGTGAAAATTAACACTAGCACATTAACAATTTATTATTTGTTGTACTCCTATTTTCAACTAACGGTAAATTACGAAATTTTTTTTTTGCGTAAAAGTTAATTAGTCGTACTTTTTTCATGGGGAATGAAATATTGCCCAGTTAATTAAAAAATGTGTTATTCTCGTACCAAAAATCGTGTAGAAATTAAAAAAATTGATCATTAAATTGGAGAGTGAAGGTAAAAGTTTACAGAAATTTCCAAAATAACTAATTTCCCGCGATCTTCGATTCAATATATCATCCAGAACTCCCAAAAAACCAAATCACTAGAGATGTTTGTTGGGCGTGGTCGCCAACCGAAAGCTGAACACACCTCAAATACATCTAATAGAGAAGGCAATAAAACAGAATCGAAAGCTTAGCGCTCCAACGATCGCAGCCAAAGTTTATCAACGCAAAAAAGGAGCGATAGAACCTCAGACAATACGCAATATTTTGCATAAACAAGAGTATCGGTGATGTGCGACACGCAAGAAATGTATTTACCGACAAAAAAAATATTAAAAGCGCTTGGAATATGCATTGGGATATGTGAGTGAGCCCGAAGGAAATCTAACGTTTTTGGTTCAGATGGGCAAGTTATGGTGTGGCGAAAACCCAATACTGAACCTAAGTAAAACACGGTGGGGGAAGTATAATGGTTTGAAGAGCTTTTAGCTGAAGGGGTGTAGGACATTTGACCTTCATAATGAACCGGTTTGTAATTAATTGGATATTTTGAAGGGTAATTTGTTAATAAGTGCTGAGAAAATGGGACTTGGCAAGATTTTCGCTCCGCACATGACACTGACCCGAAACATTCGTCAAAGCTGATAAAGGAATGGTTATTGTACAATGTTAAGTCAATACTTCCTCATCCTCCCCAGCCACCAGATCACAACTCTATTGATAATTTATGCCATTATTTGGAGCGAAAGATCCGTAAACAATTAAAACGGGTCATTATGAAGGAATGGGCTAAAAATTCCCCCCGAAATAACTCGGAAGTTGGCTTTCTCAATGAAAAGAAGGTTGCAAAGTGTAATTTCATGAATAGGTTACAAAACGAAATATTAGACCTAACTTTTTTACCACATTCCCTTAACTTCTTTGTGTGTACGGACAATTATTTGAGATCGTTTTAGGCAGTTTAAATAGTAAATCTTATCAAATGTGAAAGTAACTTAATTTATATCATGATTATTATTATTTTCAGGTTCTTAAATGTAATTTGAGTTTTAAAAAAATTAAAACTGAATTTTTTGTTTGATTTGTAATTGTTTTATTTATCAATATTTTCTTAACCGAGTGCTGTACGGACAATTTGTTGATACAGTGTACATTTTGCATTTACATTTTTACTGTATTAGTGTATTTTCTAATGATGGTAAATATTAAAAATAAGCGAAGCGGGTGAAATCGGTTCAAATTTTTGGTGCTTACGCTCGCCTTAAGTGATTTTCTCTCTATCTACTACTAGTAGCTAATTTGCGTGAGCAATTGCGAAATTTTGTTTGAGATGGCACGTTAAAACATGAAACAGAAGTATAAAGCATAAAAACGAAATCTTCGGCTTTTTAAGTTTGTTTTTCATAGGAGTAAATTACAATGATCGCATTTTTTTCGTTCTTTTTTACGAATTTTTGTGACAAGTGATGATGACAGTGAAGTATAAGAGAGCATCACCGTGACTGATCATTGATCGCTTTTGGAGCGCTCAGTCTTACCACCCTGTTGTACGACTGAGCGCTCCAAGAACGATCAATGATCAATCACGGTGATGCTCTCTTATACCTCACCGTGATCATCACTTTATAGCATATTTCGTAAAAAAAGCACGAAAAAAATGCGAACATTGTAATTTACTACATGAAAAACAAATTAAAGAAAGCCGAAGATTTCTTTTTTTTGCTTTATACTTCTGTTTCATGTTTTTAACGTGCCATCTCAAACAAAATTTCTCGATTGCTCACGCAAAGTACAACTGGGCAGGAGCATATAAAATAATCAAAAAATTTCTCTTGATCGTCAATAAAAACAAACAAAAAGCAACTAAGTAAATGGTTTTTAATTTATACATTCTTCGTCGGCCACATTCGTAATATATTAAATTTTTTTCTTTTTTTTTTTTGGATATTGTTTCTAGCTGAGTTATGTGTGGGAGTATATAAAAGCATAATAAAGAGTAATCAATGTTTTAATATATTCTCTCGATCGTTCCTTTCTGAGCTTATGCCTCTTATTCGTGTCAATTTATCTCTTTTATTTGCATCATGTTAAATGAAAAACTAAAAAAACGCACATTCGATACGAATACAATTTACCAATACTATTGCCTTCCGGTAATTCTCCAATCTATCCTCAATAACACGTACGTTTTTTCACATTCACATCCTATTCCCTAAAATCACTTGATGTGCTACTCCATTCGTTATTTTTTAGAGGCGTGTACCTCTTCGCCTTTGCACATTTGTCACCATCAAATCCTACACCACTGCTTGCAAAAAAAGTTTTCTTCTATTATTTGGTTTTAGTTTATTCGATTCTGGGTATATATTTAGCCACACCACACATCCTGCAATGCCCATAACATCAATTAAATTAAAAAACTGTATCATTGGCCATCGATTTGTTTTCCTTTTTGCTGTATAAGAGTGGCACGTTTGGTTTAAATTATCGACATCTCCTGTGGTGAAATTATAATATAAGTTAATGTTCGACTTATTTCGGTTGTAACAGTCGGTAGCAAAATAACAGCCAGATTTTTTTTGGGGGGAACGTAGCTCACCAAACTCATTGATTTTATGAAACTAAATACATTCGCTTCGACAGGGCGGCGTCGGTTTGGTAGGGATTCAACAGGAATATACCTTTCATTTTTACGCAAGGTACCAACACGTGTGAGTGCCTAGCTTAGTAGTTGTTGGGCTAACTCGAGACTCTTACAAAAATTGTCAAAAGTATTATTAAAGGAAGCACTCAGTTGCTTTACCACAATTAATCCCAAATTTGCCGCCATTTCTGGTCCCTTCTTTCCCAAATATGGAGTCCCTTTCAAGGATAGCTAGTGGAGCCATCGCAAATCCACCAGATTTTTATAATGTATATAATGTATATTGTTCGGAATTTTTTTAAGAAAAATGTTACCAAATTTTTAATATTAGAAATAATAAAAATTGAAATACATATTGATCAAGGTTTTCGGGTATGCCACAAATTCTCGCATTTCAAAATCGTGCATCTCAAAATCTTGCATTACAAAATCTTGCATAACAATTTCTCGTACATTTAGAGAATCGCGCGCGCGATTCCCTAAATGTACGGGAAATTGTTATGCGAGATAAGAAACCAATGTGATTAAATTCCACTGTGTTGTGATACTTGCATTTGCTTACAATAATAATAATTAAATCAAATTGTTATTTTCCTTTCATATTCATTTCAACCCATATGTTTTTCAAATGTTTAAAAAATTCCGTGAGAATTGGTAAGTAACTTAAAATTTAAAAATAAAATTTTAGATTTGAAAAACTTGATTTCTTTGTAGAATCAATATGAACATTTCATTTGTAGCCTCTAACAAATGTAACCGATCTTTTGGATACCAACACGATTTCTAAATTGGGATAATCTACAGTTGGCACTAGGAAGGTTCTTTGCCGCCAAATAAACTGATCGTACAAACCCTCACGTATTGAAATGAATTTAAAAAACTAAGCGGCATGTCCACACTCATTTGAACTAACTCAGCTCAATACCATCATCAATCAAAAGAAATTACTTCTTCATTTTAATTAATTTTGTAGCGCCTCACGCATTTTCATTTAAATAAATAAACATTTATTTATTTAAATTAAAATACACTCAACACCACAAAGGGTTAATTTGATATTTGGCACGCGCTCTAATTCAAATTTATATCCAATTCATACTCACTTGGAAACTTTACTCAAAAAGCCCAAGACAGCCAAGAATTTCTCTTGGCCCGACGAATGTCAACACGCATTCACGTCGCTAAAAGCTGAATTGGCCCAGATAACACTTCTGGCACACCCACTGAGTGACTCAAAACTCAGCCTAACCACTGACGCATCTAACACTGCTGTCGGTGCTGTACTACAACAGTACAATAACGAGTGTTGGGAACCACTGGGATTCTTTTCCAAGAAACTTTCGGATGCTGAAAAGAAATATTCCGCATTCGATCGGGAATTACTCGCAATATATCTAGCAGTCAAACACTTCAGATATTTTGTCGAGGGTCGGGATTTCACAATTTACACCGATCACAAGCCCCTGACCAGAGCAATTCAGTCAAAAACTGAACGCAATCCAAGGCAGGCACGCCACTTGGATTTTATCAGTCAATTTACAACGGACATTCAGCATGTTCACGGACATGACAACGTTGTCGCTGATACACTATCACGCACAGCCGACAATGAAACAGCCGCAGTCGAGACAAAAATCGACTTAAATTAAATCGCAAACACTCAAAAAGCTGACTTAGAACTTCAGAATTTACTTTCTGGTTCCGAACGTCACTCTAGTTCATCAATGAAACTAGAGCTTTTTAAACTACCTGGCCTCGAAATCGTCTGCGAAACATCCACTGGGAACAACCACCCATACATCGCACAAGCACTACGTCGAACCATCTTCGACACACTATACAACATTTCACATCCTGGCGTCCGTGCATCGCGTAAATTGATGGCTGCTCGCTACTTTTGGCCAAGTATGAACAAAGACGTAGGCCACTGGGCGCAGTCTTGTTTATCCTACCAACGCGCCAAAATCCAACAGCATACAAATCACCTCATGGACAATTCGACATTCCACCTGGTCGATTTGAGCACATCCATATAGACATTGTAGGTCCACTTCCTCCGTCTAATGGATATTCATATTTACCTGTGTTGATCGCTTCACTCGCTGGCCCGAAGCATACTGCATGACAAACATGTCAGCTGCAACCATTGCCACCACTTTTGTAAACAATTACGTATCACGATTCGGCGTTCCCCTTCACATCACAACTGATCAAGGAACGCAATTCGAGTCAAAGCTTTTCACAGAGTTAACGAAACTCCTCGAATCTCATCGGATACGTACTACGGCTTACCATCCGCAAGCCAATGGCATGGTTGAACGCTTCCATCGACAACTCAAAGCCTCACTCATGGCCAGAAGCAATACAATCAATTGGAGCTCGGAGATTCCTATCATACTACTTGGAATCAGAGCAACCGTGAAAGAAGATTTGAAGTGCTCACCAGCTGAAATGGTTTATGGTCAAACCATAAAGCTACCCGGTGAGTTCTTCATCGAGCATCCTCTCTCACCACTTCCATCCACCGACACAGTCATCGACCAGCTGCGACAAACCATGCCGAACCTTGTACCCAAATCAGCCCGTCAATCCACACAACATGACGTTTTTGTTCCAAAATCGCTTGACAACTGCGATTTTGTCTTTATCAGAATAGACAAGGTTCGCACGGGACTATCTCCTCCCTATGAAGGTCCGTATAAAGTCATACGCCGCCTTCGCAAACAATTCATCGTATCGATTAATGGTAAAAACCAAACCATTTCAATCGATCGACTCAAGCCAGCATACGGCATTCTCTGTTCAACAGATCAATCAACAAGCCTGCGAACACGGAAAACTGTCCGTATTGCAACTGATCATTCAGTAATTCCCTAGGGAGAGGAAATCACTTGCGGGGGAGTCCTGTAGCGCCTCACGCATTTTCATTTAAATAAATAAACATTTATTTATTTAAATTAAAATACACTCAACACCACAAAGGGTTAATTTGATATTTGGCACGCGCTCTAATTCAAATTTATAACTCGCTTTGTTTTATTACATTTTCACCAGCAAACTTCACCAACAAACATTATCGCAATCGATTCATCCAAGCAACCAATTTACAAACATTTTTCATTTCGTTTATTCATCGTCTCCGATTTTCGGATGACAGTAGAGAAACCAGTCGTTTCTTTATGCGCATTCAATACGCATCAATTTACAAATCAATTTTCTCAGTGGTGGAAATTATTAACTATTCCAAATAAATTATATATTCCAAATTATATTATACATAAATAATTTGTTCAAAATAATCATACAAAATAAATAACATAAATTACAAAAATATATTTTAATAAAATAAAAGTAATAAGTGTTATAATTTATTATTTGAAAAGAAAAAAACTGAATAATTTAATAATATCATCGACAGGTAATAGGAAAAGTTGTATTTACAAAAATGTATATATATGCATATGTAAATAACCGTACTAAATTTAAGAGGAAAATTGTAAAATAAAAAAAAAATTGTAAATCAAAATTCAAACAAATATAACTGCACACGATTATGCTGGTAGCACACCCCCAACTTACCCAAGCATTGCGCAACGTTGTTGTCGCTATCAACAGAAAAATCTTGAATGTAGAAGGGGGTCGTATTTAAATAAAATTTCGAAAATATATTTCATTATCGATCGATTTTTAAATAAAGGCAAAGGATATAAATAACATTAAACCAAAAAAAAAATCATGCTACGAAAATATTTATTTTTTGTCCTTTGATTAGGTACTCTAAATTAATTACAATTTCAGTTTCCATTACATTCCAACGCACGACTTTGATTTACGAAACGGAAATTTTGAGAAACTTATTATTCAAATTTCATACAAAATTATTCTTTAGTACTTTTTATTTTTCAACATCCAAATCTCTTTCCTTATTGGCCTTATTCCAAAATTTCATCTAAAATTCATTTTGAGAAGTAGGTAGACAAATTCTTTTCTTCACGTAGTTTTAGTATTTATCACTAGAGTAAATATATTAAATTTAGTTTTATGAATTGGTATTAAATAACAATTTTCAATTTTTCGATAAATCAGAATTTTAAATTTTGTTAATTATCATTTGGAATTATTATACTTTATTCAATAATTTTTTTATCACTATTTTATATTTGTTAAAATTCTAAACAATAAATTGTATTATTGGAGCTTAGTGCCAACCGTTGAAAGTAAAAAAAATTATTCTTGGCTCTTACTTTGGGCAAAATTTCATTCCTATTCGAATAGGAATAACTTTTACCAAAGTAAGACGGCAAATGTGAAGCGAAACAAAAAATACAAAAAGATTTTGGTAATTCACAAGCGAAGACGTTCAAATAAGTAGATTAGAAAAAAGCAAACGTCAAGCATGGAAAATGTTGTACGAAAAAGAGAAACATTAAAATAGATTAGGACCGTATTTAGATTATTTAATGGATTGGAATGAAGTGGGTTGCTTAAAATAAAATAATTAGAGTTTAAAAAATATTTTTATTTTAGTTGCAAGTACACGTATAATTATTTTTAAATTTTAGTTTTTTTATTAAAACTAATTTTATTATTAAACATCACTTTCCTAAAGACCGTCATCATTTTACGCTTTTATTGCAGACCTGCAGCCTTATTCTATAAAAAATAAGATAATGTTTACACGTGATAAACAGTGAACGAAAAGAGAATCGAAAAACAATTTAATGTAATTTTAGTAAAAAATCACAAAGATCAGAATAAAAATTATCGATTTATTGATTTATTTTGAGTGTACAACCAAGCATTAAGCAGGATCCCTCGGTAATTGAATAACACGCCGAACCCAGCGTACACCCATTTTTACATTAACTTGGAAGGATTGGAAAGGATGGTTAGAATAGGGTTGAGATCAACTCGGTTACAGACACTATTTTAGTTCATGCCTAGTTCATGCCTTTTTTAAAAATTACTTTTGTTACTATTATCCTCCTCAATATTGTTTAGTTACTAGTTTTATATATTTCCCACTACCTTAATTCCTCCGGCCGTTTTTAATTGCTTACTTAAATAACCACAGCCTGAAATATATTAAATATTTTAAGAGTTGCACTAAATAAATTTTAGCACATCGGCAAACAGAACACAATATTCACCACCCGCTTGCTGCTTCAGTCAGCCGACCATATCTCTCGCGAAAAGTTACAATGCTGGTTGCAAAAAAGGTCTTATATAAATTTATAAAGCAAACGACTATGGAACGTCTTTGAAATAATATCCCGCAATTAGGGTGGAGCAAATTTAAGAGTAAGGCGCTGCAAAATATGATGAAGGTTAATTCTGATTTTGTATTGTTAAGGTTTAATTATTTTATATTCTTGAATGGCCAACAGCGATGCCTCGCAGCAGACTAAATCACTGAGTAAAGAATTATATCGACCAACGTTGCTTAAATAATGTTGTTATCTGAACAAATGGCACAAATTTTCAGAAAATTAATTTTGAACATTGTGGATGCTCTCTGAACGGAGTAACTTAAATTCTTAAGTGTGAAGTTTGGATATCGCAATTTAGTGTCAATTGCCAATAGTACCAATCATCGTCATTGTGAAATTCAGCATGTGTGTAATAAACGCTTTTGCATTCTGTGGTTTTATTAAAAATCTTTAAAATGAAGTCTGCTAAATGATTAGAGTTTTCTTTGGTCAATCTATAAATACAAATATTAGGATTAAACATTAAAATTATAAATAAAATCATAAACTTAACTTTTTTTTCTAGGAAACTACTTTCAGAATACAATAACTAAATATGTTAAATGTTCACTATTAGTAATCGCTATAAGAGTAAGTATTGTAATCGCGTAAACAAATTTTGTTCCAGGTTTTCACATTTCTCGATTAATTAGGTTCAGGACCCCAAAAGAGCGATTAGAAAAATGTCGTACAAGTCCTTCCATTCTTCCGTCCTTCCGCCCCTCCAGTCATACATTTTTATTATTTTTGTTTTGCGTCTATTTCTCACAAATATTGATAATTTTGGTCGAAATTTTGTACAAGGAGGTTTTAGTAATAAGCAGTTTGTGTTAACTGTTAGGTCCATTCAAGTCTAGAATAGAGGGGGTTGCAGAGGAAGAGAAAACTGTCAAACAGATGTAGCGCCTCACTCATATTTATATTTATAAATATTTACATTCGTTCATCGCTACAATATATCAATCACATATATTGGGGCGCGTACACCAAATACTTACATTCGTTCCATCGCCGCGATATATCAACCATATACACATCAGCGCTCACGTATGCATATCATAAAACCATCCCGCACTACCGACTATGAAACGGCCATAGTCGAAACACATATCGACTTAAACCCAATCGCAAACACTCAAAAAGTTGATCTAGAACATCAGAATTTTTCTGTTTCAAAATGTCATTCTGGTTCATCAATGAAACAAGAACTTTTTAAATTGCCTGGCGTCGAAATCATATGCGAGACATCCACTGGGAACAATCGCCCATACGTCGCAGTACCACTACGTCGAACCATCTCGACAAAGACTCCTTGCAACTCTAACATAAAACAAAGACGTAGGCAATTGGGCTTAGTCTTATTTATCCTGCCAATGTGCTAAAGTCCAACGGCACACTAAATCACCTCATGGACAATTCGAGATTCCGCCTGGTCGATTTGAACATATCCATTTAGACATCGTAGGACCACTTCCACCATCTAATGGATATTCATACTTACTTACCTGTGTCGACCGCTTCACTCGCTGGCCCGAAGCATACTGCATGGCCAATATGTTAGCTGCAACCATTACCATCATTTTTGTTAACAATTACGTATCACGATTCGGCGTCCTCCTTCACATCACAACTGATCAAGGAACGCAATTCGGGTACAAAATTTTTTAAGAGTTAACGAAACTCCTTGGTTCACATCGGATGCGGACAACAGCTTACCGTTCGCAAGCCAATGACATGGTTGAACACTTCCATCGGCAACTCAAAGCCGCACTGATGGCCAGAAGCAATACAATTAATTGGAGCTCGGAAATACCCATTGTACTACTGGGAATCCAAGCAACAGTGAAAGGAGATCTGAAGTGCTCACCAGCGGAAATGGTTTATGGTCAATCCATCAAGCTACCCGGTGAGTTCTTCATCGATAATCCTCTTGCACCACTCCCAACCACCGACACAGTCATCGACCAACTGCGACAAACCATGCAGAACCTTGTACCCAAATCAACCCGTAAATCCAAACAAGATAACGTTTTTGTTCCGAAATCACTCGACAACTGCGATTTTGTCTTCATTAGAACAGACAAGGTTCACACGGGATTAGCTCCTCCGTATGAAGGTTCGTATAAAGTTATACGTCGACTTCGAAAACGTTTTATTATATCGATTAATGGAAAATTGTCAACATTTCAGTCGATCGACTCAGACCTGCTTACGGAATCCTAAGTTCGGCTGAGAAAATATCAAGCCATCGACCAACCAAAAGCGTCCGTATTGTCTCAACTCATTCAATTATTCCCTTGGTAGCGGAAGATCACATGCGGAGGAGTCTGTAGCGACTCACTCATATTTATATTTATAAATATTTACATTCGTTCATCGCTACAATATATCAATCACATATATTGGAGTGCGTACGCCAAATACTTACAATCGTTCCTTCGCCGCGATATATCAACCAAATATATCAGCACTCACGTATGCATATCATACAACTTACAATGCAACGACCAACGAGCACGGCCGTACATCATATTCATTCAATTTTACAGTGTATGTACCTGCAACTAATAAACATAAAAACAAAATAATTCATTTTCCCCTCTTCTATTCTTCTTGTGAAAAAACTTCGTTTACGAGTTAAGGCTGATTTACATTCAAAAAATTTCGCAGATGCAGATGTCAAATCAAAAATTCGTTTTCTTTACAGATAAAAAGTAAATTTAAACAAAAAATGTCATAAACCAATGCAAATGATTCGTTTTCTTATTTATGTACCTTATTATAGTTATGTATTCACGCATCGGCGATTTTACAGAAAACAGACGAAACTCGACATCTGCAAAAAAAAGCAGACGAGGTTTTTTGGGTTTGTTTCTCGGGTTTCAATTTACTTTTTTAAGCAGATGAATATTTTTTCTCTTTTTGTCTTTGTACTTTTTCCTATGTTGTGTTTCAATTTTTTTGCAGACGTCGATTGTCGTTGAAGTAAATCAGTCTTTACTCGATTTTTTTGGAATTGTCAAAAAACACACACTCTCTCGTTACACGTTCAGTAATTAAGTGTGTACTTTATTTTCTTATTCTCACTCGCGAACAGGCGCTGGTCCCCATTTTTATAAGTGGAAAATTATAAAATAAATATTGTTAACAAAAACTGTGCGGTGAAATTAAATTACATAGTTAAGGAAATAATAAATCATAAATTATAAACATCTAATTGTGAATAAATATAAATTTATACATAATTGATTAAAACAAAAAAACTCGTATATATCATTTAGAGTAAAGTGCAAAAAATTCGTACAAGCTCAAGAATTGAGATAATTGAGCCGTCTGGGCAGACGCTCAATATTATCAAAATACGCATTTACTTGAATATACGCATATGGTTTTACGTTGGGTACATTGATTGTATGGTATTTCCATATTTAGCAAACATCTAGGAGGGAGAGCAATAAGCCCAGATAGTATGTATCACGTACCGGGAGGCAGTATCGTCAGGTTCATTAAGAACCTGAATATTGACTGGACGGATAATTAAGCAGGGGCCAGCACAATAGATCTTTTAGGTCGCAGTGCGAAGTGGCTGTTCGCCCGCATGGCCCCCCCAATAATAATAATAATAATCCATATTTAGCAACGCTAACAACATAACAACCAATACAGATTTTCTCAAAAACGGGATAGACGATTTTTTTGTTAAGTTAATGATAAATTTGACAATTCATCATCTATCTGTTCTCAAAATTTGAAGTCGATTGTACCATTGTGTGGAGGTCATTTTAACAAAAAAGGGGTAATCTACGAAAGTATTATAATAAAAAGAGGTAATGTCGAACTTTTCGAAGAAATATTTTTATACGGTTAATACATCTTCCAAATTCCAACAGTTGCTTTCCAGGATCTTTAAGACAAAATGAATAGATTACCGTGTAATATGGAATTTAAATTTTTAAATTCTCCTAAAATATTTTGCTGGTGGCAAATAATATCGTCAATATTTAAAAATAAATATATCTAGTAAACTTTCAAATATAGTAAGGCAATTCCATTTATGTGAAGCTTTATTGACATTTTATGACATATCGATCGATACATTATTGGTGAATTACTCTATTAAAATCACATTTAAAGGTATTATATCTGAGTAATAAATTCTCTTGGTAATTAAGGTCGCATATAAATCTTAATAGCAAAATACGATGCAACGCCTTTAACATAATATCAAGCAATTAGCTTAGAGCAAATTTAGGAGAAAGGCGCTGAACGATATAGAAAATGAAATACTATATGGCAAGGAGGTGTGACTCGGTGATAAAAGGTCATTAACGTTAATTCTGATTTTGTATTGTCGAATGGCCCACAGCAATGCCCCATCTAGACTGAAGCACTGAAAGAATTATATCGGCTAATTCTCACGTTACCCACATAATATTTTGATCTGAACAAACGGCACAAATTTTCAGAAAATAAATTTTGAACATTGTGGATGCTCTATGAACAGAATAATTTACATTCTTAAGGATTTTGAACAGTATACTAGAGATGTATAACTGATTTTATGTGATAATAATTTAGTTAAAAATCAAATTTAATAAAATTAGTTTCTTAATAAATGTTAAATTATGTTTCATTTAAAACGTTTTATTTACCTTTCAAATTTAAATTTTAGCATTTACTCATAAATACATAAACTATTCTGTAGGTACGTTTGTTGAAAATTTAATACTGGTTAGAATATCAATATTCTGTATTTGGGTGTTGGTTGGCTTAAACCTTGTTGTCTGTAGTGTCGATTATTGGGTCCAGACCAATTATAGACTGGTTATAGCACCAACGTATTACAGATAAATTTTGTCGTCTCAAACCAAACGTTTCTTTTATATAGAACATATGTTAAGCGGAATTCCCGGCGTTATAACTCGAGAGATAGATTCACAATAAACTTGCCTGACGTAAAATGTTTGTGAGTTTTTTTGTTTCGGAATAATGATTGAATTGACGTAAATTTTATCTGAGAGTTTTAATGTAATCGTATTTTAGTAATTATAGTTGAAGAGTAATCCTCTAACAATTGTGTTAATTACATTTAGAGTAACAATTTGATTATTTAGAGAAGTTGTATTTTTTGTTAATTGACTAAAGGCGAGTATTTAATATCGTGGTTAGAAAGCTACTGAGGCGCCCTATTTCACTTACTTTCCTGTTTTGCCATACAGGAATTCACTCGTTTTATTAAATACTTCCGGTACCGTGGTGTTAGGTTGTTGTTAATATTTACAATATTCTGGAATTCCGTAGTTTCGGCTGATTTTAAACTTGGGATCTTTGTATTGTTTTGCTTTTATTTTGATTAAATTAAACTTTTACAAGACTTATGATTTTAGATTATATATTTTAAAACTTTGTATATTATTCGACTGATTATATTTGATTATTCTTTGACTAATTTTAACAGAAATTATTTGGATGACTTTCGATAACAGAATGTTTTAACAGAACGTTTTAACAGAATGCCTTTCTACAAAAATTTATAGTTCTTTTATACTAAATTTTACTTATCAAATACAACAACAAAATACGTTATACTATATTAATACAACAATAACATATAGGGCATCGATTTACATTAATCTTGCCGAATTTGGAATTTCAATATATCGATACGCTGCATTTCATAATTTTATAATAATTTTGGGTTATTTTATTGATTTCGATTTTAATTTGCGTTACTACATACCATATACTTTTCATGCATTTCTGTTATTTACTTTTTACCGACCACATGTGTCCACATAACATAATTACTTTTCTTTTTCTTTATGTAGGTCATAAATTAATATTTTACTACTTATTTGAACCTGTTACGATTTTTATGAATTTTCAATTTTACGGATGATTATATTTTTACATAATAATTTATGTTCATGTAGGTCAATATTTGTTATTGTCTGTTACTATATATAATGTTTTAGTATTTCCGTACTGACACGATACTATACTATCCTGATATTTATTTTATTTATTCTACTATGATGTTTCACAACAAAACCTTTCCCGCCTTTTCCATTTATGGCATTTATAGACACATACACAAACACAATATTTGTATGTGGAGTTTAGTCGAGTTTAGAATTTTCGCGACAACTTTCATACCACTTCTTAGAATCTTGATCCCAAATCATCAGTTCGGTTTTCGCAACCAACACTCAACAATTGATCAAGTACACATATTAACCAGTATAATAGAGAAAGCATTAGAGGAGAAAAAAGTCTGTTCAACAGTATTTCTAGACGTTGCACAAGCGTTTGATAGAGTGTGGGATGAAAGACTTAACCACAAATTAAGAAATCTTCTACCAATGCAATTTGCTAAGATACTGGAATCATACTTGAAAGATATAGGTTCTTCAGGATTAATTTAGGTGATACATTTTCTGAATTGAAAGAAATCAATGCAGGAGTTCCACAGGGCAGTGTATTAGGGCCGGTTTTATACCTACTATACACTTATAATCTTCCTACATTAGAAAACAATATAGTGGCGACTTTTGCAGATGACACGGCGATCTTAGCTGTTGGAAAAAGCAACAAAAAATCAACACAGAAGTTACAATCATCTATAACTCAAATATATAAATGGACAAAAAGATGTAGAATAAAACTAAATGAAACTAAATCAGTTCACATTCCCAAGTAACAATTTGGAGTTGTCAAAACGTTGTGCCATCTAAAATTCACAGCAATTTAGTTGTAATAACTTCTTAAAAAATTACCAAAAACGTTAGTTTGTTGGTTTGTCGACGTAATAGCAGCAAAAATGGTAATCGTAGTTTGCTTGTCGATATGTTATAGCAACGTCAAACAGCAAACTCGTAATAAATGGTAAATTACTTTTGAGACAGCAGTTTGATTTATTTAAAAATATAGGTTCCCAAATAGCAAAAACATTATATTTGCAGTTTCCCTGTGCTTCACACAAAATAGTTACATACGAAAAATTAATGTTATAGCAGCAAACACGTAGTTAAGGGAATCGGTTTCAAAATAGCAAAACAGTCAGAAATAACTAAAGAGCTATTATTTTAAAAATTATTGTAATAATAACAATTTGTTGCTAAATGATTGGTAGAAACCTATTTCTATAATTGCATCTATTTAATGATGTTATTCTAATTATGTTTTCCATACTTTAATAATAAATGTCACAAATATTTTATGAAATATTAACAGGGAAAATATGACTTTGCTTGTGATTTTTAATTGTAAAAATACACGGGAAACAAATTTCATCGATCACTTTGAAAAAGTAGGTCAGAAAAGAATAACGCGACTTAAAAATATTTGATATTAATAATAAAATTAAAGTCAAAAATTTTTTCGAAAAATTTATTTTTCCTGGACAATAAATCCAAATCTGTTAAAAAGCTTCTAGTAATCAACCAAAAGCTGAATTTTAGCGTTTTTTTTATTGGGTGTACAAATAAATTTCCGACCTTTTTTACTGAAATAAAATACATTAGTTTGTGTAGAAAATGAAAGAATGTTTTATTCAAAGTATGCTCTTTCGGAAGCTGTAACCTTCGCCCATCGTTCAGGCTATAAACGGATTCCCCGAAGGAAGAAGTCTGGTGGTTTCGAGGCGATCCAGTCATCGACCCATTTTTTGACGTTTTCATATGAAGTGAAGTGCTGCTGTGCCAGAGCTGATTGCATCGACCGGAACAAGTGGTAATCAGAGGGAGCAATGTTTGGTGAATACGGCGGGTGGGGTAAAATTGCCCAGTTCTGCCTGTCCAAGTAATTTTTGACAGGTATAGCAAGCAACATGTGGCCTAGCGTTGTCATGTTGCAAAATAATCTTATTGTGCCTTTTGTCCCATTCCGGTTGTTTTGCAGCTAGAGCTTGCTTTAAAGCCATCAGTTGTCGTCGATAAACTTGTCCCGTAATGGTTTCACGCTCTTTCAGCAGCTCATAATAGACGACACCCTTCATATCCCACCAAACACAAAGCATCACCTTCGAACCATGAATATTTACTTTTGGCGTCGACGGCCCTGGTTCACCTGGCTTGACCCACGCTGGTTTGCGCTTTGGATTGTCATAATGGATCTATTTTTCATCCTCAGTGATGATCCGATGCAAAAACCCCTTCCTTTGTTGTCGTTGAAGCAACAATTCGCACATGGTTTTCCGACGTTCCATGTCCCTTTCTTTCAATTTGTGTGGCACCCAATTTCCCAGCTTCTGAACCAATCCCATTGCATGTATACGTTGCGAAACACATTGTTGGGTAATATTCAACTCTTCTTCCAATTGTTTTTCAGTCTGATAAGGGTCCACATCAAGCAATTCTTCCAATTCTGTATCTTCAAATTTTCTTGGTCTGCCTTAACGTTCTTTGTCTCTTACGTCAAAATCACCAACCAATCGTTCAAACCACTCTTTGCATGTTGTTTTCGATGGAGCATGTTCACCGTAAACTTCCACAAGCAAACGATTTGTTTCCACTGCACTTTTCTTCAACAAAAAATAATGAAGTAAAACTTCCCGCAAATGTTGTTTTTTTGGCACAAAATTCGATATTTCCAATTACATGAAAATAATTGTTGTTTACGGTTTGAACAAATGTCAATAGTAATTATTCAAGCTTCCAAAAACATGTATTGCTCGATTGAATAATATGCAAGCAGTGATACTAACGACACCTATCTAAAAAGGTCGGAAATTTATTTGTACACCCAATAATATTTGCATGTCATAAAGTTGTTTTTGTCGAACTTTTTTAACCAGATAAATGATGCAGCCATTTTTATGAGAAGAAAAACTAAAATAAAAGATAGCTTTAATACATATATGTAACAGCTAAATAGCATAATAGATAACCATTTTAACTATTTGTCATAAATTAAATATTATTACAGCTAAATTGTTTTACGAACTAACGAAAAAGTAACCAAAATATATTAAATGTTTTAAGTAACTAATTAGCTTTTGAATGAGAAAATCACTGATCATAAAACATTAAAACATTATTGTTTGGTGTTAAGCGTTTTAGCTGTTGGACTTTGCATGGAATAATATGGCAGGCAATTTTTTCTAATTGGGAAAATTATGGTAGGGTAATTTTAATGTGAAAAAATCGAAAATTAGGTCTAAAATTATCTCCGATTAAAATTACTAACATATTACTACATTAACAAAGATTATATAATACTAAAACATCACTAATTGAAATTCTAATTCCCCGTTGAAGTGTAAAAGCACCAACCGCCAGTCTAATAATATTTGGTCTGACGAATGCATACTAATATTTCAGAAACACAAGGGTCCATTGTGCCTTTCAGTAAAGCTAAGCTATTCGATGTGAGATAATTTTGTTTATATATATATCTCAATTGCAAACGAAGCCTTTTAAAACTTACTAGCACACTTGCGTTAAATCTAGCGAGATACGTTTTCTTGTTTTGAGCAATGCAAACCATTTTAATATTGCCTTCCTATGTCAGCTATCATCGCTCACACGACGTATCGATGTTTTCTACATTTTACATTCTTAGCTCTTTGCACTCGAAGTACTCCTCCTAAGTACTGTTAACATTTGGCGTTATACTCGAATGGTGTCTCTCAAGCACACCAAGAAGATACTGCACTGTAGATGAGAATATTATGAATGTTCTATCTTTCTATTCTCTGATTTCTACGACAAGAAAAACAAGAGACTAATAATATTTCTTGTACACTTGGACATTGTGACGCGACAATTAAATATTTGTCTGCCCAATAACCGTTAACGCACATAACAACTTATAAAAACGTAATTCTGTGCAAAGAGTATAAGAGCAAATAATAATTTTCAATTTATAATTCATATTTTCTGTGCTCAGTTTAAAAGCGGGAATACCTGCTAGAGGGTTAACAACATTATTTTAGTTGTAAATTTACACATGGTACACATTTAGATTCTGCGGTGTGTTAAGCAGTTTTGCTGTGTGTTTAACAATTTTGCTTTGAGTTAGGCAGTTTTCCTTTTCTATCCACGTTTAGTTTACTCATATAAATTTCGCTGTGTGTTAAGCAGTTTCGTTGTTAGATAAGTAATTTTGATTTGAGTTAAGCAGTTTTCCTTTTCCTAACCAATTGGCATATTAAGTTAGATTTCTGTAATTTGTTATTCAACATTATTGTCAGATTAACGCGGTAATTACTAAAACAGTACATTTTTTTAATAATGGTAAGTGTTTGCTATGAAATCATTTTTTCTAGTGATTTTAAGTTTATTTAATAGGTTTGTTATGATTATTAGGTTTTCTGTGTTCTCGAAACTGTAAGCAAGAAGGAATTGTTTGTGTGTCCGGCGTGCTGGTTCGAAGGAGACGAAAATAATGGTATCGTTCATTATCCACCGGACACCAAAGAGTTTCTCAAATATCAAGGGTTAGGTTACAGAGCAAAAAACCGATAATTCATGGTGCTCAGAACTGGCACGCTTGCTCGTCAAATATTCGGAATATCAGCTGACAGTACAGCGCATGCAAAGGTTAAAAGAACGAGCCACTTCTGAAGAGCAAGTAGAGATATAGAAGAGCCAAGATATATCAAGTATTCCTTCGGTGCAAGATGTAGTCAATAGCCGCAAAAAACCAATGGAAAATCCACCAAATCTTACTGTTACGTTACACCCATCTGCATCAACTTGTACTACTCAATTGCGAGATGCCTCTTCAAACAGAGCATTTGTCAAGACTCATTCGCGAGATACCACATCACTATTTACAATTATTATAAATTAATAATTATATAAAATGATAAAATAATAAATAAATAATATTATAAATAATTATTTAAATGTTTGTTCACTATTATATTCGACTTATTTGATTTTATGTCATAAAGCGCAAAATTAGACCGCACAGCATATTGGATTTTTGTATCCATAAATAATCATAGCCGAAAAAATCCGTTTTTCACCTCCAAAATTACTTATAAATTTCTTTTAGCGTTGTTTTCTAAATATTTTGTTATTTTAACAGTAATTTTGATTAAATGCAAATATGTTTGAAAATGACACAAAAAAATAAATAAAGTGTTATAGCTGTAATATTTGTTTAGTTGACTCCCACAGCAAAATTGTTTTTTTCCCGACTGTTTTACTTTATGGGTTTTAACAAAATCCCTGCTGGAATGTCTTATATACCTACTTAAGCTAATTAGCTTTTTTTTTCACTGCCACAACGTTTTAAAAACTTATTAAATATCTATTTAACATTTGTAACTAATTTGTGTAATTTTTCTGATTTCACGACGTTGTATCAGCTTTGTTTTTGCTGTCTAGGACAATTTACCTATCAAATTGTTACTTGGGCCAACTTTACAAACAGATACGATTCGAACATATTCCGATTACCATAAATCGGGAAATAATAACGCATGCGAACACAGCTAAGTATCTCGGCATGACCCTGGATGCTAAACTACGATGGAAAGCACACGTCAAGAAGAAAAGTGTAGAATTAAGACTAAAATACAGAAAAATCTATTGGATAATGGGAAGGAGATCTTCTTTATCAACATACAACAAGCTTCTACTTTATAAGCAAATATTGAAACCGATTTGGACTTACGGTATTCAGCTTTGGGGTTGTACCAAACACAGAAACATAAATACCATCCAACATTTCAGAATATGGTATTAAGGAACATCGTAGGGACCTTCATAGGGACCTTAAAGTAAACCTCATCTTAAACGAAATCCAGGAAAAAACACAGAGACATGAAGAAAGGCTCCGCCAACATTTCAACATTGAGGCAACTCAGCTCCTAAGCATCACGAATTTAGTAGGCAGACTTAAAAGGACCAAACCTTTTGAGCTGGTGTGATTATCAGCTTAAACAGCATTGTGCTGGGCTAAAATCCACTACAAAGATGTGGTTTTCTTCAATTTATCAGATACTATGGAACGCCAATGGGAAAAAGCTATAGATTAATTTAAGTTAGTAAATTAAGTTAGAAACAAATTGCTCATTAGTCCAGGAGACTAGATTGTAATTACATAAAATAAATAAACAAAATTTATTTTAAATAAAAAAAGAAAAAAAAACTTCTCACCTTAACTCGTAACTCAAACTTAGGAAAAGTCTAAACTAAGTTTAGAATTCTAGAATGATTTTTGACAAAAAAGTTTAAACTAAAAATTCTTGGGTATCATCTACACGCTCTTTCTTGCCATTTCATTCAAGTTTAATCTAAAACAAAAGCTGATGGAAATATTTTTGTAAACAAAAACCAAAATTATTAAATAATATTTTGTGGTGTTATGAGAGTTTCTACTTTTGATGAAACAAAAGGATATTTTTTTATAGTGAAGCGGAAGCGACAAATAAAAGCTTATTTCATTGTGAATGTATACATGGAATAACTTGTTTGAGTATTTTGTGTATCAAAGTTTGAAAAGTTGTCGTTCTAAAAAGATGTTAACACTTTTAGAGATGTGCCGAAACTATGAATGCCTTTGGAGATATAGAGGTGTCTGTCCCAGTTGTGAAATCCACAAGAAAACATATAAATCTTAATCCGTTTACAAAAAAAAAAAAAAAAATCGAATGGTGGCCATATCTACATTTTTCGATTTAATACTATTTTATTAAAACTTGTAATTTCTGCGTTTGCTGTACCTTTTTACAATAATAGTTGCACTGTAAGAAGTTGATGAACTAAGATAAGTAAAACACGATTGAAAATCATAATTGAAGTGAAATTGATTTATCATGGGGCAGCTCAAGCGGATATGCTTGAGCGTTAACTACCGAAATTATAATTAAACATAAAAACAATAGGAAATATAAAATTTGCTACAAGAACAAAAATATATTAAGAAATAACAAGAAAATAAGGAAATTATCCTTTTTTCATTTATTTAATATTTTCCGCTTAAATCTTTTTGTTCATCGTCATTTTTTTCTATAAAAGATTTGTTGTTGCTTGAGTATTTCACTCCGTCGTAAAAATATTTTGCCAATAACATTTTCCACTTACTTTTCGTTTATAAAACGTCTACAGCATACAATCACAGCTAAGAGTTGTTTAATAACCAGGCAAAATGTTTGAAATTAAATAATTTAATTTTCCATCTTTGTTTACGAATACAAAAAAAAAATTACTTATTTTTATTTATTTATTTATTTATTACCAACTTATATCTAACTGGTTACATCACTTAAATAAGAAATTTAATAAAATTATATAATGTTAAGATTACAAAGATTACCAGTAATTCAAAAGAAGCTTCGACATCAATTCCTTAAATGCATTTCTAGACAGATTAAAGTCAAAAGCCGGCCGTACTTTATTAAAGGAAGCAGAAGAATGATAAACCGGCTCATATTTACCGTAGTTTTGCCTACAAAACGGCAACTTAATTTGGAAATCTTTATCGCGCAGCACACGTAATGGAGTATATATATCAAGCAAACTCAAAATTTCCGAACAATCGATTTTAGACACCAATAAATCTCGAACAAACATTACGCTAATTTCAATTCTACGAATAAATAGCGGCTCCATATTTATTAATTCACATCTACCTCGATACGCTGGGAGTATGAAAGCATGTACATTCGCATCTCTAGGCAACCTTCGTAGTGCGTACATTAAAAATCGCTTCTGAACCCTCTCTATGCGATCTGAATAGTTAATATAAAACGGATTCCATATTACAACACCATATTCCAACAATGAACGAACAAAAGAGACATATAAAGTTTTAATCACGTAAGGATCATGAAAATCCTTAGCAAACCTTTTAACAAATCCAAGCATAGAATTCGCTTTAGAAATGCAGCCTTCAACATGTTTATGGAACGATAAATTCGAAGTAAAGGTTATACCTAAATCTTTAAAAGTATCAACAGTTTCAATACTACAACCATCAAAGAAATAATCGTAACTAGTGGGTAAGACTACGCGGGTGAAACACATTGTTTTGCATTTATAGATGTTTAGAATCAAATTATGCGATGTACACCAAGCCCGGAAGTTTGTCAGGTCAGACTGAAAGTCAAGTGCATCATTGGCGCAAGAAATAGTTTTGAAGATTTTTATATCGTCTGCATAAATGAGAATGTCGGAATGACTTAGACAGTTGACCACATCGTTTACGAAAAAATGAAGAGCATGGGACCCAAATGGCTGCCTTGAGGGACTCCTGAAGAAACATCAATCACTCTTGAAGTGAAGCTGCCAATTTTCACAAATTGAGTTCTGGATTTTAGATAAGATCTAATCCAATCAACTGGCAAGTAGTTACAATTCAATGAAATAAGTTTCCGCAACAGCAAGTCATGATCGATCTTGTCAAAAGCCTTACAAAAATCAGTGTGAACGACTTGCACAATATTACCATTTAATAGAGCCCTTGAAATACAATTAGTAAACAAAACTAAATTAGTAATAGCTGACCTACCAGGGAAAAATCCATGCTGTTTGGAAGAAATGATAGTCTTAACATGAAAGAATAATTGATCTTTAACTAGTTTCTCAAAAAGCTTTGGTAAAACTGAAAGAATACAAATACCTCTATAGTTCTCGACATCGCTTCGAGATCCGGATTTGAAAATCGGCTTAATAAGTGAGCGTTTCCATGCAATAGGAAAGCAACCCTCAGCGAGACTTTTATTAAATAGTACGGAGATACGGGAAGAAATTACCTTACCGGTTAATTTTAGAAAAATGGGTGGAATAGAATCGAAACCGGCACTTTGGTTAATATCAATATTAGACAATTCGGATAAAATAGTATCCACTTCCAGACGAAACATTGAAAACTTAGAATTACTTGCAACATTACTGAAATTACCAAGATTTGATTTCGAACTATATACACTCTGAAAGAAATCAGCAAATAAATTACAAGTATCCTGTATGTTATCACAGGAACGGTCGTTCAAATACATCGTAGAAGGGTAACCATTAGACTTACTTTTGTAGTTAACAAAATGCCAAAAATTATTTGGCTTCGATTTAATTAATGATTCAATTTCCAGAATATAACAGCTGTAAAGAAATCGGTTTAGACATATATACTTCTTACGTAATACATCAAACGAGTTGTAATTAACAACATTAGGATGCAATTTATATTTCTTGTGAGCCTTGTCCTTTCTATTTTTTAGATTTATCAACTGATTATTATACCACGGTTCCTTCTTAACGCTAAAAGCTTTCAGTCTAGGGATAAATTTCACAATACCTAGATTAATAATTCTATAAAATTCTTATAGAATCGTTTTCTTCGACTAACTCGCAACATTCAAACATAACTGAAATATTCAGTGGAGAGTGGAAAATACCAGACGATCCAGCCAAATCCTCACACGTCGATACGGTCACCTCATGATCAAATGGTACAAAAGCCAGATCCAACACATTACCACTATTATTCGTAACACTGTTACATTGCTTTAACCCCAACGAAAATATTTCCGAGATGAAGTTATCCATTTCATCGTTCTTGTTAATAGGAGTCAAATTGTGATCAACATACTCCCACACAATATCCGTAATGTTAAAATCTCCAAAAATAAATAGACGATCCTCCGGCTGAAGAAGTGGAGCAATATTTGATTTGACAGTGTCCACAAACCTTTGATAAACTGGCATACTCGAATGGCAGGGTATATATGTAACACAGATGATCAGCGAATATGAATGGAATTGTATACGTACAGCAACAATTTCGGCAACGCAATTAGCCAACGTTATCAGACTGGATGAATATTTGTTAGAGACTGCGACTACAATACCGCCACCCTTTTCGTAAGTGTCCCTTTGCAGATACCTGTCCCTCCGGAAAACAGCATAAGATGACGGAAAATACTCCTCAGTTTTAAAGTGGATTGTTTCCCACGTTTCAACAATGCAAATAACATCAAAGTCTTCCTCTAAAATTGACAAATACAGAGATTTTGATTTAGCTCTGATACTATTTGAATTATGGTAGTAGATATTTAAGAATGACCGCGGCTGGGGAACTGCTTCACTGCTACGAAGAGTAAACAATGGTGTCTTCAGTAACGGGGAAGTTACTTTAGATGTTAAAACACGGTGCCTGTCCGGTTTTTTGATATGCGTGGATAATTAGTAAATGGCCGGATTATTACACCAGGAGGCCAAGCATTGGAGTTATTTAGCAGGTCGAAATGGGCCTCCTTCAACCCAATTTTAAAGAAAACGAACGTGAGTGAACTGTCCAATATGCGGTCTTTGGAGAGTAACAGTTTACAATTAATTTCCTCAGGTGAGCAATTTTTCAGTTTTTCACAGATGTAGTTAACAGTCAGATCAGATGAGACGGATGGATCAATACGACTGATATATAAATATTTCTTACCAGGTATAGAAACAGTTTTAATCGAATTGACAGGTGTGCCTGTCCCTACGACAACTTGCGCAAACCTCGGCGATTCGCAATTAACGGAGTTGGAGCCAGACTCTACAACTTTTGACAAAAATGGTTTAGTGGCGTTATCGTCACCCAACTTATTTATCAAGGTATTGATCAATTTGCGGTTTTCAGCAACCTCCGTTTCAATCTTCTTTAATTCTAAATTTTCAGCGGCTTTGTCTACAATGACGTCAATTTTCTTCAGAATCCTGGACATGTTGTCATTCGCGATCAGTGGTTTGCAGCAATCGCCAAGATAGCATATATTGCCATATTTTTTAATTGAATTGATCGCAGCACGGTCAATTCCATTGCAGTCATAGCAAAATTGGTTCTCGCAGAGACTACATTTAACGATGTCAGTATACGGAGCAGGAAACATTTTTTTGCAAGTGTTGCAAGACATTATCGGTGTATGTATTATATTAAACGTTGACAGAACTGTATTATATTTATTATTTAATTATTTAAATTGATAATTATATTAACGATCAAATCGTAGTCAATCACAGTGTAGATGAATTTATGAATAAATAAAAACAGTTTATGTAGATGTAAATTGTCACGATTACGATGGAATGACACAGAACAGATTATAAAATAAATAAACAGCTATGCACAATTATCACAGTTTATATAAATTATCACGATTATGTAGAAATATCACAGTTATTTTGAATGTGTGTGTGCGCTGCGACACTATAAATTATCACAGATTATTAGAATTATCACAATTATGTAGAAATATCAGAGTCAATTTTATAGTTTTAACACAGTCGGTTTAATATAGTAACCGCTTCTCAAAAACATAAACAATTTAATTGGCAACGGTTTATACAATATAGCACTATATAATGCACAACAAAAATATTTTTAATTTTTTAATATTAATTTAAAATAAAATAAAATACGTCTCTACGCTTCAACGACCAACACTTATATTTGATGTTTTACATACAACCAGCAACATATCATTCGTCGTGCGCTTAGTATACTCGTATAGTAGACAGAGCTCCATACATCACCAATATTTATTACGACATGTCTTATTTTCATTTTTTTTTTTTTTATATCACAAAACATGTAAAATGAAAAATTTGTTGGAAATTTAGTAATAAACTCATTCCCGATAAGAGTAAAGAATATTTAGGTTTTTTTTTGGTAGAAATATGCTATATAGCAATAACCCAATTCCTATGTCCAAGATATTCTATATAATATTTATGTACGTATACGACAAAGATAAAAAATAAATCTTGGAAATCGATAAATTCCTTTTACGTATAATATCTTCTTGAAAATGACAAATATTTTCTTTGTGTAAAGTATATAATATGGAAACATTGGAGTGGATAATGGAATTAAAATGTAAAACAAAAGATTTTCAAATGTTTTTCTCCCAATTATCAATGACATTTTTTTTTTAGGAATATTCGAAAAGATTAAAATCCGCCCGATATACCAAAATATTTCGTTATATGGAGGGGTATATTTCACAAGAAATGTGAAAGGCTTAAAGAACCAAATTTAAAATTTTCAGTATCGTGTTACAATAACGACAAAATCAATTAATGTATTTCGGCAATTGAAAATTAAAACCAAACTTTTAATTAGAAGACTGCATGAAAACAGTACAAAAAGGGGTGATTTTCATCTTTCTAAAATACATAGCTCTGTATACGTCTGATCTGTATCTCCCGCTTTCTGTTCAAAGAAAGTTTAATTAATAAATTTTTGTTTTCGTCTTAGGTTTTTGTTAATTTGACTTTCACAACTATATACGATATTAACCTCTTCTATAATAAAACGTATGAGTATATCTATAATTTACATCTTTGAGCTTTTTTTGTATCGAGATTAATTTATTTTATGTCTCTCGTAAGGTTGTTAAGATTTTCCTTTTATTTGTTGTTAGTACTTAAGATATTTACAGTTTGATGAATAATAATTTAGATTTTCATTCATTCAGTTTAATATAACACAGCATCTGCGAATAGATGATTACTATTGTGAATGCGATTTTTATCAAGTTAATTAATGTTTGTGCAAAGGTATGTCTAGACTCTAGACGTGTTTTGTAAATATTTTGCTGTTTAGTTTCAACGTTTATTATAGTACCGCAAAAACTAACGTTAAACTAAAGCGTTAGTTTCGTAATCATTTTGAATTGAGTATCAAAGAGAGAAGGGGATTTATCCCTTTATAGGATTATTGTACTTCAAAACTCGGTAAATCATCGGCAAACTTGATTTTTTTTTCTAGATCAGTGATAAAGCCATTTAAAGTTAATATTTTTTTCTCAGCAAAACTCTAAATAATCGTTGATTTACATGATTTTACCTAACGAATTAAAAGTGATTTTTGAAATAAAGTCTGTCGGTCTTTCTATATTTGTAGAAAATTTAGGTTTTGTGTTCCCTTTCTATAGGACCCAACAGATTAGGTGGGCGGCATTTATATATAATCGGCGTTTCCGACAAAATGGGAGGTTCGAGTGGATTTTTCCGAATGGATTTAGTCCTAATATTTAAAAAAACATTAAAAGCTAAACCAAGAGCCAATCCTTTACGACGTTGTTTTAAATATTCCAAAACTTTTTGCCTTAATGGAATCTCCAGTTGTAAGATCATACGGTACATCTATAAAATGCCCTGAAGCTTAACAGAAATCTTTGCTTGTTGTCCCAACTAAGTTAAAATTAAAATTTGATCATAAGAATCAATATAACATGAAAACTAATCTATTGTAACAGAAAACATCACTAAAAGTTTAATCCAAACAGTACACAGCTATAGGTTATATAAAAGTGTTTTAATAACCACAAGCTCCACCTCTTCCCTCTTGTCCTGACGTCTTTCTAAAGAAAAATTGTTTGCTGTATTGTAAGCTGTCCTTCAATTCGTAATAATTAATCCGTACGATGTTTTCTACTAAAATGTAAAATGTAAAATGTAAAATGTAAAATGTAAAATGTAAAATGTAAAATGTAAAATGTAAAATGTAAAATGTAAAATGTAAAATGTAAAATGTAAAATGTAAAATGTAAAATGTAAAATGTAAAATGTAAAATGTAAAATGTAAAATGTAAAATGTAAAATGTAAAATGTAAAATGTAAAATGTAAAATGTAAAATGTAAAATGTAAAATGTAAAATGTAAAATGTAAAATGTAAAATGTAAAATGTAAAATGTAAAATGTAAAATGTAAAATGTAAAATGTAAAATGTAAAATGTAAAATGTAAAATGTAAAATGTAAAATGTAAAATGTAAAATGTAAAATGTAAAATGTAAAATGTAAAATGTAAAATGTAAAATGTAAAATGTAAAATGTAAAATGTAAAATGTAAAATGTAAAATGTAAAATGTAAAATGTAAAATGTAAAATGTAAAATGTAAAATGTAAAATGTAAAATGTAAAATGTAAAATGTAAAATGTAAAATGTAAAATGTAAAATGTAAAATGTAAAATGTAAAATGTAAAATGTAAAATGTAAAATGTAAAATGTAAAATGTAAAATGTAAAATGTAAAATGTAAAATGTAAAATGTAAAATGTAAAATGTAAAATGTAAAATGTAAAATGTAAAATGTAAAATGTAAAATGTAAAATGTAAAATGTAAAATGTAAAATGTAAAATGTAAAATGTAAAATGTAAAATGTAAAATGTAAAATGTAAAATGTAAAATGTAAAATGTAAAATGTAAAATGTAAAATGTAAAATGTAAAATGTAAAATGTAAAATGTAAAATGTAAAATGTAAAATGTAAAATGTAAAATGTAAAATGTAAAATGTAAAATGTAAAATGTAAAATGTAAAATGTAAAATGTAAAATGTAAAATGTAAAATGTAAAATGTAAAATGTAAAATGTAAAATGTAAAATGTAAAATGTAAAATGTAAAATGTAAAATGTAAAATGTAAAATGTAAAATGTAAAATGTAAAATGTAAAATGTAAAATGTAAAATGTAAAATGTAAAATGTAAAATGTAAAATGTAAAATGTAAAATGTAAAATGTAAAATGTAAAATGTAAAATGTAAAATGTAAAATGTAAAATGTAAAATGTAAAATGTAAAATGTAAAATGTAAAATGTAAAATGTAAAATGTAAAATGTAAAATGTAAAATGTAAAATGTAAAATGTAAAATGTAAAATTTAAAATTTAAAATTTAAAATTTAAAATTTAAAATTTAAAATTTAAAATTTAAAATTTAAAATGTAAAATGTACAATGTAAAATGTAAAAAAGTATTTTGGTCCGAAACCTGTTTCTCTACGTTTTTAAAGTTCCTGAGTCCAAAAAAACAAAAGAAAAAAAAATTCAATTGACTTGAGGTATAGTGAGAAGTTCAGTGGGGTAAAATAAGCTCGGACCATGTTGATTTGGGGATTGAATAGGGTGTTGAGTTTGGGGTCGAATTGAGGACTGAATTTATGGTTAAGTTGGGGTTAATTAAGGTTGCGTTGTGATTGATTCGTTCAGCCATTCAGTTGGGGATTTAGGTAGAGATTGAGTTAAGATTTCTGATTTGAATTTATGCGCACATGTAGTTTTTCGAACCGTGTTGATTTGGGAGTTAAGTTGGGCGTTTAGACGAAGTTGGGTTCTTGTATGCATGAACGTGCGACCCTTGTTAATTTATGGTGGACTGAGTTAAGGACGAGTTAGTTGATTTCGGAATTGAGTTGTCCGTTTAGTGTAAAGTTGAGTAGAGGTTTGAGATTTGATTCAGGTTAAGTTAAGTTTAATTTGAGTTAGGGTTGATTTAGCTTGCGTTAGGGTTGAATAAGGGGTTAAGAAAATATTCGGGGTTGATCTGGGGTTAGGTTAAGGGTTGATTTAAAAATTGATTTACGGTAGAATTGGTGATTTAGTTGAGGGTTGGGTTGTTTATTGATTTAGTGATTGCATTTCGGATTACGATGAGATTGAGTTGGTAGTTGAGTTGTAAATTAAGGTGGAGGTTGCACTAATCAGCAGCTCATAGGTTCAGTTGGGGATTGATACGGGAGTTGAGTTAATTTTCAGGATCGAAGTTCTTCTGAACACCTCGTGAGATTTTAGCCCTTTATATTTTTACTATAAATTATTACAGCGTACTATAAATTTCAAATTAAGAAAGTTTTCATTTCTTGAGCGTTTTTTTGCGTTACTAATTAATTCACATTAAAGCAAAAGCAAGAAAAAAAATCTCATTTACATATGCTTCGATTTTTTATTTTACAACGCGGAACACAAAACTGACTTCCTTTATACAGAATTAAAATTATAATTATCTTCAAAGTCAACTAAACTTTTTTGCTTTTTTTTTATTTTTATTTTTTTTTTTTATCTCATATTCATTTGGATGAATACATTCATAACAGTACTAGTATAACGAGGAACAGACAGAACAAAAAAAATTAATCAACCTGATTATAAAGCCACTTTAAATATTTAATTTAATTTTAAAGATTCATTGAAAAAAACTTTAAAGTGTGCAAGTAGAGAGCAAAATTAAAAAGTTTTGCGCTAGAATTCCCTTTCGTAAAATTTACATATTAAATTAAAAGATTTTGGCTTTTGTTCATAAAGCTTTCATTTTTTTTTTTTTTTTTTTTTTTTTTTTTTTGAACTTGTAACGCTTTATTCATAATATATACATACATATTATGTGCTTTTATTTAAAAAATGAACTCAAAAAAGAGTTATTAAATGAATAAAATTATAATAAACCAGCAGCAGCAGTAAGTATTTACAACAACGATGATCATGAACATATACGACGGTACACTATATTCAAGTACATATAAGCAGAAGCAGAACATAATATTAATGTGTCTCAGATCTCATTAAAGTTTAGTCATAACATTTATGTGCTTTAAGGATTTTCTGCAAGCCAGTTTTTTGTTCTCTTATTTTTCATTCACACTTACATTTTACATAGGCATACACATAAACAGAATTTTTCGTTTGCGTTGGATTTTATGGTAAAATAAAGAAATAAATAAACAAAACTCTCGTATGAGTGCTTAACGTTAACAAAAAAAAAAAAAAAAAAAAAAGTTAATAATAATTTATGAATTGCGAAAAGGTATTTCGAGGATGTACTCCATGTTATATACACACACAACATAGCTAAACATACACGTATAGAGTGTTCAAATGACTCGTTTAGTTGTTATCTTTAATTTAAGTACCATCTTAAATTGTCATGCTTATATGTTTGTCTTATCATATTTATGATCTTTCATGAACATAACAAGGGACAGTTTGAAATGATAATTAAGGATGGCATGAAATACAGAAAAATGTATAAAAAACAAAACTGGTTGGTAAAAGTTATATTGGTTTTGAAGAGGTACAAAAACATAAATATGCGTGCTATGCTATAAAATAGATGAAGTACGTGAAAATTTGATTATGCGGTTTAATACTGGGCCGTACGTAAAAGTTTTAATGGCTTTATCAAATTTGTTTCTATGTATCAAATGTAATTACGCTTTGTACATTTATATGTACAATATTAGAAAACATGTTCAAAATTACAATTATATGCCTACACATATTTATGAGTATAATTTATAACCCGATTAGTTGAGCAAATTTAGCTTCGTGGAATTAAGGCAAAATTATTTTGATGAATTATATGGGTTCTTATAAAAATTCTAGATCATGAATACTGGACCCTAAACGAGAGTGGAATTTTTAATTATTATTGATTGATTGATTGAAGCGTACGGCCAAAATCGCAGAGAAGGAAAGGGTCGTTAGTTATGACTGAATCGGCCCGATTACAGACACCTATTTATTAGCCGATAATTAGTAATTTATAGTCTAGTTTTTTAAAGTTACTGATTTTTCCAGTGCTAACCTAGACCTAGTCTAATCTAATTTTGTTCAAAGCAACTTAAGTAATAACTATATTCACATTTTAAACCAGTAGCTAAGAATCATGATTAAATATTTATATTGTACCGATATTCAATCGAGACATATTTATCACTCATGTATTTATTTTGGAATAACAAAATATTGTGACGGTGACACCTAGTGTGTAATAGAAGAAGTTAAATTAATAGCTCAATGTTTAACTGTACTAAAATGGAATTTTCCATGATAAAAATTGTTACGTAATGTTTCTACGCTATTCTAACTGGAAAAGTCATGAGGTTTCTAGAAGTATTGAGAATAATTTATATAAAGTGATTTTGTGAATTTTTATTGATAAACTGTGTTGTAATAAATTTGGAGAAATAAATAAATTCGTTGGTGATAAATTGAATTGAGTTTGTATTATTCACAATCCAGTGATACGAACCTTGATTGACAAGGCAAAAACCTACCGATTGGTGACAGCTGTGGGATTGTGAATAATAAGATAGTGAAAATGATTCTCAACGAATTTAAAGTTCTAGAATTAAAGAGGGAACTTGAGAAACGGGGTTTGGCTACTGATGGTAGTAAAGCAGCTTTACAAGCGCGACTACGTGACGCCATGGAGAAAGAAGAGTTGGACGGTGACCATCATGATTTTGGCGTGGAAATAACGGATGCGGCAACTCTAGAGAAGACAGGAGATAAACAACCGTCGGTCGAAACAACACAACTACCATCTGGATGTTTCGATTTGTCGCAGTTAATAGTTGCTATGAACCATATGATGGGACGGATGAGTCTAATGGAACAACAAAACGAACGACAAATGGAACAACAAAATCAGTCAAACCAAGAAATTAAAAATCCAATAGCACAACCAGGAGAGCAGTCGAATCAAGAAATGAAACAACAAGGATAGGAAATTAAAGACCAAATTGTAGATGGTTAAAAGAGAATGGACGAGAAACTTCTCGAATTATCTACTAACATACACGGCGAAGTGGAGAAGCTGCAAATGGAGATTCAACAGGTTGAAAGAAAATTAGAAACGAAGGTCCAACAAGTTGTGGAAAAATTTCAACGTCTCGAGAAAGATCTAACTGATATCAAGGCAAGTGAAACAACGACGCAAGTGGTACAGACCGTTCAATCAGTTAAGTTAAAACCACCAAACTTCGACGGTACAACATCTTTCGGAATTTTCAAATTTCAATTTGAAACGGCTGCCAATCAAAATCATTGGAAAGATGAACATCGTGTCACGGCATTAATAGTGGCCCTCAAAGGAGAAGCAGCAGAAGCTTTACAAACCATCCCAAAACAAGAGCGCAACAGTTATCTCGAAATTATGAAGGCGCTGGATAGGAAGTATCCCAGTGACCACAAGCGGGAAATTTATCGGAGGAGAATCACTTCAGGAATTTTCATCGGCAATCGAGCGATTAGTACATCTAGCGCATACCAGTACATCAGCTGATTATATGGAAAGTTACAGTAAAAATGGAGATTAGCCATTTTTCTTTCTTTTTGCCGTGACTTTTATTACGTGGATATATTAGATTTTTTATTTTTATTTTAAAAAATAAAATTAATTAAAACTGTTTTTCTTTCTTTTCGTAATAATTTTTTTTTTTTAATGAAATTTAGGAGACCGGTTTCGGATTACATCCATCGTCAGTCCAATTTTTTAACTACTGAATTATCATGTCATAGATTTTATTTGTTTTTGTATTTATTTTATCGTTGAGAATGTATGTGTTGTGACGATTCTTGTAGATCTCCAACTCTTCCAAACGGCCCATTAGATTGCTTTTCTTTAATGTATGTAATATTTTTAAATTTCTGTTTATGTCTGTGAATGTGTGTTGTTCGGTAACTAAGTGTTGAGCGTAATTTGATTTGAAGGTTGTGTGTGTGTTTGTGTGTTTTGCTTCTATTGTGTGTTCATTGAATCTTTGTGTAAATGTTCTTCCCGTTTGGCCGATATAGAACTTAGGACAATCGTTACAAATTAATTTGTAAATACCGGTGTCGTTAAAACCGGTGTCGTTGAATTAAAAAGTGATTTAAAAAGTGTTTTAGTGTAAAATAAAGTAAAAGTGATCAGTAAAATTTGAGAATAATTTATATAAAGTGATTTTGTGAATTTTTATTGATAAACTGTTTTTGTAATAAATTTTGTGAAATAAATAAATTCGTTGATGATAAATTGAATTGAGTTTGTATTATTCACAATCCAGTGATACGAACCTTGATTGACAAGGCAAAAACGTAACAATATAATGAAAACAACAATGACATAGCGTTGTCAAAATAAAAAAGTTCTTAGTGCTGCGAGTGCCAGTATTTTTAAGTGGATGATCGAGTAGCTACAATTTCCCATTTTTTTACAAATAACTGAATACATCTATCGAGATTTATAAAAAAAACACAGCTTAAATAAAAATGGCTGCAGTAGCGACTTAAACACATACATTCAGGGGTATTTCATCAAGAATAATAATTATTAAAGTTAAACTGTGATATTGTTAATTTTTAGAACATCCATTTTACTTTCTTTTAAATAATCTCATCAAACATTTCATAGAATATTCTGCCATTTCGTATAAACTGAAATAGATTGTTATGGTGACACCTAGGATAGAACGGAATAAGTTTAATAATAGCGACAAGATTACTGTATAAAATGGAATTTTTCATAATAAAACTGTTCTAAATGTTTCTAGACTATTCTTACTGGGAAAATCGAGAAATTTGTACAAGTTTTGGATTGAGTATATAAAAAGCGAACGAGATCGAATTAGATCATTAGTATTTGGAAAGCGATAATGTAAAGATTATAAGGTGAATTAGTGAGATATAAAAATTATAAGTGAACAGCAAAATTGTGCAAAAATTATAATAAGTCAGTCTGTGCATTTTTGTTAATAAATTGTGTTGTATTAATTTTTATCCTCAATTTTTATTCACAATCCAGTGATTTGCACCTAGATTTACAAGGCAAATATGTAACAACACATTCATTTATTATACATAATACATCCGAATTATTAAATAAGATGTTTAGATTCAGTAATATCTCTGCAATAAATTTAGAAATTGTATCGGGCTTTAGTACCCTTTGTATTAAAAGCTGAAAATCTTAATTTGCTGGAAGGCCCGAAACATAAAATTAGATGTTTTGCATCAATCTCATTATGATTTTCCGTTAGCCAATGGTTTTATAGAAGTTTTTATAAAATTCTTCAGGAATTTGCAATCCCCAGGATATTTGAATCCACTTCAATTGGCCCTTTAGTTGGATATCATAATTATTTAAACCAATTTCAATCTGGATTTCGTAATAATCACAGTACTAGCACCACTCTGCTTCATGTTGTTGATGATCTTGCACACCATCTTGACAAAAAAAACTTGTTTATCGTGTTAATACTATTGGATTTCTCTAAAGCATTTGACTCTCTAAATCACATACTGTTATTACAAAAGCTGTTGCTTTTCTTTAACTTTGATAAAACATCCCTTAAACTTTTGCACAGCTATTTATCCGAAAGATATCAAAAAGTTGTCATAAATGGTAAAGAATCGGGTTCTGAACGAATACCGACAGGTGTATTTCAAGGAACCATTCTTGGCCCAACGTTATTTTCCCTGTTCATAGACGATCTGCCGCTTGCAATAAAATATTCCAAATATCACATGTATGCTGATGATTGTCAATTATATCTTGGTGGTACTAGTGATAATATTCTGGAAATTTTCAATAATGTTAACCTAGATCTATCTAATATATTGGTATGGTCAAAATCGAATGGAATCTCATTGAATATCGCGAAAACACAGGCAATTTTCATTTCTAGGAATAATTTCTCAATTATTCCTGATATCTTTATTAATAATATAAAAATTCCATTTCTAAATCATGTAAATAACCTTGGAATCTGTATTAACAGTAGATTTACCTGGGATTCTCAAGTCATTAATGTTTGTAATAAAATTAATTCTATTTTATATGGACTGAAGCTTCATAAACACATATGTCCCAAAAATATTCGGGTTTTGCTTTCGAAATCATTAGTAATACCCCATGTATTATATTGTGAATTCCTCTATTTAAGTTGTGATTCGATTTCTTGCAATATTCTACAAGTTACTCTGAATAATATTGTGAGGTATGTCAACGGACTAAGGAAATATGATCATATTTCTGCAATGTTTAAGGAATTGCTCGGCTGCACAATGATTCAGTTCTTTTATTATAGAGCGATGCTACTACTATATAAAATTATTAATAATCGGGTTCCTTTGTACCTATACAATAAAATAAAAATTGGATCTATTCGCAATGGCAGCATAATTCTGCCAGCCAACCGATCCAATGTCTACAATAACTCACCCTTGTTTACAACTTTTACAATTTGGAATAGGGTTCCGGTTGAGATTAGAAGTGCAAGACCTTTATCAAAATTTAAATCTTTGGTTTTTGATTTTATTAAAAATAATTTCTAATTAGTGTTTGTTTATATGTTATATTTTATAAGTTTATTCTGTACACTATTGTAACTAGATAATAGTTGGAATAGAAAAGCTATATGCTTTATTCCATGTTGTTGATAAATAAATAAATAAATATCATATGAATTCAAGAAAACATTCAATTAAATATTTCCAGTAAGGCATTCATTTCATTATGATTTTCCGTTACAGTCAATCGTTGGACACTACAGTCAATCGTTGGATACATAGTCATTGAGTTCAACATTATTTGTGGAAAAATTTAGAAAATTCTTTTGAATTTTGTAACCCTTATGATTTAGCTGAATATCATATATGTACATTCAAGAAAATATTAAATTAACTTTTGCCAGTTGGGCATCAATCTTAGTATGGTTTTCCGTTAGTCAATGGGTTCAATATTATTTGTACAGATTTTTAGAAAATTTTCTTAGAATTTATAACCACTGGGATATTTGAAGTGAAAATTGATATTTCAGTTGAATATCATTTATATTCAACAAAACCACAAAGCCACATTTGCCACATTATCGATCGACTACCATTTCTTTTTGTATTTTTTTTTTTTATGTAAAAATATTAATCTTCCAGTGTGTTGAGGGCGACCAACTATAAACCCATTGTAAAAGGTCTCTAAGACATTACTCGCTACAATAAATTTAATTGTAAATACATTACCGATCGATTTCCATTATCAAAGGTTCTTCTTCAATTAATTCAATATAAAAGGTTTTTTTGGATATATTTCCATTTATATACTAGATTATAGATAAATTACCGATTGTTGGTGTGAATAGACCTTCATATGTCAGTTTATGTTGGTGTGAACAGAACTTTATCTGTCAATTTAAGTTCAGTGTGATACTGCCAAAGTCAATCATGTAAAACGTAAACGTATTAGAAAATAAAAACTTCCTTTCCGGTTTTGCTTATTGTACAAAACAGATGTGTTCTTTAAGCTCTTATTTAATTATCGAAGATCATCAGGTTATGGGCCCAGATTTACTTAAAATAAGTGTCGTCTAATAAGGAAACAAGTGTCTGACAAGTATTTTGTCGCAATTATTTTGTATTCAAAATTGCAATTTACATTTTTTTTTTACGTGTATACCGAAAAGATTAGTATGGCTTCGTCAAACGTACTAATAGAAAAATTATAAGGTCGTGAAAATTTTGATGTTTGGAAGATTGCTGCTGAATCATATTTAGTAATTAAAGGATTGTGGTCACATGTCGAAAATGACTTATCTGAAGATGCAAATGATGCGACAAAATGCAAACGATTTATAGGCAAGATCGGAAATTATTTTGTTGTTGGAGACGCAAAATTATTCGTACATCGCAAATGTAGAAACAGCGAAACAAGCATGGACCGCCTTGACAAGAGCATTTGAAGATAGCGGCTTGTATAGACGAATAACCTTGCTGAAAGAATTAGTACAATTGAAGCTGTCTGATTGCGATTCGATGGAATCATATGTGAATCGTATGGGAATGATTTCTATCAAAGTGAAAAAGGCTGGTTTGGAAATATCAGATGAAATAATCGCATCGCTAATATCGGCTGGGCTGCCCGACGAATACAACGAAAAATGAGAAAAATAAAAAAATGAAAACCTTTTGTATACGACATTTTTGGTGAATAATACAAATTCAAGTGATTGGTTTATTGATTCTGGTGAATCGGCACACATGACAAACTCTAAGTCAATTGTTAATAAAACTAAAGTGCCATTGAATAAAGAAGTTGTTCTTGCAAACAAAGACAAATTGAAAATTGATTGTGTTGGTAAAGTAAACATAACCCTATTGAGTGGAACGTCGAAAACCAATGCAACGTTGACGAATGTTCAATATGTTCCGGATTTGTGTGCAAATTTGCTTTCTGTAAGCCAGATGATCAAAAACGGCAATCATGTTACATTTGATAAAGAAAATTGCAAAATTTTCAATGCAGAAAATAATTTAATAGCAACGGCGACATTAGTCAACGACATGTATCGGCTATATTGTATATTAACGATATGTGAAAATAAAAACGAAATTTCAATGAATGAAACGGCACTCAGTGGCAAAATAGATAATAATTTGTGGCATCGACGTTTAGGACACATTTGTGACGAAAATTTAAAAAAAGGTGTGTGGCGCCGTAATTGGTGTAAATTGGAGCGTAGGAAGCAACAACAAATCCATTGTTTGCATTAAAGGGAACCAAACCCGCGCTTCATTTAAAGATGTTGGTAATCGTGCTGAACATTTGCTCGTTTTGGTTCATTCCGACGTCTGTGGTCCGCTGCAAGAGCGATCAGTTTGCGATCATTTGTCGATGATTACAGCAGAAAGGTATTTGGTTTTCCGTTGAGAGAAAAAAACCAAGTTTTCAATACGTTTTTGGAGTTCTAAGCTCTCGTCGAAAATCAGTGCTCAACAACAATCAAAGTCCTGCGCACTGATAATGGAACGGAGTATTGTAATGGACAGTTTGACGATATTTTGGCAAAATGCGGAATTGTACATCAAAAAACCGCACCAATCACTACCGAACAAAATGGTGTTGCAGAGTGTATCAATAGGAAGCTGCATAAATCGTTGTACGGATTAAAGCAATCAAGTCGTGTATGGAACGAGAAACTGAATAGTGTGCTGGTAAAATTTGGTCTGAAGCGTTCGAATGCCGACCAATGCATTTACTATATGGTGAATTATAGCAGAATGTTATTTCTTGCTATTTACGTGGATGACGTATTAATTTTCCTTAATGATGAAACAAGTGAACGATTGTTAAAGAACGAGTTGTGCAGACACTTCGAGATGAAAGATTTAGGTGACACATCATCCGCATTGGGAGTTTAAATCACTCGTGACAGAGTGGCTGGCACAATTTCAATCGGCCAATCTCAGTACTTATCCGAAATTCTCAATCGTTTCGGTATGAGTGATTGCAATCCAATCACTACGCGTACCGTATATGCAAGCAATTGGTAGTTTGTTGTTTGTGGCGCAGATAACTCGACCGGATATTTGCTATGCAGTGAATTTGTTGAGTCGATATAGCAAAAATCAGGGCAAGGCACATTGGGCAGCGATCAAGCGTGTGCTGCGATACTTGACAGCAATGATCGATAAAAAATTGGTCTATCAGAAGCCTTCGAATGAAATCAGAGGCTATTGTGATGCAGATAGTGTTAGTGATCTCGACGAAAGAAAATCGACCACTGGCTATGTTTTCACTATGCAGAGTGCAGCTGTTTCTTGGGGATCAAAACATCAACCAACTGTTGCACTTTCGATGACCGAAGCAGAATTCATGGCGATGGTATGTGCAATACAAGAATCTATTTGGCTCAAGCGACTTCAACTCGAGCTTATGCCTTCGTCATTGAAACAAATGGTGTTATACTGTGACAACAAAAGCGCAATATAATTGGCAATCAACAATTCATCATCTGCGCATACCAAACATATTGAAATCAAATCAGAGTTCATTCGTGAGAAGGTCGAAAAAGGTCTCATAAATATTCAATACAAACCAACTGATGAGATGCTGGCCGACAAGGAACAACAATTATACTACAATTTAATTGAATTAGTTAATCAATTGACAGACAATATCTGTTCAGGGAAAGTGTTGGTGTGAATAGACCTTTATATGTCAATTTATGTTGGTGTGAACGGAACTTTATCTGTCAGTTTAAGTTCAGTGTGATACTGGCAAAGTCAACCACGTAAAACGTAAATGTATTAAAAAATAACAACTTCCTTTCCGGTTTTGCTTATTGTACAAAACAGACGTGTTCTTTAAGCTCTTATTTAATTATCGAAGATTCTCATCGATCGATAACCATTATAAAAGGTCTGCATGACTGTCAATATAAAACACATCTAAACTCTTATTAGTTTAAAAAAATTAAATTACTTGTCAAATCGAGTTTCGTTACAAAATATCTTTTTGTATTTTGTTCTGCAAAATTAAATTATAGATCGATTAAAGATCGATAATCGGAGATATGTTACAGATCGACAGACGAGCTATTTGGCTACACATAGTATGTATTTGTTCATTTCAGGACAGATTTGTTTAAACATAAGTAATTTATATGGCATTCAACTAAAGGAGCAATTCTCACTTCAAATATCCTAGGGGTTGCAAAATCCAAGAGAATTTTCTAAAAATTCCCGAAAATAATGTTGAACCGATTAACTAACGGAAAACGATAATGAGATTGACGCTCTAGCAACAAGCATGCCTGCAAAAATTTGCCATGCCAGCGGCCTGATTCTATAAAAAATAGGACAATGTGTAAATGGGCAAAGCGACAGTTTATACATTATCAAAATTGCTGTCAAAAGTTTACCCCAATTTCTTATCTTGGGAAAAGTATTTTGTGTGTACGTTGCTACAAAGTACGAAAAAAAGAATGATATGAATATCCTATAGTGCTGCCATGAAAGGTGGGTCAGCCCATGAATTCTGCACTATCCACAGGGGTCATAGTTGTAACAATAGTGTTGGTTGGCAGTGTAACCATGCAATGTTACCAACTTAAAAGAAAAAAGTGTTGTTGTTTCAAGGGTCGATGATGGTTGTACATTTAGTACATAGACATGTGGTTAAGGAATGGAGTAATGTGTGTTAACCTAAAAAGACATGAGCTATTAAAAAGATTAAATAAAGAAACATAAAAAAATAATAAAAACATAGTATTTAATAAAAACTTTGAAACATGGTGTCAGATGTGAATTCGTATAATTAAAACAGTTATTAAAATCGCGTAAAAGTCAAAAATTAAATTAAACATTTGTGAAAACGGGTGATTCAATTCGTGATTAGATCTTCCAAACGAAATTTACGGGAATTAATTAAGCAAGTAGAAGGTTAAAATAAAGAATCGAAACGGAAATAGAGGGTGAAGCGTCTATGGGTGGACTTGAGCCAATGAATTTTGATGACCCAGGAAAATTTTGGACATTATGGAAACAGCGATTCAATATTTATTTATTGGCATTAGGCAAAAATAAGAAAGATAATGAAACCAAAGTTGCAATGTGTCTTTATCACATGGGTGCAAAAGGATTGGATATATATAATTCATTTAATTTAGATAAAGAAGAAACGTTGGAAAATGTGTTAAAAAATTTGATGAATATTTCAATCCGAAAAAAAATGTCGTCCTGGAAACTTTCAAGTTTAATTACATTGTGCAACAGCAGGGTCAGCCATTTTGTCAGCTTAGATTTTGTGAATACAAATGTTCGGCTGCGTGCAATGATAAGTCATTGGAAGAACGAATGTTGCGTGACAGAATTATTTTGGGAATTTATGACAAAAATCTTCAAGTTAAATTATTAGAATTAAAAGACAAGAAGTAAGCTTGATGATATAGTTGGTAAATGTAAGATTTCTGAGTTGGCAGACAAACATAAAAAAGCATTGGAGGAAAACAAAAATAAAAATACTCAAATTGATGCGGTACAGGGTATAGTGAAAAATCCGTCGTTTAAAGATAAACCAAAAATATATTTCCGCTGTGGTTTTGAGTGGAATAATCAGCACAAGATGGTATGTCCAGCAGCAAAAGGCGGTCGTAAATGTATGAAATGTAAGCAGCCGGGTCGTACTAAAACAGAAAAACGTGAGTTGCGTCACGTAAATGTTGTGGAAACGCATAACCAAGTTATAAACCAGGAAGCAGAATATTATGAAGAAGGTAAAAATAAAAATAAAATGAATAAATTAAATAAAAAATTAGTAAATATAAGTAATGTTAATGATCTTAGTGTAAATCGCGCAGGCGAGAGGTAGTTTAAGAATGTGTCAGTTAATGGAATACAAATTAATTTTAAAATGGATACTGGTGCTGACATAAGCTGTTTACCCATTAAGTATGTTAAAAGATTGAATGCTGAGCCACTTGTTTTTAAGTCATCTTATCGTTTGTTTGCTTATAATAATACAGAAATAAAGACGTTCGGAAAAATTGAATTGAGTTGTGATGTTAATCGGTCTAAATTGACAACGCCAATTGTGTTTGAGGTCGTTGGCGACAACTTTCAGCCAATTCTGGGTAGAGCGGCTTGTGTCACACTGAATTTAATTAGAAAAATAGATAGTATTAATGATTATGAAAAAGCAGTAAATGATAATCGAACAAGTTCGTCAACAACGGAAAGTAAAGGGTTTTTCAACAAGAGCACTTCAACTTTTTTTTTGAATAAAACACAAACTGTTCGACTTTTGAACTAACTTTTTTTTTTATTAACGAATTTGAACATATACATTTAAGTATGAAACTCGATTTCTTTTGCATGACCACCGCGTGCACGTTTTACGAAGTCCAATCTTTGAACCCAATTTTCGACCACTCTTTCGCATAAATCGGCCGAAATTCCAGCAATTTCACGTTCAATATTGGCTCTGAGCTCTTGCAACGTCGCCGGCTTATTGGCATAGACCAATGACTTCACATAACCCCAAAGAAAATAATCTAGAGGTGTCAAATCACACGAGCGCGGCGGCTACTGGACGGGCCCATTTCGCGAAATAACACGCTCATCGAACTTAGTCTTCAATAATGCGATTGTATCGTGTGCTGTGTGGCATGTGGCCTCGTCCTGTTGAAACCACATGTCGTCCAAGTCCATTCCATTCAATTGCGGCCAAAAAAAATCGTTTATCATATCGCGGTATCGATTTCCATTAACAGTAACGTGGCGATCGTTATCGTCGATGAAAAAATATGGCCCAATGACGCCGCCGGCATGTAATCCGCACCAAACAGTGACTTTTTCGGGATGCAACGGTGCCTCATGAATCACGTGTGGGTTGCTTCCTGCCCAGTAACGCATATTTTGCTTGTTGACAAATCCATTTAGCCAAAAGTGAGCCTCATCGCTGAAGATGATTTTTCGGTGAAAATCTGCATCATTTTCGATTTGCTCTTGAGCCCAATTCACGAATTGGCGTCGCTTCAAATGGTCAAACAGCTTTAGTTTTTGTGTCAGCTTGATCTTATACGGATGTAGGCCAAGATCTTTACGTAAAATTCGCCACAATGATGTCACAGAAAGGCCCAATTGTTGCGAACGTCGTGTGAGCGACACATTCGCGTCTTCTTGAACTGAAGCCCTGGCGGCTGCGATGTTGTAAACACTTCGAGCACTTCTTGCTCTCGAGGGCACTGGAACATTTTGTAGCGAAAACGTAGACTCAAATTTTGCCACTATACGGTCGATTGTCGAACGGGCTGGCTTGTTAAATGGACCGTAAAATGGCCGTAATGCTCTTAAAGTAGCAGCAACAGAACGATTATTTTGATAAAAAATTTGCACGATTTGCAATCGCTGTTCACGTGTGTAGCGTTCCATGATGAAATGTATACTAATGAAGTTTCCAAATGACAAAAGAACAATAAAAAATATGGCGTCGTTCGCCGTCCCTATCGGAAAAAAGTTGAAGCGCACCTGTTGAAACACACTTTACTTATAAATATAGAAAATATTTTTTTCCAAATGGTAAGCTTGATTTTATTAAAAATAATCTGGATGTTTTTGATGGACTTGGTCGGATTCCAGGCAAATGTGTTAAAGAATTAAAAGAAAATTCAAGAGAATTCCTTTTAGTTTGCATGAGAAACTTAAACAGCAATTAGATCTGATAGAGAGTGATGGTGTTATTAGTAGTGTGAAAAAGCCAACCGATTGGCTGAACAATCTTCAAATTGTTGAAAAGCCGGACGGGGCATTAAGGATTTGTCTTGATCCGAAGCCATTGAACGAGAATATTAAACGCGAGCGCTGTACAATTCCAACGTCTGAGTCAATAGTGGGGAGCTAACTACATTTATAACGCCGTTTGGTTTGTATAAATGGAATCGAATACCGTTTGGATTAAGTAGTGCACCTGAGATATTTATGCGATACATGATACAAATATTTGGTGATATTGTGGGTGTCGAAGTATACTTTGATGGCATTTGCATTACTGGTGCAACAGAACAAGAACATGATGAACGGTTGCTCAAGGTACTAGAAAGAGCCAGAGAATTTAATATTAAGTTCAACGAAAACAAAATTCAATACAGGACAACTGCAGTTTGTTTTATGGGACAACGGATTTCAGGTGGAACGATAAGGCCTGATGAAAAATATTTAAGGGCAATTAAGGAAATGGCTTTACCTACAAACAAGCACAACGTTATGCGGATTTTGGGAATGTATAAATTTCTAGCTAAATATATTCCACACTTATCAGCATCAACCTCTAATCTTCGAGAGCTAACGAAAAATAATGTGAAGTGGCAATGGAATGATAAACATTTGCAGGAATTGGAGAAAATTAAATCAATCATTAGTACATCACCCGTACTAAAAATATTTGAACCTAAATTGCCACTGGTTATTCAAACTGACGCATCTAAAGATGGCATTGGTTGTGTGCTACTGCAGAATGGTCAGCCAGTGGCCTATGCATCTAGAAGTTTTACTGAAAGTGAAAAGAGATGGGCACAGATAGAAAAAGAACTTCTGGCAGTTGTAGTCGCTTGTGAAAAGTTTCACTATTACATTTATGGACGAGATATTTTGGTACAGTCTGCTCACAAGCCTCTAGAAACGTTAATTAAATGAAATATAGACAAAGTTACGGCGAGACTTCAGAGAATGTTTATGCTATTGCTTAAATATCCGGGACTAACTATCAAATATGTGTCTGGAAAGGATATATTGGTGGCTGACTGTCTATCGCGTGCGTATTTACCGGAAGTTGGTCTACAGGACCCTGCATTAACATACATGGTGCATTCAATAGTCAAAAGGGTATGTGTGTCAGATGAAAATAGAGACATTTTTGTACGTGCTACGCTAAATGGTAATTGCCTAAAAAATGTAATGTCGTTTTTGGCTGAGGGGTGGCCAGAATATAAAAAATTGGGTGTCGAAGAGAAAAGGTTTCATAAAATCAAAGATTAATTGAGTATTGGTAACGGTCTAGTATTCTTTGGAGACAAATTGGTGGTTCCACGTGAAATGAGAAAACAAACATTGAGTTGGTTGCATACTGCTCATTTGGGAATTGAAAAGACTCGTATAAGGGGCCGAGAGATGTTTTAGTGGCCGGGATTATCAACCGAAATTGAAAAGGTCGTTGGAGATTGTGCAATTTGTGAACAGTTTCATAGAAAGAACCAGAAATAGCCGTTGGAACAACACTATGAGCCAAAGCATCCATGGGAACAAGTGGCAATTAATATACATATTTGATTGTGGTGGAGCATCATATATGGCCATTGTTGACTCATGCTCAAGTTGGTTGTGTTCCGAACGGTTTGTTGATGATGATCAAACAGCTGACATCCTGAAAACAATAAAACCCACAGAGAACCATCGAAACACAAAAAAAACTATAAATTATACTTATCTAATTTACCGGCTGATGTATCACCGTTTTTAATCCCATAATCAATCAATTATGTAAAAAAATCAATTCTTGTAACATTACATTTAAATAATTTTCCTTCTTGTTTTATATTCTGCTTACTCATTAAACAATTCTGACATTTTTATTAACATAAATCACAATCATACCAACCTTTGTAATTAAAATTATTATTATCAATTAGAAAATAATTTATGGTAAAGATACCAACTTAATTATAGTACCTTTATATATTAATTATTTTAGATGTTAGATGGCGATATTTATTGTATAACACTTAAAATTAGTTTTGTATAACAATTATTTTTATATAAATTTGTAAAAGAAAATATTATGTACAATAGTCTGAGATAATACAGTGAATACAGTGATCAACCAAACCAACAAAAAAAACCAGTGAATTTTTATTTTTTATATACCGGGACAAAAAATTGGAATTGAGAAAGCCGCTTCGACATTTTGCGAATTGCCACACATAGTGAATATACAGCCTCGGCCAAAATTATAAAGCACCCCTCCCAAATTGCAGTATCTACAAAACGAATGAAGACAAAAATTAAAACTCAATATTTTTAGGAAATACTTTTTATATTTTATTAATTTTAGTATTTTGTAGGTCCTCCTTTGGCTTTGATGACAGCCAGGACTCTTTTATTCATCGACCGTACTAATTTTTCGCAGGTATTCGATATATTTTTCCATTCCTCTGTTAGCGCACGTTTGAGGTCTTCCTGTGAAGTCATACTGCGATCCTTGATTTTTTTTTAAAATTGACCACAAATTTTCAATGGGATTTAGGTCTGGTGACTGGGCGGGCCAGTCCATGACTCGAATTTGTTTTTTTCGAAACCAACTCATCGTAACGCGGGAAGTATGGCAGGGGGCATTATCCTGTTGATAAATTATCGAAGAACTATCCGTTTCCCCAAAGATTTGCCGAATTGAGGCATTCAATGCAGCCTCGAGGACGGTAACATAGTTGGTACTGTTCATCGGACCCTCACAAAACAACAGTTTTCCCACCCCTGATGATGCCATACAACCCCACACCATCAGTTTACCCCCTCCATGCTTTACGGTAGGCACTATACAATCAGGATTGTATGCTTCCCCGACTCTTCTTCTTACGATGGTTGCGCCAGGAGTTCCAAAAATCTATAAGAATTCCATCAAATTTAACATAAATTTCTCTATTAAGTCTTTTAAAATACATAGCACAATTTTTTATTTTTTTTTTGACTAATTATTTTTTAATATTTATTTTTTATATTTACCTCAAAAGTAGATTCATCTGACCAAACAACTCTCGCCCAATCCACGTCATTCCAATGTTTGTGTTCTCGAGCCCATCTCAAGCGACTTTTTATGTTGGTAAGTGAGAGCAAAGGTTTTTTTCTTGCTTTACAACCTTTCAATCCAGCTTGCAGGAGCCTTCTTCTAACTGTCCGTGCCGAAATGTGAACTTCTTGTTCTGTTAAATGCTCTGCAGCTATCTCAGCAGATGTTTTTCTTCGGTTTTTGAGAGATTTTCGCACAATTTGTCGATCGTCTCTTACCGAAGTGATACGATTTCTGCCTGAGTGTAGTTTATAGGCATAGTCCCCGGTCTCTTTAACCCTTTTCAATGTACATAGATTGAACTGCTTTACGAGAGCATTTTAATTTTTGGGATATTTTAATTTGGCTTACACCCTGGGAATCCAACAACACAATTTGTGCCCTTATTCCTTCACTGAGTTGGCACGCTTTAGGCATAATTATCATAAACACACTTTTTTTCTCAAAAAACTTACGAAAACTCTTTTTGATTTAAAACACTTTATGTGAAGACGGCACACGATCAAATACAAAACTAAAATAAAAAAATTTTACGACGCTACACCTTCTTGTTAAGAACCTAAAACAAAACAAAAATTGGTGATTTTCAATAATTAAGGGTCGCATTCGGTGGGATGACTCGTTCGTTAACACCCATTGTTTAGAAAGACATAATATTAATATATAATGCTAATAGATAGGGGTGCTTTATATTTTTGGCCACGTCTGTAGAACAAAATTTAAACCGAACCCATTGGATACAACTTTATACATTGGTCCTTCGAGCCGGATTATTGGAGCCTTTTGTTAATAAACCGTGAGTAAAAAGCCCAATTATCTAAAAAATAAAAAAAATTAAACGGAATTTAAACAGTGAGAAAACGTAAACTTATTTTTTATTGAGAATATTTTGTGCGATATCGGTGAAATTTTCCACGTTTTGTGCAATAAATTACGGTCTACAAAATTTATAAAATGGCGGAAACTCGAGCCATTAAACGTTTGTTGAAGGGCTTGGAAAATATTAAAGCTCAAGTGATAACTTTCAGTGATACTACTCGTATAAGTGAAATAAAGGCATACTTGGATCTTCTAGTTGACGAGTGGAAGGAATTCCAAGCGCTCGAAAAAAGTGTAAAAGGCAAATTTGACGAAGCGCATTCTGAATCTCTAGACAAAATTGACAGTCTCCATTTTGATTTAAAACAAAAATTAATCAAATGGGAAAAACTGTACGAAGAGAATAATGCGTATCAAAATCCAAATAATTTCTCGATGAATGAACTAATGCTCAATCAAACCAATTTTCTTCAACAAATGTCGTCGTTAAACAAGCGAGAAAGTGAGGTGCGTTTACCACGTGTTAACATACCAGGGTTTAGTGGCAAATATTCGGAATTTCCATCTTTTCGTGACTTATTTGAAGCATCAATCCACAACAATGACAACATTTCCAAGGTTCATAAGCTGCAATACCTGAAGGGTCTGCTCAAGGGTGAAGCATATTCATTAATCAATCACATAGCAGTCACTGATGCCAACTACGATGAAGCATGGGAGAAAATAAAGGCTAGGTATGACAAACGCAAACATGTAGTTCAAACATTATTAAAAGAATTCATCGAGCAGCCTAACATAAGCCAAGGTTGTCCAAAATCTCTTCGTCATCTATGTGATGTATCAGACGAAGTAATGCGTGGACTAAAATCCATGGTTGATCTACATTTTAGTTAATAAGTTAGACCATGATTCCAAGCAGGCATGGGCTCACGAAACTGCCACCATTGATTTTCCTACTCTGGATCAATTGTTTAGTTTTTTAAATAAAAAAAGCGACGCTTTGGAGAGCTTGAGTTCAATGCAAAAACGAAACCTCATCCTCCTGCTAAACGAATCAATACTATGATCACACAGTCCGATCCAATTATGTGTCCAATATGTTCAGAAGAACACTATTTAAATAAATGCGAGAAATTCCTCAATATGTCGATTCCGGAACGCAAGCAATTGGTTGCTGAGAAGAAACTTTGTTTCAATTGCTTGTCACCTACTCATCAGTCTACGGTGTGCAAATCACGATACAGTTGCAGAATATGTAGGCGCAGGCATCACTCAACTTTACACCCTGAGATCGCATCTACAGTTAGCAAAGAAACTAGCGCAGAAGAAGTTAATTCACCTAACAAATCCGAATCAACCAGTTATAATACCGTAGTGGAAACCAGATCACCCCAGGGTGAACAAATCCAAGCCATTATACCAACCGCGATTGTACTTATCAACGACAAATTTGGAAATACACATAAATGTCGTGCTCTTTTAGATTCAGGGTCTCAATCCTCTTTTATTTCTGAAAATTGTGTGCAACGACTACAATTACAACGTCAAAGAGCCAACGTCAGCATAACTGGTATAACAGCTGGTTCGGTGATTACCAAGGGGAAGACTCTTGTAATGATGGGATCATTATATGACAAAAACCTGCAATTAGAAGTGAATGCTTTAATAATAAACCAATTACCATCTAAAATACCAAGCTGTAACATAGACCTTGAAGATACTCGATTATTTAAGGATTTACAATTGGCTGATCCTGATTTTCAAAGGTCGGCACCTATAGATATTTTGATTGGGGCCGATAAATTCTTTTCAGTTTTAGAAAGCGAGCGGCGACAAATAAATTCAACGATTTTACAAAAAACTGTATTTGGATGGATAGTGTCTGGTCTACCCAAGTCAATACCAAACGGGGCCTCATCAACTTTTATGGCACTAAACATTCAATTAAATATCGATTTAGATAAAACCTTGCGACAATTTTGGGAGATCGAAGAGACTCCACAAGTTAAAATATTATCACCAGAAGATGCAGCATGTGAAGAAATATTCACCAACACACACAGAAGAGAGCAAGATGGGAGATATGTCGTTAAACTTCCGTTTAATAAATCATCATCTAAGCTTGGGAATTCTCTAGATGTTGCAGCTAAACGCTTCCTAACACTTGAACGGAAATTAGCGAAAGATGAAAGGTTACGAGATCTATACATCGAACAAATGAGAGAATATTTAGAGATGGGACACATGGTAGAAATTTCTGAAATGCAACACATTGGCAGCGATGATAAAATGTATTATTTGCCTCATCATCCAGTAATCAAAGAATCCAGCAGCACTTCAAAGCTTCGAGTGGTATTCGATGGTTCCAGCAAAAGTACTTCCGGAGTTTCTCTGAATAATAAACTGATGGTAGGACCAACCATTCAAACAACTTTATGGGCAACATTGGTGCGATTCAGAAGCAACAGAATCGCGATAACTGCTGACATCGAAAGAATGTATCGACACGTCGTTGTCCCTTCTGAAGATACGGATTATCAACGAGTCCTTTGGCGAGAGAACTCTAGTCAAAAAATGAGACATTATAAACTTACGAGAGTGACATTTGGTCTGGCATGTTCAGCATTTTTGGCAATCAGAGCACTACAACAGTTAGCTCATGATGACGGCGATGATAACGTTTCTCAACACATATTGGAAGACTTCTACGTTGATAACTTTTTATCCGGAGCTCATGATGTGGAACGTGCGGTCCTCCTAAAACAAAATATGGTACATGTACTGAAGCAAGGAGGTTTTTTACTAAGAAAGTGGCGATCCAACATCCAAAGTTTATGTGACGCAGCAAACAAGGACGACACAACCTCAGCAGAACTATGCAGTGATATCAATTCCGCAGTGTCAGTTCTTGGACTCCATTGGCACCCCAATACAGATGTATTAACTTTTAAAGTCAAGGCCGAGCAAGATCATATCCGCGTCTCGCATCTTCGACCCATTAGGATTGTTGCCTCCATCTATTATTCTATTAAAAATCTTATTTCAGAAGCTGTGGTTTTTAAAAATAGATTAGGATGACGCACTACCTGTTTGCTATGAAAGGGAGTATAAAAAAGTGAGGGAAGAATTCCATTATTTTGAAGACATCAAAATCCAGCGATTCACTAACCATTACGAGAATATACAAATCCATGGTTTCTCCGATGCAAGTGAAGTGGCTTATTGCGCAGTTGTCTACAGCCGCGTTACAAATGAAAATGGGGAAACAATCATAAATCTGTTAACTTCAAAAACTAAAGTGGCGCCTATTAAGAAAGTTTCTCTACCAAGACTGGAACTGTGTGCGGCGCACTTATTAGGTGAATTAATGAATTCTGTGAAAGAAACTATATCGCCTAATGCAAGATGTTATGCTTGGACAGATTCGACTATTGTGTTAGCATGGCAGTCTACATACCCCGCTCATTGGAAGACGTTCGTCGCGAATCGAACAAGCTAAATATTGGAAAAATTTCCCAGGCAACATTGGGCACATGTCAAATCCGCCGACAATCCTGCTGATCACGGTTCTAGAGGATTATCTCCCAACAAGTTATTGCATCTAGAGCAATGGTGCATGGTCCGGAATGGCTAAAACAACCTGAATCTCTTTGGCCAATTACACACTGTGATTCAACATTAAACAAAACGGCGATAGAGAAAGAATCAAGTAAAACTTAATTAGATTCACAGGCATTTCAAGCTAACTTTGTGGAAGATTGGTTGGATACACTGTTTAACAGAAAATCTAAAATACAAAAAATATTTCGAATAGAGGCTTTAGTGCAAAGAACAGGTGGATCAGTGAACTAACTACAAAGGAAATTGAAGATGCTAGAGATGAATGTGTGATGTGGGTACAGGCTAATGAATTCGACGGAGATTTAAAACATTTGCGACAAAACAAATCAGTGAGAAACAATTCTAAGTTGTTATCTTTAGCACCTTTCATTGACCCTACAGGCATACTAAGAGTGGGGGTCGCCTTTTCAACGCAGACTGTGATTTTGAGAACAAACATCCCGTGATAATCCCTCCAAACCATTTATTCACTGAAAGGCTCATAAGAAAAACCCATTCCAAAAATTTACACGCCGGCCCTACACTCACTAACAACATACTACGCCAGAAATACTGGATAGTGAATGGGCGGTCAAAGATACGATCTGTATTAAAAAAATGTGTGGTCTGCGCAAAATACGCTCATAGAACCAGTTCTCAATTGATGGGAAAACTACCAGCAGAAAGAGTTACACCTATGCGACCTTTTACTAATTGCGGAATTGATTTTGCTGGACCACTTTATTTTGCATCGAAAAAGGGAAGAGGTGAAACTAATCCTATCAAAGGATATCTGTGCATTTTTGTTTGCCTCTCGGTAAAGGCAATCCACGTAGAACCGGTAAGCGATCTGACGAGCGAAGCATTTTTTGCTGCACTTAAACGGTTTACGGCGAGGCGAGGTATACCAAAGAAAATTTATACGGATAATGGGTTCAACTTCATCGGCGCAAAGAGAATTCTGAATGATGCCTGTAAGCTGATACAAAACATTAATCATAATTATATAATTTCAGAATACCTTACTAGCAATGGAATAAATTGGCATTTTATTCCACCTGCATCTCCTCATTTTGGTGGGCTGTGGGAATCAGCTGTGAAATCAGTAAAAACGCATTTACTCAAATCCACACACAATGTAAATCTGACATTTGAAGAGATGGCTACGCTTTTGTGTCAGATAGAAAACATCCTCAATTCACGACCGCTTTGTGCAACATCCACAGAAGACGATTATGAAGTGCTTACACCGGCTCACTTCTTAATTGGCACCTCAACGGGGTCTGTTCCACAAAAATCAGTGACAGCAGCAGATTCGTCGTTATCCAGATGGCAAAGGATTCAAGCGAGAATCCAAACATTTTGGAAAAAATATTACACCGAGTATTTACACAACCTACAGCAAAGACATAAATGGCAAAAGACAAGAGAAGACCTGTAAGTCAACGACGTCGTTCTTATAAAGGAAGACAACACGCCGATATGCAAATGGCCTCTTGGACAGGTCACCAAACTTCATGCAGGAGACGATAATCTAGTGCGAGTCGTCACCGTTAAAACTGCAAGTACTACACTACAACGTCCAGTAGTCAAAATAATCAAACTTCCTATTGGTTAACGATGGATCGTTAACGGTGGGGGAGTATAACAGAGACAAATAAGTCGATTAGTGAAGTTTTAAATGTTTTGGAAAGATTGTTCACCAAATTTGGTATACCAACGGAAATCAGATCGGATAATGTTCCATTTAATAGTTATCAATTTAAGAAATTTGCAAATGAATGTAATTTTAAGTTAAAATTTTCTAGTCCAAATTACCCTCAGAGCAATGGACTGGCGGAAAAAGCGGTATCGATTGCTAAAATTATATTGAAGAAAAACATGTTGGATGGAAGGAAGGATTATCAATATCAAATTTTGGAGTATAATGTCACTCCTCTGCATGATATGCTTTTGTCGCCAGCTCAATTGTTCAAGTGTAGAATTCTTTAAATAAAGAAGTACTAAATAAAAATGAAATTAAAAATAAAATTAAAACTAAGAGAGAAAGACAGAAATTTTATTATGATAAATCGCCAAGGCCACTTAGTATGTTAAGCATTAATGACAAGGTTTTATATTTAAAAAGCAATGAATGGTTGTACGGAACAATAATTATAAAGTATAATAATCGATCATATGTGATAAAAGATAAATATGGAATTACATTTAGAAGAAATAGAAAATAGATTATAAAAACTAAAAATGGAATAGAAAATGAATTTTTGAATGAAAATGGAAGCGAGAGAAACAAAAATGTAAATAGGAATGATAATAATAATGTTAGCCATGATAAAACTGGTGGTGTTTTCACTGGTGGTTTGGGCCTGGATGAAAATTATAGAGGCGCCATAGGTGAAGGCATTACCAGCGATAGTAATGGTAGAAGTAACGATAATTGTAATAGTAATTATAGTGATAATAATAATAATAATAATATAAGTACTACAGTAACCAGTGATCTACCTTATGTAACACGATAAGGACGGGTTGTTCATGAACCAGAAAGGTTTGGAGAATGGATTTAAAAAAAGAAAAAAAAAAGGCATGTAACAATAGTATTGGTTGGCAGTGTAACCATGCAATGTTACCAACTTAAAAGTAAAGAGTGTTGTTGTTTCAAGAATCGATGATGGTTGTACATTTATATGCGCAGAAGCATGAGTTCTTCATGGAGGGTTCTCGTTTTTGCAGAGTGGTACATTGGTATAACTCTTTGGGCCTTCAGCCATAATTACGGGTGTTCTATAGATGTGGAAATTCATGGGGCACTTTTAATAAAACATAAATATGTATATTAAATATATGATTTTTATTATTTAATTTTAAACTTAGTTTTAATTTATTAATGTTTTATTTTATTAATTACAACTTATTTTTTTACAATAATAATCTTTAACTAAAGATTATGTTACTTCACATCAGGCTCAAGAATAACTGCCAATTATCGACTGATCATCAGTTTATATAGATAATTGTAATCAATACATTTACAAAATTTAAGTACACAATTGTTTTATGATTTGAATATTATACATAAAAAGGTATACTTATTACATAACGATTTAATTGCTTTTATTGTACAAAATTTAGAGTAAATAATAATATATAATACATGTTAAACAAGAAATTCATAATTAGGCTACAGTGTAGCATTAATAATCCATAACACCATCCCCCTAAGTTTAAAATAATACTAAAAATTATTTTATTTTATACAAAAATTATTATTTTTTTTAAATAAATTCAATAAATTAGTTAACTTTAGTAATACATATACAAATAATTCTTCCATATGGGTTTAAAATGTTACTAAATATTAAGTATAATGTTTATTAATATAATATAATATAAAAGGTATTATTATTTAAATAGAAAGTAAACTTTGACAATTTTTATTGAGTAGTTCAAATCTTTTAATTAATCTCAACTTTAACTTTATATTTAATTCTGAAATAATTTTATTCGATTGTTGTGTACGGTTTTGAATTTATTTTTAATTAGTAACGTTGTGTTTGTAAGCGATTTAATTTCTTTAATTTCGAATGGCCCAAGCCAAAGAGGTGAAAACTTTGTAATCCGTGTTTCATTTTTTAATAGAACGAGATCACCAATTTGAAAATTTGCACTTTGTGTATTGCTATCATAGTATTCTTTAGACTTAAGTTTTTTGTCAATAAGATTTTTTTTCGCTATTTCAAAAGATGCTTGCATTCTACTCTTCAATTCCAACATATAATCATCATAATTATACACCACTTCTGGTTCACGCTGTAATAAACTGGGTATCAAGGGTTTATATCCGAATAATAATTCAAATGGCATGAATTTTGTTGCGCTATGCGGAGTAGAATTGAACGTAAATATTGCAAAAGGCAGCCAAGTATCCCAATTAAGTTCATCGGATTGTGTATAGTTCCTCAAGTATTCGGTCCACGTTCTGTGCGACCGCTCCAAAGCTCCATTAGTCTGCGGATGATATGCGGTAGTGTGTAACTTTTTAATCTTAAAAATTTTGCATATGTTTCTAAATAGCTCGCTCATAAAATTGGCACCTTGATCGGAAAGTATTTGTTGAGGAGTTCCGAATACACAAATTACTCGTTCGACGAATACTCTAGCTATTGTTTCAGCCTCTTGATTTTCCATTGGAAATGCCAGAGAAAATTTAGTAAGGTCATCTTGGATCGTAAGGATATATTTGTTTCCACGATATGACACTGGTAGAGGACCAACTATATCTAAGAAAAGCTTTTCGAATCCTTGGGAAGAAGTAGAAGTAATTTGCATCGGCATTTTATTGAGTTTACTACATTTATTTTTTTGACATAGCGCGCATGACGTAATAACTTTTTTGATACGTGAATAGAAATTTTTGAAAACATAATAGTTTTTCATACGTTGAGCTGTCCGAAAAACTCCTTGATGACCGCCTATAGGTTTCGAGTGAAATTCTTCTATTGCTTTATCGATTTCGCAATCATCAGTGAGTTGAACAACTTTAGATTTCGAAGAATTGGGAATTGTATCAGGTTCAGGAATATTAATTTCAGGATTTTGTTTACTCTGTGATCTAGTTAACACATTTACTTCTGGAATGTTTAATGATGTTTCTGGTACAATTTGTGGAGATTGACTTGTTCTGATCGGTGTCCTCCTCAAAGCATCGGCGTTTTGGTTAAGAATTCCAGGCTTATGGAGAACCTGATAATCGAAATCTTCTAACCGTATTCGCCATCTGATTAACCTTGAAGAGGGATTTTTCAAATTACTAAGCCATATTAATGGCTTGTGATCCGTAATTATCTTGAAATGGCGACCGTAAACATATGGGCGAAAATGTTCACATGCCCATACCATCGCCGACAACTCCTTTTCAATAGTTGGATAATTTAATTCTGCCTTATTGAGGACTCGACTGGCATAAGCTATTGGTAAGTCAAACTCATTTTCATTTTGGGAGAGGACGGCGCCTATCGCTAAATCACTCGCATCGGTTGTTATTGCAAATGGTAAAGAAAAATCAGGGTGCTGCAAGATTGGGGGATTTATTAAACTATTTTTTAATTTTCTAAATGATTCGTCGCAGAAGGCATTCCAAATAAACGGTTGTCCCTTTTTTAATAAAACTGTCAGAGGTTTGGAAATTTCAGAAAATCTATTTATGAAGCGACGATAGTAACCTGCTAAACCTAAAAATGATTTCGTCTCCTTTTGGTTGGTTGGTTGGTTGAGGATAATCTCTAACGGCTGCGATTTTATTTGAATCTGGTTTGATACCTTCGTTTGTTACCGTATGTCCCAAATATACAATCTCTTTTGATAAGAACTGGCATTTTTCCAAATTTACTTTAAGGTTATTGTTCTTAAAGCAATTGAAAACTGACTCTAATTTGTTCTCGTGATCTTTAAGGTTGTAACCCGTGACTATCACATCATCAAGATAGACTAGGCATTTGATTCCATTTAAACCGCTAAGGACATTGTTCATCAGCCTTTGGAAAGTCGCCGGTGCGCTCTTTAATCCAAAAGGCATTCGTTTAAATTGGAAATGTCCTAAATGCGTATTGAATGCCGTCTTTTCTTTATCTTTTGGATCTAAAAGTATTTGATGATACCCATTAGCAAGGTCAATTGTACTAAAGTATTTAGATTTGCCAAGATGGTCTAGAATATCAGAAATATTGGGAAGTGGAAACACATCATTGATAGTAGCATCATTCAATTTGCGGAAATCGACTACAATTCTCCACCTTTTTTGTTCATTATTTGACTTTTTAGGGACTACTATTAATGGAAAGTTCCAAGGACTCTTGCTTGGTTCTATTATATCATCTTCTAACATCTGAGATATTTGTTTATCAATTTCGTTTTTCGTCGATTCAGGTAATCTGTATTGTTTAATGTATATTGGTTCTAAGTTACGATCGGTTCTGATTTTATGAAACGTAATATCCGTTGCGGTAAGTTGATCACCAGGAAGATAGAAAATTTCATTGAATTTTCTACAAAGATTTAAAATAGAATTTTTCTCTTCCTGATTAAGATGATCAATTTTCAACGAGGATTTGATAGTTTCTAAACGCTTTTCTATGTTATTCGACCAAGAATTGAGATGAAATACTTCATATTCGTCCAATTTATTTAAGGGCAATTCTAAATTTTCGATTTCGACCTCGAAATCATTAGTATTTACCAGGCTTATGGTAACCAAATTATTTTGTGACTTTATAACCGAATTTGCGGTATATACGCCAGGCACGATTTCAAAAGATTGGCATAAATAATCGATATCGTTTGGAATGTCTAAATAAATGGTAAAAGTTTTCTCTGAACGAGGTGGAATTAAAACATACGAATTGGAAGTTAGTTTAAGTTGAGTTGGGCTATTGTTTACTAAAATTTCGAAATTATATTTGGAGAAATCAATTTTACACTTATATTTAGATAAGAAATCTTTACCTATAATACCTGCGCATGAGATAGGGAACGAAGCAGGAACTATCTGAAATGAATGTTGTAGTGACAATGAATTCGGTAATATAATGTTAGCTTCACAACTTGCGATTGTTTCAATTAGTTCGGGAGTTATACCTTTTACTTTACAATTTCGTTCAGGATAACAAAGTGTATCGTTATTCAAGAAATTTCGCTTGATTATGCTTATGTCGGCTCCGGTATCGACCAAAAAGAAAAACGACTTAGGTTTTAGAATATCTAATTGTAATTGGATATATTTTCTATTATGGTTGTGGCTTGACAGACAAATTGAGTAATGATTAAAATTTGAATTATAAGAATTGTGAATTGATTCTAAAGAGGAATAATGATTTAAAGATTTTGAATAAGAATTAGGAAAACGATCCAAATTAGAATCAATTGGAAAACAGGAATTCAATTTTTTATTTACATGATGGTCAAAATTTATATAATTTTCTGATGAACACTCTCTTTTATTTCTTGGATCCGAACTGGAGTGTTTGTTGGATGTTCTGGAACGGACCCCAAGCCATTTCTCGAAGTGGAAGGCTGACTGTCATCGACTACCTCCATGACTCGCGTATTTCTGTAAAAATTTGCATGTTGACGCTTTCTACAGACACTAATATGATGTCCAGGTAGTTTACAATAAGCACACACTGTTGTTTTCTGAGCTGCTTTGATTTCAGGAACCGGACGCCTTGTGTCACTAAATGTATTGGATACAAGCTTATTTGGTGTTGATCTATTTGAATTTGATTGACTTGGATGCCGGCTATAACATTTTTCTGCGGAATGTCCAATTCGTTTACAAATTTGACATTTTAGTTTGGTACTGGAATCAATTGTTAATAACTGTTGAGTGTTTACGATTAGTTCCTCCTCGCACGCTTTGTTTATGGCATCTTGAAATGTTGAAAATCGACAAGCTTTTATTATGAGTTTGATAGGATCGATAAGACCCTCTTGAAAAGCTTTTAAAGCAGTTTTCGAATTTAAATGTATAATGGTTTTTGACGCATTTGTTCCTTCACTTTCTATACAAACTTCATTTAATTCTGAAAGTAATTTCTCAACTCTACTAGCGTATGATGTTATACCCTCATTTCGCAATTGTCGTACGTTAATTAATTCGATTTGAAGTTGTTCTATAGATTTAGAATATTGAAATTTATTTTTAAGTTCAACTTTCAAATCTTTCCACGACTTATATTCTGTGTATTTCACGATATCGTAAGCTTTGTTTGACAATTTAGTTTTAACTAATTTTAGGAATCTCTCATATTCAGTATGTAATAATTCGTCATATATCATATCACAACATAACAGAAACTTATGGAGACGATCGGGGCTACCATCGAAATCTGGTATGATTTTGAGAGCAACATCCATATTTAGAAGAGACATTGTAGTACTCAAGGTATCTTTTAAATATTGATCTACTTTGGATAATTTAACAGATTTTATGTCGTCAGATCTATCTGTGCGATTAGCTGCAATTAGAGATCTTGACCGCCTTTTGTTTTTCTTTACAGTTCTAGTTCGTAGAAATAAATCGTCCGCTTGATCGGCCAGTTTTTCAAGTGACATGAATACCAGAGTTAGGAAAAGAAGAAGAAAATACAAACATTTGCAAGAACAATAGAATAACAATAACTAATTAATGAATGGAAAAAAAAAATTTGATAAAAAATAATTCGAGAAGAAACTTAAAACCGCTCACAACATTTATAAAATATTCCCGTAAATTATGTTTCATGAATGAACCAAGTATTGATAAAAATTTAGTTGAGATATAAAAAACTTGAACTAACCTTGAAAATTATCTTCAGGTAATTTGATTTTACTGTTGTTCGATGATCTTCGTTATGTATATAAACACTTGACCGTGTTCTGAATTATGATGAATGATGACTATAGTTGTTTGATAATCCCCGTTCGAATGGATTATACTGGAATCTGCTTATTTGGAATACGTCTCGTACGATTTTTTTTTACTGGAATCTGGCTTTGTTGAATTTTTATTTTTATTTAGAACAGTTTGCCTTCAATTATATTCTGGACAATTCGAGCACCCCAATACAATTAAGTCGCGTGATATGACTTTGGTTTTGGTTTTTATAGCACGGAACAATAACACTTTGATGATTCGGTTTTTATAGACGTTTTTTTTTTTTTTTTTTTTGATGGTACATTATACTGTATTTAAACACCATATATTTTACGTCATTAATCAACGTTAAATTTGCACGATTAGTAAAAATTATCGAACCACTTTATTTTTAAATTTTTTTTTTTTTATTATACTTTTTCATTGATTTTTATTATGGCACAAACATTTATTCTATTTTGTAGAATTAAATTTTAGTTGCTTTTAAACGAAAAATTTCGATGTCCAAAAACGGACGGCACTTTTAGATATCACTACACTTTAATGTTCACGTTTTAAACTAGCGATTTTTAATTTTTAATTAAACGGAATTTTCACACCATATGAATTGCTGCATAGAGCAATCCCACCGCTGTCACCAAAATTGTTCTATAGATGTGGAAATTCATGGGGCACTTTTAATAAAACATAAATATGTATATTAAATATATGATTTTTATTATTTAATTTTAAACTTAGTTTTAATTTATTAATGTTTTATTTTATTAATTACAACTTATTTTTTTACAATAATAATCTTTAACTAAAGATTATGTTACTTCACATCAGGCTCAAGAATAACTGCCAATTATCGACTGATCATCAGTTTATATAGATAATTGTAATCAATACATTTACAAAATTTAAGTACACAATTGTTTTATGATTTGAATATTATACATAAAAAGGTATACTTATTACATAACGATTTAATTGCTTTTATTGTACAAAATTTAGAGTAAATAATAATATATAATACATGTTAAACAAGAAATTCATAATTAGGCTACAGTGTAGCATTAATAATCCATAACACGGGGAGGGGGGAAGATATTTCTACTTTTTTTCAGTAGATATATTATGAGCGGCCTCTGTATTTTTCTGATTTGCCAAATCGAAAATATTGGGATTGCCATGAACAATTAATATATTTGTCTATAAAAAATGCCGAAAAATCAATTAATTAAATTGGTTTATTATCTACAGATATAATTAATTAATTTTTTATTTGTATTAACTTAACCTCAAATTTTTTTTTATTTATAAATTAATTAATTTTTTGTTATTAACTTTTTTATATTTTTAAACTTTTAATTTCTAAAAAGAACTTTCAACATTAAACTTATAATTTCAAAGTTTTGTAATTAATTGAAATAAACATTTAATTTAACAATTATTGTTATTCAATTTTATTTAACAAAACGTCAAAGTTTTAGACAACGAGAAAAGTTATTCAGCAAGATAAAGGTTACACGCTGACTATTTTATTTTATAGAATACTATTGACGATTGGAAATAGAGAGAAAGCACTACCTATCGGAACAAAATAAAGCTGTAACACCATACAAAAATTAGCATCAGCGCTCGCAGAACGACTGAAATATAGTATAGTGGAAATTTTTTGAAGTTGTGAAGCCGACAAATATTTTGTCTAAAATCAGGGTTCCAATCGTCAATTTTAGCGAAATAATATAAAAATCGTGTAAATTTTTTTGTGTAAACTTTTTCAATATTTTGTTTTTTCACATTATCTTGTTTTTACAGAATTACGCTACTGGTATACTATATTCCAGTTATATAAATCTTTTACGAAGAGGAGAAATTGTTAAGAGTCTGCGATTCAGTTTCGATCTGCGGGCATTGTGAAAATAAACCATCCTTCAATCATCTCATCAGGCTATAGCGACTGAACTCCTAATTTATTGCTATGATTTTTTCCTCTTTGCAGACTCTTAACAATTTCTCCTATTCGTATAATGATTATTAATTATTATAATAATAAATCAGCAAAATGCTTTATTATAAATGTCCGTTATTATTGTGTCATTGAGGTATTTAAAAACAGACAAATTCATATTATAATTAGGCTACTTCGATTACGATAAAATCCATTACTTGTGTACAATTTTATTTACTTAAGAAATAGCAAATGTCAATCCAGCACCCTGATTCTATAAAAAATAAGATAATGTGTAAATGGGTAAACTTGTGAAAAGCAAAGCTTACTTTTATGAGTTTCAAATTTTTCGATATTATTTTAATAGTAAGTCAAACCGAGAAATTGCAAACTCATAAAAGTAAGCTTTGCTTTTCACAAGTTTACCCATTTACACATTATCTTATTTTTTATAGAATTAGGGTGCAGTTAGGTCTTTCGTTTTTGGACTGAAATGTTTTGGACTGATATTCCCGTAGCCGAAAACGATGAAATTTGATACAGTCCATTTGTCCGTTTTATGCATCGTTCTTCTAGCCGTCATCCACCGACATTTTGAAGATTTAGCTCAACCAGACGCATATTGTGAAAAGTGCAGTAAAAGCGTCAACAAGGGCAGCTTTACGAAGATAAAGGATATATCAATAATTTACGCTTAATCGAAAAAACAATTCTAGATAACTTAAAATGTTTTACATATGGTATTCAGATAAAGTTATAAAGATTCACTTTACTGTATGAACACCTGCAGAAAGCACAGAAATCAAAAATGGGCTGAAATTAAGCAGAAAAGCATTCAACTGTGACTATATCATATTAAGCAATTTTGAAATCCTCCTAAACGAAGCACAAACACTAGAATCAAATATTCTAAAAAGTCTTTGATGAGCAGAGAATTATTCGCCTCCTCTGGATAGGAAACCTAAAAATAACTTTACGAGATTTCCTTGGTTATCTAACTGAACCGAACTTGGTATTACCTTTCTGTCAATTGAATCAATGGAAAAAATAAAAAATAAAGTGAATTTCCCGTCGTTGCAACAAACACTACACTAAACACCCAAAAGATTTACGTAAACAATCTTTCAAAGTTTAAAGCACAACTTCCACTAAATAGCAATCAATTTCCGAATCAATCAATTATTTAATTCTAATCGGAAATTTAACAATTAAAAAGCTAAATTAACTCAGTTTTTTCATAATTAAGTTTTCCCATCTATCAAATTTTTCCAAGTAATTTGAATTCTGATAATGTTATAATTTTGTCAATAAATTTCTGAAGGCCTTTTCGAAATAATGTACTGTATTTCTCCAGAGTATTTCCCAATAAATTAAATTAGATTCTGATCAAAATGTATTTATATTGATTTGCTAAAAGATACATTCAAAAAGGAAAATTATTCCGCCTATAGTGTCTATATTACTAAGAAACAATTTCTCCAAACGAAAGATTTGAAATATTGATTTTGGCACTTTTCCACTAAAAGTTAAAAGATTTTTTTTTCTGATTAGCTCAACAATAAGCAACTTCTCAGATTTGGATTAATTATTCAAGTTGCGATTTTAATGTGTTGAGTTTTTCCCATGCCAATTTATAAGTTACAAATTATATCAACAAAAATGTTACAAAGGAACGGTTTCAGATGTAAGTAGTTATAAAGGTGAGGGCCTGTTTTTCATAATCACTCACAGCAGCACAATGGTAGATTAGGCTTTTATAAAAGCATCATTTCATGATCGTAATGGTAGTGTGTACCTCATTGAAAGCAAAAACCAAAACTGAACAGTTTTTTTTTTGTTTCTGGATCAAAGTTTTGATCAGGTGTAGTTGTGTTTGCATTTGTTTGTTGTTTCAAGAACGTGATTTAATTTGAGATGAGCTAGCGATCGTAGAATGAAATCTTTAAATGAAAGGGGTTCGTATGGAAAATTATTGAACAAACCGCGAAAAGGCTCGATCCAATGATTTTAATCATTTAGAAATATTTTTGTATACATTTTATAGCAAATCAAAATAAATTCCTAATAATCTATTTTGTAGACGGCATATGTGTCCAATTCGAAATAATACTGATTCTCCTATTCATAAACCCATTAAGAATTTTGCAGCCAGCAGACAAAGACGTTTTTAAACTGCTTAAGAGTACGTGGCATCCGTTACTAGTACAGAGGGGTAAGAACCACATAACAAATGTTCCATGAGAGGCTAATAATTAAATCGTTAAAAGTTGAACACTAATCGATTTCTGCCTGAAGACACCCAAGCAGCTGTTCAATCTTCACTCAGTCGCACTGTTCTATCAGCCCAATCTTCACTCAGTTGCACTTGAACACTTGATTTGTTATTTTTTCATAACTTTTCATTTCCATAATGATTCAAAAGCGTTCAATAGGCTGTCAATATTCTAAGTATCGAAGTACAAGACTTAACTATGGAGTAAGATACCCAAGTAGCATTTTAATAAGAATTTTAGACGTAGCGACGTGGTGGTGTCAAAATGGATTCCTATTTGGGAACATGTGTTACTTAGCGGTGTCAAAAATCTATCATCCCAGTTACGGAAGTGGTGCATCGCAAAGTGTGAATTGTGTTTGACACAGTGTCAAGTCTTGTGTCAGACAAACACATCTTCTGTACACAATGGCCAAACTCGTGTCTTCTTTGACACATTTTCTTCACGCAGTTAATTCTGTGTTAATTCTCGGTTAGTTAGCAATTCATGACACAATAACCACTCTGCGTCAAAATATCTTTCTGATAATGCTTTTTGACATAAATTGGAAATACTTTCTTTTTAACAAATATTATGACGCAAATAACATTATGTTATTACATGAACTTTAAGTTGCTACAAAATATAATGAACTAGAATTTTAATTATAAAATGTCAAATTTTACAACATGATTTTTTTAGTACGAAAATAGAAGCATTGTAAAGTGAAACTTTATGGGAAATAGCATTTTGTCAGTGAATATTACAGTTATAGCTCGAAAAACTCTACTATCCCTTAAAATTATTACCTAATTGATATAAATATAATTTTATTAAAAATTTTGTAATTTAAATCCCCGGAAAAACTGAATGTTGGAAGTAGTTTTAAAAGGTTTCCTTATCTGTGAGATATAGAGTTATAATTCAGATATATTAGCTCACAAAAAATCAGAACTTAGAACTTCTGACTGAAACCTGAGTGTATATAGGAAAACAAGACGACTTCTTAACTTCCAAATTCACTCCATTAGATCTGAGCGCGGGACTAAAAAATTATTATTCATTAATTTGCGGCCTGAATTTAAAAATTCTTTCCTTCACGTACGTTACGTATTACCTCGGGTGTCCCACAAGGGAGTCATATTGGAACACTATTATATTCATTATTTATTAATGATCTAATCGAGTGTTTTGAGTTCGCTCATTGTCTCTTGTTTGCGGACGATATGAAAATATTTGCACATGTTGCTAGTGAGTCTGACACTATTAGGTTGCAATGAGGCTTGAATAGATTTTGTAAGTGGTCATTTGAGAATCGATCTTACCTTCATGAAGCACGTTGATTATATTATTTCTAAAGCCAACATAATGTTGGGATCTACTAAAAGGAACTGTAAAGAATTTTGGTTTGGTGACCAATTTTTCAATATCATTTTGCCAGAATAGCAAGTGTTAAAAAGCATTTCTTGAGTTCTGGACTTCGAAATTTACCAAGTGAACGAATCAATGAGTAAGTCCTTCCACCATATCGTGATCGCTGTGCTTTACTAGGTTTATAAAGATTAGATCATCAACGGGACATAGCGGGTGTGATTTTCATTGGCGATGTATTGAACTATCGAATCAATAACGCTGGTTTGCTTGCCAGATATAATTTGTATGCTCCCGTGCGTTGTATGCGTCCCCGGGCTGGTCTTTTGCGTATTGGCCTAGCATCCACTAATTATCAAATTTCTGAATCAGTCCTGAGAATGTAAATTTACCGATTGTAGCTTTTAAATACTGTAGGAAAATAAATAATAATAATAATAATAATAAATGAGTTCTTCACATATGATTGTGGTCAGGTAGGAAAAATGACCTTTGCAAAATTTTTAAATGTATAAAATAGTCTTCCCAAATTCAGCTAAACGTAATTTTGCAAAAATTTCATTTGACTTCCATGATTTAGTAAATTAAAAATTATTTAAACCTAAGTTAAAAACAAGAAGATACAAGAGAAGGCCTTACGTGATCCTTTAAAAGTAGAAACATCTCGGGTCGGAAGGGCGAATGTCGAAAGGCCGAATGTCGTATGGCCGAATGTGTCGAAAGGCCGAATGTCTAATTACCGATTGGGACGAAAAGCCGAAAGTGTGGAAAGTCCGAATGTCTAAAGGCCGAATTGGTCGAAAGGCTGTAGGAGGGTTCCACAATTTATAGTAAAAAAACTATCAATTTAATTGCACAATTTATTTAAACTTCAATTATTTGGATTTACTAGAATAAACAATACAGTGGTATATCTTAATTTTAAAACAATAATTAATAATTCTTAACAAAAGGTACGTTTGTTCTAATCAACTATTACAATGCAACTCTCTCTCCAACTCCTATTTTCATTTCGTTCTCCCTTCTATATTTATGCATCCGTATACACCAATACAGAGCCACCTCAAAAACATATAAGAAATACATAGATGCAGTATTATGGGCGCGTAATTATAAATAACACACAAACTGCATGGTTGCCGTTTTGATCATTTAACTGTCAGAGGTTGCCAAATATTCCTTACAGCTTCGTCCAATCTGACGAAGGATCTTCCACGATCTTAATTACTTACTTCTATTTGCTTACTTCTACATTCTAAATTAATTACATTCCGATATTCCATAGGTCATACTTATATTCTAAGTTTTATGTTTAGATTAATTTTTTTTTTTTTTTTTTTTTTAATCTACTAAGATACATATTTCATATAAAATTTATAAAATAAAATAAAATTATTCTACGGATTCAAAGTCAATATATTTTTTTAATTCTAGTTACATCAAAAACCCCTTGAAAAGGTTTTAATGTAATTTGGAAACCGTCAACATCTTCAATGCAATATCTATCATTATCTAATACTTTTACAACTCTATATTGTTCACGATACATCGGAATCAACTTCTTATTAACGCCGGGAGTAGTATCCACATTCTTAACAACCACCAATTCATTCAATTCATACTTAGTGGGACTTTTCCTCTTTTTGTTGTAATAAGTTTCGTTATATGACTGACTTCGTTCTATATTATTTAATGCTTGTTCGCGCAACTAACTTAACGACAATTCTACCGAATCAAGCTTAACATTGTGATCAAAAAATTCCACAATTTTATCATGAACTTGACCATTTACACCATAAAGCAACATACTAGGTGCGATTTGCGTTGTTTTACTACACGTATTGTTGTAAGAAAATTCAATGTCGTCTAATAAGTTATCCCAATAAATATGTCGTTCTTTATCAACTAGTTTTGCAAGCATAGGTGTTAATGTTCGATGAACCCTTTCTATTAGACCATTTGCTCTGGGCGCTCCAGCAGCTACTAAAATATGTTTTATACAGTTTTCTTGTAAAAAGTTTTTAAAATCCGTTGAGGTAAAATTGCTTCCGCGATCAGTTATTAAACGATTGGGTCGACTGTACTGTTTGAAATAATTTTTTAAACAATCAATAGTATCTTTTGCACTAGTAGTTTTGATAGGAAACAGACGCACAAATTTGGTAAACACATAGATTATTGAAAAAATAAATCGTTTCTTTGTTTTGGTTATTTCCAATGGCCCATAAAAATCGGTATGCACTGTGTGAAATGGTTTGTCTCCTTTTGGGATAGAGTGAAGGAAACCTTAAAGTTTTCCACTAGGAATGTTATAGTTAATGCATTTCAAACCATTTTTAATGTAATGGTTTACTTTTTCCTTCATATGAGGGAACCAATAATTTCGCCCTATAAATTCTAAAGTTTTTATATTCCAATATGACCCAAATGATCATGTGAGTTTCGAATTAATTGTGGTTCCATTACTTCAGGAACATAAAAACGAATTTTATATTTTGAAATTTTACGATAAATTAAGCCGTCACGCAATTCAAACAATGGGCTTTCTTTTGTTTCTAATTCTTGTCGTAAACTTTCCAACCCAGGATCTTAATATTGGAGGATTGCCAAAGTTTGTTCAAAAGGGTTTTCTTCTATTACCACTATCGATTCAGAGCGACTTAAAGCATCGACATGCTGCATACGTCGTCCTATTCTATGTTCTATAGTATAGTCAAATTCTTCAAATTCTAACGCCCACCTAGCAATTCGAGGGTTAATTAATTTTTTATTCAGTGTCAACGTAATTGGATTACAATCCGTTATAATTTTAAATGTTCGTCCGTATAGATAAAGTGCAACGGTATTCGAAATCGGCGTAAGGCATAAATTATAGCTAAACATTCCAGCTCATACGAATGATATCTTGATTCACATACTGTGGTTCTTTTTGAGAAATAACTGATGGGATGAAATTTCAAATCTTTTTTCTTCTGCACCCATTTGCACTTGCATCACAGTGTAATTCTGTTTCGTCTTTTGGTGAAAATATTGCTAAAATTGGTTCTTCCATTAATTTTGATTTTAAATTATTAAATGATTCCCTTTGACTAATCCCAAATTCAAATTTTGATTCCTTTCTTACAAGGTCTTTTAAGGGTTTGGCTATATGACAAAAATCCTTTATAAATTTTCGGAAGTATGAAGACATGTCTAAAAATCTTTGAACCTCTCTTAAATTCTTAGGGCACGGATAATTGCAAATGGCATCTATGTTTTTACGATTTGTACTGATGCCTTGTTCGGTTACAGTATAACCTAAATATTCAATTTTTTTAACCAAAAACTCGCACTTGTCCAGTCTCAATTGTAATAAATTTTCGGTAAACAATTTTAAAACTGCTTTAAGAACTTGAAGATGTTCCTCTATTGTCATGGTGGCTACCGGTAATATAATTTTGTTTTCCTTCAGCAATTTTGAAAATACGGAACTTACAAATTTTTGGAATACGGCCGGTCCATTTTTTAAACCAAATGGCATTCTTAGATATTCAAATTGGCCCAATGGTGTTACAAAGCTCGTATATTTAATGCTATCTTTTGCCATGGCGACATGGTGAAATCCGCTTTTTAAGTCAAGAGCGGAAAAGTAAACTTTTCCATGCAAATAATCTAACAAGTCTTGAATTACAGGCAATGGAAAATTATCCCTTAAAGTCAATTTATTTAACTGCCGATAATCGACACATAACCGTTTTTCTGTCTTCTGTTTTTTATTAATAAGCACAATTGGAGAACAATAAGGTGATTCGCTTTTTCTAATAATGCTTTTGTTTAACAATTCGGTAATAATCTTTGAAACTATTTCGTGTTCTGAGTAAAGTGCTTTACCCATTGAAAAACGAAAAAAAAAATCGGATTTAGTTTTTTAAAATCTCCTCGTTTTTGATCGAGTATACCATACAATACCATTTTCAATTTAAAAAACTCAAAAACATTTTTAATTGGCTGAGAAAATGAAAATTTAATCTGTTCGGTTCTAAACAATTGTTTTCGGACGAAAAAAATTAAATTTTCATTTTCTCAGCTAATTAAAATTTTTTTGAAATTTTTTAATTGAAAATAGTATCGTATGGTACACTCGGTCAAAAATGAGAAGTTTTTAGCGAAAACAAAGCAATAATTTTATAATTATATCGAAAAAACTAAATCCGATTTTTCTTTTCGTTTTTCAATGAGTAAAGCACTTAAGATAATCTCCGCGGCACTGAACTAAAATAATCGTGTTTCACCAATGAAATATGCATTTCGTAATCTGTTGCTGGCGTATCGGGTTTGGAACAATCTAAATAATTTTCTTTAAAAATATCTATGACTTTCATTCTTACATTATAACCCAAATCTTTATCAAATGCCAATTTATCAATTTCTTCTAAATTACCCTCAATCAATGATATATTTCAAATCTCACCATCGGCATCCATTTTATCTTTTTTTACTTCTATCTCGAGATTACCAATTCTAATTTCTGTTTCACACACGGCAAGAAAATCTCTTCCCACAATTAGTTTATGTGACATAGTATCTTGGGGGTCAACATGCATTGTCATACAATATAATTTATCGCAATATAATACATTAACGCTAACAATTCCAATTATTCTAAGTTTACTTTGGTTTATACCGGAATATTCACAATCAGTTCATTTTACAATATCGAAACAATCAGTCGGAATACAATTCTCCTTAATGATACTGATCGGGCTTCCCGTATCCGCCAAAGCAGATAAATTCAAACCCTTAACATTTAAATCATTTATAAAAATTTTAAATCAATGTATATACCTGTACTATTTATTGGTTTCTCCTCCGTACATAAATTCACCGTTGTTTCTTTATTCTTGTCTGGGCACTTGTAGACCTTATGTCCCACACGTCCACATTTTACGCAAGATCCATAAACTCTTTTAGGTTTTTTACAATTAGATGACATACATATGTCCAAACTCGCCACAGTTGTAACATCTAAGCTTCGGATTTGGCATAGCTGGTTTTGGCTGAATTGACTGCTTATTATTATTAATTTGCTTATTAAACTTTTGATTATGAGGCAGTCCTAACCCCAATCCTCTTTCTTTATCCGAAATATCAATAAATGCTGACAATAAAATTTCCTTCGTTTTAAATCTTTGCATGCGCGCTTGGCTCTGCAAACGGATGTTGTTCATGCCGTCAGTTAAATAATCCACCATTTCTTTGTCACCAATTTTAACATTATTAGCCAAAATAATTTTCTCCTGATAATATGTTTGAAAATCTCCGGTCGCCTTCCAAATGCGTTGTTCAAATTTTTTTCGAAGCTCAACTTTGTTGGTCCTCGTATTATACAATAATTCCATTTCGTTCAAAAGCTCTGTTAAATTTAATTTTATATGCTCAGCTTTAGAATGAAACCATTCTGCCGCTTTGCCTTCCAATTTATTAATTACCTCAAATTTTAGCTCATCTTCCTCCACTTTATACGTATCCCGAATCAAATTAATTTTTCCAATAAAGATTTGGAAATTATCTCCTTGTCCTCTAAACGATGATAATAATTTAGAAAAGTCCAAATTACGTTTCTCTTTTTTAACGCTATTCAATTTCTCATTCGTAGACGCTTTGCCATGATGAACCTCCATTTTTTTATTCAAAACAACCACCATTTGTCGTAAACGTTAGTTTTCCAATTCTCTTCGTTCTTTGACTATATCAATCAGGTGTTGTTGCAATTGCCACTTGTTGGTGTTGTCTCCAAACTCAACATTGAATGTGCTCAGCGTGGTTTTCAGCTCTTCTACAGTTAACTGCAACACTTTGGAAATGCTCAACATTTTATTTTTTTCTTCCTTTTTTTTCAAGTTTTCAGCATCAACAATATTCACACAATTCAACACTGCACATAACCTCAACTTTCGCTCCAATTTTTCCACTCTGTTTTTCTATACAGCTGCTTTTTTTTTTAAGAACACATTTTTTTCCTAACCTCACATCTGAAAAATTGTAGGAGTGTTCCACAATTTACAATAAAAAAAACAATAAATTTAATTGCACAATTTATTTAAACTTCAATCATTTGGATTTATTAGAATAAACAATACAATGTTATATATTACTTTCAAAACAATAATTAATAATTCTTAACAAAAGGTACGTCTGTGCTAATCAACTATTACAATGCAACTCTCTCTCCATCTTCTATTTTCATTTCGTTCTCCCGTCTATATTTACGTATCCGTATACACCAATACAGAGCCCCCTCAAAAACATATAAGAAATACATAGATGCAGTATTATGGGCGCGTAATTATAAATAACACACAAACTGCATGGTTGCCGTTTTGATCATTTAACTGTCATTGATAAATATTCGAGGTTGCCAGATATTCCTTAAAAGGCTGAATGTCCAAAGGCCGAATGTCGAAAGGTCGAATGTCGAAAGGCCGAATTTTCATTAAATTTTCCTTCACTTGATTGGGGATAGTCTTAAAACCTCGCCAAACGAAATATCGAATGAACAAAATATCGAAAGAAAAAATTAACTCGAATTTTAGAATATCGAATTTCAAAATATTTTGTTTTGAAAATCTCGAATGCGAAAATTTCGAAAATTAAAAAGATATGGTAAATAAGGGAATGGTAAAAATGCATTTAATTTTTTTTAATTCGATTTAATAGTGCTCAATTCAAATTTTATTAACAAATAAAAAAATTTATATACATATGTTCTGAGCGAACCTTTTTAAAAAATCCAAATTATCAATATTTTGCCTTTTTTTCAAAATTCTTTTAATTCTTTTATATTTTATCAAATTTTTCTTATTTAATGGCTTCATTTCACCTATTTTCATTCGCTCTATATTATTTTTAGATATTATTAATTCTTTTGAAAGATCGTTAATTATTTTGTAAACACCAGCATTTTTCGTTCCTACTACTGTTTTTAAGCGCCGATGCCATGCCTCAACCGAATTTTGAGTACGGGGGAAATTGTTAGCAACAGCATCGGCAACCGACCAGAATTTAGGTTCATTGTGTGGTTTACCTTTTGATCCTTTACCACTTATATATATTTCTTTGAACCAACAAGCTAAACCTTTGACATCCTTATCTTTAACACTCGAATAAAACGATGAGAAATAACTGGAAACTTCATTTGCCGGTACAAATGCTAAACATTTTAAGATTCGTATTTGCAAGCTGAATAATTCCGACGTTCCGTATTTTGATGCGAGTTGTTCCTTTTGTACTTTTCTCCAAATTATTTGGCTGAAATGAAACAGGCACCCACGAAACTCTGTGTTTGGAAAGAATTCTTCAGCGGCAGATTTAATCGTTTTCTCGAAATCTGAAATTATCATGCGTGGGGCTAGTTTAATATTCCAGTCACAAGCAAGTTTACTTAGTTCATAAAAAAACTGAGTGTAGCATTCTTTGGTTTTGCTACTCATCAAGCAAAATATTAAGGGCACACATTCGTCCTCAACCTTTCCATGTATTGTGAATAGTTGCCGTAGAATTAATGGAACTACATGGAAAGTTCCGTCCATTAACCAGCAATCCGATTCTCCTAAAATTTGTAAGCTAGAATGTGTTCCAAGTAAAATTATTTTTTGCTCATTAAAGTCGGATTCTTTTAATATAAATAATTCGCCTTCACAATATCTAATATGTTCTGGTATTGCGATATCAGATAAATTTCTCGGTTCCATTAAACTATTACGTCTAACTCGATAAATTTTTGATTTTTGAGCAATTTTGGATGGTAGGTACACCCTGCATTCCTCTGGAGTCTCGACTATGGAATTTCTTATCACTTGCGACGGTGTAGTATTGGAATTTTTAGCAACCGATTTCAGATTGCTATTGGTACGAGTAACTTCCGATTCCCATGCATTAGGGCTGTGATTATGTTGCGACGGCTCTTTCGTTAACACGGTTTCATCATTTACTTTTCTACTAATAGCGCGTCCCTTACAACCTTGAGCTTTCTTTTGAGAACAGCACCAGTAAAATACATTTTTTAATTTTTTCTCTACTACATACGCATAACCATTCACTATCAATTTATCCTTGCCTATATTTGATTTCAATAGGTGAACTTCCATGATGTATTAAATTATCCTACGATATAAATTGAGTTATGTAGTTTAAAAAAATTATTCACATAAAAAATTATATTGCAGTTATACCAATTACAATAAAATAGTGTTCTATATTTTCAAGCCTTAAACAAGATTTAAATACAATTTTAATCTTTATAGTCACTGAATTATAATTATTATTTAAAAAAAAAATAAACGTAAAGCGCAAAATTCGCAAGTACACTGAATTTATTTTGATGTAAATTCATTCGAATTTTATGTTGTGTTGTGAATAAACAGAATAATATGTATAATAGGTACAGTAATATTTCACAATTATTCCTGGATCGTTTTAATTTTTTTGGAAAAACAGTTAAGTAATTTTTTCATTTATATGAAATCATTTAGTTTGGATCATACACAATCATGTTTGACCACAATAAAACGCTCGTTTATTAAACAATAAATTTAGGTGATTTGTATTCCCGAATCTCGAATAATAAAAATAATTTTGTAAATATTATTTGCGGCGGCCGCAAATAATATTTACAAAATTATTTTTATTATTCGAGATTCGAGGTATTTTTCGAGATTTTGAAATCGACATTTTGAAATTTCGATATTTTGAAATTCAATATTTTGTAAATTCGAGATTTTGATTTCGACATTTTGATTTCGATATAACGATCGTCGAGGTTTCATGACCAACCCACTTGATTGAAATCAATATCAATATGGTTCTAAACCATTTCTTTATAATTAATTAATTTTTAATTATATGACAAAAAAAGCGTAAGAAAATTTTAATATTTAAGGAGATTTACTATTAAACATTTTTATACAAAAATTATGATGAAAATATAAATTTAACACAAATTTAAATTTGACACTTACGGCCTTTCGTCATTCGACCTTCGACAGAATCGGCCTTTCCACATTCGGCCTTTCGATACATTCGACCTTTCGAAATTTTGATTTTCGATGTTCGGCCTTAGACTTTCAGCCTATCGACATTCGGCCTTTTGACACATTCGGCCTTTCGACACATTCGTCCTTTCGAAATTCTGATTTTCGATATTCGGCCTTTCGACATTCAGCCTATCGACATTCGGCCTTTCGAAATTTGGCTTTCGGCCCTATTCCGCTTTGATTTCTCATTAAAATTCGCCAGGGCTTCAATAATATAATTGCGAGGGTCTCTCGAAATCTTAGTTACGTCACTGGTTGGTTGGATTAGGAAAGCAAAACTTAAATAAAATAAGTACCGTTGGTTGACCTCGATTGTAAAAACAATATCTTGCAAGTTTTAGATGGACCATAATTTAACCCAACAACACAATGTTAATCAAGTAATTGAATTTAATTTTGAGATTCTGCTATATTTTGAAAATAATAAAGATTCATGAACGAAGATTAAAAAAGGTAGGCAATTTAGATTCCACATGGATAAAATTGATGCTCGTAATTGAATAATTTTATAAATTAACAACAACCAAATGTACGTATACCCTTTCAACTTTCCGTGAGCAAATAATAATAGCATTAACACATTCATAATTATAATTACTACTCATAATTAATATTAAACATAATAATTATGAAAACAATTTTTATAACTTAATTATGTATTCAAGTCAGAAATTAATAATTTAATAATTTTGATTTAATTACAATGATATAATGAAAAATGTATATTATGTGTGTTGTTCTGGGCTGGCGCAAAATACCGCTCGGGAACACATTTCTGTATAATGTTGCTAGAAAATAGATGTTATACGTGGAAATATGTTCTCCAAACCAGTATGTACTCGTACATATAATAAAATTGTTTATGTTCGGAACGATGAAATTCAAATATGTACATATACATATATGCTTTATATACGCAGGTTTGTTTATTGTTTTATATTTTTGTAATATTGTTGTCAGAATGTTGGCATTCTATAGAAGAAAATGGGACGTATTTATAACAACACGTAATCCTTTCTACAGCTAAACCGAATCCGTATTTTTTAATGAATGTAACACAGATGATATTTTTTGTATTCTTCACAGGTGTGTTTAAATACTACAGGTGAATTTAATGTTTGAGACAATGTTATTGTTTGGTAAAAGTTATTATGATATTATGAAACCGATTCAACACGTGATGATTATATGTAAGCCATACAAATAAAGAACCAGAACAGACAACTATAATCAACAACTATTACCAACAATATTAATTTTGTAAAAAATTCTGTTTGAAATTAATCTATTGTACGTGTCACCTCTTAAGAGAAAATTATTTAACTTTGAGGTGTTCTGTTTAGATTTGTATTCACCAGAATTAAGTTTAGATGGTTTTATCTATCTTAGAATGTGGTTATAAATAAATCATTCAACTCTCAGAAGACCAAAAGCTCAATCTTAAATATATATTTAGTCATCAATTCGAGGACAAAATTATAAAGAATTCAATTTCAAATAAAACTGGGAAAGCACTTAACTCCCCAAGAAAACATTTTAAGTATTTTGATAATAAATAGAGCTTACTTCCGCTTTATTTATTTTATGTTTTTCAGTTACAGTCGATCTATAAACAATATTTGAAATTGTTGCAAGAAATTTTTTTTGAATTAGCTATTTCAAGTAAGTTCAATTAAAAAATTAAAAGAAAATAATTAGTTTACGAGTATATTATTATCTTGACGTCGAAATCTTCGACGGTCACTAGATTCAATCACATACACATAAACTATCAAATAAAACAAAACAAAGCCATCTAAATTTATTTGTATTGATATAAAATTAAAAATTAAACAAAAACTATCTTAAACAAAATAAAAATGTTTGGAGCTCGTAGGAGATCGATTTTTCAACCTTCTGGCGAGTTCATCCCAAACAAGTTCAATGGGAGAAAGGTCAGGTGATTGAGATGGCCATCGCATGATTTTTAAAATCTTTTGATGAATGCTTAGGATCATTATCCTGTTGCAAAATGAATCCAGGACCAATGAGATTCAGCCTACTGAGTATGGCGAAATCCTGAAGAATTTCCAAATAGCCTTGCTTGTTTAGTTTTTCGGTTATCCTCACAAGATTTCCGGGTTTACTGTTGCCAAAACACCCCCAAACCATGACATTACCACCACCATATTTAATAGTAGGCACTGTAAATACTTTTGAAGCCCACTATTGGAAATAACACACGTCTATTGGATCCCAAAATTTTAAACTTTGACTCATCACTCCAAAGGACATTTTTACATTGGCCTATTCTAGTCTGTTTTTCTTATGCCGAATGGTTCGTTTTGGTCAGTCCCGCAGACAGTAGACGTCTTTTAATAGTTGTTATTCAAATGGGTGTTTCTCGCGTATCATTCAGAGCTGCGGTTACTTATGGTGCAGTTAAGCGTCGATTCCGTTTAGAGAGAACTCTTATGAAGTTATCCTCTTGGTTTGTTGTTGATTTGGGCTTACCAGATCATTTTCTATCTTCATTTTCCCAGTTTTGTAGCTGCAACCAAATAACTTGTTTTGGTATATTATAATCAAACGCTTGAATCTACTAACATTCAATTTATTATTTATGGGTGTGTATGGAAATTATCAAATGTATTTCCGAACGGCATTTGTATTGCAATATTGTAAGCTAGCTGTGACGATACCTGTATTGATGTAAAATCAAAATTAAATATTGTCAATTGTTGTTTAAAATATGATTCCGTAATTATCGATTAACCATACATATATATTTTACTCTTGTATAATTGTATTTATAATAATAATTCATTATATTGTACCATATTTAAATATGTATTTGGAAATTAAAAAAACAAAAATAAATTGATGTATTGAAATAATCAGTCAGTATGTTTTTGGCAAGCTCGTGAGCTTCATATTTAAAATTTAAAAAAAATTATATTGTAATAAAAAATTTTATAAATTAAAAGTTTAAATAATTTGGTTTTTATATGGTACGATATCTATGCCGTACCGTGTACCGTATATGGTACGATATCTTATGTACAAGCGAGCGATCAAAATTTTATATTATTCGTCGCATTATCTATCGTCTATATTAACAATTTTGAACGAGATTATACAATATTACCGCGAGGAATTCTACGGTAACATCTCGTTATATTATATTACATTTATTGCTGTACCACATCACCAAATAATTTACATATAAATGCGGATTATTACGCCAACATTATACAGCTGAATCATTGGTGAGAATTTCATTGATATCGACAGCCAGCTGAAATTTAGTAGCAGTAACGATCGCAGCTATCGAGTCAATTAATCTATTAAAGATTAATACATAGTCGAAACAACAGAACATCAATTGCAGTACATACCTCAACAACGGATTTTCTTGACATCAAGGTCACGAATTAGTTTAATACTTTATTATTATAATATATTTTTTTTAATTACAAGTAAACCTCGTTTAACGAACGTATTGTGTCCCTGAAAACCGTTCGTTAGTTGAGGTTTCGTTGTGCGAGGTAAATAATTTTATGTGCTATTTTTGGGGGGGGGAAATATTTGTGTGGTTTCTAAAACTTTACCATTTATGTACATAAACTGTACTTATAATAATAGTCGAGGTTTGAAGTTCGTAATACGAGATATTTGGACAACAATTTTGGATGTTCGTTAATTCGAGGATTCGTTATTCGAGGGTTCGTTAAACGAGGTTTACCTGTATATTTACTTATTCTTTTTCTAATTAATTAATTATAATTTTCTTAAATTTTTTTAGTGATATAATAATTGTAAACCGAAATGGTATAGAAGTTAAAGCAGCTGGAGATCTGAAATCATTTGTTGCATATTGAAACCAATAATTTAATAATATACTCGTACCTACATACAATAAACCGGTAAGACATTTTACATTTATATTTGCACACACACATATTCCGTTAAATTCCAGACACATTTTTGTTTCTTTGTGTTTCCTTGAAAGTAGTGATAGTGATAGTTTCAGTGTAGCGAAAATAAAAAATTATTTCGTACGGTATACAACTTATTATTAAGAAAAATGTCTGATTCGGAAAATAAACCCGAAATAGAGGGAGTGGATGTCCAGGTGGCTTATCCGCCTTATTGGGCACACATGCCCGACTTGTGGTTCACCCAAATGAAGGCTGCTTTTGAAGCGAAAAAAATTACAAACGACAACAAAAGATACTTAAACACGGTGGCGTGTTTACCATTTGATGTAATTGTTTCAATATCAGATATAATATCCAAACCTCCGGATTCTGAAAAATATAAATTTCTCCGCGATACTTTAGTCAAACGTAAAACCTTGTCCGAAACACAACGAGTAGAACAATTAATCGAAACTACTCTAATGGGTGATAAATCTCCATCCAAATTTTATAGAAATTTAGAAAAAATTGCTGGTTCATCCGGTGCAGTAAATGAAAAATTGTTAAAAACATTATGGTTAAAACGTTTGCCGGATGCTATCAAAGCTGTAGTCATAATTCGAGAATCAGATACCATTTCTGAATTATGCGAATTAGCTGATAAAATTTGGCAAATTACGTCACCATCAACTTCTAATTTTAACGCTACAAGCCGATCAAATAAAAGTAACACAGACACTGACAATTTTTCAGTTCAAAATTTAGTGCAAACTATAAACGAACTGCGTTCACGATTTGAGCGGTGGGAGAAAAATAATTCCGAAAATCGATTCAAAACCAAGAATACTTACAGAAATAAATCCCGAAATAAAAGCAACAATTCTCGTTCAAAAAGTAGGGATTCAGGTAAATATCTTTGTTGGTATCACTACAAGTATCGGAATAAAGCTACTAAATGCCAAAGTAATTGCACCTGAAAAACAAATTCCAACTCGGCAAGTAATTCGGGAAACCCAATCGTCCCATCGTAAACGCGACGAACGATGGGACTCCAGCAAATCGTCGATTTTTTGTTAAATGTTTAAAAACTAAATTAATTTTTTTAGTAGACACTGGAGCCGATGTATCAGTTATTCCTCCAAATTACTTTAACGATTTGCACCCTGATAAACAACCACAACTTTTTGCAGCGAACGGCACCCCAATAAAAACTTTTGGTACACGACTGATTGCACTAGATTTAGGCCTCCGTCGAGAATTCACACACCCATTTGTAGTAGGGAATGTAACAAAGCCGATATTAGGTGTTGATTTTTTATGCAAATTCGGTCTAACTATAGATTTAAAGAATAGAATAATGAAAGATAATAAAACCACTTTAACTGTGAATACTATTATTAAAAATTACGATTCATTTACACCGCGATTGCATACAATACATGGGGATTACGGTAAACTTCTCAGCCAGTTTCCTACTTTAACTCAGGAACCTAGGTATGATGTACCGGTAAAACACAAAGTCGTCCACAAAATTGTCACGCAAGGTCGTCTGCTATATTCTACTCCTAGAAGGCTAGACAATGAACGACATAAAATAGCACGTTCTGAGTTCGAACATATGTCTATGTTAGGATTGTGTAGATCATCTGATTCTTCCGTTTCCTCACCTTTACACACGGTACCGAAGCGGGATAGTAACGATTGGCGCCCTTGTGGGGATTATAGGAGACTCAATGCGGTAACCATACCAGATCGTTACCCATTACCCCATATTCACAGTTTTTCTATGAATCTACGCGGTTGTTCTATATTTTCTAAAATAGACTTAGTGCGAGCCTACCACCAAATACCCGTAGCGACGGAAGATATATATAAAACAGCAATTACAGTTCCATTTGGTCTCTTTGAGTTTGTTAGGATGCCTTATGGATTACGAAATGCGGCTCAAACATTCCAGAGATTTTTAAATGAAGTCACCAAAGGACTTGATTTTGTGTTTGGGTATATCGATGATATTTTGGTGGCTAGCCGCTCGCACGAAGAGCACAAATTACATTTAAAAACTTTGTTTAACCGATTGTCAGAGTACGGTATTAATATAAAGCCCTCGAAGTGTGAATTTGGTACAAATCGAATCGAATTTCTCGGCCACGAAATTACAAAAGATGGAGTAAAACCGTCTAGTAAACGAATTGAGGCAATAAGAGATTTTCCGTCACCCACTTCTGTACGGCAGGTTCAAAAATTAGTCGGTATGGTAAATTTTTACCATAGGTTTATTCCACATTTAGCAGAACTACTTGCTCTTGTGCATGACCACATGAAAAACTTAAAGCAGGTGAAGGAAAAGGTTATTTTCGAATGGAAAACTGAGTGTGAGGTGGCTTTCAATAGAATTAAGTCAGCCCTCATCCAGTGTACCCTTTTGGCACATCCAATGAGGAATTGTCGGATAAGTATAACCACAGATGCTTCCAGTATTGCTCTGGGTGGAGTTCTGGAGCAACATAAAAATGATATACGCGAACCGATCGGATTTTTATCCAAAAAGCTCTCTCGTGCTGAGCGCAAATATTCTGCATTTGATCGAGAATTGCTTGCAATTTATTGCGCAATTAGGTACTTTCGATATTTTGTTAAAGGCAGAAGGTTCACAATATTTACGGATCATAAGCCATTATGTGCAGCGATCGCATCAAAAACAGAAAGAAGTCCTCGCCAGGCTCGTCAACTAGACTATATTTCCCAGTTTACAACGGATATTCGATATATCAAAGGAGAAAGTAATATTGTGGCTGATACTCTTAGCAGGCCGGTCATAGATAACGTGTGTAAAATTCAACTTGCTAACTTAAATATTGAAAAGTTAATAGCGCTTCAAGAAACTGACGAGGAGCTGCTTGTGATATCTAAAAGTCCCAAAAGTAATAACAAATGGAAGATTGAACAAATATACGATACTGTTTCGAAACGGAATATTTGGTCGGAAACTTCGAAGGGAGCGATTCGCCCTTATAATCCTGAACAAATGCGTAGGAATATATTTGACCAATTACAAAGCTTATCACACCCCGGTGTCCGTGCTAGTCGTAAATTAGTATCGAGCAAGTACTTTTGGCCAAAGATGAACGTGGATACGGGAAATTGGGCAAAAACGTGTATTCCTTGTCAAAGAGCTAAGATACATAGACACACTCGATCTGAAATCGGTAGATTTAAGTTACCTGCAGCCAGATTCGAGAATATACATGTAGACTTAGTTGGTCCATTATCTCCTTCTAATGGTTTCACATTTATTCTTACCATCAGTTTGAGAGCAATCTATTTCAGGAATTTAGGCAAATGCTCGGTTCATACAGAATACGTACGTCAAGTTACAATCCCAAGGCCAACGGAATGGTGGAACGTTTTCATCGTCAGTTGAAAGCCTCTCTGTATGCTCGCGAAAATACCTTGAATTGGAGTTCTGAACTCCCCTTTATTCTCCTTGGCATTCGAACTTCGGTCAAAGACGACCTAGGGTGTACTCCAGCGGATCTTGTCTACGGACAGACACCTAAGGTCCCTGGAGATCTATTAATGCATCCCGAGCCTGCGACATCAACTGATCCTACGTCACTGGTCGGAAAACTTAAAGAGTTGATGCGCAATGCCGTTCCTAAAAATACACGAAGCCCTTCTCAGGACACCATTTTCATTCATAAAGATTTGACGGACTGCAACTATGTTTTCGTCCGCGTGGATAAAGTTAAAATTGGTTTGACTGCTCCATATGAAGGTCCATATAAGGTGTTAAAAAGACTTCGTAAAACTTTTATTGTAGAGAAAAATGGAAATAATCTTTCTATCTCAATTGACCGACTTAAACCAGCTTACGTTACAGAATCACTACAAAAAGAGCCTCCAAATCAAAGCTATAACCATGTTAGAATTTGTAAGACAACGTAATACTAGAACATTTTAATTTTATAAAGGTTCATCGGTATATTGACGCCATCGCTACGGAGGGAGTATTGTAGCTGCAACCAAATAACTTGTTTTGGTATATTATAATCAAACGCTTGAATCTACTAATATTCAATTTATTATTTATGTGTGTATATGGAAATTATCAAATGTATTTCCGAACGGCATTTGTATTGCAATATGCGGTGTGAGCCGCGGAGTTTATGTTTATTTTCGTATTTTTAAAGGAGTCGAAGCCGGAGCTATGTGGAATTGACCGACTCCGGCTCCAGATTTTTGTTTGTTTTTATTCCTATTTTCTGACGTATCACAAATATTTTTATATGAATTACCGCAGTTAAAATTAATAAAAGTTTTATTAGCCGAAATTGCGGTAAATTTAAAAAATTTGGGTCCTTCTAGAGTATAGAGCCATAATCATAATGACGTATTTTTTAGAAGCTTTTTTAGTGGTATAACTTTTCATTGATTTCCATAGCAATCTATAGTAAAAATGGTGTTTTTTAGCTTCAAGTTTTTCAATGAAAAAGGCAAATATATTATACAACGTTTATATAAATGTTTTCTACGTACCTTGAACAACAACATTCAAGAAGACTATATTGTTATTGAATAAATATTAATGGGGCATGCAAAACGACATTATTACTTTTACCAGACACCAGGTGGCAGCATGTCATTTTAAAGGATAGCTTTAAATTTGTGTTTCGATTTTACACTGTAATATATGGTTAAATTTAGGTGGATCTACTAAATTTATTCATTTTTATTATATTAAACGTTAAATTAATAACAGCACAGGAGAAAAATATACAAAATATTTGTTATTAAAAAAATTGTTGTTCTTTCGTTTAATTTTATTGAAAAGAAGACTACAAAAATGGTTACAACCTGTTATGATAATTAATTTTATTTAAATATGTTATCATTGAATGTTCTGTATAGTCGTGTGGTCGTGAAATATGTATTTTAAACTGGCATTACGGCAATGTAATGCGGGCGACGAAATCCCAAAATTGATCAGCCCATTAGCGAAATCATCCGTTTTTGATGTAGAAGAAGAAGGTACACGAGTATGATTTCTGAATTTAACATTTCATCAACGGTTGTTTTTTTTTCAAGCTTCGCCCAGCTTTAGGTTGCTGCCATGTTTGGAGTTGATCTGTACAAATTTTATTTAACTTAATCCCGCCAATTAAACCATATGATTCTATAGCATATAAGGTAGCACTTATATGCTTACAAGCTGAACTTATGCCAGAACCAGCAGGACAAGTGCATGAAGCCTTCATAATAATTCTGTCTGCTTTATTTACATGTAGGTGAATGTTATAGTCGACCGATTTTTTGGTCTCGGCGCTACAAGTAATTTTAAAAAAAATATCGAAACCAATTGCCATTCTGCCTTACTGGTCACCTTTAACTGCCCCCCGTTCCTTAAAATATAATTGAATACCTGTCGGAGTCAACCATTCCACTTCTTTGTAGTTTAACAGTGAGAGGCCTTGATACGGCTCCTTATCAACTGGGAATGGCTGCTGACAGGCTGCAGGGACAACTTTTATTGGACATCGGCTCCTACTTAGGTCAAGACCTTGCCATAAGTTTAATCTAGAAAGTATTTGTTTATAATTTGATTTTTGATTAGATAATAACAGAATAAAAATCACCTGTTTAATAAATCTTTTTTATTTCCTGTGGTTTTCGCTCCTAAGAGATTTAATTTTTTTTGTTTAATTCAACAACATTTGCCATTTTCACTGCTATATGTACTCAAATATTCTGAAACTTTTTTAAATGATGAACAACACTAAACTACATGTATAAAACTTAATACTAAGCAAGCAATTAATATGCAACCAAAAACCCAACATGAAACAATTTTTAAATATGTATTTATAAGTAGTGCGATAGAAACGGAGGAAACAAAACTTTTTTAGGTTAAAGGTATTTCACTATATTAAATAGAATTTAATTAAAAACCCGAATGGTTTTTTTGTTTAAAACAGTTAACCATAAAACATTTCACTTATTTAAAACTATTCTCTTTATTGACACTACTTATGCTGTGTGCCTCAGCAGACTTTTCAAACTAAACTTTTCCAATTTTGAAGCTTTCGCTATTTCCTCATAGATGCTTGGTGAAAAGGCAGTTTACGAGGTTACTTTTCGACGACTTTTCAATTTGTATGACATGCAAATACGTAGTCAGTAAAGCCCGGTACACATTGAGAACGAGTAACGAGAACGATATTCATTCATTTTAAATACAAAATTTCAATTTATAATCGTAAATTAAAACGATAAAATGAAATTTTGTATTAAAACTGTTAAAATTTTAAATTATATTTTTAGTAAATGCACGATATTTTAATTATTGTTAATTAAAATCATACAGTTTTAATAATTTTCTTACATAATTCAGTTTATAAGCTATCGGTTTCTCATCGGTCTGCTCAATATGCATTTTTATGTTTGGACTTGGCGTTCTCTTCTTTGGATTTTAGTTTACTACCAATAATCGAATTCTATCCGCCACTTCACGATCATTAATATGGTTTATGTTCAGCGGAAGTTCTCCTTGCACAATCACCATTGAAACGTTTCCCGGAATGAATTTTCTCTACCCAATTCTCTACCCAATAGAAAGTCAACTGGCAGTATTCCATCAGGAATTATGTGAATTGTGGTCTCATATAATTCATCCTCTATTTTTAGCTTTGCATTAAACCTATACCTGCGGTTGATACATCTCTGGACCCCACACCATGGAATATTGTGCACTCATCGCTAAATTCGCAAATGCCCGTTACAATGAATTTTTTATGTGACATTAACTAATGTCGCTTCCAGTATCAACTAGTGCACAAAGTTCCTTTCCATTGAACATTACATTTTTGACAGCTTTAGATGAACAATCATCCTGATTCTCTATGGCTGCACAAGATTTAGAATTTTGAACCATCTGATTTTTACGCGCAATCTTTTCCTAGATGCCCGGTTCCACCACAGTTGTAACATCTTGGCATTCTTCTGAATCTATTTGACTTTTTGTTCTCAATTGGCTTTGTTGTTACGCTCTCGATTGGTGCTTTTATCTTAATTTTTTGTTTGATTTCTTCATAAATTACTAGTTTACTTTTGAAATCATTCATAGAGGTTGATCCATATAAAACCACCTTAATATGTTCATAATCGGTTATTCCACTTATACAGTAACCGATGCCGGTTTGACCTAGTTCACGCATAGCGATTAAATAATTTTTAAAAAATTCATCTTTCTTTTTCTTCCTCTCTGCCATGCGCCACAGCAGAATTCACTTTCTTTTTGAACTCGTTGAATAAATGTGTGATTAGATCTTCCCAGATATCAGTAACCGCCAAACGTAAACTGTATTTTGCTGTTCCAGTTAACAATCTTTTTGAATAAATAACTTTCTGTTCAGCATTCCATTTCATACATACAGCATCTTCGACATCCTGAATCCATTTCTCGAAAGCGATTTTTCGGCATCTCTAAAACTTAAGCAAGCTCCAGCAGTAGGCACGATAATACATTTTACTTTTCAGCGCCATCTCCCGTGTTCGTAACTCTTCTAACTAGGTATTATCTTCCTGTTGGTTGCCGAACTTAAGCTAGCATTAGTCTCCCTACTTCTATTTGTCATATCTCCGCTGTCACGACCCTCCATAATAGTGCTGCTTTTTGGTTCGTTCAATAGCACTGTATTATTTGAATTCACCGACTAAACATTCGCGACTCTTCTAAACATTTCCATCATCTTACGCATAAAAGCGTCCTCAATTTCAGGTGAATTATGAAGATTATTTTGTTTTCGGCCCATCTCAGTTAAAATATCTTAATAATTTGTTATATAACAGCAAACCTCACTTTCAGCCCCAAAATCAAAATCGTCCTTGGTACACAATACGGTACTTTATATTTTTAGACTCACGAACTCGGTGTTATTCTACGGCACTTTATATCACCACAATTCTTGGTATATGAAAAATCTCTCACGGATATAAAAATATGCCAACTATATTAACTTCACGATAAAGTTTTATACACGTTAATCACCACAAACTTAAATGTTTAATCGGTCGGTTTTCCCTGTTTGGAACACAATGTCTTAAACGCACCAAAACTAAACCTAAACGTACACATTTGCTTCAAGAAAACTCAACAGGTTAAGGAATTTCCTTAATATATGTTGGTCAAAACTACCCGCTGATCGATCCCGGTTGAGCCCCAAAGTGTAGAGTTTAATTTGATTTTAAGAAAAAAGCACGAGTTGTTTACTACACGAAACTCCAAAATCAATTGCTTTAATCTGATTGTATGGTCAAAAATCGTTTTACATAACAGGAATAATATATAAAGCAATTATACAATTTAAATATAACATATAACATACAGGCTGCATCCTAATTGAGTTGAACAAATTCGGATACCTTAAATCTTACATATATATATATATATATATATATATATATATATATATATATATATATATATATATATATATATATATATATATATATATATATATATATATATATATATATATATATATATATATATATATATATATATATATATATATATATATATATATATATATATATATATATATATATATATATATATATATATATATATATATATATATATATATATATATATATATATATATATCTTATTTTAAATTACCTACTTTTAATAAACGACTCGATTTATTTTTTATTAGACGTCATTTATTTAAACGAGACATTGAAAAGTTTAGTTGGCTATAAGGCACAATTGAATACTTTTAACCTAGTGACATCTATTTAAATATTGCATGAATTACTGGGTCTTACAAAATTTTAGCTTGAAAAGTCTTCTGAGGCACACAGCATTAGAAATATTTTAAAATATAAAAATTGTTTCATGTTATTTATTTTTACTATAGATTTTGATGGAAAACACAAATGACATTTTGATTCTATCCTGGAAACGAACGTGCTGCCACAAAAATAGCGGCAAGTATTTTTACTATATGCATGCCCCATTGCAGAAATATTAAAATTAAACTATGCCTAAAACATATTTTTCAAATTTCCATTTTGAAAAATAAATCAAAGTTGGCTCTGACGAATTAAAATAATACTTGCTAAATTTATCTTTAGTTTTACTAGTGTACGTAAGATGTCTAAAATAGTAACAGAAAAATACGAAAAAAGTTATTTAATCACAAAATTTTCACATGATCTAAATATTTTGCGAATTTGTTTTGCTTTTCCTACAATTTTTTTACTTGAAATTTCCCCAGGTGGTAATTTTTGGTATGATTTTACCAAATTTTTACGGCCATCTATGTAATGTATATTGACTTAATGACCAAACGAATTGTAGTAAGCTTTTATTTTAATTTGACCAGAATGCTGTTGTTATGCAATTTTTTTATATTTTGGTTTAAATAATTCAATTATTACAAGAAAATGAAAACGATTTACTTAAACGACATTCATATATGTTGAAATTCAAACATTTATGAAAGAATTTCAGAAATCATAATTAAGAATTTGTCACGTTTTCATTTAAAAATTTGTCTTAGGAAGAAAAGTGATTTCCCATATGTTTTGTGTATTTTACTATGAAAAGTTTGGTTTTTTCCGCTTTTCTAATTCCTTTATAAAAGCTGTGTTTTTTAGACTATGGCTTTGTATAATCAAGGTTGCTTTGCTAACGTATAATATCAGAGCACCCCGTATTTTATAGAGCCATAATCAAAAAATCTGAGCTTTAATAAGGGAATTAGAAACGAGGAAAAAATAAAACTTTACATAGTAAAACACACAAAACATATGGGAAATCACTTTTCTCCCTAATACAAATTTTTAAATGAAAACGTTACAAATTCTTAAATATGATTTCTGAAATATTTTCATAAATGATAGAATTTCAACATATATGAATATCGTTTAAGTAAATCGTTTTTATTTTCTTGTAATAATTGATTTACTTAAATCAAAATATAAAAAAAAATCCTAGCAACAGAATTCTGGTCAAATTGAAATAAAAGCTTACTATAATTCATTTGGTCATTAAGTCAATATACATTACATAGATGGCAGTGATGGCCGTAAAAATTTGGTAAAATCGTACCAGAAATTACCACCTGCAGATATTTCAAGTTCAAAAATTGTAGGAAAAACAAAATAAATGCACAAAATATATGAACGTGTGATAATTTTGTGATTAAATAATTTTTTTTCGTATTTTTCTGCAAACATTTTAGACATCTTACGTACACTACTAAAACTAAAGATAAATTTAGCAAGTATTATTTTAATTCGTCAGAGCCAACTTTAATGTATTTTTCAAAATGAAAGTTCGAAAAAATATATTTTAGAAATAATTTAATTTTAATATTTCTGCAATTAATACTTACTTAATACCAATATGGCTTTCTTGTATATTGTTCTTAAAGATATGTAGAAAACTTTTATATAAACATTTTATAATATTTTTGCTTTTTTCATTGAAAAACTAGAAGCTAAAAAACACCATTTTTACTATGGATTCCTATGGAAATCAATCAAAAGTTATACCACTAAAAAAGCTTCTAAAAAATACGTCATTATGATTATGGCTCTATACTCTAGAAGGCTGGTCGTGGACAAAGTATCGCATTCTACCAGAGCACCCTGTATTTTATAGAGCCATAATCAAAAAATCTGAGCTTTTATAAGGGAATTAGAAACGAGGAAAAAACGAAACTTTTCATAGTAAAACACACAAAACATATGGGAAATCACCTTTTTTCCTAAGACAAATTTTTAAATGAAAACGTTACAAATTCTTAATTATGATTTATGAAATACTTTCATAAAGGTTTGAATTTCAACATATATGAATATCGTTTAAGTAAATCGTTTTCATTTTTTTGTAATAAACGATTTATTTAAATCAAAATATTAAAAAAAATTCATAACAACAGCATTCTGGTCAAATTGAAGTAAAAGCTTACTACGATTCGTTTGGTCATTAAGTCATACATTACATAGATGGCAGTGATGGCCGTAAAAATTTGGAAAAATCGTACCAAAAATTACCACCTGGGGAAATTTCAAGTTCAAAAATTGTAGGAAAAGCAAAACAAATTCACAAATTATAGGAACGTGTGATAATTTTGCGATTAAATAATTTTTTTTCCTGTTTTTCTGTAACCATTTTAGACATCTTACGTACACTAGTAAAATCAAAAATAAATTTAGCAAGTATTATTTTAATTTGTCAGAGCCAACTTTGATGTATTTTTCAAATGAAAGTCCGTAAAAATATATTTTAGAAATAATTTTATTTTAATATTTCTGCAAATAATATTTACTTAATACCAATATGGCATTCTTGTTTATTGTTCTTAAAGATATGTAGAAAACTTTTATATAAACATTTTATGACATTTTTGTCTTTTTCATTGAAAAACTTGAAGCTAAAAAACACCATTTTCACTATGGATTCCTATGGAAATCAGTGAAAAGTTATACCACTAAAAAAGCTTCTAAAAAATACGTCATTAAGATTATGGCTCTATACTTTAGAAGTCTCTGATTCTACTCGCATATAATGGCTGTTATTCACTCAGATGATTTACGACACTCGCCTGTCGGCTCGGCTCGTGTCGATAAACTTCATGTTCGTGAATAACAGCTATCATTATATACTCGTTGAATAATATACTATTCGTATCAAAAATGCACAGATACATCTAAAATATTTGTTATTTATTTATATGGAATAGTTACGTAATTACGTTCTGTTAAAAGTTTATTTACATACAAGGACACATACATTTTCAAAACATTACAAATTATTCATTCAATATTCCAAAAAATAAAATTGGGAAAATCAAATTTAGGTGAAAAAAATAATTTGGTAGTGTACCAAGAAAATAACAGGAACAACGCTTAACTAATCGAAAGTTATTTCTAGAGAAATTTATTTTAACGATCTACGTTTCCTTCGAGCATAAAAAAAACCAAAAATAAAATCAAAAAGCTGTATATTCACTTTACTCATCTTGTGTTTAAATTTGATTTTTCATTTTTCCGATTTGTTTTTATTTTTTTCCATTTTTTTTTAGTTTCTATAGCGTGTTTGTATACATACACACATATACATAAAACACTTATCCCCATCAGATTCTATTAGGAATTTTTCATTTTACTGAATATCGAACGATGATTCCACACGTACGAGCGTATAAACATACTCGTACATACATATTCGTACATAAAATAAATTATAATCGAAAAACTTGATAAAGCTCAAATAGTAAAACTAACATAAAAACTTAAATAAAATATAAAAGTCAAATAATCATAATGTATCAGTATTAAACTCAATCTGAATTTTATCAAAATTAACCGGAGGGCAAAATGAAAATTCTATATGTATGGATGTATGTACGAGTATGTATAATATATGTAAGTGAGAAAATTTGATTTAATGAAAGAAACTTATTTGAAGTGTCAGGTCAGGACATAGAACATTTTTGTTTTGTAGAATAATCAAAATGAATAACATGGCAAATATACCCTCAGAGTTACTATTTGTAAAACAAACTCCATTATTTTTTAACAATTATATAAAAAAAAAAGTTAAATATTTTCAAATGATTGAGAAATTTGGATGAAAAATCCACAAAAGTTATGTGAGTGATATTTTTGCACGCCCAATCCTATATCCCAAAAAATAGTCATGGTTTAGAAAAAAAATCACACGTTGAGATCTTGGAATTGTCTACTAACCCATTCCGTTTATATTTCGTTTGATTTTAACTGCGATCGAGTAAAGAGAAACTACTCTTAGTGACAACACTTTTTTATTTATTTCCTTAAATCTAATCTACTGTAAACAGAACTTAATGAATAGCAACTTGTAAAGGCTGTAATTTGACAGCTGACAAAAGATTTATGGTCAGTTTGACTTGCCATTCCACCGTGAATAGATTTCCGCCAGAACAACGTTTGCAAATTGTGCAAATTTGCCGAAACGAGGTTGCTCTTGATAATTATTTTCACCAAAACATTTATTCGGCGATGAGGCACATTTGTTGGTTAAACGACTACGTCAATATGCAAATTTCCCGCATTTGGAGTGAAGAAAATCCACAAAAAATCATTTCATTTTTCCCTTTTTCCTATACCGATATATAATAATAATAATAATAATAATAATAATATTTTATTGACTAAAGCGTAAGCCGATGGCTTTTGTGCATAACATTTTTACAATTTAATAACAAACTTAAAATTAACAATTAACATTTTAAATAAAGTATAACAATGAACAAAACAAACTTCCACTTACATAATCAATAATAATTTACAAATATGTACATGTTCTATGTTATAGATTTTAACATAACAGTTTTACATTTAGAAACAGAACTAATATTTTTTAATTCCATTGGCAAACTGTTCCAGGTGAGAATCGCCTTTATCAATCCGGAGTTATGGTAAACATTTGTTCTATTTAGTGGCAAATTAATATTCCTTGTGCGTAACGATGCAGAAAAATTTAATTTATCATACAAGTACGTGAGTATACCTGATTTTATTATACGGAAAATAAACATAGCAGTTCTATAACGGTAAAACTCAAACAAGTCGCATCCAAGGATTGAGCTCCTAAATTCAGATATATGGTCAAACTTTCTAAGGTCATAGACGTATCTCACACAATTATTAAAAGTAATCTCAAGTAAATGTTTTGAGGAACTATCACAATTAGAAAATATCACATCACAATAGGTGAAAATTGGAATAATTAAAGTTTTGACAAGATATATACGTAACTTAACAGGACAAAACTTTTTTATTAATCTAAGCGAATATAAGCTATAGTTAACACGCTTACACAGAGAGCTTACATGATCAGTCCATGTAAGAGTAGTATTCAATACTAATCCTAGGTTATTAATTGTTGGAACAAATGAGATTATATCATTATTCAAAACGAGCACAGGTTTTATATAATGTACTTTATGTCTAGTTAAAAATAAAGCTTTACTTTTATTAGGATTAATAGAAAGTGAATTATTACTAGACCATAACGATATCCTATTCAGATCGGCATTAAGTTGTATAATTAAGTCATCCAATGTTACCAAATCACCACCAATATATAACTGCAAATCATCAGCATAAAGATGAAATTGACAGTTTAAAATATGCCAAGGTAGGTCATTAATGTAAATAGAAAACAGTAAAGGGCCTAAAATTGATCCTTGAGGAACTCCAGCAATTACATCACTTAGGTTAGAAAAATCATCACCAAGTTTGACGAACTGTTTCCGGTTACTTAAATAAGAATGAAGCAACATAATAGCGGAATCAGAAAACTTATAATACAATTTTAACTTTTGTAGCAATTGCGTATGATTGACACAATCAAAAGCTTTTGAAAAGTCTAATAAAACTAAAACAACAAAGGAATTACTTTTATCCAAGATAGCAGTTATATCATCAACTATATTTACAAGTGCAGTAGTAGTACTGTGGCCAGATTTATATCCTGATTGAAACTTGCATAAAAAATTAAAATTATTAAGATGCTCAAGAATTTGAATTTGTATAATTTTTCCAAGAACCTTGGATAGTGCAGGCAAAATACTAATTGGACGAATATCACTTATATTAATGATTACATCCTTTTTAGGAATGGGAATAATCGAAGCCACTTTCCACAAATCCGGAAATACAGATTTAGTCAAGCATTGGTTAATGATGAATGTAATATGTGGTAAAAATAAATCAATAAATAGTTTCAGTATTTTGAAGTTTATCATGCCATCACATCTGATCTAATGACACGGATTGCATTCAACACCATAAGTTCATCTACACAATCAAAAACAAAACCACAATTATCAGAACCAGTAAAATTTAAATCAGGTAACGGCAATACCACTAAAGATTCAGAAAGTTTACTAAACCCAGCTAAAATGTCATCAGCGGAAAAGTCAATAACAGCTTCAGTCGAAAAACATGATATACCAAGCTTTTTTAAATTGTTCCACGTTATTTTAGTATTACTCATATTACCAAAATAAAACCGATTTTTAGCTTGATTAATACACCTGTTTGTTTTATTTCTTAAATATTTAAAAGATTTTAAATCAAATTCTGATTTAAATCTTTTATATTTACCATAAGCCAGATCTCTACGCTCCATTAAATTTAAAATAAAAGCATTTAACCATGGAGCTGTGCGACACCTCCTAATGCCTTGTTTTCGTGGTACACAATTCCTATCCAACTCTAAGATATTTGAATTAAATACTTTAATAATATCATTTACATCATGATAAAAATAAAGATCATTCCAATCTAACGAAGAGAAACCAAGTAAAAAGTCATCATAATTAATTGCCTTGTAATCAGGTACCACAGTATAAGAAATTTTATCTCTAATACGGCTGAACCTATAACAGGCAAAAATCAAGTCATGATCGGAAATAGCTGGAACAGCAAGTTGACCAAAAGAAATGATATTGTGTATATCAGGCTCATGCAAAATAATTAAATCCAAAAGACTGCTATCTAATCTTGTTGGGTTAAAACATAAATAGCTTAAATTATTTAAACTCAAGCAAGCACTAAGTTTATTATTAATTAACATATTAAAGTTAAAATCCCCACAACAAATAACTTTTTCATACTGGGATAAGTATTGTGAAAACACAATTTGTAAATTAGTTATATCATCAGTACCAGCCGGAGGAGGATTATAAATAACTAAAACAAGAATTTTACCAAAACACCCAATGACCTCAGATGCTAAAATTTCAAGTTTGCCCAAAGTTCCACAAAATAATTTATTGGTTTTTAATGTACTCCTAAAATATATAGCAACCCCACCCCATCGCGTGTTGTTAACTCGATCAAACCGCATTATATTATAATTATTAATATGAAGCGACCCGTTTGAAATCTTATCGTCAAGAAAAGTTTCTGTCAAAGCAAGGAAATCAAATTTATATTCATTCAATAAAATAACAATATCATTAAAATGTTTTACCAAACTACGGACATTTAAATGGCCAAATTTCAGACATACATTAATATTTACCTGCAAAACATCACCTGTAACAGATTTGCTCTCAGATTTACAATAATTTAAATTTAATATATTGTTGAATTGACTACAACTGGTTTCCAAAGCTTTACATTTTGAGGCAATGTTGTCCGAAAATTTGTATTATAAAATTCCCGAATTTGTACACCTAATGGCCAGGTATCAGGATCAAGCGCCTTAGTTCTAAAGTCACTACTTATTTATTTATTTATTTATTTATTTATTTATTTATAGTATTTATAAATAATTTAGTATTAAGAGGAAAAGCACACATGGAAACAAAGCAATCGAAACAAAAAAAGAAAAAAGAAGTTGCTTCCATTAGGCATAAAAACCTCTTAAATTTTTTCAAACTACTAACCCCCACTTTATAGCATACGTACTCCAAAGATTCAAAAACTCGATCTTTAGGAATCAGTTTAAACACTTTGGACTTATCAATGCCCAGACAAGTTTGCACCATCGATGTAATATGCTGTTCTGTGGTAGCAGGATCGAACTTAGACACACGTAACCATAGCATAGGAACATTTGCCTTAACACCAAAATCCTCTTCAAATTGCCGAGTACCAAGGATCGGTTTGGTACTTAGATGTCGGGAACTCCCTTTCTTTTCCTTAGTTTGTGTATTCGAACAGCCAGATACCACCTCAGCAAAAGTACTAATGGGTTCCATATTATTATTAAAATTATTTATACTGGAACCAACAGATACAGCTTTAGTACGTTGCAGGGAAGCTGGTATAGTCGGCACTATGGTTTCATCACCAATCAAACACGCAGATACAGCTTTAGTAGGTTGCAGGGAAGCTGGTACAGTTGGCGTCAAGGTTTCATCACTAATACACAACTCACATTCATTTAGGCCAACAGCAGAAGCAATTGGTTTGTTTGCAATAATATTCTCAGCTACTGATTTAATGGAAATGTCAATTAATTTTTCCAGTTTATTTACATATTGCACATATAAAATTATGCAACTGTCACAAAACCAACGTATGTTCTCAGAATTATTAATTAATTCGAATGCAGCTTTTCGCAAACCAACACATCTGAAGTGTGCAACTTCTTTGCACAATCCACTGCAAACTAAAATGTTCTCACATGCAGTGGGTAAATCACATTTAATGCAATTACTCATATTAAAGTAAAAATTTATATTATATTTATTATACAGTTATTGAATTCACTATTTATTTTTTATTATTATTTTTATTTATTTATTTTTTTTTTTTCAGCAGGAAAATAAATAAAACACGTCCGAATAGTTCAAAGAATACTTGACAGTACAAACGACAGATTGTGCATAGTATGAGGAAGATTGAGATAATAAGACGTTAAAAATCTTTGCAGCCAGAATAACAACATAATCAAGCAAATTTATTTGGTATTAATAATTGCTTCTTTTTTTGTCGTTTTAATAGGCGCTTAACATTGAAAGGCTAGACCATTAGAAGAGATTGCGATCGGGAATTACTGACTCGAGAATTCTCGAAACTTTATTTTTAGAAATTTTTAAATCTCGTTTTAAAAAAAAAATTGGAATGCAATCTTTAGAGATAGAGGATATCCGGCACTAACGATATTACATTGAAGGAGTGATTTAGGACACGATTCTGAATAATAAATAATAAAGCGGTTAGCCGTTGCGCATAATCGGTTAAAGTAACAAAATTACATTTTATTTTTTTATCGACATTTAAACAAATAAAAGTTAGATTAAATCATCTGACATCATTGGATTAAGAAATTATATTTCTTTTAAATTCATTTTCAGTCGGTACTAAATTTGACCGAAAAATTTTAAAGGATTATCAAAGCCGAAATAAAAATAAAAGTGAAGTTCATCATTATTTATTTCATGCTACTAGTTTTTCCACTAATACTACTGTTAGGTTAAACAACCCTGATTTATATTAAAGTGTACCAACCTCAGAATGTTTGTATGATGTTTTATAAAAAATAATAATAAAGTACAGCAGAGTCGTTGATAATATCGAGTGTAAGACAGTCGTTTTATTGTTTCTATTGAAAAACGTGTCTAGTGTTATAGTTCAGAAGTGGGATGAGCTAAAGCTTTAATAGTGATTGAATTTAAATATTAATTATTTAATTGAAAAACGGAAAATTATTAATATAAAATTACATTTCTAAATTAATACAATTTATTGGCGATCGAATTAAATTGAATTTACTGTAAAAAAAAAAAAAAAAAAAAATTTGTGTATGTGTGTAACAGAAGGACAAAAGAATACCAAAGCGAGGAACGAATTGCTGACTGCCGTTTAAAATAAAATACAAAAATGGCTACATTAATGGAAATTCTGTCATATACAGTGGCGGAGTTGCAACAAAGTAATTTGTATAGTGAAGGTTATAAAAAGGAATTACAACAGCGAATGCTGGAAACCATGATTGAACAGAATGTTGCACAGAAATTGGTGTTGGCTGAGTCGGAGCGGCAAAATACCAAGCGAAAAGAGGATGAACAATTATCTCGTAAACAATCATCGTATAATATGATACGAGAAAAAAAATTGTGTACGTGAGGATGATGAGGATAGTTTATACGAATCAGAGATAACGAGACGGCGGTATGGTAGAATTAAGCTACGTAAAATGGTAGCACCATTTAAGGGAATTGAAGGTGAATCGTTCGAGCTATTTGCCGAATCAATTCGAACAATAAATAACAAGTACGAGGTTGATGAAGATGAGATGCGATTGCAGCTTGCAGATTGCTTAGAGGACCGTGCTCGTAATTGGTTTTTATGTGACCCAAACAATTTAAAATTGCGAGTCTACGAAATACTATCGGAGTTGACTGATTTATTCAACACCAGAAAAAGTAAATCCAAACAACGCAAGTTATTCGAGGAAAGAGTTTGGAAACATTCAGAAGATTTGTACACCTATTACACCGACAAGATGATTTTGGCGGTACCATTGAAGTTCGAGGACGACGAATTGGTAGATGGTATTATCGATGGTATCCAAAATATTGGATTACAAAATCAAGCACGATTACAGTGCTACCAAAAGCCAATACAGTTATTGTTGGCATTCATAAAAATTTGTTTTAATACAACGGTGAGAGGTAAATTTGAACAGTTCGATGATAAATCAAAGAGTGAAAAACAAGCCGGTAGTTGTTTCAAATCAGAACAACGTGAAGGTGGTAGTGTTTAGCAGTCAACTAGTTGGGGAATACGATGTTATAATTGCGGTGAGCGAGGACATCTTTCGAATAAGTGTGAAAAACCGAAACGCGCGAACAATTCATGTTTTCGATGCGAAGAAATAGGACACAAATTAGGGGAATGTCAAAACGCAAGGAAAAAACAAGTGAATAACATGAATGAGGTGAGGGTGAAGAAATTGGCGTAACGCAAAACTGTTCCGTATTTGCGGATGAACATCCAATTCAAATGACGGCATTGATCGATTCTGGAAGCCCGGTAACTTTAGTTAAGGTGTGTAAAATAGTGAAACCTGAATTAATTAAACCAATCGGAGTTAAAAAATATTTAACGGGTATTAATAATAGTAAAGTATTGGTATTATAAATGTCATTGTTATAATATTTGGTAATTTATATAATATTGATTGTATTGTGGTATGCTGGTGCTGCTGGTGCTGCATAATACTATGCTGGTAGAATTGTTATTGGGAACAGATTTTCTTCGAATCGCAAAAGCTGAATTAAAAATTGAGGATCACAAAATTAATTTTGAAACAGAATTTTGTCAAGAGCTAATGCATATAGATTTAATTGAAAATCCATTAGAAAATCAAATAAAAATAAATGATTCCATAGATATTGATACGAAATCTGAAATATATCAAATGATAAATGATAACTATTTCAGTACCAAGAAACCAAAAGGGATTCATACGAGTCAGCGAATCTAAATATTGTTCGCCGATAGTGCTTGTAAAAAAGAAAAATAAAGAAGAATATCGCTTATGTGTAGACTATCGAGCTCTCAATAAAATAACGGTGAAGAGTAATTATCCTTTACCAATTATCAAGGATATCTTGGAATTTTTACATAACAAAAGATTTTGTACATCACTGGACCTGAAATCCGGATTCCATCACGTAACAATTGCTCCAGATTCGATACCATACACATCATTTGTCACCCCTTTTGGCCAGTATGAATATTTACGATTACCATTTGGATTAAAAAATGGGCCAGCAGAGTTCCAGAAATATGTCAATAAAATTTTTGCTAAATTGATTGCAGAACGTAAAGTGGTCATATATATCAATGACATTTTCATCGCAACGAAGGAGATTGATGAACACTTGGAAATCTTGTACCAAGTATTAAAATTGCTTTCCGCCAATTTGTTGGAATTTAGATTAAATAAATGTGAGTTCCTATATACACAAATTGATTACCTGGGATATTCTATTAATGTAAAGGGTATTCGTCCCAATGACCGTAACATCAGTGCTATTGAAGAGTATCCGGTGCCAAGAAACAACAAGGAGATCCAGACTTTTTTTGGGTTTATGCTCGTACTACCGGAAATTTATGGAAGGGTTTGCATTGATTGCCAAACCATTACAAGATTTGTTGCGCTGGAATGCGGAATAAATATTTGGACAGGATGAAATGAACTCATTTGAATCATTGAAGCGGAAATTAATTGAAAGCCCTATACTTGCGATATATTCACCTAATGAGGGCACAGAGCTGAATTGCGATACCAGCAGTATAGGATTCGGTGCAATTCTACTACAAAAGAAAAAAGATGGAAAGTGGCATTCAATTAGCTATTTCTCAAGACGCACAACAAAGAATGAATCGAGGTTACACTCTTATGAATTGGAGTGCTTAGCAATCTTATACGCATTCCGAAGATTTCGGATTTTTTTGCATGGTCGAGAATTTAAAGTGTACACAGATTCCGATGCAATTACTCTGACATTAAATAAAAAGGCTATTCATCCAAAAAATTGCACAGGGGGCCTTGGAAATGCAAGAGTATAATTATATGATTCATCATTGAAAGGGAGATCAGATGAAACACGCTGATGCATTGAGTCGAATTCAGAGTGTCTTAGTAATTCACGATAACCCTTTTGAGCAAACATTGGCCTTATTGCAATCACAAAATCCAAAGCTTGGAGAATTACGAAAGCAACTTGAGTTAGCTGAAAGTTCGCTTTATGAGCTACGAGATGGATTGATCTACAAAAAGATCAATAAAAATAAAATACGTTTTTTTGTGCCAGAGTCGATGCAAAATCAAGTGATTAAAAACTCTCACAATCTCATGGCGCATATTGGATTAAAGAAGACGATGGAGGTAATAGGAAGACATTATTGGTTTCCCAATATGTCCAGCATCGTAAAACAATACATTCAGAATTGCTTGAAATAAATTAAGTACAATTTGCCGACGGGGAAGGTAGAAGTTTTCTTCACAGCATTCCCAAAGGAGATCGACCTTTTGAAATCGTACATGTCGATTTTTATGGTCCGTTGGGCATGACTAAGCAAGAGAAGCGGTTTATATTGGGTATCATTGACGGTTTTTCGAAACATATTCGATTGTTTGCAACCAAAACCAATAGTGCTAAAGATACCATCGAGTGTTTTCATCAATATTTTAGACAGTTTAGTCGTCCCTTAAAGCAGAATTGTGTGCCCTTGAAATAAACGGTCCCTTCTGATATTTGTATGTCGATATTGTTTGCATTTAACTTTATACCAATTTTTTGGTTAGTCCAATCTCTTTTGATTTACTGACATTATTGAAACAAACAAAATGTCCTTCAATTAATAAAATCGGTTATTTGGCGCCCTTATTTGTAAGCGCTCCTGTGTCAGATCGATCGCGAAGCGAAAGTTATTCCGGCCATTTTCGTAGCCCTAGTAGTAGGAGTGCTGGTGAATTTTTTTTTTAAGAGTTTATATCGGCTGAAAATTTGCGAAAAGGTTGTTTTTCATGCTTAAGAATGGAATCTACAACATTGCTAGACAACTCCGGGCCTGAGCCGCCCCAGAATTGTTCATAGCGGCATTTCAAATCGCACCCCAAAGTAAAGTATACCCCTTGATGATCAACCTTGCTTTAATTTTATTATCTTTTAAAAAACATTTTACACTCAGTAATACAACTTTATGCTCGCCTGGCGACAGATCAAACCCAGGGAAATCTTCTGTGAATTTGTTTTATCGTTTAAATAGGTCACTCTAAAATACATGTTATAAAAAATTCAAGCGGTATACTTCATTTTGAACTTCCTATGTTTTAATGCAAGTCGGTACTATTCTTAGGGACGAAAACCACCTTTTTAAAAATTTTAAGCAGGTATAAAATTATTTTAACAAAACGTCGGCCAGCCCTTAGACTACATGTCTCAGCTCTGTGACTACCTTTATCAAAAATGGCATAATTCTCGTCCAGTGAGACATTCATCTGATTAGACCAAAATTTGTAAAATGTGTGTAAAGGAATGCTTCGAAATTTAAATGAATCTCAAACAAGAGTACATTGAACTATAAAAACATAGAAAATGCAGTTCTACCCCATGTTAATAGCATCAATCGCCTTTTTCATGAATCACCATCACGATTTTCTTTAGAGGTAGGAACCGTTTAACTGCCCAAATTGTTAGGTGTTTGGAGATATGGAAAAATTTGGAAATATTCTAAGCAGAAATAACGTTAGGAAGATTGAATATGCTTGCAAATCTTCAAATCATCGGCAAATAATAAGCAGTTACAAAATTTAAACATATTCGGAATATCATTCGCAAGTAAAAGAAAAATGATTGGACCCCTGAGGAATCCTGAATGGCAATAAATATAATCTCATCTATCGTATCAGTAAAATATCCTGTCTCCTTCCCACTAAACTAGACGAAATCCATTTTAGTAAATTTGGATGAAATCAATAACTGAAAGCTTTTTTATAATAATTTTAGGATAAATTGAATCAAAAGCAAAATCAAAAGAAATTGCAACAATCTGAGCGGCTTTAACTCTAGTGATTCAACAGTGAATTTGGTAAATTGCAAAGGATTGTTATTGGTAGGTTAACCGTGCCCTCTTGTATGAAATGATGCTTTATCTCAATTAAGTTAATTGAATTAACTCGAAAAACTTTGAGCTATTGAGTTGGATACATCAGTTCCAATATATGAGGCAACACATTTAACTATTGACGAGGGTATACCGTCAGGTCCACATCCATCATTAAAATCCAAAAGAGAATTACATATGTCATCTTCAGTTAAATTGACGATTACTGACAATGGGATCATCAACAATGGTACTATTATTATCCTTATAAACCGATTGAAAGAAAGTTACAAAACCTGCCACTCTCGTTTGTTTAGTGCTGTTTCGCGGTGATCTATCACATTTTGAATCATAAATGAAGTTTTTATCGTTAATTTAAACTGTAGTTTGACGCTTAAAAAAGTGTAAAAAAGAAGTGGAAGGAAAGTACCAAAAAAATTTACTATGATTTACTCCGATTTCATTAGTAAATTAATAAAACAAGAGGGACGAATATAATTGTGAAAATGAACCAAATTAAGACGTAATCAAAATCATATCTTATTTCAATTAATTTAATACAAATTAAAAAATATCTTAAATACTGAAATGAGGGAGAAAGTACTGAGAGATGTGTTACTGTTTGGATCGGGAATACAATATTCTTCTATGATTGGCTCAAATAACAAAAATGAGAAAATTATCAAGTTGTGCGAATATCGTTTGGATGCGCTACTGTGCTAAGTTAAATAGCGCATAAAGCGACAATATTCTATCAATCGGGAATATAATTATCTTCCTCATTCTGTATATATCATTCTCCTATGAGGGGGTTGAGTGAATTTTGTAGCGCCGCTTCCAAACCATTTCCGTAAAATTTGTTAATTTTCGAAAATTTGTCATTTGAGCCCAATCCACACAAGAGAAAGACTTATTTCATAATACACGAAATATAGGTCCATAATATACATAGAACCAAACGGATTAAAGTTTTGAAAAGAACGGAAAATATTAGGTTAATCTATTGAAAAAAAGTAAAAATCATTATTTTGGTAATTACAACATTATAATACTAAGACGATTTGTGTGAGATGGGATTTTCAATCCGAGTACCTAGTAATCTAATTATTCTGTCTGGTGAACCCTCGCTGTCGCCGGTAATATTACAGGTACTTTTGGAAGCATAACCGAAATGGGGGAAATATGCAAATTTTGTAATGTAATATTATAATATATCATTGTATTAAGAATTTTTGAAATAAAACTTTTGAACATTTTTCCAATTGATATACGAGTAGATGGAAAATTATAAACGGCGGGATGTAGCCAAATTTATATAAAAGTGATGTTATAATTTTCAGACCTAGATGAATTTTGACAAAATTATGTCTAAAATAGAAGGATATAGCTAAATTTTGATTGAAAATTTGAGTCCCTTCTGGTCAAATTCACCTTAACTACATACCAAACATAATTTGACCAAAGAAGACAGAATAACTACTAAGTAATAGTACAATTTTTATAACTACATTTAAACTAAAAATGTATATAAATATGAGTATGTACAATATGTATATACATATTTATGTAAAATTGACACAGTTTAGAAGCGATTAAAACGAAGCATCGTTCACAACTAATGGTTGAATATTTAGAGTCGTGCTTAAGAGTGGCTATCGTTACACAAACGTAAGAACTATTTTAAATACCACCCAGATCTGTACAAGCTTGTAAGTTGAAATCTCCATGACTGGAAATGCCCATTCTTTACTAATAGAGGAATGTTCAGTTTGAATTCCTGAAAAATCCTGAAAGCTTAATTTGGGTTTAAGGAAAAATCGATTTCCTTTTTTTCTGAATAGAATGCCATGAGCGTGAAATATTTCCTAGATCAATCCTAAATACAAAACCAATGTTTAGGAATGGTTTAGGAAAAATTTCATACGCCGGAGGACGGCTGTGAAAAAATTCATAAATCATTCCTGAAATAAGGTTTGTTTGTATTTGTGAGAAACAAAATTTAATAGAGATCGAATAAACATTTAGTAGTAATATGGAATAATAATACTTTGAATTAATTTATATTCAAATTAAATGCAACTCCAGGGTTTGCTAGGGAAACATCTAGCCCAATACAATTTCTTTCCTTTAACTTTCACAAAATGGTACTGACGAATTTTTTCAGATTTTCGTCATTGCTCTGGAATGGTCAAAAATTGGGCCCGATCTACGTGACCCACATACGCATTACTTTCCTTATTTTATTAATTTAACGGAATACAACTCCAGATTTTGCGATGTGGAAATCGATCCCACTATATGTTTCTGTTCGTCTTATCATTTGCAAGTATTTATGAATAAATAAATTTCGTCTATTGGTTAGCTGATTTTGAATCTATAATTGAGTTTGTCTTTACGAATATATTCAAAAAGATTTCGGCTTGTAGTTGTTATTGATTAGTGATTCCATTTGTTTCAAGCTCTTCTCATGTCTTTTTGCTTCCTTTAAGCCACTCTGCCATGTCAAGGCTGTAATCCTAGAAGGTTTCCTTGTTGTTGATTTTTATTTTGAAAATTAATAAAATGGAGGAATTGAATTAACTGAAATGAAGTAGTGCTGCATAGTATGTATTCTTTATTTTGACTTGTCAATATTTATTTACACCTTACTTCAACAGCAAAATTGGCATAAATGGTCCAATTTTGACAGGATCCAAACAAAAATCATTGGTATTTTTAATTAAAACGCTTGCCGCAACATAAACCAAATCGGTAGTTAAATAATTTGTTCCATTTAACGAGGAACAACATATATTTATTAATGTCGTTTCCCAAAGGCCTGTGAAATTGAATTTGAAAATGTTTAAGCAAACTTTGTGTTTTGTTATAATATTGTAATATTCATTATTGACATAAGTCAATGATTTCGCAGCAACGTAATTGGAAAGAGCCACCTTACCAGAGTATTTCGTCTTACGACGAGTTTTTTTCGCCCAACTCTCTTGAGTATTTGTATCAAATGGGTCAACTTCATCTTGTCGCTTTTTTCAGTGATAGGTGATAAACGTAGAGGCGAGATTTGCAATTTAGGCGGTAATTTACATTTTTTTGAAATTAAATGTGGAGCTAGTTCAATAGAATTATAAATCAATTCGGTTTTTTCTTCCAGAGCATAGATAAATCTTCCTAATTTTTGATGAGGCTTCTTAATTAAATTATTTTTTATAATGTTGAACCAATTTTCTATATTGCCGTTTGAAACTCTGCGGCTTTCGTCGTAAAAGCGAAGGAATATTGTGCTCCATAACGGAAGGTACGTAAAATATCGCTTTGTACAAAATTCAATGAAATCTTTACAATAGTATTTAATCATTTAATAAGTTGGATTTTCAGATACTTCACTGTTTCTTAAAATGTTTTGTAAAATATCATTATATCTTTTAAAGTATAATGATTCAGAAAATCCAAAAAATTCATCTAAGTTAATGTCATTAGATGAGTTTTCGTTGTAGCTTCAAAAATATTTGGAATTTTTTCAGCTGGTAAAAAGCCTTCTAAATTATTTTTAACGTATTTTAAAAAATTTCTATATGCTGCACTAAACGTTGAATTTTTATATTTGCAGCAACAAATGGTACATAAAATTTTAAAAATAATGTACACATGTTCTAATGTTTTGGCGTCTACGATTAAAAAAAATTTTATCATTATAAGTTCCCGCAATTTTTTAGTACAACTCATAATTTTGGATTTTATTTGTCGAATAATAATTGCCGCAAAATGCGAACAGCAAATAAAAATTCCTGTTAAATTTTCAAATTTTTTCTCTCCTTTTATGATTTGATACAAAAAATGAATATATCGTATGATATTCATTTCGTTAAATATGAGGGTATCGTATTTATAAATACCCAAGACCAATCAGTTACAAAGTATTTGGGTAGAGGAACTTTAGGCTTAACCCGTTGAATTTCACATTTGAAAGAGCTGAGAAAAATAAATAATGCATGAGTGTCATGACGACACGAAATTAGTTCCGCAACAGGAATTAAAATGTTATTGACCTAAACAATGCAAGCGTAATATAAAATTCTGCTTAAATTATGGTGCATGCAATATTTTGGCTTCCATACCAGTCCACCTGTGGCATCTATATAAACTAAATTTCCTCCAGTTACACCCAAAAGATTCAAAAATGAACGCCTCATCAAAATAAAATAAAGCGGATCACCAGCTAGGTAAATATATTTATTAAGCAGGTAGTTTGCTTGTCGGGCTGAGGCATCAGCCAAATCACAATTTGAAATAATGTCTTTTAGCTACAGCTTCTCTGAACGTACTTTCCATAATACATCTGGCTTACAAATTTTTTTAGTGTTGCCGGCCTTTAGAAGCTCAAAATCCACATGTTTAAGGCTTTCTAGGTTGACCAAGTTAGAGCTCTTATCTTTTAAAATATCCTGCATTTCCACCTTTCGATACCTCTAATTTGGAAAAATTCTGTCACTTCCCCATGACACTTCATATCTTTCCCTACTGTGTACATTTCTACCAATTTTTATTTTTGTGCTTGATGTTTATATTTGCAAATGTCATACAAAATAATCATTTGTTCCGTTTTATTTCTATTAATAGTTTTTAAACTAAGCACACCCTTTTTTTGGCGGAAGTCAGGAAATCTCTTATGGAATTTCTTAGCATTTCGTTGCTAAAGTTTTCGGTAAGAAAACTTTGAAATACTCCACGTGACCACCATCCTGTTATGCTTGCATCTTGAAAGATGAAATGAATTTCAGCAATTTCATCATCGAAGTTTTCAATTTCCCATATATTACCAGCAGTATCTTCATTTCGATTAGAATATTTCACGGCTTCGTCATTTACCATTAAAGCTTGGGGAATAAAATCGGTCTTGGTTTGTTCTGCCTCTGGAGTCATTGTATTTGAGTTGTAAAATGGTGAAAACATTTCCAAATTTATTATTGTTTTTTCAGTCCACAATTTTAAGAACTTACATAGTTTGCCCAAAATAGGAGAAAATTGAATATTATGTATTAATATTTTGAATTGAATAACATTTATAAACCTTCAAAACTGCATTGTAAACTGACTTCTCATTCAGTTTTTGTAGGTTTTTTATAGTTCTAAACCTTTTTCGACCCTGAAGTCGCTTATCTAAATTTAAAACATCCATTTTTCTTTAGCAGCGTTTTTTCGAAATCAGCACAAAACTACACAATCAAAATAATTGAAACAAGGTTTTAAAAGATATCAGAGAGAAAGCAAAGGTCGATATAAAGTTTAATGTAACTGTAATAATGCAAAAATTAGAATCAAGATTTGATGAAAGCAAAGGTCGATTATATAGTTTTCAAAAAAACTGTTATGATTACAAAAAAAAAACGATTTAGAATCACAGTTAAACACAAAGCTATGTGCGAACAATACAAAGTCTGAATAACGATTAAATCAAAAAGGAAAAAAAATCGTTTATATACTCGCAAAACTCGCGCTTTAATTAAAAATACTAATGATATTTGTTTGGATCCTTATCAGTCATATCAAGTTATGCAACAAAGCAAATCTGTTTATTCGCTCTCAAGAAAAAAATATCCGGAAATATCACTTTGCAAAAATAAACGCAGAATTTACATTCCTCATTGCGAGAATAATCATTTTGTTTTGATAATAATCGATCTACAAAAAAAGTCAATTATATCTTATGATCCATTATCTCCTGACCGAAGCAGTTCGTAAATGAATCAAAAATGAAAGAAAGTGAGTGTTTTCGCACGGAAGTGACGTACAACTTCCCAATTCAAAGTAATGGATACAATTGCGGACCACTAATTCTGTATGGCATTGGTTTGACCTCAAATAGCAACCATAGACCAAACATTCATTCCAAAAATGATAATGATCATTCTAAACATATCGGTTTGTACCGCACATACTTAAAAGAAACAATAGCAAATTGTTCGGACTGCATAAAAATCAATTGTTTAAAATGTTTCGAGCCAATTAAAACTTTAGATACTATTATCGAATGTCTGCAGTGCTTGCGTTAAATGCATGATACTTGTAACATAAATCAAGTAGTGAGAAAATTGGACCATTTATGCTAATTTTGTTGTTGAAGTAAGGTGTAAATAAATATTGACAAGACAAAATAAAGAATACATACCATGCAGCACTACTTCATTCCAGTTAATTTAATTTCTCCATTTTATTAATTTTCAAAATAAAAACCAACAACAAGGAAACCCTCTATTATTAGAGCCTTGACATGGCAGAGTGGCTTAAAGGAAGCAAAAAGGCATGAGAAGAGTTTCAAACAAATGTAATCACTAATCAATAACAACTACAAGCCAAAATCTTTTTGAATATATTCGTAAAGACAAACTCAATTGTAGATTCAAAATCAGCCAACCAATAGACGACATTTATTTATTCATAAATACTTGCAAATGATAAGACGAACAGAAACATATAGTGGGATCGATTTCATTGGATCATTCCAGAACAATGCCAAAAATCTAGCCAAAAAAGCAACAAATTCAATATTTAGTATAGTAACCCTTATTTTTATTACATCCGCAGGTCTACGAGGCATGGATAATATTAAATTATTAATGGTTGATCCTTTAATACTTTGCCATTCATTCTTTAATGCTTGGAAAAGATTTTGCCTGTTTCCGAAGCGTTGCTCACTAACTTTCGTTTCAAGATTCCGAAAAGGTTTTCAATGGGATTCAAGTCTGGTGATTGAACTTGAATCCCGTTGTCTTTTAAAGTTTTTTACCAGCAACGATGTGTATTTTGGGTCATTGTCGTGTTGGAACACCCACCGAAGCGGCATATTCCATTCGGCATGTGGCAACATTTGGTTCTCTAAAATACTTTTATACTTGAAGCGGTCCATAATGCCATCAATTTGATAAAATGGACCAACACCATGACCTGAAAACCAAGTCCACACCATCACACTACCCCCTCCGTGCTTCACTGTGACCCTTCAGTTCTTTGGATTAAGGCGTTCACCTTTACGTCGTCTGACAAAACAGTTGCCATTCGAATTAAACGGCCACCTAAATGCAGTGTCGTGAGATCTTTTGCTGTCTTATATTTCTTAATCAGCCGACAAACAATAGACCTATTAATTTTATATTTTTTGGCAATTGCACTTTGTGATTCTCCTTTAGAAAAGTCGTCAATAACCATCGACTTGAAAGTAGTATTGTACTTATTGGGCGCCATCAAATTTCTCAAATGCTCTGAATTAACTGAACAGAAAATGACTCGATTCAATCGTTATAATGCTGTCGAATACTAAACAAAACCAATAACTTGAAAAAGAACCGTTAGTTGGTTTGTTTTATTCTCTTTCTCTCAACTAACATCCTTTGTTTCTTTAGTTTTGCACAAGCTCATATAGTGAAATTTACGCGTTTCGGTTTTGTTTCTTATTGTAAAATAATTTTTTTTCTTGTGAATATGTTGCCAGTATTGCATACTTTTATTACTATATAATGAGGGTAAAAAGTTTTCTTGTGAACTTTTTCAATAAGAGATATTGCTATTTAAAGTTTCTAGACCTAGTTGTTGCTTTTTTTGCACACCACTGTATATTGCGTCTGAGTTCACCCAACCACTAATGCAAGTCGACTTTCTCCGGACACAGTCGAGTCCGGGACTGGCCTCAAAGCGGCCACTGCCAACACATCTTGGCAGGCCCTAAAGCTGACTCCAGACTTCAGAATTTATTTTTTGGTCTGGTATGTCACAGCTTTGTCGTGAAATGGAAACTCAGCCAATGCACCAATCTTGTGTCGGACTGGTATGTTGGACAGTGACGGAAGGCTAGAGGTGCACGCCAGATATTAATAGAAGCACCTGCTCCCAACCTATCTGGTGTGTGCTGCGATTCTTTCTTTCACAGACATCTTAAAACAGATTTGTGTGCAGCACATCACTTCAGTGGAGGAAGATAAGAGGTGCCCACCGATATTTGGTCGACGCCTCTTGCTCCCATCCTATATATCATGTCGACCAATTCGACAACGTCGAAAATAGCTATTATGAATTATACGACAATATCGAAAATAAACTACAAAAAAAATTAAAAAAAAAATTAATATTAATTTATTAATTAGGCGGAAAATTAAAAAAAATCCAAAATTAAAATATACGTTATGAACTGAATAACTGAAATTTTTTTTATCTCACGATTTATTATTGAACAAGGATATGCATTCGTCACCTCGAGAGCAGTCGCATATTGTTCGACTTTATCGAAAACAAAGCGCGTCGAATAATTTCATAATAGCTCATGTTCGATGTTGTCAACAAAAAAAGCGGGCGTCGAAAATTTCATAATAGCACCCCAGGTGTGGGCCTCGACAAACATCCTCATTCACAGCTACTGACGCAAGAATTGACCGACCATAATGTGTCTCGGCCCATCGACTCCGAGCGATCGCCACTCCTGTTCGGCTGATCAAATATCAGTCTCCGAACACACAGACAGACCGAAACCAATCATGTTTCACAAGGCGGGAAAAATCACTAGCGGAGGAGTATTATAGCGGCTCACTCATGCGTGCTCCGCCGCAAAGTATCACTCATATACATTGGAGCCTGAGTTTACCCAACCATACTAATGCAACGTCTTCACGCCACTCATTACCATTTGGGAACACACGCATTCAACCAATGAACTACTGTCTCTTCCACATGAAGAGACAACAAAACAAAATAAAATTAAATATTGCTTTTCATTTCAGACTCGTCTCGATCTTCAAAGCGCCAACACGTCGATTTTTATGTTGGCCGCCAATCACAAATTGTCTGTATTAGAAAATGATGGTGTTAATAAAAAATTGTGTAAAATATTAAATGATAAAAATAAATAAATTTTAATTATTTTATAAAATTAAAGTAAGTGTTATTTATTTATACGTAAGAACATCCGATAAAACATTTCAGAGTGAATCATAATTAAGAATTTGTAATGTTTTCATTTAAAAATTTGTCTTAGGAAAAAAACTGATTTCCCATATGTTTTTTTGTGTTTTACTATGAAAAGTTTGGTTTTTTCCCCGTTTCCGCGTTGGTTGGTGTTTTCATAGTTCAATTATTAATATTACGCAGAAAATCATTAAATTTTACCTTAAAGTTTTAAAGTAAAAATCAAAAATTTAATTTTATATTTATAAGTACGATCGAACTTGCAAGCAGATACATATATGTATGTATATTGCAATTAAATTTTCCCGACAGTTTCTGAAATATTACTTAATTGGATTGAATTGTTGTCGGTCCCGGTTGAAGTTATATGTATTTATTGCTTTTAAAAACTTAAAATTTTTATTACTCTGGAATTAATTTTATTAATTTTATTTTAATATAACACAATGAGTACAATTTAAGTTGAAATACAATTATAAATCTCCCTGAGCAATGGTTTGATTCGAGTTTATATACATAAAAAATGCAGCGTTATCATCAACTTTACATTTTTTATGTTCACACGTTTATATTAAAGTCAATTACATTATATTTTGCATAAAAGGCAAAATATATATTTACAGCATAACTCGTAATATTAAACTTGTTATGCGTCATTTATGTTGCCTATTGTTATGTTACCTGTTGTGGGTTTACATAACTCTTCCCCCTAAGACGATAGGCTGCTTTGGTGGTCCTGAAGTGATCTCTCTAATTCTGTGTAGATATCTGTATTTAACTATAAGAATTGTAAAAATGGTTAAGATAATTATTATTAGAGCGATGTGTCCTGAGGTGCCATGTAGAATCGGGTGTGTATGTATCATCTAGTATGTTCCAAATTGGTAATTGTTTTATTATGTAGAATATCTAATGTTAATTCTGGTTTAATATTTGAAATTTTGACGTCATTATATGGTAATATTATTTCGAAATGGTCATGAAATTCATTTTCCTTTGTGGAAAATGTTTGATTTTTGATGATTATTTCACAATTTTTAAATTCGATCAGTGTGGGTTCCTGAATTTTACTTGAGGTCTGATCACATGTTGATGTATATGTAATTGGTGTTGTGTCAGGCTGGACATAAATTTTCCCGTAATTCATGTAATCAGTTTCTTCAAAGTTTGATATATTCTGGAACATGTATGTACGAGAAGCTTGTTGCTGCATTATAATGGCTGGTGTGCAGGAATTTTCTACCGACTCTAGTTGATTTTCTTGGCAATAATGTATGTTGTAAATTTCTCTACATTTTGTTGTATCATACTGATATGAGTAGGTATTTAGGATAATCATGTTTGGCGGTTTTGGATAAAAAATTTTGTTAATGTGGGGGTATGGATTTTATCTGATATATTTCAAAGTTTTCGCGTTTAAATATTGGTATTTTGATAATGTAAATTAATCGATTTTGATTGTCGAAAAAACCTTTAAGTTCTAATAAGTCGTATATAAAATTGTCATTTTGGAAACAACATTGTCTTGTTTAAATAAATCGACTATGTACTGTGTTTCGTTTTCAGTTAATAAATGTCTCGAAAATAGTCGTTGTTTTGAGAAGGTGATTATATCCAGAAGGTTTTCGAGGTGGTTATGTAGTATATCTATTACATGATTGATTTTATAGAAATGTTGGTCATATAGCAGTAGTAAGGATATGTGGTTTAATTTGTCTGAGGTTTTGTTGTATTCGGATTGAAGTTTGTTTAACACTTTTGCTGCCACAGATGCTCCGGTGCATCAAGAATTTTTTCCATAGAGTACGCCGCTGTGTACCTACACATCATGCAAATTTTGCATTATACCAAGCCACATGTGCACCCGCACATCATGCACTTTTTCCTTATAGCAAGCCACATGTGCACCTGCACATCATGCTCTTTTTATCTCTACCAAGCCTCTGATGCACCGGAATGTCATGCATTTTTATCTCCCTACAGGCCGTTTGTGCACCGGAATATCAATTTTATTCTCAATCAAAACGATTTAAAACCACAACTAAATTCAAAAATTTGAATAAATAATGGGAAAATAATTTCATTGGTTCTTTATTTCAAACAAATTCAAACAACAATAATAAAAGGAATAAAACGAACAAAACTTTTAAAATGTTGGAGTCGTTTATTTTCTTAAATGGAACTTATGTGACATATTAAAATGTTTTAGGCATAAATTCTTTCCGCACTTTCCGCAAAATGTACTGACATATTTAGTTTTTTTACTAGCTTCCTTAGGACCAAGCCGACTTGAAATTTCTTTATAACACAATTTACAACGACTTCTTACTTTTCGGTTTGACTTCGACTTTTTGGAAGCCTTTTCAAGATAATGCTCTTCTTGTTCCCAATCCGTATCAGAATCTTCTTCAAATTCAATCATGGCCATAATCAAACTCTCTCTAAAGTCAGCGATTTCCATTATTTTGTGACAACTATTATAAAGTATTAAAACGTTAACTACTGCTGTATTTAACAGCAAATCGAACGCTACTTTATGATAACAACGTACGGTTTTTCGAAGGCAAGAAAAATAGCTGGATAATTAATCCGACACACCTTGCTTAACCTTATTGTATGAAAGAATAATGTTAGGTTTTTTAATATCTTGCTTATTTCTATCTTTTCTTGCAACTTCCATTGTTCCGGATTCTTTAGTTGATAAGAAATATACTTCGCGTTTGTCCCGCCATGCTCCTACTACAATTCAATTCTTTTCGAAGCAAATCGATTGACCTTTTGTTAATTTTGGAAAAACCGGGATGCCTTTTCGATTCTTGCGAATCGTGCCCTGTAAATGAGTATTTTGTTCTAAACAAATATTTGCAAGTTCAAGCGATGTGTAGAAATTATCGGTTGTCAAACATCGTCCAGCATTAAAATAATCTTTCATTAAGTAAACACAAACGGATGTTGCTACTGAGAATTCAGAACATACAGTTCCTTTTCCTGTATAAATTTTTGAGTTGTAAGTATAGCCTTGTGGGTCTGTTATTTTGAAGACTTTGACACCATATTTGTGAGATTTTCCTGGAAGATATTGGCGGAATGATAATCTTCCTCGAAATGGAATCATAGATTCATCAATAACCAAATCTTTACCTTAAAAGTGTAATAAAAAAGTGTAAAATATTATTGTATTGCGAACCAAAATTTTTAATATTTACCTGGTGTTTTAACTTTTTTGAAATTTTCATTAAGTATGTTAAGAATTTTATCAATTTTGTAAAGTTTTGAATTGAGAATATGTTTGTTTTGTTCATTTTCAAAATGAATAAAACGAAGTAAAATCTGGAATCGATTTCGGGGCATGACATTTTTGGAAAATTTGTTTTTAAATATGATCTTTCTAGACCAATAGTCTTCAATTTTGGGATATGATACAACTCCCATATAGATAATTAATCCAAAAAATTGTAATATTTCATCACGGTTTGTAGCCGTCCATTTTTTTACACGATACGAATTTGCTTTTGATCCATCGGCATTTCGATTTGTTTCTTCAACTATGATATCTAAAATATCATCAGTAAGAAACTTACGAAAATAACTGAAAGGACAATTGTCTTCAGGCGTTTCATGAAGTGTTGGTGTCAGTGAGGTATTGAAAACATGAAGAGTCCCGCCATTGGCGTTTTTCCAGACATTTTTATTTATTTCAGATGGTTCCGTATTAAAGTCACCCAAATTATTAGAACCATCCAAATCTGACATTTCTGTATCTGAATAATAGCTTTCATCAGATACAGAATGACTAGGTTCATAATTGTCTTCACTGTCTGAACCAGAAAAATCAACATCAGATTCAAACAAATCTGGACTGGCTAACATTTCAATTTTTCTTAAAGGTTTTGATCGAATTGTGTGCTTATTACGAACATTCATAAAAACAATACATTTATTCAATTATAAATATATTTATTTAGCAAAAACATGATATTTCGGTTGCTACGGAACCATTCTCAAATGTATGTACATTAAAACTAAAAATATAATATAAATAAAAATCAAAATAAGTATTAAGAATAGATCACTGGTACTAATGTGTATGAAAATATGATGCACACTCACTATTTGTTTTGCCTGTATAAAACAATAAAATTAACATTAAAAACTCCATCCTCACATGCAATAGAATTTTTAAAAAAAATTGTATAAACTTAATATAATTAAAATTGTATAACTGTATATTAAATTAATAAATATTAACACAACAACAGATTAAAATAATATTTTTACTAGAAGTAACCACTTCTGAATTAAGTCAAATAATGAAGTAACAAAACAATGGGTGATGACTCTACATCACTTAAGATTAAACACTTAAGATTAAACTAATAAATTTTGAAATTCAGGTATGTATGCGTGAAATTAACTATTTGATGAGCTTAAACAAAAGAATTCATAATGATTTAAAAACGCTGCTTTCTTGTAACGATTTCCAAATGGTGGACCCGGTGCACCACGGCGTGTAGGGAGAGAAAAACTGCATGATGTGCTGGTGCTACAGTGGCTTGGTATAAGGGAAAAATGCATGATGTGCTCGTGCTACAGTGGCTTGGTAAAAGAAAAAAATGCATGATGTGCGGGTGCACATGTGGCTTGGTACAAGTACAAAATGCATGATGTACGGGTGCACATGCGGCAGCGAACGTGTTAAGTTTGTGTTTACGAAATTTTGGATTTCCTGTAACCTTGTTATTATTTGCTCGTTAACTTGAATTTGTTTATTAATTTGTCTGTTAAGTGTGTCTTGATTAGTGTTAATTTCCTGAAGGGCTGTTTGAATGTCTATTAGGTCTTGGTTATCTAGGTTTCCAGTTAAGTCTTTAATTAAACTACCCATACCGTTACTTAGTCCTCTTTTTTATCGCCCAGGTAGTATTTCTTTGTATAATTTCCTAAGTTCTTCCAGTTTGTATTCCATAATTATTTTTTTGTTGTTAAGTATGGTTGCGGAATCGATTTTATCTGGGAAGTCTTTAGTGATATGACCTATTTGATTGTCCATGTCTTTTATTAAGTTTACGTATGGTTTCAGTTCAATTATGTGTACAATTTTCCTGAAGTTTTTATACAGTTTTACATCTCCTAGTTTGATAGGAATAATACCTTTATTGGTCTGTAGGGCCGTCAACCCGATTTCCTGTGGGGTTGTCCTTTGAAACCTGGAAGAGACGTTTTATTTTAGCTTTGCGAACTCGACCTTTGTCAGTTTCTACAGTAATTCCGTTATCATTGAGAACTTGAGCTTTTTTATAATTGGCTCGCAATTTTCCTCTTTTAGTTTTCTTTGAGAATATGTGTACGTTAGTTAGTATAGGGATGGTTTTCTTTTTGGTGTTTATTTTATTAATCAATTTAGTTTTCTTTGTCACATCATTTTCATGAATTTCATTTGTTCTTGGTTTTGTGGATGTCTTACCTTGGGGTTACTTGTTCTCGGTTTTGTGTTTGTAGGCTTCCATTACATATTGAAAACATTCGTCCGTGGTAAAGACACAAGTTAAATTCCTTGTTCTTCCAAACATTTTGCGTAATTCTTCTGTGATTTTTAATGCCTAGTTTCCTAGGTAAATGTATTGTGGTTCTTTTCCTTGTGTTAAAGATTGTTTCATCTTTTCTCAGAGGCTCTTTTAATGTATCAGAAAGGTAAATTACAAGTTGTTTTTCGAACATGTTTACGCTAGATTTTTGCTAGTAGATAGCATGCTAGCTGTTTCTTCGACAGATGATGATGTATCAGTAGTGTTTATTTCTACGTTATTGATTTGTACGCCTGATAATGCGTCGGCATTGGCATTTTGTATACATTTTTTATAAACAATACTGTAGTCGAACTCCTCTAATTTTAATCTCCAACGCACTAATTTACTATTTGGTTCTTTCAACGAGAATAACCATGTTAACGGTTTATGGTCTGTAACTAAAGTAAATTGATTTCCAAAAAGATAAGGGCGTTAGTACTTCGTAGCCCAAACTATGGCTAAGAGCTCCTTCTCTATAGTAGAGTAGTTTTGCTCAGTTTTAGTCAAAGTCCTGGAAGCGTAACATACAGGAAGATCTTTTCCTATATTTCCCTGTGACAATACTGCTCCGATGGCAACATTGCTCGTATCGGTGGTCACAATGAAGGGATGGTTAAAATTGGGATATTGCAAAATTGGCTCAGTCTTTGCGTAGACACTCTGTCATTGGTTTCGTGATCTTAGCGAAATTGGGTATGAATTTCCGATAATATCCTAAGAGACCCAAAAAACTTTTAATTTGTTTTTCGCTCTTTGGTAAAGAAAATTTCTGGATGGCCCGAATTTTGTCGGGATTTGGTTTAACTCCATTTACTGTGACAAGATGTCCCAGAAAAGCGATTTCCTTGTGAAGGAATTGACTTTTATCTAGTTGCACTTTAAGATTAGCATCTTTTAATTTTTGGAAAACTAATCTTAGGCTGTTGATAGGTTCTTGCAAGGATGTACTGAAAATAATTATGTCATCCATATAACACAAGCATATCTTTCCTTGGAGTTCCCCTAAAACGTTGTCCATGACACGTTGGAATGTGCTAGGAGCATTCTTTAGCCCGAATGACATGCGAACGTATTCGTAGTGGCCAAATTAAACGCTAAATGCCGTTTTTTGTATGTCATTAGGATTCACTTCTATTTGATGGAACCCTGATAATTTGTCTAGAATATCCATTATATTTGGTCATGGATATCAATCTGAGGTGGTTTTATCGTTTAACTTACGATAATCGATTACTATCTTCCATTTTGTTTGTCCTGAAGCGTCTTGCTTTTTTGGAATAATCCAAATGGGTGAAGACCAAGGTGAATAAGTTGGTCGTACGATCCCTTGGTTGAGCATATCGTTAATTTGTTTTTCAACTTCAGTTTTGTGTATGAAAGGATAACGATAGCTCTAAGTAAAAACAGGTTTACATCACTAAGTTCAATTTTGTGTTTGACCACATTACTGAATGTTAGTTGATCATTTTCTTTTTTAAATATTCCCTCGAATTGAAGACATAATTTTTCAATGCTTCTTTTTTCTTCGATATTTAAATGATCAGTTCTAATTAAGTTTGTTATATTTTTGTTGTAATATTGAGTGTCTCGAATAGTCTTGAGGGATTCAATATTATTATTTTCAACGTAATTTTTGTTGAAGTTTTCACATTCCATTGGATGTTCTATAACAAATTGTTTGAATTTCGGACTATAATTTATTACTTCCACATTAGCATAATTCTTTGTACTTGTGTATATCCCTTCCGGAATAATTAAATTACCGTTAAGAACTTGTGCTTTTAAGTAAATTTCACCTTTTCTACAGTAACGGGAATGTTTGCAATAATTTTACTAGGCGGTGGAATGTTGTACGTAACTGACATAAAATTTAATTTGAAAGAGAGTGGAATTTCGACCTTGGGTGTTTTAAGTATTGATTTTCTCAAATCTAGGGTAATTTCTAATAATTGCATGATTTCCATGCCTATCAAGCCACTAAAATAGTCGTAAAATTTGAAGAGAATAAATTCTAAGCATTCTTCTGTTTTAAATTTTTTGAGACCTTTAAGATTTACAGCTTTGTTAACTGTTGTTTGGTTGAAAAGAGTTGAGATTGTTATAGGTTCGATTTCTCGAACATGGTTGAGGTTTATGATTACAGGGTCAATGAACGACTTTGTTGATCCCGTATCTATTAAGAATTTATGGTGATATCCAAGAAGTAATATGTTAATATAGGGTAATTGATATCCCCTTTTATGGTTGGAATTTAGGCTTAGGTATCCGAAATTGGTTCGGTCGAGGCTATTTGGTGAAAATCCTGGTCTTCCATTTGTATTTGAGGAATATCATTTTGAGCACCGTATTCATTCATATTATTGTTAAAGTTTATTTCGGATCTTCAACGAAATAAGTGTCTTGTTCATGGTTGTATGGGTTTGAATCTATATTATGTAGTTATTCGACTTGGAATTTGGATTTACCATTAGAATGGAAATTGTATTTTTGATGATCAAACTGTGGGATTTGACGTTGAAATGAAGGTTGTTTATATTTATCTATGTTTGAAGTAACGTCCATGGGTTCCATTTTTCGATGGTCAGGTTTTGGTGGTTAACCGCGAGTATTAGCGAATTGTTGGGTCGTTTATGGTCGATGGTTAAAGTACTGCATATTCTTTTTGGATGGTACTCCATTGTTATTATAATGATTATAACGATTATATTGAGCTTCAGGTGGTAATGAGGGTATATTTGGTCTATAATGGATTTGTGGTATTTGATTATAATGATTATATTGAAGTTTAGGTGGTAATTGGTGTATATTTGGTCTATAATGGATTTGTGGTGGTTGACCGAAGGTTTTTGTTTTCATATAAACTGTATTCTGTTCTTTTAGGCAGTAAAACCTAGCTGTTGGTAGTCTGCTGGCTGCATGGCTTTTACCATAACTCCTAATGTATCGTTAAGATTCGTTGTGAACACTGAAAGACACATTGAATCATACCATATGGCTTTGTGTTCATATTCGTTTGGTGTATTCAGTTTTGCCCAAGTTTTTAGGGTGTTACAAATTTCTAAAATTCTTGTGAAGGAGACTTCTCTACGTACGCTGTCTTTTCTTTGGGAAAGAGAATGGAGATCTCGAATGAGACTGTTTTCATCGCGTTTATCTGCGAAATGAGCTATCAGGCTTTCTTTTATATTGTCCCATTTGTTTGTAGTATTGTACATTTCTAAAGCATGGTTGGCGTCGCCAACAATTTTGTTTCTTATCGTACGTAATAGAATAATTTGGTACGAAGAATCCGTGAATACAGGTTTAAAAATTGCGAGGATGTCCTCAACTTGTGTTATGAACTTACTGGCCTACTAAGTTCTGTTCGGCTTCCACTATATGGTGGAATGTCTTTAATGGCATCTGGGATTTGAAGGAGACGAAGAGTATGCTCCATTTGCTTAAAGGTTTGTTCTTCCACTATATATATATATAAAAAATTGAGGAATTTTTGGATATCAATCAGGGAGATTTAAATCAGTATGGTACTCACCAAAAAATTATAATTGCTACAGAAATCAATTGTTGATAACCCGTCATTCCTTGATTCCTGTGTCTGTTGCGGTTTCTTCCTTAATTTTTCACTTTTTGGGTACAAACGTCTAGTCGTTTTATTAAAATTGTTCTAATTATTTCTATTCGCTTACCACTGGTGGGGGCAAATAGATATCTCGAAAAAAAAATTTTGTATCATTATTTCGGTTTAATTTAAAAAAAAAATTGTATTCTCTTTTATCTTAATTATGTTTGATCAACCGTCAAACAACATATACTTTGGTTTTGTATATGCTCGCAAATAAAACTTGGTTCCAGCACTACTTACTGATGAACCGTCAGTATTTCACTTTTTATGACACTTACAACACTATTATTATTTGCTATGCAGTGTGTGTTTTTGTAGTGAACAGATATTAAAAAATAGCCTATCAACTGCGCCAGTTATTTTTATTGCTTTTAAAAACATAAATATTTTTATTATTCTGGAATTAATTTTATTAATTCCAGAATTTATTTTATTAATTTTATTTTAATATAACACAATGAGTACAATTTAAGTTGAAATACAATTATAAATTTCCCCGAGCAATGGTTTGATTCGAGTTTATTTACATAAAAAATGCAGCGTTATCACCTTTACATTTTTTAAACAAAATATATATTTAAAGCATAACTCGTAATCTTAAACTTGTTATGCATCGTGTGCCGAATCGTGTGCGTCATTTATGTTGCCTATTGTTATGTTACCTGTTGTGGGTTTAAATAACTTTGAACGCCAGTACTACGAGGAACCAGTATGTCTACACGGATTTTACTGATATACAAAATTTGTACAGCTTCTTTCTGCTCTAGCTCTAGAGGCAGCTTGTGCATTACTTTGATGATGATTACTTATCACAGTCCAACAAAAAATAATAATAAAAGAAAAGTAACAGAAACAAGAATAGTCATTTCCGATGTATTTTTCGATGCTGAATCCGAATCTGGCACAGAATAGCCCTGTCAAATCAGGATTTTGGGATATCCTAATCTAAAAGTGCAGAAAAGGCTGGTTTATGGGTTTTCAATAGTTTACTGTATTCTTAGGGAATTCCAGCAGTAAAAACCAATAGTTCCATCGTAAAGTACCATTCATTCCCTCTTATTTCTAATTTTAAGCGTCTAAATATCTTTATCTATTACCGAGACATCGTAAATCAAAGTATTAAGACTTAACTTATGTATATGTCACACACCTTAACCATGATATGCGAATTTATTAGTGCGCACATTGTTTCATTTACGATATCTCGGTAAAAGATAAAGATATTTTGACGTTTAAAATTGGAAATGAGAGGAGATGAATGGTACTTTACGATGGAAACATTCGTTTGTACTGCTGAAATTCCGTAAGAATACACTAAAATATTGAAAACCCATTAAAATAGTATTTCTTGCCATTTTAGGTTAGGATATCTCAAAATGTTGAAGTGATAGGGCAATTCTGTGACCAGGGCCCTATTGCACCAACTACTTATCGCTTATTACTTATCAATTTATCATAAGTTAGTTTTTTTGATAATGATAAGTGATAAGTGTTTCATCAAAAATAACAAAATCAAACTCACTTATCAATTTGAAAACTTATCAAATTTTGATAATGATAAGTGATAAGCGTTGCACATCAGATTGTCTATAACTTATCAATTGACGAATTATAAAATTTTTATGATAAGTTGTAATGATCTATACAAAAATACTATAAATGTGATAATGTTTGCAAAATAATTTGCTTTCCGCACATTTTATATGTTAAACAATGGTTTTGTAGCTAAATAGCAAAACAATTGAAAAATTGATATTCTGTAACTTAATAACAACAATAATTTTGTATGTATATAATAATACATGAAGAGAAACCTTTCTCAATTGAGAGTTCTTATTTCAGTGTTTAGAATCAATTGTAAAACTTTTCTTTTATTGCTTTTAAAATAAATTCTCTTTTCTAACTGTACATAATTTTTCAGCTGTACTTAAACTTAAACAATTTATTTTCATAACAAATGAATTAAGAGAATTCCTATTAACAAATAAATTGAATTTAACTACTTTATACAAAAATTATAATCGTCATACACAAACCAAAATGATTTTCCACTATTCAGCACGATTAAATTTTTGCTCTATGGCATCATCCGGATTTCTTCGCATTGGTGGGATAAGCCAATCTTTAAAGGGAAGCACTGTCGCCCAAAATCACAGCACCGGGGAACGGGCGAAAACAAGACTCAAAATTGCTAAATAGCCTTATATGGCAATACTCTGGAGTCATAGAGACTACCTGGCCAATTTAAATTTACTGCTTAAAAGCTGCGGTCTGGGCCACACACCATCATTGCATTCCGTGAATGTTTTCCATGTCGATTCGCAAAGTGTTCTTCATTGACCGTATACGTGCTCAATTTGTTCATGTGACAAACGAAAATGCTTTATCTTCTTCTTTCGTTTTCATCCTCGAATAATCTTTCGAACCGACGCATTTATTTATAAAAATTATTTTTTCGTTTAATAAATTTCAGTTTTTGTTCACTAAAGTTGATATAATACCTATATTTGATAGTTTTTTATTAATTTTAAAATATTGCAAAACAACTGTAACTTATAAGGACGTGTCCGATTTAGCGGTATAAATATTGAAATTAAAGTTATTATACGCTTGAAAACACACTGTTACATGTATTGTTATTATCATTTGTAATCATTTGAATAATAAATAATTTTATTGAAAAATTTGCTTGTACTCTTTTAAAATTGAACAAAAGTTCTCATCTTACAATAACAGCAAAAAAAAAATCCACTACAATTTGTAGCTCTTATCAATTTTTTTGAGTAGTGAAATTTTTCTTATTGATATTTTGGATAAGTTATCATTAAAGTAGTCGATTATTGATAAGTTAAAACGAAAAAATTATCAAAAACCTGAAACTTATCGCTTATCAAAATATTACTTATCATTTATCATTTCGCAAATTGGTGCAACTTAATTTTGATAAGTGAGTGCTTATCACTTATTATAACTCAATTAAATACTTATCAAATTTCAATTTGTTACAATAGAAAATTATCAAAAATTATGTTGGTGCAATAGGGCCCTGATTCGGATTCAGTAGTCGATAATTGATAAGTTAAAACGAAAAAATTATCAAAAACCTCAAACTTATCGCTTATCAAAATATTACTTATCATTTATCATTTCGCAAATTGGTGCAACTTAATTTTGATAAGTGAGTGCTTATCACTTATTATAACTCAATTAAATACTTATCAAATTTCAATTTGTTACAATAGAAAATTATCAAAAATTATGATAAGTTGATAAGTAATAAGTGATAAGTAGTTGGTGCAATAGGGCCCTGATTCGGATTCAGCATCGAAAAAAATACGTCGGAATTGACTATTCTTGTTTCTAGTACCTGACCCTTGTTGACCAATAATAATTATTAATCAAATTCGGCTACCAAAGTTGTATTCAACTTCCATTATAGGAAGATATACCGTTTCTTTATTCACCTCAATTTTATATACTACCTTGATCAACAAGTTCTCGGAATAACCACCGTGTGGCGCTCCCATCGTTCCGATTTGAGTTCTGTTTTTTTGTTAAGTTGGTACATCTGTTGTTGATATTCCCTCTAAATCTTCGCGTCATAGCTTGACATTTGCAAAAGTTACGTAGTCAAGAGTTCATCTATCTCTGTGTGTGTTGGCGATTATTTACAATTTTAGAAATTATTTACAATTTTAGACATGATTTGCGAGGCTGAATCCGATCCCACATACATCAAAAGGATCATTACTGGAGACGAGACGTGGGTTTATGAGTACGACACGCAATCCAGACATCAGGCAAGTGAATGGCGTTCACCAAAAAAAAAAGTACGTCGTTTTCAGTCAAAAAAGAAGGCAATGCTCACGGTTTTTATGGATTACAACGGTGTAGTGCATCATGAATTTTTGCCAGAAGGCCAGACCGTAAACAAAGAGTATTATTTGGGCGTTATGAGACGTTTGCGTGAAGCAATTCACCGAAAGAGACCAGAATTGTGGGCAAAAAACTCGTGGATTTTGCACCATGATAACGCACCATCGCACAGTGCCATCATTATTCGTAATTTGTTGACGAAAAATGCAACAAATACCATCCAACAGCCACCGAATTCACCTGATTTGGCTCCCTGTGACTTCTTTCTGTTCAATCGAGTTAAAAAACCATTAAGGGGAACGCGTTTCAGTAACCGAGAGGAAATAATGGAAAAATCGCCAACACACACAGAGTAGATGTACTCTTGACTACGTAACTTTTGCAAATGTCAAGCTATAACGCTAAGATTTAGAAAGAATATCAACAACAGATGTACCAACTTAACAAAAACACAGAACTCAAATCGGAACAATGGGAGCGCCACACGGTGGTTATTCCGAGAACTTTTTGATCAAGGTAGTACATCTTGCCTTAAGGATAAGCCCTTTTGCATACTCCTCGCAGCATATTATAAACCCTTACAAATCTAACCTTGCAAAATAAATAATAAAAACAACTTTGAACAATCTCAAAACCACTTTGACGCCATTTCAATCAAATAAAATAATTTCTATCCAAGAAAATACAAAAAAATTAACAATGACAAGCTTTTCATTATTTATTTATTTTTTGGCTTTTACTTTGTATCTATTTCATCTCAGAATAATGAAATCTTCGAACAAAAAAAAAAAAAAATCCACAAACGAATATATTTCCGTTCATCTAATTTTCTGCCATCTCTCACATTGCGTCTTTCCTCGTTTCTTTTTTTTTTTTTTTTTGTATTTTATGTGCTAAGGGTTCGGAAAATATAGGGCGGCCTAAAAACCAAAACGAGCAGAGATGTAGAATAAAAAGAACCGAACTAAATTTAAATAAATATTGGAAATCTATGTAAAACAGATGATAAAATATGTTTCCATTCATTTGCACAGATCCTTTGCAGTTGATTTTTCACAAAAATGTGTTCGCTACAAAAATTTCAAACAGAAACATATAAATATACAAATATATGTACATATATGACTAAGAAGAATAAGATGTTGTATGTAGTATATCATGAATTTTTATTGAGTTTCAAAATGATACATAAATCAAATATGAAAAAAAAAATCTTTTTTTGGTTTAACATTAAGTCATTTATTGGTTTTTGTGTCACATATACAAAACAGATTGCTGTGTATTAGCAAATACCGCGTATTTGTTAAATATAAATAAAATTATTTGATCGAAAAAATTAATTCATCTTTACAACCGAACTTATTATTATGTTCGTGGGAATGACATCTGCAAATGTAAATTGATCCATTTTTGAGTCCGTTCACTTTTTTGAAACTGATTTCAACTGTGTATCAAAGAATAAAATTATAGTCAACTTTATAATGCAATGAAAATGTTATATGTGGCAATTTGCCAAGATTACAAATAGTTTAAAATAAATGTTATATATTTTATGGAGTCAATTACACGAATCGTACCATAGCTGGTGACTAAAAACGTTAACAAAAAAATATAATAAATTTAAAAAAAATTGTAATGTACTCGTTTCTAGTCGTATTTTCTACTTTTCTTCTTTGTTCCACTTTAATAGTGGCGATTTTCACGAAAAGAAAAAACTTTCTAAAGAATACATCAAGCTGTACGTATAACAGTCCTTGTTTCATTAAAATTCGATCATCAATTGTTGAGATTCAACTAAAAACAAAGCACGGTAACCAAAATGAGCCAAAATCTCCCTGATTATAAGCTCACAAACACAAGAGTCTACGCCATAATGTACTTAACAATTGTGTCTGTAACGGGTCACACGGGTGTTTCGTTTAATATAACTTTTTTAATTTTAAAGTTACAATGAAATCCTTCGGTAACATCTTAGTACTGAGAAATCTGTATTGGTTTATTTAAAAAACATGACGTAGGCCAGGTAAATATTTCAGCTTATTTCAAAGAAAGAGTGGCAGGTATTCAAAATAAATCATAAAACAACAAACTTTTAACAAAAATTTCTAATTAAGTTTTAATTCTTCTAATGCTGCATAACAAATAAATTAATATTAACAATAACACGTAAATTAACACTGAAAGAAATTTTCATTTGGTTTATAACCGCGGCGGTCAACTCTGTGAAATCAACTCGGCGACGATCAATTCAGCGACGGTTAACTCGGTGATGGTCAACTCGGCAACGCTCATCTCAACCGAAGTCAACTAGGCGCCGGCGACTCGTTTCCAGTGTCTTCTACCATATGTCTGTTTAGGAAATGATGATTTTCCAAAAAAAAAAAAAAAAAAAAAACAATTAAATCAACAGTTCTAACTGTCATCGAGTTGACTATGGCCGAGTTGACCGTCGCGAGGGTTCTTAAAAAATTGAACGCTGCCAACACGATCCGAATGAACAATCAGGGCTATACGGAAGAACTGAAAATCATTAAACACATAGCAATTAAAAACGACTTAATTGACTAAATGAACAATAGAATCAACCACGTTAAACAAGCAAAACGAACCAACGAAGAAATACATCAGTGTAGAGTAAAATAACATCAACAAGAATATAACATCTGAAAATTGTATTCTATTGGCAAGCATCTGACCTTGATTTTCGAAAATTTTAAAAATTGAATCTTATTCATGACTAAGAAAAAATGATTATAAACTGCAAGAATATAAATGGCTGAAATCTCATGAGATGATCATAACTTCGGTATGCAAAATTTCATGCATACGTAAACTTATCTCAAGTCTACTCAATCTTATCTCTAACTAGACTCCCAAATAAATCCCTTTGTGAACCCGTTAATCCTTTACTCATCAAATTCTAGGTCAACCTTCAATTCAATCTCAACGCAGTCCTTAATGCAATCCTCAACGGAAATCACCAAATCAATCTCAACCCAGTACTCAACTCTATCACCAATTCAACCTCAACTTAACTTCAATTGAACCCCTACTTAACCTCACCTCGACCCCTAACTCAACCCAACTCCAAACTCAACGCTCAACTCAACTCCTTAATCAACATTCCTCAAACTGAACACCCTACTCAACCTTCAATTTAACAAAAAACTCAATGCCCAACTCAGTCCTAAAATCAGCACTCTAATTCAGCCTTCCACTCGAACCCAAACTAAACCCTCAATTTAGCTCTAAACTTAACACCCATCTCAATCCTCAAATCAAGTGAACCCCCAAATAAATCTCCAGTTCAATTGCTCACTTAACCCTAATCCAAACCCAACTCAAATCCCTAACTCAACCATCAACTAAACCCCCAAACTCAACGCGCAACTCAATCCTCATTGCCTTAATAAATACCTGGTATAGCATCTTATTTTTGAAAATAGTTCTAAGTTCGAATGGATTTTTCCAAGAAAAGTTGTTTTGGACAAACAAACAAAAATTTTGGTCATTTTTGATAGGATTTCAAATAGGTAACTTGGGCCATTGGGGGTTGATGTTAATTTAACAACCAGCGACAGTTAAATTGGATCAACTTTTTGCTGCCAAAATTTGTCGAAACCAAAAGGCAAACAACTTTACGAAGCTATAAAGGAGCAGTCTCTGGATAATTGATCTGTTGGTCACTCAACTTACTGGCCACGGACTAAACGAAACTTCCTGATTTAATTAACTTCTCTTTAACTAAAGGCATTCCACGTATGCATGTGACGGCAGCCGATTGCTATGATCTATCTTCCGATCACCCACCGATAATAGTAACAGTGAGCACCGACGCCCTAACGTCAAACAGGGAACTTCCGGTCTGTATAAATTTATTAAATGTTTAGTAAATACATTTAAGTAAAATGGAGGTGTGGCCAACACAGGACTTTCTTTTACGAACAGAACATTTTGAGAAAATTGTTATGCAAAATTCTTAAAAATTTATTCTTTTGTATTTTTTCTTTTTTTTTTTTTTTCTTCTAATTTTTCATAATTTCATAATAGTACAGATAAGAATATCAGTAATTTTATTGGGACCTCCCAATTTATGAAAAAAAGCTTCAATATGAAGTTTCAGTTCGATTGGTTAAACCAACATCTGGGCTGTAGAGAGGACACAGACAGACTGGCAGACAGATACCACTTCGAAACCCACTTTTTCGGACTCAGGGTACTTCAAAACAGATAAATCTCCAAAAATCGCAAGGTCGAAAATTTTCATGAATACTATACTTTATTTTACTAACGTAAAAGAAAGTAATAACCTAAATAAATTAAATTGGGAACACTAATAATACATAAGTATTAACATTGGTGTTCGGGAAACCACCCATAACAACCGTAATACTAATAACAATCAAGTAAGTGATCTTGCACCTATCCTATTTCCCTAATAACCTCGAGTTGACCCGAGTACTTGGTCTAACCCACCTTAACCACTTATATTGCACCGCATATACTGCTTGATTGTTTGTTCATCAGGTGCATTGATTATGGATCACCAGACTGTCATCCATGGCACCTACCGGACGGTAGCCATAATATTATATTATACCAATTAAAATGAATTTTTTTTAATAGTGTCTTCACTATTGGTACTTACTTGTGTGCTACTGTATTACCAGTTGTTATATCAAATTATGTATTAATATTTTTATGTATTAGTTTAAAAATAAATAAAAATATTGTATACTGGTAAAAGAGTCAGTCGCTAAAAGTTTCTTGACGTGAATTACTGTCAATAATAAAAAGAAAAAAAATAAATTTGTTTTATAAAATATTATAATCTAAATAAAATCATTCAGGTGTGGTTTATTTTTTTGACATTTGATTTTTTCAACCTTACCATTCCAAACATTGGTGCCGAAACCCGGGAGAGCGTGATAATAAATTATTTTGGCTATAAGCTTATTTATTTGGTTGCGCTTAAATCCATAGAGATAAGTATATTTCTATTACTATATTTTTTATTTTTATTTTTTTTGTGTTACCAAGTACCGGTGACATTAATTTATGGTGCCCGAGCAAGGACGATTAATTTAACGTACGATAGTGTTTTTAAAAACAAAGAACCGTTGTATAAAACCAACTATTTTTATTATTTTGCCGAAACTTTCAGCTCTATAAGAATTTTGGGCGAAACCACCAATGGTGGCGTCAATTCAACGAGCAAACAAACCGAGTTACCGAATTGTTTTTTGTTTTAATTAAAGTTACCACGTTGTCGTACGGTACTAATCGAGTGCTGCTAAACCAAACCGTTATTCATTAATTAAAGTTACCACGTTGTCGTACGGTACTAATCGAGTGCTGCTAAACCAAACCGTTATTCATTGATTAAATACCACGTTATCAGGTGGTAGTAATCGAATCGTGATTTTTGAGTGATTTGAATAAAGTGATTTTTGAGATAAATAACCTGGCTGTAGTGTTGTGAAAGAAACCAAACATTTATATCTTCATGTCCATTTACCACTTTGAAATATTGAGATAAAACCTATCCGTTAGTTTTCCACGAGTTTATCTACATTTCGGGAGTGTTGTAATCAGCTTAAGTTATCGTGAATTAACGCATTCAAGCACCTATCAAAATGGCGGAAGGTCTTCAAAGGCAACGATCAAATCTGAAGGGTCCACTGACCAAAATGACGACCTACGTCTCAAAACTAAATGAGGATAATGCTGACATCGATGAGCTGAAAATTCGTTTGAAACGCGCTGATGAATTACTCAAGGAATTCACCCACATTGAAGACCAAATATTTCAAATAGACCCCGGAGCAGAATCCAATTATGAAGAGTTCGAGGACAAATATTATTCACTCATGGCCAATTTGAATAAATGGATCCGCCAACTTAATTTAAATCAAAGGCAATTATTCGATCGCTGGAAACGAGCAGCAGAGCAACAATTTAGATTCGAGCAGAGCCCCTAGTGGCGAAGTGAAATTACCACGAATTAATATTCCTATTTTTAGTGGTGATTTCACGGAATGGCAATCATTCTATGACCTTTTCCTGTCCAGTATATACGATAACCCAACGCTGAATCCGGCCAAAAAGTTTCAATATCTAAAGGGTTACTTAAAGGGCGAAGCAGCAAATTTGGTGAAACATTCCACGATCACCGACTCCAATTACCTGGATGCCTTGAACCGACTTAAAGAAACCTATGATCGGAAAAAAATTATAGTGAATACTTTCATCGGAAGGTTTACCAATCATGCGAGAATCCGTACACCCACAGCTGATAATATTCAGAAATTAATGTTCGTTGGGGATGAAGTAGTACGAGGACTAAAAGCCATGGGTCCATTAGCAGAAGCCCGAGATCCCTGGCTAATTTATCTAATGAAAGACAAGCTCGATGACGAAACAAAGGACCAATGGGCTCGACAAACAACAACGAACGAGTTTCCTACTTTTGATGAATTTTTAAAATTTCTCCGGTCGAGAGCAGATGCTTTACGAGAAAGACTACAAGATGGGCATACCAAATCGTCATTACAACCAACGCAGTCGTCGCATCCAAAACCAGTCAAATCATTCGTTTCAACCACCTTGTCATGTCCAGTGTGCAAATGCAACGACCACCTACTATTTCAATGCGAAAGGTTCAAGGAAATGCCGGTCGAAGGGCGTCGCAATTTAGTTAAATCGCAAAATCGTTGCTTTAATTGCATGAGTGACTCCCACATGATTAACCGTTGTAAGAGCAAAAAGAAGTGTCACCACTGTCCGAAGCGTCATAATTCACTTCTCCATTTGGACACTGAAAAGATTCAGCCAGAACCTACGAACTCAAACCCGGATCAAACCCAACCATCTACCGTTGCGTGTGCTTGTTCCACCAACCTACGGCCGACAGACGATTATTCACCGAGAATGAGTTCCGTGTTGCCTACCACTTTAATCCGAGTTAAAGATGGATATGGGAAGTATCAATATTGTAAAGTTCTTCTCGACACGGGATCAGAAACCTCCTTTGTCTCAGAGGCATGCGCACAACGTTTGGCGTTAAAACGTAGTCATGCTAAGATTGCTGTTCAGGGACTCGGACAAATAAGCGCTGGACATACAAAGGGCGTTATTACCTTACAAATTATACCGCATTTTACATCAGAAATTAAGCTCACGTTAAACGCTTTTATTTTACCTCGGATTACCTCTATAACCAACCAATTGGCATCTGTTTCACTAAATCAAAGCACTAATAAATTACAATTAGCAGATCCACAGTTTTACGAGGCCAGCAAAATCGACATTTTAATCGGAGCGGATAAGTTTTTCTCTATTCTCTCCGAGGGTTTGTTAGAAGATTCGGATGGTAACACAATTGCCCATAATACCAAATTGGGTTGGATCGTCGCCGGCAGTTTTCGAAACATCAACCAGATCAATACTGCAATTGTGTCGCTTCCGTGCGAACTCGATCTCGATCGGACACTTCGAAGATTATGGGAAATTGAAGAGCCACCATCTGAGCTCCGAGTGTGTCAATCGCATGAAATTTGTGAAAAATTGTTTATTTCAACCACTGACCGAGATTCCTATGGCAAATTTATCGTAAGACTGCCGTTCGATCCCAATCCAGTACCACTTGGAGAATCATTTTGTGTGGCGAGAAACCGACTATTGGCAATGGAACGACGCTTTCAACGGGAACCAAACTTTTATCGCCTTTACCAGGAATTTCTGAATGAATATCTCCACCTCGGCCACATGAAAGAGATCCAACGACCGTCATCAACTAATTGTAGTTACTACTTGCCACACCACGGAGTCTTAAAGGCCGACAGTACGACTACCAAATTAAGAGTGGTATTCGACGGTTCCGCAAAAACCACTACCGGAAACGCTTTGAACGAGACATTGCTAGTCTGTCCTACGGTGCAAAATAGTCTGTACAACATCCTGCTTATGTTCCGAATGCATCAATTCGTTTTTTGTGCAGACGTCGAAAAAATGTACCGACAGATCTGGATTCACGAGGATGATCGGAAATTTCAATTGATTCTGTGGCGCGCAAATCCGGACGAGCCTATCCGTCACTATCAATTAAACACCGTCACGTATGGGCTGTCGTCATCACCGTATTTGGCCACTCAGGTTTTGCAGCAACTAGCTATTGACAACAAAACCAAATTCCCAAGGGCCTCAAAGGCTATAACATCGAATATGTATATCGATGATCTTATGACGAGTGCCAATTCTCTCGCGGACGCCATAGCATTGAAAAGAGACATCCAGGAAGTTTTATCGAGCGCGAAATGACACTTGCGTAAATGGGCATCAAATTCCCAGGATTTATTAGAAGACAAATCAGCCGCACAAGTTACCATGGAATTTACCGAACATTCAGACACCCAGAAAGTATTGGGTTTAAGATGGAATCCTGAAACCGATCGATTCTCATTTAGAGTAAATTTACCTGATGAACCACCACGAACGCGTCGTAAAATCCTCTCGGAAGCCAGTCGAATATTTGATCCGTTGGGGGTTTTAGCTCCCTTTGTCATCCGCATAAAAATTATGTTTCAACGGCTGTGGCTAATAAATTTAGATTGGGATGAGGATATACCGTCCGAAATACAAGCACAATGGCTACAACTTCGAGAAAGCTTTTCCCATCTGCAGGATATATCAGTTCCAAGATGGCTTCACACTAGTGAGAAAGAGATGATACTTCATGGGTTCTGCGATGCCAGTGAGCAGGCCTATGCCGCAGCTATATATATTCGAACCATCGATGACATGGGAAAGATAAGAACCTCGCTCGTAACGGCAAAAACCAAGGTTTCACCGATCAAATCCATCACACTGCCGAGACTTGAATTATGTGGTGCCGTTCTACTCACCAAACTGATGATTCCGGTAGCAAAAACATTAAATATTCCAACCGATAACCTGTATGCGTGGACGGATTCAACCATAGTACTAGATTGGTTATCAGCACCACCCAGACAATGGGAATGTTTCATTAGTAATCGGACTAGTCAAATCCAGACTCAGATACCCCGGCATAAATGGCAACATGTGCCAACTAAACAGAATCCTGCTGACTGTGCCACGAGAGGACTCAGTCCAACTGAGTTAAAAAATCACCCTTTGTGGTGGACTGGCCCAAATTGGTTGTCGATGACTCAAGACAGCTGGCCATCATATAAGCAAAGGTCACCTCTCACGACCATAGAAAAACGAAGCCGATATATGCTAACTTTGACCGCAATTACTGAAGCTAAATCATGTCTCATTGACCAGCTATGCGAGCGGTACTCAGACTTCGATAAAATTTGCTTCGTGCTCGCTTTTATTCGTCGCTTTATTGGGAATTGTCGAGCCAAACGCCATGTTAATCAAAAAATCAGTGGACTTGAACGATCAGAATATTTTGAAGCAAGAAATGAAGTTTTCCGCCGAATTCAAGCAGCACACTTCGAAGCTGAATTGAAAACTATGCGCACTGACCATTCACTACCGCCAAAAAGTAAATTGAAATATCTTTCGCCCTTTATTGATAGCCAGAAGGGAGACCAGTTACTTCGAATCGACGGTCGAATTGGTAAATCATCCGCGCCTTACATCACCAAACATCCAATTATACTGCCTGGAGGATCCGAGACGGTACGGAAGCTTGTGCATCAGTTACACATCAGATATCTCCACTGCGGCCAGTCACAATTAATCGGTCTTCTCCGTACACAATATTGGATCATTGGTGCTACCAAACTTGTTAAATCCGTCATACATCACTGCATCAATTGTGTTAAACGTCAACCTCGACTCTTAACTCAACAAATGGGTGAACTACCAGCAGAACGTGTGCAAATGGCAAGACCTTTCCAAAAGGTAGGATTAGACTTTGCTGGACCACTTAAAACATACGCTGTCCGAGGAAGAGGACAACGAACGCACAAAACCTATGTCTGCATCTTTGTATGTTTATCCATAAAAGCAATTCACATCGAACTGGTGAATGACTTGACCACCGAGTCTTTTTTGGGAGCACTCAAAAGATTTATGGCACGGCGAGGAATATGTAGTGATATATTCTCTGACAACGCTTCCAATTTTAAGGGGGCAAAAACCCAATTAAACGAATTAAACCAATTTTTCCAACAAAATTTACAATTAATTTCTTCGTCTATTTTTAGAATGTACAAGGTGAAGTGGCACTTTATACCACCAAATTCACCCCACTTTGGAGGATTGTGGGAGGCCGCTGTGAAATCAGCAAAAATTCAAATGTACCGAGTCATTGGCGACCACATTCTCACCCACGAAGAATTACACACACTTATGACCCAGATCGAAAGTATACTCAACGCCCGACCAATATGTCAACTTGCGGACGATCAACTGGATATGTTGACACCGTCTCATTTTTTGATCGGTCATCCAGTCACCAACATCCCTGAACAGGAATTAATTACCACCCCAAGCAATCGGTTGTCCCGATGGCAACTCGTCCAAAAGCTAACCCAACATTTCTGGAAAAGATGGTACCAGGAGTACTTAACGTCTCTTCAGCCTCGGGCAAAATGGCCAACGAGACAACCAAATATCCGCCTGGACAGCTTAGTTATCATCAAAGAAGCCAATCCCATCACCAATCAATACACTATCGGACGCATAGTGAAAATTCATCCTGGGACCGATGGATTAATTCGGGTGGTTACAATAAAAACTGCACTCGGGGAATTCATCAGACCAATACATAAGCTGGCCGTGCTCCCAATTGAACTCTTCCATGTTCAAGGGGGCCGGGATGTTCGGGAAACCACCCATAACAAACCGTAATACTAATAACAATCAAGTAAGTGATCTTGCACCTATCCTATTTCCCTAATAACCTCGAGTTGACCCGAGTACTTGGTCTAACCCACCTTAACCACATATATTGCACCGCATATACTGCTTGATTGTTTGTTCATCAGGTGCATTGATTATGGATCACCAGACTGTCATCCATGGCACCTACCGGACGGTAGCCATAATATTATATTATACCAATTAAAATGAATTTTTTTTAATAGTGTCTTCACTATTGGTACTTACTTGTGTGCTACTGTATTACCAGTTGTTATATCAAATTATGTATTAATATTTATATGTATTAGTTTAAAAATAAATAAAAATATTGTATACTGGTAAAAGAGTCAGTCGCTAAAAGTTTCTTGACGTGAATTACTGTCAATAATAAAAAGAAAAAAAATTAATTTGTTTTATAAAATATTATAATCTAAATAAAATCATTCAGGTGTGGTTTATTTTTTGGACATTTGATTTTTTCAACCTTACCATTCCAAACAATTGGCTAATACTTAAATATTTAATAATTTTCGCTTAAGATTTGAAAATTTTTTGTTAATTTATTTTTAAGAAAGATTCAAGAATAAAGCTATTGGCTGCATTTAAAAAAAAAATACGAATAAATTGAAGAGATTTCGACTGGTGGTGGTTAATATGTTGTATCGACAATTCATTTGTAGATAGTTTTCCGATCGACTAAGATGAATAAAGATATTTTCGACTGAATCGGTAAATATCGACAAATGAATTTAATAAGATGAATAAACTCAAAGTAATTTTTACAGCCGCGGTTAAAATGATAGAACTTTTTATAATTGAGTTCTGTAATATAGTATAATCATAAAATAACATTTAGCCGATTATTAATGTGATTCTTAGTGGTGTTTATTATAGATTTTAAATGAGACAAATATTCAACAATATCTACACTTATTATCTTTAATAATATCTGGCCTGATGTTAGAACAACTAATATGGGTATTTCTTTCACATATTTTGCACGAATTGTGTTCCTCTGCTACATGAACGGGTGTAAACCGTATGATACAATTGAAGGGTTCATTAATAGATCTCTCCAAAATAGTTTTTTTCAGATTTATGCGGTATGCAGACATAGCTTTATTATATTCCTCTATTTTGTTCGAATGTACATCGTTAATAATAGTATTATTGGATATATTATCTACTGCGTAGCTTACTAAAGGTCCACAATTGAAAGAATCTTGTTGTATTGATAAGCTATAATTTGCGCGAAACTGAAATGTTGACTTTGCTTCTCCCCAAAATTCTTCCATTTCATTATAAAAATGTGTAGCTTTTTCTTGCATAGTTGGTGATTAAGAACGCCTGGATTGATAGGGTCATACGAGGCAACCGAGTGCTTAAGGATATCGATAATTAATATTATCCAATGGTTCCCATTTATCAAATAAGGAATGTAAATTTTGTCTCTTCCTTTGCAAATTTTAAAGACTAAATTATCTTTTAAAGCAGTTCGAGATTCCGTATTAAAAATTGAACGTTGTTGGTACATACTCGTATCTAGAAAAATATCATTTGTATCTAATAATAACACACTGCAGGCAACAAATAACGCGTTTGCAGTTAAATAGTTTTTTCCATTTAACGAACAGTAACAATTATTTGTTAGTGTTGCTATTCTATGATCGCGGAATTTAAATTTTAATATTTCAAAGCAATCACCTTTCTCCATAATTTTATTAAAATACTCCATACTGGTCATGTCAAAAAATTCTAATTTTTTACGATTAATTAGCTTATTTAGAACTCTTCTTCCGGAATATTTAGATTTATTTCTGATATTTTTCCTTCCCCACCGTTCCTCTGCGTCCAAGTTACTTGGGCTTTCTTCGTCGGCCATGTGCCGTTTAAGTGTAGATTCTGGAGTTCTACATATATTTTTATGTCTTTTTTCTGATGGTCTTCTGCGCGCTACCATATTATATGATCTGAAAGTTGGATATAATTTCGAACTAACTCATTAGTTTTGTTCAGTTCTTCTACAAATCGACCAAGTTTTAAATTTGTTTTTTTTATTAAATTGTTTTTAATAAGGTTAAACCAATTTTCAACTGACGCGTTTAAAGGTCTATTTTGTTCCCCAAAATATTTAAAAAAAATTGTTGCTCATACAGGTAAATATGTAAAATACCTCCTTATACAAAATAAAACAAAATCATTGCAAAAGTAAGGATTTTGTTCCAGATCTTTCGCATTTTTTTCTAAACTTTTAATTTTATCTGTGATTTTTAAATACAAGTTAAAAAATCTATTGTAGTAAGGAGAGTTCTATTCATTACTTTCGTTTTCCTCTTCATTATCACTTTTCAAATTTTGTTGCTCCAATTTAGTATTAATCCTTTCTGGTTCCGAAATTTGGTATTCCACTTACTTTAAAAACTCTTCGTAAGCCTCATTGAATAATTTATTTTTACGGTTTGAGCAACACATATTGCAAAAAATTTCAAAAAGTTTCTCAATTTCTGTAAAACTTTTACAGTCGATAATTAAAATAAACATTATCATTATAAATTCCCTTAGAATTTTCGAGCAATGTGGGATTTTTGAATTAATCTGCTGGATTATAATCGCTGAAAAGTGAGAGCAACATATAAAAATACCTATTAAATTTTTAATATTACTTTTATCAACTAAAATCGAGTAAATCGTTTTTAAATAAATGGTCAAAGACATGAAATTCATAACAAGGATTTTACTATTTATAAACACCCAGGACCAATCGGAAACAAAATATTTAGGTAGGTGGATTTTGGGGTTATCCCTATCAATTTCCCTTTTGAATTTAGATAAAAAAGAAATAATCATTGAAGTGTCATGTTCGGCACTAATTAATTCACTAATTGGGAAAATTATGTTATTAATGTTAACCACACAAACATAGTAGTAAATTCTAGGAAAGCTATGTTGGTCACAACATTTCATTTTACGAACTAGCCCTCCGGTAGTATCAATATATACTGGAATACCACCTGCTCTGTTTAAAACCCGTAAATTTGTTTGACGCATTAAAATAATAAACAAAGGATTACCAGCAAAATAAACATAATTATGAAAATCGTCTTTTCGGTTGACGCAATAAATTACATTCATCAAATCGCAACCTTTAACTAAATCTTGCAACAACAATCTTAAAGATCGGGCTTTTCGAAATATATTTGGTTGCTTAATGTGCTGCGTATTTCCAACACGAATAAGATTGAAATCAACTTCCTTATTATTTTCTAAATATGCAACGTATGGAAGTTTATTCTCCATTTTTGATTGCATATGTAACCTCTCTTGACCTCTCAATTGAACTAATTCTTTTATTAGACCATGTGACTCAATATCCTTTCCTTTAGTCCACACTTCCATTACGTCTCCCCTAATAAGAAAATTATATTTCTGTTTGTGAATTGAATATTTGCAGTTTGCATATTGAACTAATTGCAAGAGATGTTTATTAAAGTTCATTGCACCAAATGATAACACACAATTATTTTTTATTCGTGTAAGAGCGCATCTAATTGCAGTGCGTAATGCCTCTTTGGTCCAGCTTTCACAAATATTAACTTCAATATTCATCGTCCCACGGGAATACCATTCATTAATTGTTGGACTTATTATAAGAATCGGTTACATCAACAATATCTGTCGTACTATCCTTTTGATGTAACATTGGATTACATTCATTTTCATCAATTACATCAGATAAGTTTGTATTGGATGTAACAATAAACATTGGTTCTGAAACATCAATATTATCATTAGGTATTTGAATATTTCCAACGGACTCGAGTTCAAAATTATGAGAATTATTAAAAAAACTATTGTCGCTTTCGAAAGAGCGACAAATTATTTTCATAAATGGAGAATTACTTCTACCAAAATTAATATTTTGTTGACCGAACAAATTTAAAAGTGTGGTTCGCAGAGTCTTGCTGTTTAATTTGATCCTATTCAGTTTCTGTTTAAAATTCACAGGAAATCGCCCTTTTACCTTGGTTAAATTACGATTTCTTTTTCGTTTTAGGTTGCCCATTATTAAAAATCCTCAATTCAAAAGGATATATGTAGCTAAAAGTTAATCTGGTCCGTATTCAATAAACAAAGGCAAAATGCATACATTGCATACATTATTAATCTGGTACGCTAACGAAAAACCATTACGAGATCGATGGTAAATTCGCATAGTTTACAGTTATTTGATTTAAGATGTTCAATGTAAATTGAATAACACACTAAATGTAATATTGCTTACTAAGGGTAGTAAACCCCATCACAATTTTCTGAAACTTTGCACATATATTGTCAAGAAGGTACATTAACCAAAAAACATTACGAGATCGATGGTAATTTTGCATAATTTACAGTTATTTTATTGAAAATTTTCGATGTAAATTTTGTCACTGGCAAAATTTAGTTCTTCTTATAGTTATATGATATTCAACTAAAATTAGTTATTTTCTCTTGAAGTATCCCAGGGTAAAATCCAAGAGGATTTTTTAAAAATTTTCACAAATAATGTTGAACTTGACTAATGGTAAATCATAATGAGATTAATGCATAACATATAACTTTATATTTCGTCCCTATAAGTAAATTAAGATTTCTAGTTTTAATACTAAAGTTTCCAAAGTTTAATAGATTTTCCTGAGTTTTTGCAGAGATAAACATAACTGAATTTAAACTTCTAATTTATTGGCTTGTAGTTTAATAAATCAATATATATTTCAGTTTATACTAAATAGTCCTTGTTTGGTTGATGGATGACGAACTGTATGGTAAACTTCAATGTTGTAGCGGCAGCACAAAGTAAGTATAAATTCACGAATTCACAAAATGAAAATGAAATACTGGTTTGCATTTATCTCTTTTGTAAAACGTTATAAAACGTATAATTTATTTAAAATTTTTCTTTATGATTTTTATTTAGGTTTAACAAAATTTTTGGTTGTGATTGATTCACGGTCTCACTGGTAATGCCCGAGAAAAAAACACTTCTTTTCGTTCTGTTTTTTTTTCTACGAAAACAAATGTCTTTTCCCCCCTCATGAGATGTCGCGTCAGTCAAATATTACATAAAATTCGAATTTCGAAAAAATACAAATAAATATTAGAATTCATCTTTTCGAGCCTCGAAAAATAAATAAATACTTGAATTCTACTTTAATAATTGACATTCGAATTTATAATTACATTTGGAAATGTCAACAAAGGACAAAAAATTATTGTGTGCAACAAATTGGGAATAAGATAAGTATTTTCAAGATTAATTAACAAATTTAATGATAATAATTGTTTAATTTAATTTCAGATTGACGTAATAAATGAAGAGAAATTCAGGAACAATTTAAGGTAAGTTTTATGCGATTGGGATTTTACATTTGGGAAGTTTATGTTATTGGGATTTCACATTTGTTTTTGTATTTTTCAGGTGACGAATTTATTCTGCACTGGTAGTGCAGACAGTCCTTCTATTTTATTTAAACAAATAAATTTAATATTTTATGACGAGATTATTTAGAAAAATGTAAAATAAAAGTTTTTTAAAATTATCAATATTAAAGTTTAAATTTGCAAAATTAAGTGTGATGAAGTCGTGTTTTCCATGAGAACTGCACTAGAACTCGATAAATTTTAAATTCCTTTTATTCTATGTAAACAGAAAAAAAAATTAAATTCATAAAGTGATAATGTGTAGTGAATTTCACATAAATACACATTTTAAGTTGTTACAGCAATAAATAATGACAATTATAGCTTATTTTTTGGTTACACTGGATAAACCCATGAATTTATTGAGTGTAGTTGCGTGTAATGACGTCAGCAAGAAATAGGAAAATATTGATGAAATAACTGAAGGGGGAAATTTTTAAACTTAAAATATGTAATTTTATCAAGTACATTACACATTCGCGCTTTATGAATTTGTTTTTTTTCGTTTTACATAGAATAAAAGGAATTTAAAGTTTATCGAGTTCTAGTGCAGTTCTCATGGAAACACGGCTTATTTCTTGATGAATTACCCCTGAAGGTATGCATTTGAGTAGCTACTGCCGCCTTTTTAATTTAGTAAAAATTAGTAAAATCTTCATTCGCGTTTTTTTGCTTATTTTCAGTGTGTCTGTAGAGTTTAGTATAATATACATTTTGTCTCCATATATTGGCATCTGTTTATAGTAGCAGATGAAGCACGGCATCTGTTTTTTTACATTCCATCTGTTTTTTTTTTGGCTTATTGGGAATTTGTGGATATGATTTTTTTTAGCAGATGATTCGTTTGCCTCTTTCTCACCTTAGTGAACTTTAATTATTGTATCTCAGTTTTTTTGCAGATATAAAAAGTTGTCCAGTGCAAAGCAAGTCTTAGAAACACTAAATATAACACTACTGGAAGCTCTTAATTATATAGTAGGCTCTGACAATGTCCACTTAATTTAGTGCTTTATTTCTCTCTCTCTCTCGCTCTCTCTCACTATCTCTCTCTCGCTCTCTCTCTCTCTTAGTAATATTATTTCTAAAAATTTTAAGTAAATCTAAAATTTATTATATTTGGAGATGGATAAATTTAGTAGTAGTATTATTTAACTATATTTTTGGTTAAGGTCGACCAATAAAAGGTTTAAAAATGACTTTAAAACCCCAATAAATAACGCTAGGAACCCGAAAAGGTTGATAAATTCTTGCTTGTGGCGACAACACAGTTATGAGCCAACTTTAGTATAAGAAAGTCATGCGTTGTCATAGACAGATTACTCTTTAAAAAAATGCCCCACATTATTAGCCCACGGCGGTCATATATTTATATTGGAATGAGAAAAAAAAATTGGTCTTAAAATTTATTATTAACCTTCAAATCTATCAGCCTTGGAAAATTACGTATTAAGTATGTATATTCACATCCTATAGCGATAGAACCTTAACAACGAAAGCGGAATTTAAAATAATCATAAACAAAGGAACGTCTTTTCTCGTTTTCTATTCTTGAAATATTTTGTTTGTATTAGAATTTTGAGTACAGCTGCCAGCGTTGCTCACACTACATTTCAAAAAAATTAATTATAAAAAATAATTGAATACCACCGGTTTAAATTTGCATCTCAATATTACTGGTCATCATCCTACTCATTATTGTGTGTATTGTTGGCGTAAGAAAAGAAAGGAAAAACACCATAAAATGTTTTGTAAATCTGGTATACAAACTTTTATCGAACCAATTTTTAACAAGTTCAATTATTAATTAGTTTATTAGTTTTTATAAAATCTAATCTCTATAGGGGCTATTTTATCTTTAAACCTAAATTTTAATTTATTAATTAATTTATTAATTTTAATTATCATGAATACAATTTGATTTAGAAATACAAAAATTAACATTTGCAATACCAAAAGAATACTTTTATAAGAATGGTCAAATCAATACTGAAAATTTAATATCTTTATGGTTTTCATACGCCAACAATCATATAGAATTTAATTCATGCTAACCAACCAGTAAATTATTTTAAATATTTTAATACTTGAGCCCATTAAAATTTTATACATTTTTTGTTGTTTATAACTTCTTCAATTTTAAAACCCACAAAAATAATATAAAATAAAATTATTATAACAATAATAAAAATAACAACTGTACGAAATATAATTTGAGAAAAATCTCGAAAGGAAGAAGTAGGAACACCAAAAAAACACTTTTGGTTCTATATCGTCGGTGCATAAGAATAATGGCACAGCTCCGAAATGAGATATTTTATTAACAGAAAAACTACAGAATTTAAACCGCAAAAATAATCGCTAGAGTATGATGAAATTGTTCTTGTGAAAAATCAACTTTTTTCAGATGTGTTACTCTTCTTGTGTACCGACGATATGTAGTTATTGTCTCTACACAAAAGTTCACAAACTGAGAAAAAAATGAAAGAAATTTTCAGAAAATATTACCATGAATAAACAAAAATAAAATTTTAAACGCACCAAGCTTATAAAAAAAAAAAAGGTCAACACAAGAAAGCAAGATAAAGTAAATTTAAAGCAACCAACCAAATCCTATAAACACCCTCAATTTTTAACAACCTCATCCTCCATCGAACAAAATCGTTTTATTTAATTTTTTTTTTTTTTTTTTTGTCGAGGCCTGGAACTAACCAATAATTGGAATGATAAAAATTTTATATTTTTTAAGATTAAAATTTTGGATGGTTTTGTGTTGTGTTCTTCTTCTATGTGTAATTATTTTAGTTGTGTGTGTGTCTGTGGCCAAATTTGGGTTGATGATTCAAGATGATTTAATTTAATCGAATTATATACACGCACAACAGAAAGAATGAAAATTTTATTTCAATTACTTTACGGAAAATTTTCTCTATTAAATTTTTTAAGTAAATATAATATTGAGTTGTTTGGAATGGATGAAAAAGATATACGAGTACCCGAACATAAAAAAAAAACTCCGGTGTTTAAATAATTTAAGTGAATAAAGGAAAATTTAAAAAAGTATATTGTAATTATGGTTGTATTTCATTTATTATAAATTAATGAATGACAACATAAATGTTATTATTCTTTTATAATTTAATATTAGCATTTTATGTTGAACTTATAGAGGTTTGTTGTACACTTTTTATTTGGGGCAATAAATTTGTTTGTTTGACACATCAACGAAATTTATGATTTTGCACAAGGGACTTTTGATAATTTAGTGATTTTAATACAAAATGATCGCAGTTTCGGAAGTAACGTCAAAAGTTGATCAGATAAGTTTAAACCGAGTTGAGTAGTTATTCGGAGCATACACGGTAAAAAATCCGGACTAAATTTAAAACTTTTTTTTAAACTATTAGAGTTTTGCCGAATTTTAAAACAAATCATATTTAAATTTTAAACTTTTAAAAATATACAATTAATTTAAAACGAAAAACTCTTATTTATAAACATAAAAGTTCTTTTAAATAAAATTAAACAATTAAGACTAAAATCAAAACAATTTTGTGTGGAAACTATATATTGCAAACTTAAAAAGTTTACTTTTGAGTATTAGATGTTAAATTATTTGGCCATTCTAATTTTTAGACGTAAAGGTTTAAAAAATGAAGTTATTTCCGTTTAAATCGGTTAGTAAGTATTCGGTTAATCTGCGACAGTAATAATTTATAGTGTTTGTTCTGTGATAATTGACATTATAAACTGTACTGTACTGCGCTGTAAATTTAATCTGTGTTGGTGTTACATGGCTCTTATAAATGATATCCATAATTTTGTGTATAATTTTTTGGTAATAAAATCGTAAAATAAACTTTAATTGGAGTGCATTATATATAATAAAACATTTTTATGTCATTCATATTGTCCCGTAACACAATATATTGAAAGTTACAGTGAACGAAATTATTCGTAATAATACCAGTGCAGGAAATTGTAATTTGTAATATTAGTAATAATTGCGGAAAGTGTAAAGGCAATGCGTCAAGCCTGGAATTATTACGATGTTCTGGTGAATGTAAGAAAGCATTCCACCCCGTATGTATTGATAACTTCAAAGATGATCAATGGGGAAAATTCTTTAAAGATTGCCCATTTACTAAATTTATTTGCATTGACTGCCAAAATGCTTCTGGAACGCATAATGTTACAGAGATGTCGATGCTGAAAGACAGTTTGAAGGAGGTCTTCAACTCTGTTAACAAGCCATCAGCAAAAGTAGATAGCAAATTTAATGAGATTAATAATAACATGATGGGGATTGATCGGCAAACTCAGCCTGCTTCAACATCATTGGCAGGTGAACTCGGTAGTGCAAAAACACATGTTTTGAATTATGCGCCAATAGTTGGAACTGGTGATACATCGGATGCTATTCAAACCGTGGCTGTAAAAAAGAATCAGTACCTATATGTTAGCCATCTTCATCCATCAACAGTTGCTGAAAGCAGAAAATCATATGTTAGTTCCAAATTAAACGTGTCATCGTCGGATATTAACTGCTGGTCTTTGATTCCTAAAAACCGAGATGTAAATTCGTTAAATTTTATCTCGTTTAAGGTTGGTTTACCTGAAGAAGTTTTTGATAAATCTTGGAATTATATTCACTTCTACATTATCATTTAATCGTCATTTTGACATAATGTGTGCCAAAGCCAACTCTAAGTTGGAATTTTTAAAACATAGTATGAAAGAGTTTCATAATCCTAGAGTTTTTGTTTGCATGTATCAATCTCTTGTACGCTCACAACTCGAATATGCATCATGCGTATGGTTTTCACGTTATAATGATCACATAAGCAGAATTGAGTCAATACAAAAATCTTTTCTCATTTTTTATGCATATAAAACTGGCGAGTTTGACCGTCGATTGCCTTGGTGGGAAATTGTTAGGAATCTACCTTCATATGTAGATAGATGTAAATCTTTGAAAATTGAGCCACTTGAAATTCGTCGTCAGCATGCTGGAGCGTACTTGTTAATGAACCTAAAATTGTATGCTCCTATTAAAAACCTTCGTACTCGCACACTCTTGAAAATTGATTTTCACCGAACGAATTATGGAAGCGACGAGCCTTTGAATTCTATGTCGAAACTTTATAACGAACTTTGCATATTTTGCGACTTTAACATGACGAAACTATGAAATCAGACAATCATTGAAAAAAAATTATTTCAGTTGAATAATTTATTTGTGCTTTTAATAATTTAATTTTTTGGTAAAATTGTATTTTTTGTTATTATTAGACAAAATTGTACTGGAGCTTATGGTTCCGAATAATTTTTTTTTTTTTTTTTTTTTTTTTAAATAAAAAAAAATAAAACCCTAGCACCTGATTTTTGGCCAACCGGAACATCAATTCGACGCTTTATCATAAACGATCGGCAAAAAAACTTCAATTTTCCTGTTATTCCAGGCAGGAGTTAGTTCATGATATTCCTGTGTTAAGATACTTGTAAAAAGTCATACACCACATGCCATTAATATACCAGCAACAGTACATAACGCAATAGTTTACATGTGTACCATAATTGCAGCGGCATTCGAACCAAAGCTAAAACTATTTACTCCTCGATACTTGTAAATGACTACGATTTGATACTTTTTGGTGAAACATGGTTAAATAGTACGTTTAATGTTGCTGAATTTTTTCCTTCTGTTTATACTGTTTTTCGTCGTGATCGCTATGTGGAGTCCAGTGTATCTGATTATTGAGGTGGTGGCGTTATCATAGCAGTTAGCAATGAATTAACATTCCAGCAATTAAATATTAAATGCGGCATTTGCCAATTACTGGCTGTTAAGGTAAGGTGCGGTTCCTTTTGGCTTTTTATCATTGGTATTTACATTCCGTTCGGCAGTGCTGGGGATATCTATATGAGCTTTACAGAATTGATCACGAAGGAGATATTGCCGTTGATGCTACAAGACGATCAAATTTTAATAGTTGGTGATTTTAATTTACCTAAAATTGAGTGGATCCATATAGATGATGCTTTCGTTGGAACTTCTAATGATTTGATATCAAACAATGTCTAGGATGTATTATCAAGTTTTGGCATTCAATAAATTAATACTGTTCGGAACAACATGGGTTGTATTCTCGATCCGGTGTTTACATCAAAATCAATTCATGTGATAGCTTGTGCTGACTTGGGAGGAAGTTTCAGTATCTTTCATACACCATTGCTCACCGAAATAAATTTTTTAGAATATAGCATAGCTGAATTTATAGTTAAGGATATTAAATTTGATTTTTTGAATGCAGACTTTGTGTCCCTTGATGAATATTTTGGTAAAATTGAATGTTCTGAGTTTTTAGTGAATAATAATAATAATACTAATATTTCCGAAATTGTTGAACGGTTTTATGGTGCTGTAAATGCAGGATTTGACCAGTTTGTTCCCAAAAAGGCGACACGCTGTGAGTACAGTGAACCGTGGTTTAACCATTCGTTAAAAAATCTTGCTGACCGCAAATCTAAGGCTAGTAAGTTATTTAAGCGTTCTGGTAATGGTACGGATTATGAAAAATATTGTATGTTAAGGAAAGAATTCAAATATCTTAATGATTTTCTTTACAATATTTATATTATACGAATTGAGGATGAAATAAGAAGTAATCCTAAAAGATTTTTTTCATTTATTGATGTTAAAAGAAAATCTGTAGGTTTTCCAACAGTAATGTCTCACAATGGGTACTCAATTTTCGATCCTGAGGCGATATGTAATGCTTTTGTACATTTTTTCAAGGGCGTTTTTGACAAGAAGAATGATTCTAGTTTCGGTAATGGTACATCAAGCGATAAGTTGAATGTCCTTCAACTTACGAAACAGGAAATTTTGGTTGGTTAATTACATCTATAATACGTTTAAAAGCACCGGTTTGGATGGGATTCCATCGATCATTTTAAAAAATTGTGCTCACTCTTTAGTTGAACCGTTATATTATATGTTTAACATTAGTCTTCAAACTGGTATTTTTCCTGATATATGGAAAACCGCATTTGTTCGGCCAGTGTTTAAGACTGGTTCTAAGTGTGATATTACTTGTTATAGACCAATTGTTGGCCCTTTACAGCACGGATTTGTGCAGGGTAGATCTACCGTAACTAATTTCATGGTATTTTCTAATTACTTATACGATGTTTTAAGCCAGAGAGTTCAAGTTGATGTAATTTATACGGATTTTTCAAAAGCTTTTGATAAGTTGGTTCACGTCTTATTATTAGAAAAACTTTATTGTTGGAATAATGAATTTATCCCTCTTAGTTGGATTGCTTCATACTTAACGAATCGCATGCAATGTGTTAAAATTATGGATACTGTATCGGATTCATATGTAGCGTCCTCTGATATCTCTCAGGGCAGCCATCTTGGCCCGGTTTTATTTATACTTTTCATCATGATATTATTGACTGTTTTAATTTTTGTAAATGTTTGATGTATGCGGATGATATAAAGATATACGCAGAGACAACATCTGCTTCTGACACTATACGTGTTCAAAATGAATTAAATTTATTTTGTGATTCGACTGTCCGTAATAAACTAAGGTTAAACATCTCCAAAGTAATGTCTTTCTGTAAATCTCGTACATCTTGTGTTGAAGTACCGTATATACTGTATGATGAAGTTGTGAGTAGAGTATTAATAATGCCGACTTAGGAGTTTTATTTTCGAACAACTTGAGTTTTAACAAGCATCTAGATTTAATAATTAACAAAGCTAATTCAAGGTTGGGTTTATTAAAAGGTATGGCAAAGAATTTCATGATCGTTACACATTGAAAACATTATATGTTACTTATGTAAGGTCCATTCTGGAATATGTATCGATAGTTTGGCAACCGTTTTTAAGTTTCATTCGGATAGAATTGAGAGTGTACAGAAGCAGTTTTTAATTTTTGCACTTAGAAGACTTTCTAGATGTCATTCTGAAGATAGATTTAAACGAGAGCCATATGAAAATAGACTAGCCTAACTATAAATAGCTGTTAGGCGTAATAAAACTAATGCCGTTTTCGCTCGTGATATCATTTGCTCTCGAGTTAATTGCCCAGAACTTTTATCATTATTTTATTTCAGTGTTCCTGTTAGGTTTTTGCGTCCAAGAAATACCTTGCTTCGTTTGCCTTTCAGGAGAACAATTTTTGAAGGTTTTAGTCCTGTTTTTAACATGCTAAATTCTTTTAATGTATACTACGCCCAGTTTGATTTTCATATATCAAGAGAATTATTTAAAACAAATTTGAATTAATTTATTTGGACTGTATAATGTACTTTAATTATTTTTAATATTTATCTATGCTATTGTTACTTATAGTTTCACTTGTTTCTTTTATTTGGATTACAGTAATCATACTATGTATTAAATATATTTATGATGAAATAATTAAATAAATATTAAAATTTAAAACTTAAAAAGTTTAAAAATCTCTTCGTTATTGTAAATTTCAAATATTTCTGACGTAAGAGACATCTAATAACGACTAGTTTAATTTTTAGTATTAAAAGCTTTAATTTTCAAAGTTAAGCTAATCGACACCTTATCACCGATATGGTGGCTGGCTCTAAGATCATTTATTGCTCAAAATATAAATGATAGCATTAACCATAATAATAATGTGACGGTGACACCTTTATTGTAATAGAATAAGTTAAATTAATAGCTCAATGTTTTACTACACTAAAATGGAATTATCCATGATAAAACTGTTCTAAATGTTTCTACACTATTCTTACTGGAAAAGTCATTAACTTTCTAGAAGCTTGGTTTGTGTATATAGAAAGGCGAACGAGATCGAATTGGAATTATTAGTATTTGGTAAGAGATAGTGTGAAGATTAAAAAGGAATTACAAAGTGATTTAAAAAGTCTTTTAGTGCGTAATAAAAATTATAAGTCTACAGTAAAATTATATAAAGTGATTTTGGAATTATCATTAATAAATTGTGTTGTAATAATTTTGGTGTGAAATAAATAATTTCGTTGCTGATAAATTGAATTGATTTTGTTTTATTCATAATCCACTGATACGAATCTTGATTGACAAGGCAACAACGTAACAATATTTTGAAATTTGTTTAATCACTTCAATAAAATATTTCTTTACGATAAGAACAACAGAATTTTACATAAGAAGCTATATACCTATTTACAACTAAAAGCAATAAAAATAAAATTTTGTAAAAGTTGAAATTGCAAGTTGTTTTTGTGGCATTTATTTTAAAAACGAAATATCAATTATTTCACTATTTTAACGTATTTTAAAACATAAACGCAACCAGCACCCTGATTCTTACAATTTTACATTGTACTATATCTGTAAATTGCGGGCTGTTTATAATTTTGAATTTTTCTGCATAATATGTAATATTGAATTTTTAAATGAATTAAATGCATTCATTCCAAATTTTGGAAATTTTAAAATGAAATTTGAAAAATCAAATTTTCGAAAGCACTGGTAAAGCCGTTTTTCAACCTTTTTAAACCTTCTATTGAATTATTGAAATGTCAAACTGTCAATCATTTTTGGTACGTTCGTTCGATGTACTATTATATGAACTAATATGTAATACAGGCTTTATAAAGTTATACTTAAACACTGTATACTGAAATATTTTTGAGATAATAAAAAAAACTTACTTCCGTTTAGTTCTTCATATAAGTCAGACGTATTTTTTATTGTGGAGATTTTTATCGTGGTACATCTTGTGAAATCACAATTTTAAATATTAATAGGTTAAGGGCCCAGGTTTCGCATTGTAAGCGAATATCTGTAATTGCAAAAATATAAAAAAAAAGGCATCGAAGAATACTTTCTACGACGAAAAGAAAAGTGCAGTCATTTATTTTATATTGAACAAACGCATTACGATTAGTGTTGTATCTAGCAAATATGGCGGACCAAATAGATGTTGTGGATATTCGGTAACAAGTTTGACGGTAGAAATTATCGACAATGGAAGTTTCAAATTACGTGTGCATTGCGAGCAAAAGGACTACAAGATATTGTGAATGGTGACGAAGTAAAGCCTGATAAAACAATAATACATGAACACAAAAAATGGATTAAGGATGACGCGAACGGTTCACCTTAACCTCCGCAATGGCTCTTGATCAAATCACGTTGGTTGAAAATTGCAAGTCGTCAAGTGAGATAATCATCAAGTTAGATTCCATTTACGAACAAAAGACGGAAATGAACAAAATGTTAGTGCATGAGCGATTCCATCAATATAAAATGATTTCAAGAGACACCATTTCCCAGCACATCGCAAAGGTAGAAAATTTGGCACAACAAATTAAAGAAACAGAAGAAGAAGTCAGTGATGTAGCGATTATCACAAAAATACTCGGAAGCTTGCCTCAAAAGTACAGAAATTTAAGATAAGCTTGGATATCGATGGATGAGGCAAAGCAAACGATAGCTAACCTTAGAGCACGTCTTTTGGGCGAAGAAGCCAGTCTAATGTCATATGAAGGATCAGACTCGGCATTGCTAGTAACCAAGGCAGGATGCAGTAGTTCATCAATTCAACGGAATTCAATCGAAGGAAAAAGTAATCGACCTCGAGTAACCTACTATTATTGCCAAAAGAAGGGGCATTTCGCTAGTCAATGTCGGGCTCCAAAGAAAAATCGAGGAGAAAAGAAATATGATGATTCGAAAGAAAATAAACATTCACAATCAAATGTCACAGCTTTTTCGATTGTTGAAGATAGCTTGTTACTAACATCCACGATTGACGACGGTTATTGGGTAATGGATAGTGGCGCATCCGCGCAAATGACAAATAAACGTGAATATTTTTCAATTTTTGAAACCATGGATGATCACGCGTCAGTAAAACTTGGAAATAATCAAGGTCTAGTTGAAGGAAAAGGTACCGTAAAAATTCAAAAATTATCGGAGAAAAGTGGCACGAATCAACAATAACAAATATGTTATACGTACCGGATCGCAAGAAAAATTTGTTCTCCGAAGGTGTAATAACGGTGAAAGGCATGAAGATTATCAAAGAAGACAACCATGCTGAAGTTTACGAAAACAGCAATATAGTAGCCTGCGCAATTCGAGAATTAAACCATATATACCGATTGTTATTTCGAACAATCACTGCCTCTGAAGCGAATGCAACGACCAGTGTAGATATAAAATTAATGCACGAGAGACTTGGACATATTAACAAGCAAGCGATAAAAGAAATGGTAACCAAGGGAGACATTAAGAATGGCAGTATTGACCAATATCAACAAATTCTTCTGTAAAGCATGTGTCTACGGAAAAGGTCACAAGTTACCATTTAAAACAGTAGTAAACAGAAAAACCAAACCCGGTGAGTTTATACACAGTGACATATGTGGTCCCATGTCTCAACCATCAGTCAGTGGAATGAGATATTTCATTCTCTTCAAGATGACAACTCCGGTTATCGTGTCGTTTACTTCATTAAACATAAATCAGATGCTTTCGACTATTTCAAAGATTTTGTCAATCACTCACGCAACAAGTTCGGGTCGCCACCAAAGGTCTTACACGTTGATAACGGAACCGAATAATCTAACAACATTTTCAAGGAGTATCTCTCGAAAAATGGAACATCTTTGGAAACAACAGCTCCCTATACACCCGAACAGAATGGAAGAGCGGAACGAGACATGAGAACTATTGTGGAGAGTGCACGATCGATGATATATGCAAAGGATGTTCCAATTAATTTGTGGAGTGTATACTCTAAATCGCACTCGTTAGTCTGCCAATATTTATATTGTTGCTCCTTCAAGTTAGAACTCTGCACGACTGATCAATAGCAAGGAGAGTAAAATAAAACATAAAATGCGTCGATCGTAACACGTGTTTGCATTCATATTGCCGCCTTATTTTCTAGCAACGACAGTAAAAAAGAGCTGTGCATCCATCGGTGCAGGATTGTATATTACATCAGACGTACGTGTATACTTATCATAAAACATTAAATGCAATTCTAAAACCTTCTGTTTCAAACGGAATAAGTGGTCTTTTAGACCAATTTCATAAAACCCGATTCATCAACAAAGATCAACAACAAAGATTATTAACTAGAATTCTTGGACGGTATTTAATCCAAAATTGCGGAGATAAACCATTAAAAGACGATAAATTCTCTGTCGCTTAAGCTGCTGTTGAAATTTTCAGATGTTTTAAATCTGCTAGCATTTTCGGCGGAACTGTAAGTATCATTAATATTAACAATTTATTTTAAGTTTTTGGAAGTTATCCATTTTTGTGCACTTATACCATAATAATTTATTTTATTCGTTTTTAAATAATAAGAGAAAATTTTTGAGAAGTTTGATTATTTTGGTTAGAATATAAACATTGATGAAGAGCTTAGCTCGAAACTAGTCCCTAAAGGCAAGCAAAAAGCAATAAACAACGGTTAAATCGGACCAACCAAATACGAGTAGGACCGACTACACAATTTTGGATCTTTTAATCTACCAAATATAGGCGCGTGGAACACTGTCATTTTTTTAATTGAATTGATATGTTGTTATATTTTAACTTTTCCAGGAGGTATTTTTTGATCGAGACCAAAACACTGGCTTTCTAGTAAGCCAAAAAAAAACTTAAATTTTAATTCAAAAAAATTTAGTACGACACCATCACCGCCACTCCCGATTGAGCAGGCTGGAGCAACGATGCAGTATGATCCAACCGACGATATTAAATATTTCAAAAGTTGAAAAAGATAAAACCATATTAACCAGAACAGTAAAAGCAAGAGAAGATCTTTTAGCACAATACGATAAGAAGCTGGTAGAAGAATTTCCATATTTCTTTGTGGACCCAGCGTTGGTGAATTTTTACACTTTCCTATACTAAAGAATACAACTTTGTTCTAGATTTTTGTTATCATTATAGATAGTTTTTGATTTGAACTATAATTCACTAAATCATACGTACTAAAAGATAAGTGGCCATTAATGCAGCAAAATATTTTTATTGTTTTGAAGGAAACCGGAAATTCGTTAGAAGACGAAAACTGAAATACTCCTACTTTAGCATTGATTGCCATTTTAAATGTGTTGCCAAGTTCTCTAGGGCCCTTGGTCAATAAATCTGATAAATTTTTGATTTTGAAATCCATTAGTTTATTAATTCAAGAGTGTTTGTTAGAAATTTGGTAAAGGAGTAACATCCGAAACGATCGTAATTTCAATTTCAAATAAAATAAGTATCACATTAAGAAAGTGACAAAACCAAAATATTGAGTTTTATTATATAAAATCTTGAAGAAATCAAATTACAGCTCGAACAAAGGATGAGCGCTTATCGCACAGAAAGAAAAAAGCGCATTAGATTTAAATAAAAACTCCATTAAATCGAATGAAATGCGACATGATTTTTCACCAAAACGATTTTTAGTTAATTCAAAAAAATATTTCCTTTTGTTTTAAAAATCATTTAAAAATTAAAAGATTGTTTTTTAATTCAAAAATTGGCGTACTCAAACCCAAAATTTGGATTTTCGAATCAAAAGAAATTTTTTTATTTCAAAAATCAGAAGGTTTTTGAATTAAGAATCTCAATTTTTTATATTAAAAATCCCAAATTTTCATTTTAAAAAAATGACATTTGAAATTAAAATTAAAATTTTTGTTTTAAAAACGTGAAATTTTTAATGTAAATAAATTAATTTTAGTTCAAATGTTGAAATACATTTGTTTTAAACCGACATTTGAACTAAAAAGTAAATTTTTGATTTAAAAGCTTTGATAGTAGCTTCAAAGATTTTGAATTTTAAAGTAAATGTCAAACACTTTTGAAATTAAATTCGAATATCATGGTTCAGGTGTGTAACGTATAAGTTTATACAAAAGTCTTAATCTTTGATTGACGATATCTCGGTAATAGATGGAGGTATTTAGACGTTTGAAATTGGAAATGAGAGGGGATGAATGGTGCTTTACGATGGAACTATTGGATTTTTGCTGCTAAAGTTCCCTAACAATACAGTGATGTTGAAGGTCCATAAAAACAGCCTTTTTTACACTTTTATCGTATTGGATCGTTTTATACGTTTCTGATACTTTTTTATTTTTATTTTTTTGTTGGGCTGTGTAATTAGACTTTTTGTTTTACATATGGGCTGTTCAATGGGCTGATTTCGGAATTCAGTATTAATCTTGTTTATGAATGATTGAACCTGGTATGCGTTTTTGTTGAGTAGTATTGGTCGTGCGACCTTATTCTCGAGTAACTTCCCTTCATCGGCACATCCCTGGAGCCCACCAGCTCCTGCCATTTTTGAACGGTAATTTATTCCAGTTTCGACAAGTTTTGAATTCCAAAATTTCTCTGTATTTTGGTGTTTTTCTTTGTTGATGGCTGCTTTTACTTGATTCCAACGGTTTTCGGTCGGATTCAGATCGGGCGACTGACGCGGCCATTGCGCGACCCTCACTTTATAACTATTAAAGTAATATTTTGCTTACCTCGGGATATTCTTTGGGTCGTTGCCCAGCTGAGAACATCAGCCTAGTGGTTTATCGTCTTTGGAATAATGTTCCGTGTCAGAATTTTTTTTTCTTAATTTGGGAAATTTACATAATGTATGTAAATGTTTTGGGTTCTGGTTGTGGTTTGTTATATGGAATCGGGTATATTGTGGTTGATAACAGTAACCAGAAGTTTCTGAAGTTCTGTTGTTTTAGTTGTGAATATTTTTTTCTTAGATACAATCATCCCAGCTGATCGACGAATGAATCATTTACCTAGTGAGGATCTCCAAGATGAGAGTAATGGTAACCGAATTCGTCGATAAATGTGATAATATGGAACAAAAATGTTTTCTTGATTTCAAGACTTACCCGAAATAACTTCATTATAGTGGGAAAAGTAAAACGGAGATTCAACAGGTTGAACAAAGTTACAAGCCAAATTTCAAACGGGGTTTTAACGACTCAAGTGGAAGAACGACACAAGTGGTTCAGACAGTTCACTCAATAAAATTGAAACAATGAACGCGCTCTGAACAGGAATTACGTCAGCTGTTCACATATGGAGGCTTAAAATTATCCCATTCATTGACGGCATTCGAGATCAAGAGAGGCACAGTGCTGTGATATTGACATACGAGAGTGCGCAGGCCGTCACCAAACCGTCACAGTTTAAGCGCTAGGTACCAAGATTTGGAAGTGGCAGACTCATTTGTTCGACATGTATGGGAAACAATATAAGTACGGAAAATCGGTCACAAAAACCCAGAGGCAATACTGTAAAAATTACCAGTTGCGATAGTTGAGTAAATCCTTTAATTCATTATTTAGTTCACACTCAAAAAACGATATATTTTATTTAACATCTTTTGCTGAGTGAAACTTTGTAACCAGGTAGCGGCTTCACTGAAACTCCATACTCGTACAGTAAACCATCCATATTTATATTGGTTGTAAATCGAAAATTTTTGATCAGATGCGCAATAATGATTCGCAGCGACACCAGCCCATATTTATATCCAATGCAATTACGTGGCCCATAGCTGAAAGGAACAAAACTACACGGATGTCGTTTACGAAAATTTTCCGGTAGAAAATTATCTGGATTAAATTTATGAACATTTGGACCCCAAATACTTGGTCGTCTATGCAGATTATCGATCGGTATTAGAATATCGGTGCCCGCAGGAATAACTCCATCCTCTAGCAAATGCACAAAAAATTATTTAGTTTCTATGTTAACTTTTTTATAACACAAACCCAGTACCTAGCTGTATATTTGCGCCTGCTTTACGCATAATGATGGGTATTAATGGAGAAAATCTAAGAGCTTCTTTAACCACACGATTCAAATACTTAAGTTCTGTTATTTTATTCCAATCCAACTCATCACTATCCATTATCGATTTTAACTCAGCGTACAATTTCTCCTGCACCTCAGGATGCGACGCCAGACTTAATATAACATTTCCAACCGTTGTTGTTGATGTATCCGTTGCCGCAACTAAAAATTGTGCAATATTTTCTATCATTTCGGTTTCAGTGAGCCGCGCATGAAACGCCATCCGATACATCCTTTCTAGGAATCCATCCGGATGATTACGTAGCTCATCAGCAGTTTCAATTTTATGGGCATCCTGTTCAATATCCGGCATATACTTTTTTTTTCCTTCAACAAATGCTGGATCAATAACATCAACTAGTTGACCAAATAATTTAAATTCAGGCGTCTCAATATTAAATAATTTGTGAATGTAAAGCTCTACAGTTGTAGTATAAAATTTGAGTAAACGTTTCCCCGTCAACTCCAAACATTGTTCGATAATGTGAAAACATTTTTTTAGGGCATCGATTTCGAAACCGAAGCCCAGTACGACCGATAAAGCAACGTCCATAATACGATAACCGACACTGTCGATCAGAGATATTTCGCCACGGTCACAAAATGGGGTCATATCTTGAACTAGGTTACGAGCGATTCGATTCATTTTTGGGATTTCTCTAACAACATTTTTGAAGGTAAACGGACTGCTCATCAAACGTCGATGTGATTTCCATTGCGTGGCTAAGACGAACACAAAACAAATCAATATAACTTACACTACTTTTCCGCATTTTAACAATAACAATAACTTACGGGAGGCTGTTATTAATCCTGAGCCAGTGCCAGCCAATGCGCTATATGGAGAACCTTTTTCTAAGCAATCCGGTGAGTTTAGCACAGTTTGGACATCTTGTGGTGTATTCAAAACTATTACAAGCTTTGAAAATATCCAAAATTTAGCAATTCGTGGCGTTTTTAAGGCCTCTGCGGAAATTCTTCTAATTTTATCTATTTTACACAAAACAGATACGATACATATGTAGTCACATAAACATTTTTAAAAGTATCAAATTGGCTGCAAAATTTATATTACCCTGCGGTGAATTCCATAGAATCAAGTGAAGATGACCAATAATAGGATATTCCTTGTCACCTAGAGATGCAAAATTTTCAATTAATTTATAATAATCTCGATTCACGGTACGATAGTAAACCCAAAATGTCAGAACACTTAACACTAGTAACACTACAAAGGTTAACATTTTTTGCCTTGATAAACTAAAGTAGTTGACAACTCTATTTTGTTTGTATAGGCCTATCGAGAGTCCTATTATAACTGATTATGATAACTGAGTTGAATTATGGTCAAAATTTTACATTTTATTTTGACGTAATTCTTCTATCACAAATTTCTCAAGGAAGGTTATCTATCTACGTTATCATTTTGTATTATTTAATTATTTAGATTAAAATTCGGTTGTGAACTTGTTGCTTTAACTATACTGTAATACACAAATTATCATGAAGGTTTCTTAAATTATTTTATTAGTTCACCACCAAATTTAATAATAGTTTTTTTTGTATTTATTATAGTGGTTATTCGTATTTCTCATTCAATAAGATCGTCTAATTTATTTACAGCAAAACGCTCTTCAAGCGCGCTAAGATTAGCAACTAGCAAATGCGCGCTATGATTTAGCAACTAAAAATTCAAATAGCATCCTGTTAATAAAATCTCTTGAATGATTTTCCTTTTCTGATCGGCTAATTATAATTTAAAAATTACAAATTGTTACAGTAGTATAGACAGTACATTTAATTATTTACGTCTCGCGCGATAATCTTCCTGTCTGTCTTTAGTTTAAATGCAAATCCATCTTTTGGAAGCGAATTGTTTTGTTTTTATTTGACTGATCCAGGGATCACAAAACAATTTTTCGATTAATTCGATCGTTCCCTTGGAATAGAAAGAAATACCTCAAACGTACAAAATATAACGGAAGCGTGAGACAGCGATCAATTGATTTCTCTTTTAAAAAGCAGTAACATTCATTTTAAAAATCGAAAATTATAAATTTAAAATTTGATCACTGGAAAAAACAAGTTTAGTGAACTAAATTTGTATTCTTTAATGCATTTCTTACAAAATTTTCATTTAAACTTCTTTGTAAAATAATCCTAAAATCTTAAAATCATGCCCCCTAGCAATATTAAGAAAATCGATCGATTCCAAAGAACTACAGAATTTTTCAAAAAAATTGGGCCAAACTGAATTTTTCAGTTTATCACTGTATCGAATGTATGGACCCCCCCATGTAACCAATATGGGACCCTGATTTTCGGATACCTGGCGCTATAATACATCTGCACAAGCAATCTTAAAGAAATCAATTGAGTCTAAAGAGCTACAGAATTTTTCAAAAAAATTTGGCAAACTGAATTTTTCAGTTTTTTAAACTGTATCGTATGGACGGACCGGATCCCCTTGTAATCAATATAGGACTCTGATTTTTGGATACCTAGGGCCATAACACATCTCCACAGGCAATCTTAAAAAAATCGAGCTACAGAATTTTTCAAAAAAATGTGGTTAAACTGAATTGTTCAGTTTTTCCACTGAATCGTATGGACCCCCTTGTAACCAATATGGGACCCTGATTTTTTGATACTTGGTGCCTAACACATCTGCACAGGTAGTCTTAAAAAAATCGATAGAGTATAAAGAGCTACAGAAGTTTTCCAAAAAATTGGGCGAAACTGAATTTTTCAGTTTTTTCACTGTTTCACATGGACGGACCGGGTCGCCTTGTAACCAATATGGGACCCTGATTTTTGGATACCTGGCGCTAAAACACATCTGCACAGGCAGTCTTAAAGAAATCGTTCCAGTCTAAAGAGCTACAGAATTTTTCAAAAAAATTTGGCCAAACTGAATTTTTCAGTTTTTTCACTGTAACGTATGGACGGACCGACCAATATGGGACCCTGATTTTTGTATAGCTGGGGTCATAACAAATCTGCACAGGCAATCTTAAACAAATCGATCCAGTCTAAAGAGCTTAAGAAATTGTCCAAAAAATTGGGACAAACTGAATTTTTCAGTTTTTTCACTGTATCGTATGGACGGACCGGATCCCCTTGTAACCAATATGGGACCCTGATTTTTGGATACTTGGGGCCATAACACTTCTCCACAGGCAATCTTAAAGAAATCGATCAAATCTAAAGAGCTACAGAATTTTTCAAAAAAAATTGGGCCAAACTGAATTTTTCAGTTTTTTCACTGTAACGTATGGACGTCCGACCGATATGGGACCCTGATTTTTGGATAGCTGGCGCTATAACACATCTGCATAGGCAAAGAAATCGATCCAGTCTAAAGAGCTACAGAATTTTTCAAAAAAATTTGGCCAAACTGAATTTTTCAGTTTTTTCACTGTATCGTATGGACGGACCGACCAATATGGGACCCTGATTTTTGTATACCTGGGGCCATAACACATCTGCACATTCCATCTTAAAAAAATCGATCGAGTCTAAAGAGCTACAGAAATTTTCAAAAAAATTGGGACAAACTGAATTTTTCAGTTTGGCCACTGTATCGTATGGATGGACCCCCATGTAACCAACATAGGACTCTGATTTTTGGATACCTGGCGATATAACACGTCTGCACATTCAATCTTAAAGAAATCGATCGAGTCTAAAGAGCTACAGAATTTTTCAAAAAAATTTGGCCAAACTGAATTTTTCAGTTTCTTAACTGTATCGTATTTACGGACCGGGTTCCCTTGTAACCAATATGGGACCCTGATTTTTGGATACCTAGGGCATAACACATCTCGACAGGCAATCTTAAAAAAATCGATCGAGTGTAAAGAGCTACAGAATTTTTCAAAAAAATTTGGCTAAACTGAATTTTTCAGTTTTTTCACTGTAACGTATGGAAGGACCGACCAATATGGGACGCTGATTTTTGTATACCTGGGTCCACAACACATCTGCACAGGCAATCTTAAACAAATCGATCGAGTCTAAAGAGCTACAGAATTTTTCCAAAAAATTGGGACAAACTGAATTTTTCAGTTTTTTCACTGTAACGTATGGACGGACCTCCTTGTAACCAATATGGGACCCCCATTTTTGATACCTGGGGCCATAACACATCTGCACAGGCAATCTTAAAAAATCGATCGGGCCTAAAGAGCTAAAGAATTTTTCAAAAAAATTGGGCCAAACTGAATTTTTCAGTTTTTTCACTGTATCCTGGGTCAAATGATTGATTTTAATCTCTACTGTCAGCAATTAACCAGATTGGAGCAATAAATCCAAAAAAAACTGACCAGAATTGATCAATAGAAAGAGTGTTGACTTCCATCTTGACCACGCTAGACCACACACATTTTGGAAGACCCTCCAAAAATTGAGAGAGGTTGGTTGGGAACTTTGGATGCATCCACCGTATAGCTCGGACCTCTCACCCTTTCACTTTCATTTGTTTCGATCTCTTCAAAACTCTCTTGATGGTCTAAAGTTGACTTCAAAAAAGGACTGTGAAAATCATGTGGCCAAGTTTGTGTGGCCGATAAACCACAGAAGTTCTACACCGATGGAATTAAGAAACTTCCATGGAAAATGGCAAAAAGTCATAGATAATAATGGTCAATATATCATTTTGAATAAAAGAAAAATTAAATCAAAAAATTACAAAAAATCTCTTAATGTCACCAACCTAATTTGTATCGGCTTTCGAGAGCAGGATTCTGCGTCTCTATATAAATGTCTAAGGTTGGATCACAAAAGAATTTCAATTTCGATGTTGACCAAATTTATTCTAAATAATTTTAAATTATTTGTGGGCTTTCGCTTTTTTAAAATACTATTTAAACTCATCTTAATTTGTACCAGCTCTTAGAGTTCCTTATCTCTGGTCCTTCCTGATCTTTGGTATTTTGTAATTATTTATCATTTATCAGACCTACAGGCAATAAATCAGTCGACTCTGTTATACAAAGCCAGTACAGCAGTTCTCTTACAATTGAGATTACAACACAATTAATTCACAGTTACGTAATATGTCGCATAAGTAACACATAATTGCTTGACAATCACAAATCATGATTACTTACTGTAGAGATCATAAAATTCCAAAACGAGCATAAACAAGGAAACAATCAAATTCACAAAAGATCTAGTTGGGCTAAGGTGCATAGATCGGTGTGAAGTTTTTCATATCACGAAAATTAAATGGAGTTTAAATAGAAATGAAAATAACGCCTTTTATTAACGTGGTACAAGGTGAGGGCCATTTATTCATAAAATGTTTAGATCAAGTTTTTTAACATAATGTTTGTTATTAAGAAATAAAAGGTTGGACAAGTTCGATTGATTTTTAAAACTGTGAGGCTGAAAAATTATCCGCTACACTATAGCCATACTATGGCCCACTAAAGCCTAAATGGACAAATCAAGCTGTCCAAAAGTCTGCTAAACATTGGCCGTTCACTTGAATCTCAGGCTGAAAATATTTTAAAACTTCTACATTATGGCCAATTCCCATAATCTCAGAGATATTACCAGTTGTGGGCCTATATTTTAAGTTTCTGGTGGACTGTTCAAGATTTCCGAAACAATTTTTGTTATTAAGATAAATAAGATTAGACCTGTTCCTGTTTGGAAAAGCTTAATTGGGGCTTACTTAGGTTGAGTATGTAATCCCGCACTCCAAAATGCCGTTTAGAAAATCCCGCTTCCAAAATACCGCAGTATAAGATCCCGTATTCTACACGACTCTCACGTCTTCAGACTCGACTTGAAAAGGTTAAGAAACCCCACTATCACAGAAACAGGGCATAAATCACGGAGGAAGTCAATTTCTCGTCAATTTTTTGTTTTCCAATTAAGGTTAATGTCCAAATGAATTCCAAGATTCTTAAAAGAGTTAACCAACTCGATATTCAAATAACCCGTATGACAATTAAAAGAGGTACACTTAGAAGCAATATGATATGTTATTTGGGTAAGATTAGGATCAGCTTTAATGCCAAAAATTTAAATCAAACAGACTTAGTTGTACTTCGTTCTAAACAGACGAAGTATTGAAATCCTGTCAAAAAGGACCAAAAATTTGCTTGGACCAAAACCACTTTTCTCGACGTTTTGAAAGTCCCTGAGTCAAAAAACCAAACAAAAATATCTGTCCGTCTGTCTGGACGCCTGGATGCCTGGATGTCTGTACCCATGGTATCTCGAGAACGACTTGTACGATTTATAATTTTTTTTTTGCCAATCTGTTTCTACGTTCAAGCCGGAGATTTGAAAAGCTTTTGGAACCTGTACGTCAAGAGGGTCGGGTACCTGCGATACGAATTAACCCAAAACACTTGGTTATCTGTAGAAATATTTACCAAATATTTATTTATGCTGGCTTGAATATTGACTTGGGCATTGAGTTTGGGGTTGGGTTGGGGTTGGTTTAAGATACAGTGAGCAGTTGATCAATTTTGTACATATGCAGGTTTAAGGATTGAGTTGAAAGAGAGTTTGCGGTTGGGTTTAGGGTTCAGTTAGAGCAATCTATATAATAAGTGAGTGTTTGTATAAATAACAGCATATACGTATGATATGTAAACAAATCCACAAACCTTGACCGATTTGAACCAAACTTTACACAAATATTGTTTAAGACAAGGTCACTGTAAATACATAGGCATGTCAAACTTCAAATGGAACCTTTTACATTTCAAATTGAACCTTTAGCTAATTATATGAATTGCCAATTAGGATGGAATTTATCTATTTCTTAACGGATTATAGTGAAATTCTACGATGGAAATGGGATTCTTAAATGGAGCGAACTTGTCTATTTCTCAACCGATTATGAGAAAATTTGACATGTACATTTGAAATAGGATTCTAAAATGATTTTTGGATGGAGTCCTGGAATATGGCCAAGAATGAGGGAACTTGGTTGTTTCTTAACCGATTATAATGAAATTCGACATATGCGTTGGTAGTGAGATTCTAAAATGATTTTTAGATGAGGTTCTGGAATATGGCCAATTAAGATGGAACTTTCAACCGAAGTTCTGGAATATGGTCAAGTATGATAGAACATACCTATTTCTCAACCGATTATGATAAAATTCAATAGGTGCACTAGTATTGGGATTATAAAATTATTTTTAGATGAAACTCTGGAATATGGCCAATTAGGATAGAACTTTTCTATTTCTTAACGGATTTTAGTGGAATTTTACACGTGCGATGGGAATAGAATTCTAAAATGATTTTTAGACAAAGTTCTAGAATATGGCTGAAATAAGTTGGAACTTTGCTATTTCTTAACCGATTATAATGAAATTCGAGATTGGAAAAGAGGATTTAAAATAACGTTTCTAATTCCGAAACTCTACAATACCGATAGTACTTTCAATACTGCGGCGCGTTTCTGCCACACACTATATTTTTCTAAACTTACCGCTCTTACAGCAATTACATACTCCGAAAACATAACCCTATATTTAAAGCGAAGGATTCGCAAGAAAAGTTTCTAACCGAAACCTTATGACAGAGATAATATTGACTGTTTAGCAACTGAAATAGTATGTTTACACTGAATCAAAGGAACCTCACATAAACCTAAACAGACAACTTTATAGAAGCCATATTTTCATAATTCGCACAACCTCGTCTAAAAATTATTGTTGGGTCACATTTCGTTCTGTTCGTTGGAAACGTCAAAATTCATCATAATCGGTTAAAAATAGCTAAATTATATTCTTACTGACCATATTCCAGAACTTTATCTAAAAATCATTTTAGAATCCCATTTCCAAGGCACATGTCAAATTTCATTATAATCGTTTAAGGAATAGCCAAGTTCCGTTTTAATCAGCCATTCTCCAAAACCTTATCCAAAAATTATGTCAAATTTCACTAATTTCACTATCTATTAAGAAATAGGTATGTTCTGTCCTAGTTGGCCAAATTAAAGATCTTCATCTGAAAATCATTTTAGAATTCCATTTCCATCACACATATCCAATTTCATCGTAATCCGTTAAGAAAAATAATCAGGTTCCATCTTCCATCACACTTGGCCATTTTCCAGAACTTCATCAAAAAATAATTTTAGAATAAAATTTCACTAAATTCCGTTAAGAAATAGCCAAGATCCGTCCTAATTCGCCGTATTCCCGAGCTTCATCAAAAAATCATTTTAGAAACCTATTTCCAACACAGGTCAAATTTCATAATAATCAGTTAAGGAATGCCCAAGCTCCATCTTAATTAGGCTCTCATATAATTTGCTAAAGGTTCAATTTGAAATGTAAAAGTTTCTATTTGAAGTGTAAAAGCTGTACGCTGGTATGATGGTACAATGATATAATGGTATGATCGTATGATGGTAGGATGGTAGGATGGTACGGCGGTATGGTGATATGATGTTATGATGGTATAGTGGTAAGATGGTATTATGGTATGATGATGATAGTACGATGGTATAATGGTATTATAGTATGACGGTACGATGGTATCATGGTGCCTTGGTAAGATGGTATATATGATGGTATGATTGTGTGATATTATGATGATATAATGGTATGATGGTTTGGTATTATTGTATGATGGTATGGATTGTATATATGCTGTAGTACGTTTGATGGTATGACGGTATTTACTCTAGAATGATGATGTGATAGTACGATGTTATGACGGTATAATGGTATGGCAGCTGAATGGTATGATGATATCATGACCTGACAGTATGATGGTAAGATTATATGGTGGTATAATGATACGATGGTACGATGTTATGATGCTATGAAGGTTTGGTGGATTGATGTTAAGATATACTATCTATCCATGGTATAATGGTATGATGATGTGACGGTTCTGATGGTTTAATAGTATGATACTGATGATATAAAACCTTAACGCCGTGACAAAACCTTATTGTGTTAATGGCCAATGAAGCAGGAATCGAAGCAGTAGACGTAGATAACAATCGTATGATAACAGAATCGCATTCGGAATCATCTATAGAGGACGATATGCCAAAAACACATTTAAGCGTTATTGTTCTAAATAAGTTTTTTTTGGAAAATGGAAGAAGGTTATGAAAATATCCTAGACAACTATCCAGATGAAGATCGAGGCATTTTTATCCTACGAACGCTCGAATAACGATGTGTTTTTATGAACGTAACCTCTTCTTTAAGCGAGTTTTACCTGTATTAGATTTGCAAAATATAATAAAATTGTAGGAAAAAATAAAAAAAAATTAAAATTTGCATTTCAAATTTAGTTAATCCTTAGACCACATGACATTGGGAATATTACGGATACCAAGAATGTCGACAATTTGTTGGTAAATAGAACAATTTTGAATATACTTGGCAACGTAAGTGACACTTTAAGCCTGGGTCCGAATTTCAATTATTCAGATAAAATTAAGGACAGAATGGAAGACGTAATTGTTGATGTTGAAGCCGGCATAAAAAATAAGTAGAACAGAGCAGGTGATATAGTCAGAAACACGGTATGTAATGTTTTGCAAAATACAAAATACCACACAGTAAAACTAACTTGGTCCGGCCGCTACCTTTACTTTCATTCATCTCTACCTCTTAATTACAAACGCAACACTGTAAAAATTTTCGCAAAAAAATGTTTGGAATTATCAGATGTCACTTTCCACAAAAAAGAATTTAGCATTGTTATATGCTATGCTAAATTCTTTTTATGGAAAGTGACATCTGATAATTCAGCAAGAAATTCAGCATTGTTATATGCTACCTTATGGCTACGGACCATTTTTGTGTATATGCCTGGTTCTAGTGGACCGCCACCTAAACCTATATGCAACAAATTGCAACCAATTCACTAAAAGCTTTCCATTTATTTCAAATATCGTGATATCCGAGTAGTAGGTAAACCTACTAATACATTAAAAGAAAAAGAAAAAGATCTTCGTTCGCAGGTAGTATACAACGTGTATTGAAAGGATTGTGAAGAAATCGGAACTCCAGCTTCTTATATAAAAGAAACTTGCCAGTATCTTAAAAAACGATTTTCGGCACACATACATGTGTAAATATGATATGAAAGTAAAAAACGAGCATCATAGTGGTTTAGTAGAACACGCGATTACTAAACAATATACACTTAATTAGGATTCGAGCACGATACTCAAATCCGAACCAAATAGAAATACTCTAAAGATATACAGAAATGCCCAAATAATCTTAACAGGCAAATTGACAACTATAGCCTCCATTGTGATTATGTTTCTTTGCTGCTTTAACCTCATATACGTTGTTGAGTATTACATAATTAGTGGCATTTTTTGAAAAACATATTTAGTTTACTTTCACTGCCAAGTGCTTGACAGTAAAAGTAAACTAAAATAGAATGCTCAAAGGAACGCGAATTTTTCCGACAGTAGTAAAACAATTTTTACGATTCAAAAATTGCCGCATTGTATCACAAACATAAATAAAAATTATTTGTTTTTAACTCTAATCCAACCAACATATTTTTTTGCAAAGAATCACGTTGCATGAAATGTATGGAAATGTTTCAAAATAAAATATATACAAGCTTATACGTAAATTAATATAATTTTTGCACGGGACACCTTGGTTGGGTTCCAAAAAATTACCTTCCACACAGCCAAAATTTGTATAGAGCCATCTATTGGAATTTTTTAAACTAAAATACTTCTGCCGTTAATGCGTAACTGCGTCTAACAGCTACACCATCATTTGAGCATGAGTAGTTGCGAGTAGATACAAGTACTTGTGAGTAGTTTGCTCAAGCCAATGGAACACGCTTTTTATTTCTTCGAATCTGTCATATACTTTACTATGTAGTTTTAATGATCACATTCGTTTTGTTTATATAGAATGGTAACAATGGTAACATTATCGAAACATTGAAATAATAATAAAAAACTCAAATAGAACAAACAATTATATTAAATTATAACAAACAAAAATTAATGAAACAATTTTGTTTATAATTAACTTCCCCTTAAAGCTGATGGAATATATCGTCGAAACGTAGCGGTGTAAAAAATAAAATAAAATGAGAAAACAAATAAATCGTTTTAATAAATTAAAATAAAAACTTATTAAGAAAGCCCCCATTAAACTTTAATCCATGAAACTTAATAAGCTTTTAAATTATTCACCTTAAATTTATTACACACTTGAATTATTTAATTTGAAATTATAAAATAAAAAATACTTTTAAACTTTCTGATTTTTTCTTTATAGCCATCTTAAAGTATGAAAAGGACCTTTTACCGAGCAATAAAATAACAAAAGCGCAATCTATAGTGGTAACCAAAGCAACCTATCCTGATTTAAATAGGGCCGGCCTGTGAAAAATGAACTTAAAATAAGGGACATAGAAACACTAAAAAATAATTTATTTGTTTAAAGTTTATATGAAAAACGCGATTTCGATTGAAGATAAAACATGAATAAAAAGATAAACCCAGATAAATATTTTTTTCTGAAATCGCTATATAAACAACTCAATGTCTTATTCATTTAAAACACAGGTTCTCAAATTTTCCTATTTTCCAGCAATAATCAAACGAAAATAAAGGAAATTAAATTAAAAAACATTCTACAACAATAACAATATGTATTAAAAAGAGAAAATTCAATTTAATGACGTCATGATTTGTTCACATCCAAAACCAATAGTAAGAAAAAAGACAACAAGTCTCTGCTCAACAATCGAAATTAAAATAAATCAAAAAGAGCCAAACAGAAAAAAGTTAACCCAATACAATGAGCGTGACGGAAACAAAAAATCGAAACAATCTAGTATAGCATGCTTCGCAAATTTAAAATAACAACAGAAAGATATTCGAATTCAAATTTGAATGGGGGCAATGAAAGAGATGATTATTGTAAAAGTTTATGACGTACATTACAAAAACAACAATATTTTAAAGTTCAAATATACCTTATTTTTGAAGACGATTTTCTGTAAGAAATAAACATTTTCATGACCCGATTTTTCAATCAAATAAAATGACATGTTTTATGAACATTTTCGTATAAAAACAAAACTAAAGCTTATAATTCTAATAAACTAAAATTGTAAATGAAAATAATCGTTTTCCCATATAGTTTCATAGTAAAGAAAAAATTGTATGTATCTTATTTTAAGCTTAGTAAAAAATACAGTCTATACTGGAGGCTCTTATTTATACAGTAGGCTCTGGTAAAACACACAAACCATGTAGGAAATTACTTGTTTTCCTAAGGCAAATTTTTAAATGAAAACGCTACAAATGCTTAATTTTGATCTCTGGGATATTTCCATAAATGTTTGAATTATGTTGAAATGAGCATCGTTTTGTCAGAACATGTGATAATTTTGTGAATAAATATTTTTTTTTTCGTATTGTGACGGTGACACCTAGATTGTAATAAAACAAGTTAAATTAATACCTCAATGTTTTACTGTACTAAAATGGAATTTTCCATGATAAAACTGATCTAAATGTTTCTACACTATTCTTCCTGGAAAAGTCATGAGCTCTCTGGAAGTTTGGTTTGTGTATATGAAAGAGCGAACGAAGACGAATTGGATTATTAGTATTTGGTAAGCGATAGATAAAACTTGATTTTGTGCGAAATAAAAAGTAGTTCTGAGTGACCAGAAAAATTGTGCGAATAATTTATATAAAGTGATTTTGTGAATTATCATTAATAAATTGTGTTGTAATAATTTTTGTGGTAAATAAATAAATTCGTTGCTGATAAATTAAATTGATTTTGTTTTTTTCACAATCCAGTGACATGAACCTTGATTGACAAGGCAAAAACGTAACAGTATTGTAACGTTTTTGCCTTGTCAACCAAGGTTCGTATCACTGGATTGTGAATAAAACAAAATCAATTCAATTTATCACCAACGAATTTATTTATTTAACACAATAATTATTACAACACAAATTTTTTAACAATAATTCACCAAATCACTTTATTTAATTTTTACACAATTTGGCTATACACTTATAATTTTTTATATCGTACTAAAACACCTTTTAAATCACTTTTTAATTCCTTTTTAATCTTTACCCTATCGCTTACCAATTACTAATAATCCAATTCGATCTCGTTCGCCTTTTTATATACACAAGCCAAACTTCTAGAAAGTTCATTACATTTCCAGTAAGAATAGTGTAGAAACATTTAGAGCAATTTTATCATAGAAAATTCCATTTTAGTACAGTAAAACATTGAGCTATTAATTTAACTTGTTCTATTACAATCTAGGTATTACCGTCACAGTATTTTCTTGTAAACAATTATATATATATCTGACGTACACTAGTAAAACTAAAGATAAATTTAGCAAGTACTATTTTACTTTGTAAGAGCCAGCTTTGATGTATTTTTCAAAATGAAAGTTTATTAAATATATTTTAGAAATAATTCAATTTTAATATTTCTGCAATTAATATTTATTTAATACCTGCTTGTATGTTATTGTTAAAGATGTGTAGAAAACCTTTTTATAAACGTTTTCTAATATTTTTGCTTTTTCATTGAAAAACTTGAAGCTAAAAAACACCATTTTTACTATGGATTCGTATGACGAACAATGAAAATGTATACTACTAGAAAAGCTTCTGAAAAATTATCACTTATGATTTTGGCTCTATACTCTAGAAGGCTGTGCTGAAACACTGAATATTTTTAATGAAAATTTAGTAATATGTCCACTCAAAGTATAATTAAAAATTCATTAGTACCAAAAATATTGAGGTAAAACGACAAATTTCTACGTCGGCTTCATTGCGTCCGTTGTGATTCTGTAAAGAATTTTGTTAAACCACAGATAAGAATATCAGATGAACCAACCCCGAACTGAAACCCAATATTAAATGTGTCTTATCATGGACTCAAAATAATACAAAAATGATTCAAATAACACCATCTATTGTAAATAAGTATAAATAATTTTAAACAAATATTTACTTTTATTGAACATTTTTATTTGTTATATTATATTTTAAAGTTAAATTATTAAAGCAAAAATTGTAGTTGTCATTTTTTACAACCAAAATAGGCGAAATCACCTAAAAAATAATGAGCCTATTAAAATGTGTCTCTACTAACTGCCTTTTTTCTATTAAATATTAGATGAAACCGTAGCAAAGTTAATTTAAATTGGTTTGAGTTTCAGGTTTTGGGTTACAGAATGAATTGACAAAAATTTGTTCGGCTTGAAATCTGTGGTTAAACAAATTTTGTTTCTTTTTTGCCCCAAAACCTGCAAATTGATGTTGATATTGAAGAGAAGCTGCACAAATAACATACAAATGTCCACTTCATCGAAAAAAATCTGCACATTTGACTGCACACTATAAAATATCTGACCACTTTTTTTTCCGATTTTCTATCATTTATTTTTTATTTGTACGAATAAAAATGTAGAGTAATGTTAGCCATTTTCCAAATTAAATTTTTGATTATCTTTGCATGCTTGGACGGCGCTGCCGTATAACAAAAGGCAGTAAAATTTATATGTGAAAAATTTCATATAAAAACACGAAAATTGTTGATTTTCATCTTAAGATTTAGGTTACGTTTTTGAAGTTTTTTGTATTTGCATTTGTTTAGTTTAGATTGAGTGCAATAAAACCGTATGAATCATCTAACTAAAGTCTGAAGAAAACAGATGAATAAATATTGCGTTTATAATCGTAAATGTTGGTCTTCAACAAGCGCCAACCCATAGTTTACATCGATCTGGTTGTTGTGGAATCTTTGAGGTTGTAAAATCGCGCAAAAAAAATGTTTGGCCTTTTTAAGTAACGTGAAAGCTCTACCTATTTATACGAGACCGCTTCAATAGGAAGCTCTCTATAGCTTCCTCCAAATAATTTAATTAAAATTCAGCAATTATTTCAAAACTTATATATAAACGATTTATAGGCATAATTTTTGCTTTATTAGCAGTAAGCTGACCTTAGGAAAATATTTTATGCCGTCCAAACATGTACAAATCTTACCTTTAATCCTAATAATTTAAGCCCTTATTATATTTTTTGTGCACGACTTTCAACCTTAAAAAATCAAAAAGCTTGCTAACAATATGATATTCTAAAAAAATACGTTTTGATCCTTAATCCATCAACAAAAAAATTTCAAATGATTTTCTAAAGAAAATATCAATTTCGTCGTACACAAAAAAAAAATTTAAATTAAAAATTTCACATTAAGTGTATATGTTCATGGAAGACCCTCAAAAAAAAACACAGTCAAAACAAAGCAGAAAATTGTCATCACAAAAATAAATTCAAATGATATTGCGCCCTAAAGGAAACACACAACAATAACAACAATTGTATGATGATGATGTTGATAAAGCTAACACGACGACAGCAACAAAATTAAAAGGTTATTTTCTAACAATAAAATTCCTTTTTCTAAATATAAAAATAAAAGCGATACCATTTTCCAACCTTCTCCGCCCTATTTAATAATAATGCTAACAATAATTGAACCTTTCATTATATGCTTCATTCGTTTCCAAAATTTAATGTATACACAGCAAGTTTTTTTTTTTTTTTTGACTGTGCTGTGGAACTTTTTCACTCCTACTATGCTCTTATGAGAAAATGATAGAGATGTGCAACTTTCTGTCCAGAAAGTATTACATTGTATACACCAATAACGAGTACATATACCCATGTACATACAAAATATTCACTTGTTTTATTTATCTTTCATCTTCAGTTACTTTCCAAACAAAAAATATTTTCCAGGAAAATATAAAAATTAAAAATAAACACGAGAAAAATTAACGATATTATTGTGCAGCATCCGCCATGGGCATAAACATAATTTTGAAGAAGGATACAAAATTGTTGGTGTATGAGATATCGTTTTTGCGCTGGTTCAAATCGCGCTGATTTCAAAAAAATTTTAAAGTTCATTAAAATTTTATAAAAAGCTTATGTTTCATTACGTCTCATTTACGCGAAATTTATCATTCATATACGAGTAAATAATATGTACATCCGCCAAATACGACAACAAATTTTCGAGTCACATTCATCATAGTCTCTGCTATTTCCGAGAAATAAATATTAAAATTACAACACTCACTCCATAAAATACTGTGTGACAACAACATTAAAGCTCGTTTACTGATATAAAAGTCACAAAAATCTTAATGTTTCTGTTTTTTTTTTTTTTTTTTTTTTTGAGATAAAGATTACAAAAATGTTGTATACAATTCGCGTGTTACTTAACAACAAATATATAAATAGACTTAGTTACATACTAATATGTACATTTCCCGTATTCATCCAAAAATAGCAAATACTCGTATGAAGGAAAACCAACCAAAATTGAAATTCTGGAATAAATGATGCAGGGGGAACGAAAAACTGAAGAGCTTTTTTATTTATTTTCTTCCTCGCTCCCAAAAATATCTGCCAACAACAATAACCAAAAAAATATAAATGTCATCAAATCTAACATACTCGTATATAAACCGCACACAAAAACAGTGAATTCGGTATTATAATATTCGAACAGAATAGCATGACGTGTGATAAATGTAAATGAAAATAAATGTTTCTACATCGTACATCGTTAAATGTTAATATTTTTTTCGTTTGTCTTCAATAAATTCAAAGTTTTGATAGGAAATGTGAAAATCCATTTCATGACCAAAGTTTAGTTGCGTTTATAAAAACAAAAGTAAGAAGAAATGAGTCATCAAAAATATTCGAGAGAGAGAGAGAGGGGGCGGAAAAAACCTCTTAAACTATATAAATGATATCGAGACCAAAGTGAAATAAATCGATAAATAATAGAATTTTATGTCCATTCACCTGGGTATATTTAACTAATACCTTGTGAAGAATTATTTGTGCTATATGATGATGGAGAGATAAAATTATTTTTCCTCAAAAATTATTTGCCGTCCTATTGTCTTATCGGAAGTTTAGGGTTATTTTATATTAGAGATATTATGATAGAAGTTATTGATCGATAAAACCATTTTAACTTATTGAACCGTTTTAATTGAAAAATTGACTAGTAGCACATAAAACAGAGATTCACCCAGAAAAAATTTTAGTTGGAAAACTGTTGTGGAACTTTGTATTTGGTTGTTTTATTAAATTAACGTGATGGGATAGTTCAACACGGACGGAACTGAAGTAGCCACTAAGGCAAGGTCACCTCGTGTATTTCGGTAATTAAATAGCTGGATATATTATCAGGTCCAGCACCTTTAATATCAAGCGAGGGAGGAACGTCGTTCAGAGAGATTAAATCAACAAATTTATATCTAGAATATTCCACGCGAATCCTCAATTCGCTGAAAAAATTGCTGATACGACAGGAATCACTAGCTTCAATATCTTCAAGTTTGCTTGTAAGTGATTGGGGATAGACCCTAAGTAATCTTTATGTTTCTTTCAATATACCTGGTTTCGTTTTTAACCACCATACGAAAATTGGAAAAAATCATATGGTCGTTAGTATTATTAAACTTGTGATGTCGAGTATGGTATTTTGCTTTATCATGAACTAATTTAACAAGTTTTGTTGAGTATCAAATTGCAAATTGTGACTTTACTTTAGAGCGACCATTAGGTGAAATATGACTATATAATATTTTATAAGGTTTAAAAATGGCTTCATCTACTTTATCATTTATAAAAATGGAACTCCAAACTAGAGAATCGAGTTGTCTTTAAATTTTAGTATAATTCAGTAATTTAAGATTGGGCACAATTAATCGTTAGTGTGGTGAACAATTCACTAAACTTATAGCAACGCCTATATGCAGGGGAGGGTAAATATTAATTTTGGTTAATGCTCGGTTTAGGATCAATGAAACTCTTTTCCCACACGCAGTTCTGGTCGCAAATATTGTGCACGAAGTCATTTTGGTGATGGACTTCATGACGGTGAATGAGTATGTAGTACTGTAGTAGTACTGTATTGAGTAGGAAGAATACTATGGAAGAATACTACTGCCACTTAAATTCAAAGGTTTGGATGCTACGATAAGGCGAGTAACAGTCATTAATCGCGAAGAGCTACCACCGAAGTCAGAAACAATTGTAGAGGAAATCAATAAACATCATAGTATAATAGAATAAGTTAAATTAATAGCGCAAAATTTTACTGTTCTAAAATGGAATTTTCCATGATAAAACTGTTCTAAATGTTTCTAGACTATTCTTACTGGAAAAGTCACGACATTTCCAGCAGTTTTGGTTTGAGTACATAAAAGAAATGGTGAAGTAGTAAAGATTAAAAAGGAATTGGAAATTGTGCTGAATTAATTTTTGTTGTTCAATAAATAATTTCGTTTGTGATTAATTGAAGTGATTTGTTTTATTCACAATCCAGTGAATCGAACATTGATTGAAAAGGCCAAAAAACGTAGTAATTTTTTGTGAATTTGTTTTGCTTTTCCAACAGTTTTTGAATTTGAAATTTCTCCAGGTGGAAATTTTTGGTTCGATTTCATCAAATTTGTACTGCCGTCACTGCCATCTATATAATGTCTATAGACTTAGTGACCACACGATTTGTAGTAAGCTTTTATTTTAATTTGACCAGAATGCTGTTGCTATGAAAATTTTAGCAATTTTGGTTTAAATAAATCAAATAGTACAATAAAATGAAAACGATTTTCTTAAACGATGCTTATTTTTGTTGAAATTCAAACATTTAAAATTTGTAACGTTTTCATTTAAAAATTTGTCTTAGGAAAAAAGTGATTTCCCATATGTTTTATCTACGGGAAGTTTGGTTTTTTCCTCGTTTTTTATCCCTTTATAAAAGCTTCGCTTTTTAAACTATGGCTTTGTATAATCTAGGTTGCTTTTATTAAAGCCCTAATTTTTTCGGGCTTTAAGACCTCATGTTGCCGGGGCCACTTCACGTTAAAATTCGAAAATCCCGTTTACCAAAATTTTTATGAATAATTCTATCTCTTTATCTAAATAAGCCCACCCACAAGATTTTGCCAGTTTCTTCATCCTAACAATTCCAACATGCTGATTACGTAATAATGTTGTAATAATTCTATCACCGTAAAACAAAAAGTTCTCGTCACACGATATTGCTTCTCGAACACGATAGGATTTTTCAAAGATTACTGATGCTGAGGCAGGCTAACCCCTAGTTACAAATTCTTTAATATTTACCTATAAATTCTTTATCATTTTTAATTTCACACATTATTTAACAAAGAACTTTTACGGTATTTGGTAGCGAACGAGAAAAAATATTTCTCAACCGACACATATTTTGATAACAATAACTTAGTTAAGATATCGAACGTCTCTCGACCAGTGGAAGTTAAAAATATTCACTTTTTCTTATCTTCTACGTTATTTACTACAGCAACAACTAGTTCTTAATGATCACATAATGATCGAAATCACCTGGAAGTGTGAAATTTTCAATATTTCCAATTAGCGCCATTTTGTTTATCAGGAGCCCTATTTTCAAATTCTACACCCATTTTCCACATGCAAATGTGAATTCCAAGTTTTTAAAAACATTGTATTCTTGAATTCCCCACTAATGTATACTTTTCGCTAGATTTACAAAATTAATATTAAAAATCATTTCGAATTTTGTTTATATCAGAACTCTTAATAAAATAAAAAGCATTCCTAAAAAATGGACTGAAATCACGCAAAAAACACATCGCACTAACAATTGGTTTATAACACATGTATGACATAACAAATATTTGATTTACGTAACACAAAACTAATAAAGCACAACGTATAGATTAAATAAATAAAATTATTGCTCCTGCTTTAGACTATTTTTAAATCACCTTAAACCAACAATTTTTCCAAAGCAATATAACAAATCATGAATTTGATCAAAACAAACAAAATTTTGTAAATATTGTATCTCGCTGACAAACAAAACATAAACAATTATAAAAAATAAATTCAACGCGCTACGAAATTTGACACAATTTCGGAGTGGTGAATGAAAAATTCCGAATGATGCAGGAAGGTTGCAGTATTTGGTTGGATGTGGAATTTAAATAGGAAAATACCAAGGGAATTATTAAAGGAATTTTAGCAGACGTTCACATGTAAAAAATAGATGTGGAATCAAAGCAATAGTCTAAAAAACGAAGCTTTTATAAGGGAATTAGAAACGAGAAAAAACTAAACTTTTCATAGTAAAACACACAAAAAATTTGAGAAATCACTTTTTTTCCTAAGACAAATTTTTAAATGAAAACATTACAAATGCTTAATTATTATTTCAGAAATGTTTGAATTTCAACATGTATGAAAGTCGTTTAAGTAAATCGGTTTCATTTTCTTGTAATAATTGATTTATTTAAACCAAAATTTAATAAAAATTTCATAACAACAGCATTCTGGTCATATTGAAATAAAAGCTTACTACAATTCGTTTGGTCATTAAGTCAAAAATTACCACCTGGGAAAAATTCAGGTTCAAAAATTGTACGAAAAGCAAAACAAATTCACAAAATATAGGAACGTTCGTTAATTTTGTGATTAAATAACTTTTTTTCGCATTATTCTGTAAACATTTAAGACATCTTACGTACACTGGTAAAACTAAAGATAAATTTAGCAAGTATTATTTTAATTCGTCAGAGCCAACTTTGATGTATTGTTCAAAATGAAAGTTCGAAAAATACCATATATTTTAGAAATAATTTAATTTGAATATTTCTGCAACTAATATTTACTTAATACCAATACAGCCTTCTTGTAAATTGGTGTTGAAGATATGTAGAAAACTTTTCTATAAACATTTTATAATATTTTTGCTTTTTTCATTGAAAAACTTGCAGCTAAAAAACACCATTTTTACTATTGATTCCTATGGAAATCAGTGAAAACTTATACCACTAAAAAAGCTTCTAAAAATACGTCATTTTGATTAAGGCTCTATACTCTAGAAGGCTCTGGTGGGATTCGAGAATAAGGCTCCAGTACCACGAATTTTTCTTTTCTTTGGAAAATACTCTCTCTTATTGTTTTATAAACTCTAAATAATTTAAAGGATATTGAATTTATCACTCTTCTACTATTTTGTGTATTATAAATTAATATTTTATTTGCAAATTGTCCTTCTAACTGATTATTTACCTCGCTTTTTATCGTTTCATTTTCTTTTATTATCTGACTGTTAATTCATTTTATCTCTATATACTGTACTCTATGACTGTTAATTCATTTTATCTCTGTATTACTCGATTTGATGCAGGGATGTCAACTTAAGATACATTACATGATACACAGATACCGTAAATGTAACCTTTTAAATCACCCTCCACGCCGTCGCATAGATATGGGGCTTATAATTGTACTTAGCTAACTGCTCAATGCACTTTAATCGCCCCCCCTCCCCCAGCTTTTCATTCACCAAGGCGGTTATTAAATGCGAGAACTCAAAATGTTATAGATAATCATGTTTTGTTGCAGTATGGAAAAAAATTGTTGAAGCTCGTATAAAATCTTATGAGAAAATAAACAAAACAAACAAAAAAATCGATTTAGTACCACTAATTGGAAGAAGTGTCTTGCAGTAGGTAGGGTAAGTTAAATATAAGTATTAAGAATTGTCAGAAATTAGAGCAATATCTCATAATATAATTTCTCAAATCATTTAGCTGGCTTGTGGTGGAGATACACTCGACGTTTCGAAATGTCAAAAACGCGCTTACAAGTATCCTCAAGATAAACCCAATATTGAATTCGCGTTTTTGACATTTCTTTGACATTTATTCTGTTTGCATCACTGTTTCTCAATTATTATAGAAATAATAGTAAAATGAATCGAGAAATGAATGAACATCGACTAAAAAATTAAAACTGATGAAAAGCGGAATATTGGTTTGCCTTACCAAATGCTAGGTATAACAAATACAAAAAAAAAATAAACGAAACGTCAAAATTGTAACAAAAATAAAATTAAAATGGGATATTATTTCTTAAAACTTCTGTAAGATGTCACTTTAGCACCAAACAACAACAAAATGCCAATGTTAAATTTGTTACTTCTGAGTCGCGTCGAGTAGAATCGGTTTAGTGCAAATTAATATACTTCAACTTTTTTTTTTCTTAGTCACATCGGTCGCGTCGAGTATATCACAAGGGCTAGACTTTTCATTCAGACCCCCGAAACTTTAAAATAAAACTGCAAGACAATTTCTGCACTTATTTAACCTTGACAGGCAAAAGAAGTGAGAGAGAAGATTCATATGTACTAAAAATTAAAAGGTTAAATAACTACAGAAATTGAATTGCAGTATAATTTCCATGTTCAGGTGGTTTTAATCTAAATATTAAGCCAACAAAAAAAAATGAATTTGAACAAATGATATCAAGGCGTATTTTACAAAAAAAGTTAGCCATAGTGTAGTTTATCGCACAACTGCCGGCTCTCAAGCTTAAATGATTAGGAATTATCAGGCAGACATATTTTTATGGTCAGGAATAAACTCATAGAAAGTTTTAGGCTAATAATAGTTTTGAGAGTATTGATATGCCTTTTATATTGCAAGATTGGAATCTTGCCATTTTATGCTTCTTAGAATCCATAGTTCCTTAAATGTTGCCGGTAGGGCTGAAGAACTGCAGAAGTGGCCTGTAATTCAATATTTTTTGTTTATAAGTGGCCAGCACCTGAATTCCGGTTCGATGACAAATTTCTTATATGGATTTTATTCGTATAAAAAAACTTAAAGGTATAAAAACTCGGGAAATGCGATTCTGGTTTGATGACTGAGAAATTAAAACTCATAAAGAATGTCAAAAAAGCCCATGAAATATTTTTCTGTGAGAAATGTCTTATTTAGACTGTAAGATAGATTTTATGCACAACCCAGAATGATAATTTTGAGACCTAAGTTTACTGTGTTGTCTCAAACTAAACCAAAAAGGAATTAATAAATTTTCTGGAATTTTTCGAGGTTTTTAAGTTTGTTATTCGAAATTTCAAAGACTTCAATACTATACGAGTTTAAGCATTGCTCTCACTTAATTATTTGGCAAAGAAAAGATTCTCGAAATTTAAGATTTTTGAATTTATCTAGATTTCTAGATTTAAATAACTTGAGTAGCTTGGCATTGTCATATTTTCTATTTTTATTTTTACAAGCTTTCACGTTTATAGATTTTCTAGTTTTTACAGAATCGGGGCGCTGTTACATAAATTAATCGAAAAATTACCCATTTTGTTGTGTGTTTTGTTTTTAAGGAACAAAATTATGGTCAAATTGCAATTGATTTTCCCTGCCAGCAAGCTTTAAAACCACTTCCGTTTTCAGGAATAATGAACTAATAAAAGAGCTTCTATCAAAACATAGGTTTCTGCTATAAATTTAAGTAAAACTAATTTGAGTGTTTTTCTTTTTTTTGTTCAAGAGAAACAAATATAGACCATTCCACCATATATGAATAGAGGGCTTGCCCCTCGAACTTCTGCCCAAGTAAAGTTTAAGAAAAAACACTCATCATGCAGGGGAAGTAACTGAATAAAGCTTCACGCTCCTGTTCGGCAGATTTCGATTGTAACGATAACCATGTGATGTGTTTTGCATAATATTTGACTGGATTATAATGAAAACGATCAACAATTAAATAGTCAAGGGATTACAGTTTCAGGGATCCAACAGAAGTAAAATCATTTTCCTGTTGGCAATAACACAATAAAATAAGGAATGCTTTGTGTATTCAAATATAATTATTATTCATTAACTTAATGTTAATCAAATTTTTGTTTTTTTTTATTTAAATTTAAATTCGCATGTAAATGAAACAAAAATTGTCGATAAGTTCCTTTAGATGTGTATCAGCCGAAACGCATTTGTAGAACCTTATCTTGGAATGCTTGGAATCTTGGCTAAAAAGCACCTTACTATTGGCAGAAATTTTGGGAATATATTCCTTAACTTTCTGCTATTGTACAGCAAATATCTTATTATGGTTCGAGTCTTGGGTTAAAAAAACAGTTATTTTGGTATGTGTATTTACTAAAATAGTTTTTCATAAAAAATAAACAATAAATTCTTAAGGAAAATAAAAAAACAGGACCGCGTGACTCGAAAGTCATGACCAACGCAAAAATTGGGAATAAGAACATTTTTGGAAGTTTTAAAGAAACTAGCAAAACACCTAAAATATTTTTTCTTCGTCTTTCAAATCTTGTTGTAAATATTTTCGGAAACATTTTTGCCAATCAATTAAACCGGAAGAAAAAACCGTAATCAATTACATTTCAAAACTCAAAGTATTGCTTCAATAAAAAGGGTTCATAGCGAAAGACGAAATAGGGTTTACGAAAAGTTGTTGAAAAAGGGGTTGTTTATAAGGAAACAATCAACAGAACAGGTGTGAAATATATTCGGTTGTTCATAAAGTTTTCGGGAATTGTTTTATTACAAAACAGAAATCGAATATTTTGTTTAAAAAATCTATTATTATTCAATATATTTTACACAGTTTCCATTTAATTTTTTCGAAATTTCTAAACCATGTTGAGGGAATAATTAAAACCTATTTTAATTCAAAATCACCAGTTTCCTTATCTACATTTTTGGCCAAATTGAGTTATTGATGCCAATCGATAGCTAATAACAAACTTTATCATTAAAATTTAAAAAAATAATTAAAACTAAATTGAGGAACACGTGATCAGAAAAATAGTTTTCATTTTTAATGCAAAATCCACTGATTTCAAAACTTTAACATCAATTTTCTCAAAATGCGTTTTTTGTAGTTAAGTAAAACATGCTTAGCACGGCAGCAGTACGGATGGATACCGAAAACAAATCGTGACGTTAATTATACACTACTATGTAATATTGATTTTTAAAAGTTCTTCCACAACTATAATTAACATAGTTAATGACTTGTGATCCATATACTCTTCATCAAAATAAGCTCGGAAAAATAAACAAAGTGCTTTAAGAGTAACGTGATATTTATAGAAATCAATTTTTTCATATTACAATAATGTATTGTGGAACAACAAAACAAAGCAAGTCTCCCAGTATAGTCAAGAGAACATTATTTTTGAGATATGCAATAAGTTAAATTTAATTAATAACAGTTCTAACAGACGAATAAATCAGAAGCAAAGAATAATGTTAGCGATGTAATCGTAAATCGAAGAAATAATTGTGAAAGCTATTGAAAAAACGGTTTTTTGTTAATGCTAAAACAATGTAATATTCAACAATTGTAAAAATTTATTATGTATTTTGCTAAAAAAAAATCACTCAAGTTAAATTAAAAATGTAGAAGGTTACAGTTAAATAAAAAAAAGTTGTTACTTTCGCTTACATATCGTTTACATTAATCAAGTAGTCTATCATTAAGTTAATCAAACTTTTCGAAAAACAGAATTGTTCTTCGGTTAATACATCTTCCAAATTCCAACAATTATTTCCTAGGTGCCTTCAAGGAAAGAATATAAGGTTATTTATACGGTAAATGGAATTTAAATTTCTAAATTTACCTAAAATTGTACTTTGCCGGTGGCAAATAATATCGTCAATGTTTAAAAAATCAAAATATATCTAGTAAATTTTTAAAAATAAATTCTTTCGGTAACATTTTATTGATATTCATTTGATTAAAATTTCAACGAAACGTTGATCGATACATTATTGAGTTGTCTCAATAAAATCGCCTGTAAAGGTGTTATTTCTGAGTAATAAATTTTCTGGCCGCTATGGGGCACCCTTAAAATAATATTATGCTATTAGGGTGGATGAGGTTGAGAAGAGAGGCGGTAGAAGATATAGAAAATGAAATGCTATGTGACAAGGAGGTGGGATTAGGAGGGGGGAGAACAAACACCTCGATATAAATTTATTGTAGTTGGCTAGAAAAACGTACGTTCAACTTTACAATTTTTTTTTTTTACAGCAGAAACCTGTCCAATTTTTATTCATTTTGCTATGTTTACAAAATATAGTACTTTGACGTTTTGAAAAAATTGTTGTGGCATAAAGATTAGATGCTGATATTTTTAGTTTGCGCGATTATTAATTTTTTCCAATTAAAAATATATTGATTAAATTTTTGGTGTCTAATATGAGAGTTTAAAAAATCTTTTGCCCAATGTGCACCAAATATTGTTAACTCTTCTGCGGATATACCGGAACATGCCGTCAAACAAACATGCTGTTACGTATCATTTAAATAAAATTAATCTATAAAAGGGAAGTTTGCAATGAAATAACAGAAATTGTAAATGAAATTTTATCTTTACGTCCCAGTCCCAGCAAAACGTCGTTTTACTTTAATTTTGATTCATTTACATAAAGTATCATAGTGTTTCAAAGTCTCGAACTTTATATGAAAATTTAGTGATTGTCTCAGCACATCCACCAATATTTTTGTTTATCCGCGAAAGATTAACTTCTTATAAATTGACATCCAAATTAAAAAAATTCTCAGATATATCAAAAAAGTCAGTTTCAATGAGCCCTCCAATGAAATCTCATCATCAAACATAAGCTCGATGAACACACGATTTTGCTAAATTTCGTTGATGTCAGTAGAAGAAAGATCTACCAAGAATTCATCCAAATCTTGTTCCAGATAGAAATATTTGAAAGTGGACTAGTTATTTTAAGTCATAATTTTAAAGAAACTACTTACTAATGGATTGCGGTTATGACCATTAGCTCCTCTGACCTGAGAAAAAACATTTTCTAAAGGGTCATGTTTGATTATGTATTCAATGTCGTTTTTTTGAGCCTGAAAGTTTAGATACAGAATTTTTGGTCTGTTTAATACCATTGAAGCAACAAACCGTGGTTTTATTGATCACAGAAATTTCGGTAATGTAGTCCTTCATGTATATTTGTATGTTAAAAAATATTGAAACTTCATTGCGGGGCATAAAAGCACTTCTATACATATTCTTGCTGAATTTAGATTTCGAATTAAGACAATAGAACTGCTTGTCGAACTGCATTTTCAAAATATTCCGCTGGGGTTTAAGCCGCAACAGATCTGCTAAAAATTTGGGTAGTATACTTTACCGTTATTTTCTCTGATTGGAAAAGATATGTTTATGTGTAATTTTCAGACAGCTTTTTGTAATAGAATTCTTTTCTATATTATAAAAATGTTCGACAATTTTCCTGCTCACCACACCATCTGCGCATTTTAAATTTGATGTATTTAAGGTATTTCATAATGACTTTATAAGATGAGAATTTAGAAGGTAAATGGAATTTTAATTTCTTTCTTAATTATCTATACATCAGGGAAGAACGATAATATATGTTTTGTTTATCAAATAATTAATTAACCGATAAAACGGTAAATTAATTAATTAATTTTTCCCGATAAATTCGATAAAAAGAAATGTTCTCGGTTAACTTTTCCTCACAAGTTTTAGTATTTTGGCTTGTTTAAAGCTTTGAACAAAACGAAAATATGGAAAGTTGCCCTAGGCTTATCTAGACCAGTACATCCCACACTTTCTTCTGGCGGCCTCATTTTCAAATCGACAAATTTTCGAGCAACACTTTTCTGTAAATTTAGTTCAAAATTCCGACCTTATACAAATATTGACTTAATCACCGATTTTTAGTGCTAGAACATCACTCCACCAATTATGGCGATAACAACCCAATCAATAGATTAGCAAAATCATTCAATAACGCAGAGGATCAATTCAATTTTAATATATCAAAAAATAATTTTAAAAAAAAAATTTGAAAATTTATTTTTTAAATTTGTGATTAATTTTTCTGACAGCTTCAACTTTGTAGAACAACATTTAAATTTTTTTTAAATTTTGACTTAATTTTATAATTTTCTAAATTTCTTTTTGTTTTATTAATTTTAAATATTAATAATTGGTGGGTTTTGTTTTTATGAAATCATATGTTAATGACAAAGTCGATTTCTTTACTTAAATAAATAAATATGTTGTTACGAAAGGTAATAAAATATTAATTTCAGAAAGTAACGGAAATTCGGGGCTTTAGATGCATCCAGGAACCAATAATATATATTAACATAAAATTGGTCAAATGGCTTAACGAGGTTTCAATTCATCAGTTCGGCAAGTGCTCTCTATTTAAATACTTAATCTCATGACAACTTGGCATGATCCAAGTACTATAAGAAATAGATAATCCTCAAATAAATTTACAGAACGGTTTTATCGCTTGGTTAGTATCGGCGAAAAGGATAGCTATCGGCAACACAAATAATTTTTTTTTTTTTTTTAAACATCTTTATTGATTTGGCTACTACAATCTTAAACATTATTAATTCATTAGTAAGGTTGACATTAGTTCTTATGAGATAAGCATAAACTTGTGTGGGTCTGCTGGACCAGTATCCAGTTCCCTTAAGATATAATATCCATACGGTTAGCTCATGTGGTTTGATTCGTTTGAGCCGCCTTACTTCGTTTGTACTGTCCAGTAGTTGTACGGCCTCAACGTTGGTGTGGTTAAGAAGCCTCTTCTCATGTTTAATGGCACATTCGCGGATGACGTCGTCTATCAATTGTATTTTTAGATCATTGTGTGTTTCCCTGTTAGTCACAAATCGGTAAGCGTTGGTGACCATTCGAAGAAATTTATTTTGGCTACGTTGTATAATCTCTCTATTGGATTTATGAGTACAACCCCATAGCTGCGCACCATACATCCATATTGGTTTGAAGATAGTCTGGTAGACTAGTCTTTTGCAATACAGGTTCATTTTGGAATGATGCCCAATTAACCAGTACATTTGACGTTGTTTTAATCGTATCTGTTCAGCTTTTTGTCTCACATGATGTTTCCAGTTGAGCCTTGAATCTAAATGCAGACCAAGGTATTTAGCCGATTCAGCCTGCGGCACTTGCACCCCATTGAGGTACATGTGTAGACTGTTATTTATGTGTTGCAGTGTAAATGTCAGTCACATGGGTTGATTTGAGCTCATTAAGCACTATAACACAAATAATGATTTAGAAATATATTAAAGGCATATTTGGTAAAGAAACCAAATTTAAATTGGTTCTCCAAAACAAAATGGAGCAATTCGTCCGGTATGCTCGTAAGATTCAATATTTTCAAATGTTCCCATGTATGAAATCAACTGCTGCAAAATTAGGATGTTATCACTAGTCTCCATCTATGAAACAATTAAAAGTGACTGCAGAAAATCTTAACCGCCAAAGAAATACCTTATGTGCAAGAGTAATTTTGTATTCTGTATTTCGATATCTGAATAATTATACATTTAAACAGCCGGAAAATATTAGTCACAACATTTTATCGATAAATTACCGATAAATCGATAAAATTAAAAACAAAATCAATAAATAATTTGAGCTAATTTTGTAATCCCTACTTGCTATGCATCGGGCTACTTTTTGATTTTGATTGCGTATTAAGAAAAATTTTTCTAAAGTGTTTGGCGTTTTCATTTATGCTTAAAATGTATATAATATATGATTGCTATTTAGTGATTTTATTGCGCTTAATTTTCCGCTCATAATTTTTCCATTTGCGGTTTAATAGACCAATTTGCTTAGTTTTAGGCTATATTTAATACTTTTAAAACGGTAAAATATTTTAGACGATAAAACGATTAATTTTTTATTTATGAGTTCCCTCTATTATTGAAAATTATAAGAATTTTCTTGGCGTTCTATAAAGGAAAATATCTGATTCTAAACTAGCCTCTGATAGGCTGTAAGTCTTTATAGGTACAATTGGATGTAAACATTTATGGTATAAATGCTGCTTTCGTTTTGGTATATAGTATGATAAAATTGTTACCCTTGAAGAACTGCTAGTCGTTTCGTCATAATTCTGAATAGCACTGAGACATAATTCTGAATACCACAGAATACAACCAGAAGAAACATAATGCTGTTTTTGTATGAACAAATTTGGACTCATTTTTTTGACCTTGATTTGCCGAAGGTAAGAGAAAGTTGGGTTATGTATTCTTTGATTTACTGGTTTTGATTTGAAATAATAAAAATTGAGAATCCTTAACAGTGTAGTTAGTGAAATTATTTGACAAATAATTTTATATTCTGGTTAATCTTTCTTCTAATGATTTTTGGTTTTCTAATGGTTTGGAAATTGTAGTTTGTATAAAAACGACGAAAGAATAGTTCGTTTATCGATAGGTCAGGATTGGTCATCAGTGTCATCACTAATCAGTTTTGGTCGTTTAGACTCATCCACCAAATTTTTTTATTAGTTTGAAGGAATTTTTTAAGTTAGCACACCATTAAAATAAATCGAACAATTATTTGCACCATATTTTGATAGGAAATCGTTAGATCAGGACTAATTACCATTTTCTATCGTTTGGTCGTCAACAGGTATCATCCTTCCCCATCCAACTTACATTAGAGACCCATTATTGCAATTTCCAATCGAATGTCCAGATAAGTACAAACCTGCGTATTGAACACGGATCTTCTTAAATACGATGTGCTACATGTTTCACAATCTTCTTTTTGATTCATTACATTTATCGACTTCTTCAACTTTCTACAATCATTTTTTCTGGCTGAGTAAAACCCGCAATTTATGCAATTATAATTGTGAAATATACTTGGTGCTGATGAAAATCACGTTCTCCAAATGTCGTCAAAACCGCTCCTGATGATCCAACCACATACCTAATGTGTAAGGATATAAGCGGAATCCGGTTCCGATATTCCGGTTAACTCTCTTGCTAAATAATTTTAGTCAGTAAAAGCATGCGCTTTCGAGAAATTGCTGTAGGTCCGCCTTGTTTTACGAACCGATGAACACATTTCAAACAAATGACATTATTGGAAATTTTAAATTTTAAATCAGATGTTAACTCAATTTTAATTTCGAGAATATTCGTTAATAACAGGTTACCTATAACGACCAAACGTTAAAAACAATTTTAAATCGAGATTTTTTTTTTTCAAATCTGTAGGTAACCAAAGGACAAGCCTGGTGACCACTCCAGACGTAAATGATTCCATTCGTTATTTTTATCAAAATCCTAGGATCGCGTGCTAAAAAGTCGGTGATCACCTCATTTAAACCAACTTTTTTTTTTTTTTTTTAAAACTACAAGTAGTAACGACAAAAACTGTGACCAATACAGATCTAACGATGATCAAACGATCCCAATTGTCATTTTCATTAAAACATTTAGATAGGGTGTTTAAAAGTCGGAGCTCTATTCCTGAAGGAATATTTGTGAATTCGATTCGAATGTATACGAACCTGCGAAGTATTGGATTCCTATTTAAATTGACTTAATCTTATACATTCGAATTCATACCGTATTCAGAGAACCTATTTAGAAAAATAAACGATTTCGCAATTTACATGCGATATCGTATTTCTTATTATACAACGACATTTTCGCAAAAATGCTTTCATGGTCGAATGATTCGCCTTATTAGAAAATGCGGATATCGCATTTGTTGCAAATAAAAATTCCTTTTAGGAAGCGAAACGCATCCACAAAATAGCATAAAATGCGAAATGGTATCCATTTCATATTCGTAGTGCCAGAAATAATCCCCTGGAATAGCCCTCCAGCTTTTTGGATTTCATGTTGAAAATTCCAAGTTTATAGCGAATTGCATTTTTGTTGAAAATATCGAAAGTAGAGCTTTGAATTTCTATCAAAAAAATGTTTAGTTTTTAACGGTAATTAAGTGACCCTAAAAAAGTCGTGAAAATATTGGAGCATTAACATTTTACTGACAACTGTTCAGATTGTTCAGATGAGAGATTTACCAGCCTCAACGTTCTTTGGTCAGGAATTACTCATGATATAGTAAGATTTGGAAACGGGGTTTTGATTTAACACCTTTGTTGTTAACTCTGTAAACAATCCTATCAAACAATGACTACCGAAACGGTTTCAAACGTTGCTAATTTTTAATATTTTCTAGTTGGTTATTTTTGATCATTTGAAAGCCAAAAAAAAAAAAAATGGCAGCCTTTACTGTTTTCAAAAAATCAATGGGTATTTGTCTAAAAAATTGGTCGTTTTCAATAATTATAAAGTATAGAAATGTTAAACAAATGTAACGTCTAGGGCACTGTATTTGAATAAAACGCCCAGTAAGCGTACTATTCGTTTAAAACGCCTAGGCGTTATTTACGGTAGAAGACAGTAGCATGCTTTGCAAATTCAAAATAACAATAGAAACATTCAAATTCTCGCTATCGCTGAAGGTGCCTTCACAGAGCGAGATTATAATCTGAGATTTCTTATCCCACTTTTCTACCAATTAAATTGCTTAATTTTCAAATGTAAACGCCCTTTTTTGGCCAACTCAAGTTAAATTTTTTTTATCTTATGAGCAAATAATCCAATTCATACCAACATAACAAGAAAAAACAAAAATCTCAGATTATAATCTCGCTCTGTGAAGGCACCTTCAGGCTGCAAATTTCACTTTCGTATTGCAATGACTCGTTTTCTCCACTTGTCATACAAAGTCAAACCTCTTTTATCCGGAATTCGATCAACCGGAAAATCTAACATCCAGAATTTTTTTCGCAAAAAAAGTTGTATCGATTATCCGTAAAAACCTCTATTATCCGTAAAAACAGTTTTTTACCGTTTTTTTTTTTCATTTTTGTATTTTGTTTTTTGCGTAGAAGTAGAACAGATGCATATTTATTTTATTGTACATATACGTTTTAGTAAGTCCCCGAACTGTGGAGTTTTGTGTTTTTGCTAGTACATAATATTTATAAGCTTTGATAAAAATAATTCAATTCATTTCTGGTGTAAGTTAGATTCATACTAAAATAGTAGGTATATTTTTTCAATTATTTTTTGCCTGTAATTCTAATTATGTTTCTAATTTAATTTTAATTATGTGCGTAATTTATATCAGCTACAACATAAATGGCGCCAACTAACAAAAAAAAACGTTAAAAGAGTTCGAAACGTTTTGAGCATTAAAGATAAAGTTGATATAATTAAGGCTCTAGAGAGTGGAAATAGTGTCAATATGTTAAAGGAAAAGTATGGTGTAGGAGCTTCAACAATCTACGACTTAAAAAAAAATAAGGACACAATTTTTAAATTTTTTATGGAAAGCATGACCGTAAAAGGAATGATTGATAGAAAAACACTACGAGCAGCTGAAAATCCCACATTAGATAATGTAATCTACTTATGGTTCAAACAATGTCGAGCAGATGGAGTTCCTATTTCAGGGCCATTAATTATAGAAAAGGCTAAATATTTCCATAAGGAGCTAAAAATTACCACCCATTGTAATTATTCATCAGGGTGGCTTCAAAAATTTAAGAAACGTCATGGCATACGACATCTTAATATTGCTGGAGAACGGCTCGCTGCGGATGACATTGCTGCAACTTTTTTTGTTGAAGAATTATCAAGACTGATAGAAGAGGAGAATTTGTCAGCTGAGCAGATATATAATGCAGACGAAACGGGAATTTTTTGGAAATGTCTCCCACATGGTACATTAGCAGTAGCCGATGAGGTCAGACCTTCTGGCATTAAAGCAGCAAAAGAAAGAATAACAGCCCTTGTATGTTCAAACGCGGCCGGTACTCATAAGTGCAAGCTTTTGGTTATTGGCAAAAGTGGTAAACCACGAGCACTTAAAGGTGTTCATAATTTGCCTGTAGTGTATAAATTTAATAAAAGAGCTTGGATTACTCTGGATATGACTATCGATTTGTTTAAAAACCACTTTGTTCCAGAAGCACGTGCTCATTGCAAAAAAGCTGGACTTTCAGAAAATTGCAAAATAATTTTATTATTGGACAACTGCCCAGCACATCCCGATCCAAATAGATTGACAGAAGGTAATGTACACGCAATGTACTTACCACCGAATTGTACATCGTTGATACAGCCCATGGATCAGGGTGTGATCAGAAGCTTGAAAGCCAATTACCGCAAGGAAATGATACGTAAAATAACAGCTATGGATACTAATGAAGGCATTATGGCTTTACAAAAAGCATATAACATCAAAGATTTTATTTGGTGTATTTTTCGCGCCTGGAATGCTGTAACATTAACAGTTTTAAGAAATAGCTGGCACAATATTTGGCCTGATTTAGATAATTTAGAGACAGAAGGCGATCCAGTCCTTACTGAACTAGACGAACAACCATTAATTGATGATCTCGTAAGTGTTGTGAACCAATTTGAAAACTGTAATAGGGAAGATGTCGCGAACTGGCTGAATTGTGATCAATCCGCACCAGTTTATTCTAATTTGACTGATGAAGAAATTATTAATGCTGTTTTAAATCCGGAATCGGCGATTGAAATAGAAAGCGACAGCTCTGATGGTTCTGAAGCTGTTATAGTCGAAGAAAACAAAATGACTGCGGATCAAGCTATTGAGTCCGTTGGTAAATTAATTGCCTAATTGGATACTAAAACCTTTATTACCGAACAGGAAATAATTAGTCTAAATCTAATCCAAGATAAATTAATAAAAGAAAATCGAAAGAAGCAAAAACAGACCACTATGGATCAATACATATACATAAAGAAATAGTTAGTATGTATGTATGTAAATGATACATGTTTATTTAAAATGAAATGCTATTTTATTTTTTTTTTTATTATTTTCTGTGTAAACTGAATTAAAAATGTGATAAATAAAATTTTAGTTTGAAAATTTATTAAGTCGTGCTTTAAAATTATTTAAAAAAATAAACAAATCCTTTATCCGGAAAAATCTTTTATCCAGAATTGGGCCGGTCCCGCCTGTTCCGGATAAAAGAGGTTTGACGTACTATTAAATTCAAAAATCATCATCGAAAGCATAGGTTACTGCACTATCATAGAAAAAACATTAAAAGCTATTGCGAAGTGTACTACTTCAAGAAGGTACATTTGTTACCCGCCGTCTACACTATGCCAATTCACTAATATTTTCTATCAGCAATTTTACGTTTGTATATGTTTTTGTCCAAAAAATATAGCTGGGCATTTCACTATCATAATAATATCTTCAAATGTCAAACAAAATTGTTTCAATCCTATGAAAAAATTAGTTGTTTTTTAACACTTGGCAGTTGTGGTTAGGTTAAAAATAATCTTTCCAAGAAAATTTTTCAGAAAATTGTACAATATGGACAACCACCACCTCGTCCAAAAACTTCATTTCGTCGTACAAAAACCAAGTTTTTTTATCGTCAGTAACAGCGCTTCCAGATTTTTTTTTACTCGGTTTTAATTTTTTATTTTTTACATTTCGAAGATTCCTGATTTTTTTCCTAACGTTTTCAACATTTACGATCATTTCCTCCGCTATTTTTTAGAAACAACATTATTTATGTCGGTCTGTAATTTTTATGGGTACAAGTCGATTAATCGCACCGTACTTTCGGTATTAAAAGAAATTTTTTCAACTTGGGAGAACAATTACAAATAGCAAAACAAAGCAATCTTTTTATGACATTTCATAATAATTTACTAATAAAATTACGTGAAATAGCCTCCTGATAATTTGCTAATAGTGTCAAAATGCGTATAATATACACATACACATACATTGATAAAATTTATATCATGATAGAAAATATCAGTGGATTTGCATAGTGTAGACAGCGGGTTAAACAATATTCAATCGAATGGAAGTGTCATTTGCTCTGAAGGTGTAATGGATTTTAAGACTAACGTATCAGTTCTATGTTAAACATTGGTACTGACGGAGTTTATCCTAAATTTTTTAATGTTAAGGAAATAATATATGATATTTCTTAACACTAGCTATTTGAATTAAAAACACTTTATTTTGACAATCGCTATTATTCATTTTGTATTGAAGAAACTAATTCTATATTAGAACATTTGGTTGAAATAAACAAAAACTTTAGTAAGCTTGCTATGATTAAATTAAATAATAGTATATTATACACCAAGGTTGAGAAGTGTGCTATTATAGCCCGAACGAGTCTATAACCCGAGACGCGGAGCGTCGAGGGCTATAATAGCACTTCTCAAGCGTGGTGTATATACTATTTTTTTCACTACTAAGTAGTCGTAGAAGGCACACCAACCATTAAGGTTTTTTGTTGATAAGAAAATTAATTTGATAAGGGAAACACTTGCTCTTTAATAATATTAACTATGTCGGAGTAGCCCGAATTTTTTACTGAATTGTAAGAAGCGTAAATTTAAAATGACACTGCATTTTGTTTTGTTATTTGAAGTTTTCATTTTGTTGAGTTAAATAATCATAATCTCCCTATCCATTTAATCGCATTACATCTAGTGGTCAATAATAAAATATTATTAACCACTAGCCGAGAAATTTTGTTTCTCAGGCTACTAAAACACATAACAATGATGCCTTCTACGACTACTATCTTTCACCGTAAAAAACGCTTAGGCGCTTTATTTGGGAGTAGCTGAAAATACGAACATTTTGAAAATGAAGTAAAAAATCAAATAAAACGCTCATTCAAATAAAACACCTAAGCCCTGTATTTGGAAATTCGAATACCACTAAGAAAACAAAAATACTTTTTTCAACGTAAATATCGTGTTATTTTCGTAAAACAAGGGAGAATATAAAGTATGTTTGCCCCAAAATTTCATGTTTTATAGAAGCCTTAAAGCAACTCGAAAAAAAACAAAATTGACGATTAGAAAATTTGGAAATGCGATACCTACCGCCCGAAACTAAATATTCGTACCCATTAAAAAAACCTACATAGCGTTGATATAGTAATTAACACTAGAACTACCGACCGGTCAAAATGATCGGTTATACATTTATTGAAATGAATCTTTTTAATTATTATGTTAATTCGTTTGTGAGAATCTGTGGTGATTTTTATTATGACAACAAAGTAATTATGTTAAAATTCATCATAAACTTCCAAAAAAATATTAACATAATAATAAAAAAATTCAATTCAATAAATGTACAATTCGTCATTTTGACGGGTTGGTAGTTCTAGTGTTAAGTTAATATTATTTATTATTTGAGTGAAGAATCAAAGCTAACTGTGATTATTTTTTTCAGATCTGGGTACGAAGCTTTTTTTGTCCGTTAGAGCACATGGGGTCCAGTCGTCAATAAAACTACTAGATGTTTTAAACCCAATACATTAATAATAAAAACATTCTAATTGTAATTTGTGTATTGGGGACTAAATTACGTTTACTTTACTATTACGTTAAAAATTTGTACCTCTAAGCCTGTGAACTGCAATAACGAAGAGAAAGTTTGAATAGCCTCTAAATTGTCTGCAGTCGAGTTTAAAATTCTAAATACTTTTAAAATAAATAAAAAAAAACTATGACTTAGAGGCCGGTATCTGAACTGGTACCTTTCGAACTGTATTTATAACGTTTTGTTGAATGTAGTAGGTGGTCAGCCAAAAGAACGATTGTGTACTCAAAATATTTTTTTTTATGTTGGTCGATGCATGGTTGTGATTAAATGTTGATCTGTGGCTATAATCGAACTCAAGACTGGATGTTGGAAGCAGCTCTATTAACGTTCTATATTTGACGATGACAATTTCTTAAGCTTTCAAAAAAAAAATCTGAAAAAAGGTTGCATGAGAACTCTACGAAAAAATGATTATTTTACGTGCTATAGTAAGAAAATTCAATAGTTCCATAATTCTTCCATCACCATCATTCTTCCTTCCAACCATGTCAAAAAACGATGATTCTACTTAGGTTTCGATCGGCGTTTAAACTTAAAATTAGATATTTTCTTTACAAAATACTAATTTACCGAACAACCTATTATGCTAATAAAAAAATACAGATTTTTGGCCAAATGCCTTGAAAAATGTTAAATTCTTCGATTTTAACAAGAACTAAATTTGAATTGGTTTGGAACTTCACGTTTCATTACACTATCAAGATTAACCTTTCATCACTTTCCGGTTTAAAAATTTAACAAATCGACTATCAGAAATTTGGAAATATTAACAAAATCTCAGAAATTCAAGTTTAAATTAGCAAATTAGATAAACATACTCGTACTCTAGAAAATATGACATGATTTTTTCAATTGAGCAGTTATATTTTCGAGTCTTACTTTCGAGCTGCTGAACTTCTTTCGACGCAAATCAAATGAAGGTCAAGCCTATCACGCAAAGTAATACATGTAATATATGTATGAGTTTTTCGAGTTAATTTATATATTTTGTAATGAAATACCTCACAGTGTTACGATGAATTATTCAAATTTCGAAAACAATTGTATTTTAGTAACTTAAATCATTTAACTCGAATAAAACGACAACCCCCAACTATTCGTTTAAAGCGCCCAGGCGTTTTATACGGTGGAAGACGTAGTAGTGGAAAAAAAATATTACATGTATAATTTACTTATAAAATATCAAATACTTATATGTATAATCGAAATGTTAAAAATGTACTCTATCAAATAATTCAATAAAATATTAAACATTATAAAAAACGAAGGGAATGTTTTATTTAAGAGCAATAATTTTGTAATAGGGTTTATGACAATATTCAATAAATAACATCACAATGAATCTCTTCTTAATCACATAAACTTGTACTAAAATGTGTGGAATAAATGCATTTCACAATGAGAAAGTTTATTACGCGTATTGGACCAATTTTATTACTTAAATGAGAAAGCTTCCTACATAATCTAACGATGTTTTAAGCGGCATAAGAAAATATATCTTAAAGCAATGCTAAACTTTCCTAAAAATTTGGTAAGCTTTACAATTGGAATGAGATATTTCGATATCCTTATTTCATAAATTTTAATAATTTGATATTAATCGTTGATAAACAAAACTGGATTCGGGTTTTTATATTCATTTGGAAATATAATATGTAAAATTTTCATCACTCATACGAAAATAGTAATAAATGTCTTTTAAATGATGATAATTCCCAACTAATTTAATAAAATGGTTTATTGGCTACTTAAGAAGGATTCTCAAAAATTTCCATGGTAAATGAGAGCGAAGGTATATAAAATGTAGCAAAGCTCGTTATAGTGTTTTTTCCGTGTACTCCAATTCAATGGCATTATAGTTTTGCTTTTTAAAATATAAAGATTAAGAAATTAAATTAATTCTCCATTCAAAGTCAGGTGTTTTTAAGTTTTTTTTTACTAATCCTTAACTATGTGCGGTAAACTTAACTTTAATTATTTGTAAAATATTGTAATTTAAAATAGTTGATTTCTTAATTAATAAGATATAATTAAATTAAATTCAATTTTTTCTTTTTTATTGGTTAACTTATAAGCACTAGGACTTAGGAAATTGGTCCATTTAATTAATTTTTGAAAGCTACAAGGCAATCTTTTGTTTGACATGCAGTAAATACTTCTTTCCAACGCTTCAAAATAGAAAGAAATGTCGTCTCCTCAGGATTAGAGTACGCTAAGCGCCAAATTAACGTTTTCCGGGTTTTGGCAGTTTCTATGGTTTGATTCTATTCTCTTTCATTTGCGACTATCTTCATTTTAATCAGGCAACCACTTCCTGCAAAATTAGGTTTACATTTTCCGCTATCTCCCATTTTCAACACTTTTTGGCGACTAAATTACGCTAAATCTTACTTAACGCTATATCCACATAATTATTTTCTTAATTTTCAGCTGAAGATTTATTTAAGCTAACTCCACTTAAAATTTTACATAAAAAAACGATTCATCCACATTTTACGCTAAGTCACACAAGTATGTATAATTAATATCGAAAACAAGAAATACATTGCGCTATATCCGAAAAGTGTATTACGTTATCCTGGAAAAATTTTATCAAAATACGCTATATCCATATTAGTCGTGTTTTCCATGAGAACTGCACTAGAACTCGATAAATTTTAAATTCCTTTTATTCTATGTAAACAGGAAAAAAAAATTAAATTCATAAAGTGATAATGTGTAGTGCATTTCACATAAATACATATTTTAAGTTGTTACAGCAATAAATAATGACAATTATAGCATATTTTTTAGTTACACTGGATAAACCCATGAATTTATCAAGTGTAGTTGCGTGTAATGACGTCAGCAAGAAATAAGAAAATATTGATGAAATAACTGAAGGGGAAATTTTTAAACTCAAAATATGTAATTATATCAAGTACACTACACATTCGCGCTTTATGAATTTATTTTTTTTCGTTTTACATAGAATAAAAGGAATTTAAAGTTTATCGAGTTCTAGTGCAGTTCTCATGGAAAACACGGCTATTATTAATAGCAACTTACTTTTTACTATTTCTTATAGTTTTTTCCGATAAATCCAACGGTTGGTGTTTTATTACTTTATTATTTACTTTTTCAAATAACGGTACTTCCGATAATCTTCATATAAAAGCAAAAGGATAGTTCGAAATAAAGTAGTTCACCGTAAAATATTGATGTAAACACACGTAATACCGCAATTTTATTTTTTTATAATTATTCAGTAAGTCAAAATAAATTTTAGTAAGAAGAATTTGTGATGGAGTCATTAAGAGAGGCTAACAGTTCTCCAATACCAAAATTTACAGCAGAACAACTCAGGTAAGTTACAATAATTTGAAAATTTGTTTATATGAACTTCAAATAACCTATAAAATACGTTTGTTAGAACGTACTATTCTGTATAAAATTTAATTCAAGAACAGCAGCGTCAGGAGCAGGCAGCAATTGGACATTTCAATTAAAACACCATTTACTATTATACCTCCAACGCCTCAAATTCAGTACAATTTATTGAGCTCACCATTAAATGAGCTGAAGAGATCGGACAGTTCAACTAGTACACCATATACTGTTATACCACCAACGCCGATTAATGAGGATAATTTATTGAACTCACCAAAAGATCAAGCGTGAGAGAGTAATTTTTCCAACCCACACGATCAAAATGGTCCTAACTCTTTATTAAATAAAATTTCCTCAAACTTCGAAGAAGAAGGTAAGATTATTTCTATTTATTTCTTCTAATACACATCTAATTCAAAGATTTATAGTATCATCATGCCTTGATTCGGATAATGATCCAGAATATTTTCCACCTGTACAAGCCGAAGGAATGATCGACCTATTGCGTGATGGTCAAAGTTTATACATACTTCTTAAAGATAATTTAGTGCACTAATTGACTGTTAAAAAATATTTTTAGACACTCCATGTAGCTCAAAAAAATTGACGACCAAAACATTAAAACGCCCAGAAAAATGGAAGATGAATATACGGAAAATTAAATGTCAAGCGGGTGAAGAGTTTGACGATCACTTGGGGATAACCCGTAAAAAGCGAGAAATACATGTTGGATGTGCCGCTAGTTGCCCTTACGGTTGCAACGAATTGTTTAGTTTTGCAGAAAGGCAAAACATATTTGGACATTTTTGGAAATCGAATTCAAAATCAAAAGGCGAATTTTTTGCTAAAATGGTTTTCAGGTTGTCAGTGGAGAGAAAACGTACTGAGAATAAAATTCTAGAAGAAAACATACCTACAATTACCATTTCTAAAATTGGCCAAATTGACCAGAGTATGCCAAGTATTTTTTGTTAAAACCTTGGACATAAATAAAACACGAATACACTACTATTTCGACAACCTCATCGATGAAAAAACCAACACCACGAAATCCCAAGCAAAGGGGAAACATGCCAAACATAAACTCAGAAAACAAATTAGACGAAGTAGCAAGTCATATCAACGGATTTACAACAGTTTGCAGCTTCATCCAACAAAAAATATTTGGAGCCGCATTTAAATTTAAAAAAGATTTATGAGTTATATTGTGATGAGTTTGACGATCCGGTTAAATTTTGGGTATACAAAGATATTTTTCAAACGAGATTCAATCTATATTTTTTTCGTCTCAAAAAAGATTTGTGCAACAAATGCGAGGAGGACAACACAAAACAAAAAAACGGAATAGTATCGACACCAGAAGAACATAAACACTTAGCGGATCACTTACAAAATAAGTTAAATGCAAAAGCCGAGAAAGATTCGGACAAAGCCAATTCTGAGACGAATACACGCATTGTAGTAATCGATTTACAAAACGTTTTTGCACTGCCAAAAGCAAACGTTAATTGCTTTTATTACAAAAGGAAATTGTTATGTTTCAATTTATCGGGCTACTATAAGGATAACAAGACTACTTATTGTAGCATTTGGAATGAGACCACACATGGAAGAGGTGCAAACGAATTGGCAAGTGCGTTTAAGCGAATTCTAGATGCAGTTATATCAGACTTTCCAGTAACCGATAAAATAATCATTTGGACAGATTCTTGTGTGCCTCAGAATCGTAATTCTATATTGTCGTTATGCCTTATTAAATTTATGAAGGACAACCCAACGGTAAAGTTTATAGAGCAAAAATACTCCGAACCAGGTCACTCGCTTTTGTAAGAAGTCGATACGGTCCATAGCACTTTGGGACGATATTTGAAGAATAAGGAAATTTATAGTCCTATTGAATTGATTCGTCTTCTGTCAAATGTAAAATTTTCAAAAGTAACTTTTTGAAAGTTTTGCAAATGAAAAACACCGATTTCTGGAAATACAGTCAAGCGGCCCAAAAGTTTTATTTTATCAACATACCGTATACCAAAGTTCGACATCTGAAGTTTCATACAAACGTGCATTTAATGATCAATTCGATACAGAGTCCATTACAAAACATATCAGCTCCAGGAAAACACGAAAGCTACATGTGGAGGAAGCTTCGCTCAAAAGTATTGAAATTGAACTTTGTCAAAAAGAAACTTTTTCGACGAAAAAAGGAAGGATTTGACTAGTCTCCTGAAATTTATGCTGAAACAACATCAACTTTTCTATAATGCCGCTCTTCAAATAGAACATAATTAATACTTGCCAGCCAGTGGATTTTAAGACAAATAGAATTATTATAGATGAAATTATTGAATTAAATATTAATTTGTTTTATGTATTTTTAATGAGAAATAGCATAATTAAGGCAAACAAAGAATTTGTTAATTATTTAATTTATGTTATACTAGTATGTCTCATGAATAAAATTGTATGCATCACTATGTTCCTAATAATTGTTTTAATTAAAAATAATATTTTAGCTTACAATCTGTATTAAAATTGTAAAGGAAATTCCGCTAATCACCTATTTTCAGTATCATTTTTGGTTAATTTTATTAAATTAATATTTACGCTACATCCATTTTCCGCTATTAGTAATAATTTAAACCGGATATAGCGTAATCTAAAAATACCCTCTCTCGGAAAAACAATTTTTATTGCGTATTATGTCTTTGATATTACTATGATATAGAATCTATATTATAGATAATTGTCAAATATACAGTGTACTGGAAAATCGTGTAACTACTAAGTTATCAAATAGAAAAGTTATTTACACTCAAAGTTTAATTTTCGTTTTTCTCAAAACTGTGACTTTGTCGCTTAGCGTACTCTAATCCTGAGGCGACGATGTGTGTGCGGAGTGGTGCTTTATCTAGAATAAGTACCACATTTTATTTTATAATGTAAAATTTTAAATTTGTTGAATAGCATGTTTTTTATTCTTGCGAAATAGAAACAGAAATCCAATACCCGCGTTAAAAATTTTTGTTCTAAAATACGAAAAAAAAATCTTATTGGAACTTTTCGAGATTTAATATTTTTGTTTTCTCAAAAGTTCTAGCATCTAAACATAACATTATTTTTCGCAAAAACCTTTAGCCGAACACTCTTCTAGTTTATTTTTTCAATTTCTTTCTTCCTCTTGTCAATAGGTCTTGTTCTCAGTTTCTTATATCCAAATTTCAATAATTCACAAAGCTTTACCAACTTAACTTCAATCTGAAAATGTATGTTTACTCAATCGCAATCTACCTACATATATAGCTTTATAATTGTTTGGCTCGAAACGTGTGCTCTAATTTTTGTAATATGGTTATTGTCTCGGTTTTAACGTTCTTAGAGTTTGTTAGAATTAAAATATTACGTTCGACTCTGTTTTAATTAATTCCATTTTAAAATCGCATTTTACCTACCTAACATAGGGATTTTTCTCTTTGATATTTAATATGTACATATTTAAAAATATGTATCTTACAATAGAGCAAAACTCATAGTACAAAAGAGAAGCATTTTTTAAAATACCCCCTGAAAATGCTAAATATTCTAATCAAACAACATTTCGATTTTTCCAATAAATATAAAGTTTCGGTTCTCGTTAACAATCGTATCGATTTTCAACCCAACATAAATAAATGTATATAGATTAATCCAATTTAAATTCTTTACAAACTTAACAATCAGCAGCCAAAATACCAACAAAAAAAATAATTCCCATGCTGATATTCACCATCCACAGCACACACACACACACAAACGCACACACCTTCACTTCTTTCTGTTTCTTTAAATTAGCAAAATCGAATTTAAAATTCCAGCACGGTTTTGGTTCAAGGATTTCTCAAAAAATTTTCTAGCATACCTCGCACACCATACTTGACGTTGAATATTTAAATGAAAACTGAATTATTCAATTCCTCAACTGTGCATGACATGTGTTAGATAAGTATTCAAATGGGAAAACAATTAAACAACTAAACGTATAACAATAACAACTAAGTATCACTTGTAAATTTAAAAAAACAAAATGTTTCACAATCGAATTATCCAATTTTATTATTTGGCTTACAAGCAAAATATATCCCCTAACATTACGATATATATGTACAATAAATCAAAACCTTTTTTTTTTGGATCCTGTTTGTTTGCAAGATGTGTTGCAAATCAATTTGAAACGATAGCCAAACACTTGTTGAATTCCGATTTTTTATTTTTATTTATTTTACTTTAAAATTGAAATTAATCCAAATTTTTCATTCTTTTCATTCGAAAACAATATTATTAATTGTGTGGAACAAGGAAGCCGTATTTTCAAAATACAAACCATAAATTATATTTTAACAAAGTATTTTCTCTTACCATTTATATAATCCAACAACATCAATCATTTAATAATCCTAAAATCCTTATCAAAATTTTTCAAAAAATTTCATATTTTTTGGCCTTTTTTTATGAAATTGGATAACAAAAAAAAAATCACTTACACTCGGATCACACAACACTCACACTATTCCACTAAATTAATCACTAAACTTTAAATCAAAAATCACTTAAACTTTATCTTTTTTTTTTTTATTTTTTTTTTTTAAATTAAATAAACTTTACGTAACTAAAAACAATTTCTTTTCTTTTTAATAAATTTTCACATACATCACAAAAATATTGAAAACAAGCACTTTTCACACGAAATATTTTTGTTAGACACTTGCAGTATAGGTATATTAAAAATTGCACACGCTTATATAGATAACAAATAGCACGCACAAAAAAAAAAAAAAAAATCACAAAAAATAAATAAAATCTCGAAATTACCGAATCTAATGTGAAAAGCTTTTGTGGGAATTTTTCAAGTTTTTAAAGCTACCACATATAGAAAACTTTAAGAAGGATGCGCTTTTCAATAATAAAATTTGAGCGAAATTTAATCGAAAGATGTAAACGATACCGAATCAAATCGTTAACTAACAGTCCGCAGCAAAATATCAAAATTTGTTGTTAGTCCTGAGATGGAAACTAACTATATGTACCAAAATGAAGTTGGATGAAAATTCATGATTTGCTTGTGAGATAACAACAAAATACTGTAATTTTCATCTCGACATAAATATTTTGGGGTTATGATGAATTTTCACTTATAGAATGCATCAACGAGGTGGTGGGGATGATTTGAAATTCATTGAATTATTATTATACTACCAAATGATAAAAATGATAAGTGCGCATGATATGAATTCAATGTGTAAAACTGTAAATACAATGAGAAAGAGAATTGCAAAAAGAGTGGGAATACAAAAATTAAACAGGATAGAACTGAAGAATGTGGTTAAATAATGAACTTTAGCACGTGGTTTTATGAAGTGGGGGCAATTTTATGTATCGAATTTTCAAATATTTCAAATAATTGGTGGGGCGTATAAACATAATAGAATGACAAATTCGAATAAATCGAATGTGAAGAAGAATTAATATAAAAACAAGTTCATTTTTATGAATTGAATGAACTTATCAGGGGAAAACAATTCTTTTAAAATATTCATTCATAAAATCTGTGACCAATAATAAAAAAAGGAAATTTCTAATCTCAAATTGGGAGATGAATTTTTCCTTATTGAAATCTGATCAAAGTGGTGGGGTGAACAAAAATGAATTATATGCTGTAAATTAAAAAGTACGCATGTGATGAATATTTTGTGTGTAAATACAATGGGAAAGATAATTGGGAAGAGTGGGAGTAATAAAAATAAAATATAATGAAGGAATTTGTGAAAATTCATTCATGACAAAATGAACTGGAGGATTTGATTTTATGGTGGGAGGAAATCATGAATTGAATAAGGAATAGTTTTTAATAAATTTCTCTTCAAGCGTTTGTAGTACAGCGGACTATTTTACTAATTAGGTATTTCAACCAGTTCGCAATTTATACTTTTCTTGTTGACAATTATACTTTTACGTTTTCAAAACATATATTTCAATTTTCGGATTAGTTTGCTAATTTTAATTCTTATTTATCAATTTAAAAATTTATATTTTGTTATTACAGTATATGTTTCAATTTACATTTCATAAACTTCAACATTCATGAATAACCTTTTGTTCAACCTTGTGAACAGTTTTTTATACATTTGCAGAAATTAGATACTGGATGCACTATGCACTATATTGCATCTTTTTTTATATATTTTTTATTGTTAGCAGTTTATCAAATATAATATCAACATATTTCATTGTCAGCAGTTTATACCTATAAATTTGTACAAATTACATTAATTATATAATTAATGTACAAATATTTTTATACTGTTGTTGTAAAAGGTATAATATTTTTTATATATAAGAAACAACGCAAACAAATAAAATTTAGTGTTTATAAGTATACTCAACAAGACGTTACTTTTGTCCAGCACTGACCAACGGTAAGCGGAAAATAACGTTGAATCAAACATTGGTCCTTCGAGCTACAAAACAACCGTGCCTTTGCAAAACAGTACAAAAAAAAAACCAATTTATCAAAGGACAAAATTTAATCACTTCAAGGGATAAATGGACATGGTAAAAGCCTTACGCGAGCAGACCTCTACTGGAAAGCTGATCAACAAAATAAACAGCAATATCAAGAAGGATGAACCGCAAAGAAAAACAGTAGAATACTGTGAACAACGGCTCATCAACTTACAACTTCTCTACGATAAATTCTGCACAGTGGATGCCCAATTAACACATACTTTACCTGATGACCATGAATATCGGAAACAAAATTATTATAAACAGGTGAAGGGTGTATTTGAGGAGAAAATAAATCTTCTTCTCGAGGCTCAAAAAAAAGCAGCACCAGGCCAGACTGAGGAAGCAAAGCAACATAAAGCAACAGGCAAAAGCAGATTTAGAACACGAGGTAGCAGACGCCTCCTCCTACCAGATTTTAGATGACGACGATGATTTTGAAAACGAAGATAAAATCTCAGCTGTCACGTTAGATAATAAGAATCAGGAGAAGCGCTGCAAAGTTCAAATCGCGAAATTAAAAATGCTGAAACAAAATTTAAGCAGCATCACAAAATACGGAACTAAGAATTTCAACAAGCCATATTGTGAGCTTAAAATAAAACAGCTAACAGACGCTTGGAAGGAGCAAATGCAACTGATGCAGCTTCGGATTTCGCATTTCGTTATCGGAGTCTGATAACAGAAACATTACCAAAAGGAGTCTACTTTCAGAGAGCTCAAAAATCTTTGACCCCCTAGGATGGTTAGCACCAGTCACTATAATAGCTAAACTAATCATGCAAGACCTTTGGGTAGCAGGCCTTTCTTGGGATCAAACATTACCTCAGATACTAGCCACGCAATGGCAGGATTTTAAAACTGCCCTTCCTTCATTAGAATTAATATCTATACCTAGATGGCTTTGTTTCGATGGTCAATCACCGCTCAGTTTACATGGATTCTGCGATGCGTCTGAAAAAGCTTATGCAGCAGTCGTCTACGCTAGGAGCATGAACAACGATGGAGATATCAACGTGATTCATGTTGCATCCAAGACCAAAGTAGTGCCGATACAAAACATATTGTCGATTTTTAATGAAACAGGTGTAAGATATAGAGATGTCATTTTGGACAGATTCAATGATCATGCTTTCGTGGATTAAGGTCGTCCCCAAAAATACAAGACATTCGTCGCAAAAATAGGATTTCTGAAATACAAGAACAATCAAATTCAGCATAATGGCACCATATAAGCACCAAGGAAAATCCTGCTGTTATTCAAGTCAACGACACCGCACTAGAGGTGAAGCATGTAATGTTAACTGCTACTGCTAAAATAGTTAATCCATTTGTGCAGCTAGTAGAAAAACATTCGAACATCAACAAAATATTCCGCATCATCAGCTATTGTCGACGCTTCATAAAGAAAAGTTTAAAGATGCAAGGCGGCCATATGACGCACAACATCGTACCGACCGGTTTGAAGCTCAAGGAAGCAAGAGAAGAATTATGCGGAGCAATACAACATGAGGAGTTCCAGAAAGAAATTATTCGTTTACAAAAACATGACTCTGTTTCAGCGAAAAGCCATCTCTTATCGCTTAATCCATTTATTGACGAACAACAAATCCTGCGAGTAGGAGGTAGAATTGCGAACAGCGCCTTACATTTCGAACCCAAGCATCTAATCATACTACCTTCAAAACACCGTTTAACCAAGCTGCTGATAGCTGTTGCACACCTACGGACATTGCACGGCGGGAGCCAGCTAATTCTAGCTCTTCTTAGAAGAAGGTACTGGAACACAAACGGCAGCAGTAGAATTCGGGCAGAAATAAATAAGTGTATAACATGTCATCGCTTCAAATCCGCCAGCAAATTACAGTTAATGGCAGACTTAAATTAAATTTCAGAATCGATCAATACTCGACAAAGAAAAGCATGAGTGTATAAAACAAGCCACCCCAGAACTTCAAAAAATGTTGGCTAATTAATAATGGCACAGAATGGCATTTTATTCCACCATCAGCACCACATTTCGGAGGGCTATGGGAGGCAGCAGTCAAGACAATGAAGTATCACCTAAGGCGAATAATCGGGGAAAGCACACTAACAACCACCAACGAAGAACTTTCAACAGTAATTTCCCAAATCGAAGCATGTCTCAATTCTAGGCCACTGGTAACTATATCGGCAGATCCGTCTGAAGTAGTCCTAACACCAGGTCACTTCTTAATAGGCGATTCACTACTCGCCGTTCCAGAACCAGATTTGTTGCATGAAAATGTAACTTTAGGACAGCGTTGGAGACTATTGCAAAAGATGGTTCAACAATTTTGGAAGCGAAATTCGATCGATTACCTATCAAGCCTTCAACAGCGGGCAAAATGGAATTGCAAACAGCCAGAAGTCAAACTAGATGACATTGTTTGGATTAAAGACAACAATCTGGCACCGACTAAGTGGCCCCTTGAGCGAATTGTCGAATTGCATCCGGGATTAGATAAGCTGACTAGAGTCGTGACAGTAAAGGATAGTCACGGCATCAAATTTAAACGACCAATCTCGAAGATAAAGCATTCTCCCTATCAAAGCCGCAGAAGCTCCGGAGAAAGAACAAAGCAGAGAAACTCGCAGTAGATACATAAGCGCAAGCACCAGAATCAAAATAATGCCCTTGTTCATATTGAGTTTACTAGCAATGTGTAACGTTTGTTCAGGAACGTCAGCAACTAATCTTCCGTATAACCTGACTAGTTTTTCATACCAGCCCGGACTCTATTTTGAATACACTGGAAACGTGCAGTTTACAAATAACCAATGAAAGATCATTGTATATTTTAACATGACAACTTATCACAACGAGCTAAGTTTGTATCAAGCTTGCGTGAGAAAGCTGACCCAGCTCTGTTTGAACAGCTCTATCCCTGACACATGCTTAGTAATAATCAACAAACTGCAAAGCAGCTTAGCAGATATCAATCAGAGAAACGAGTTACTCCACCACGGCAAAAATTACAGGCGAAAAAGAGGTGCTATCAATATAGTAGGAAATATAGCAAGCGAGCTATTCGGGATACTAGACAATCGTGATGCAGAACATTATGAGCAGGAAATAGAAAAAAGCGAGGAGAATCAGGAGTATTTACTAAAGCTCATAAAAAATCAGACATCTATTGCCGATGCCACCCTCAGTCTGCTTAAGAAAAACGAGGCAGAAATGATTCAGCATTGGAAGATGTTTAATCAGCAAGTAAATGAGCATTTGAACGATCTCAACAACATTAACAGATTCACAACTATGGCAATTCAGGCCTTGATGTCAATGTTGAAATTTAAAGAGATTCAACAGAATTTAATTGAAACAGTTCTAGATACTCACAATAAGGTAGTTAGTTCTGCCATTTTAACACCACCACAGTTAGCAGAGGAAATCAACAAAATAACACAGCACTTGCCACCAGATGTAGTTCTGCCAGGACATCAGGACCCTGATCAAATAATAACCTTATATCAACTGGACAATATGTTATTTTGGAGCTAAAGCTGCCCCTATTAACCAAGGAAAAATATCAATTGTTTAAGCCCTTATCATTCCCAACCCAACATCAAGTGCTACCTTCATACAACCATCAATGGATTACTTGGCAACATCAATGCATCGTAATCAGTACTACATGCTATCCAGCTATGAGTTCCATCATTGCAAGCTCATTGAAGCTAGCTATATCTGCATACTTCAGCATCCAATGCATACTGCTTATTTCAACAACACTATTTGTGAGTTTCAACTGTTAATCTCAACGAAAACAAATAATTGCCGACAGCGAAACAAAAGGTTGACAAGTCACAAACCAACTGGGTCAAACTTAGGAACAATAACTGGTTGTTTTCATCACAACATCCACAACCTGCCACTGTAGTTTGCGGGGAAGACGTGACTACGTTAACTATTCCAAAAAACGGAAAGATTTCACTCAAGGAAAGGTGCACATTGAAAGTTGGATTAATTACACTAAAAAGTCACAAAACCATCAAAAGCAGAGTAGATTTATCATTCCTACCAGCAGTCAATCTATCGGCCAACTGGACGACTCTCTATAATACAACTATTCTTCAGGAAGTTCCAAATGAAGGAGAATTTACTGTTCTCCACAAGAAAATAGCTGAATTAGAAGATGTTAGTGTAAATGTATCAAAGCATGATGTGCACCACTACGCAGTGACATATATCAAAGTTGGATTTATCCTAATAGGCGTGATAGCATACCTATGTAAGGTCAGAAGTAGAGCGCCAAGGCAAGATGACTACAGGCTAGAGGCTCCAGCAGCTACCGGATAGAGATGTTAACTCAGCGAGTCGCCTATGCCATACAAATCAATACATCCGCGGAGTATGTTCAACCTTGTGAACAGTTTTTTATACATTTGCAGAAATTAGATACTGGATGCACTATGCACTATATTGCATCTTTTTTTTATATATTTTTTATTGTTAGCAGTTTACCAAATATAATATCAATATATTTCATTGTCAGCAGTTTTTACCTATAAATTTGTACAAATTACATTAATTATATAATTAATGTACAAATATTTTTATACTGTTGTAGTAAAAGGTATAATATTTTTTGTATATAAGAAACAACGCAAACAAATAAAATTTAGTGTTTATAAGTATACTCAACAAGACGTTATTTTTGTCCAGCACTGACCAACGGTAAGCGGAAAATAACGTTGAAAAGAGTAAACAAAAGAAATTGTACTCGGCCATAAAACAAATGGTGCCAAGAATTACAGTTATAATGAGAAAAATTGTATTAACCGTGTTTTTTTATTCGCTCCCGATAGCTGCTATCGAGAGCCGTCTTTTTTTTACGCCTAAATTTAAATTTGACGCGCTATTTATTGGTAAATTAAACTTATTTAACATCAAACTATCATTTTTAATTCAATTGTTTAGCAAAAACTTCATATAAAAAATATTTGGCTCTACCTATTTATACGGAGCGCTATCGGGAGCCGCTTTTTTTATGACGGCTCTCGATCAGGGATGAAAAAGTTGATCCTTTAGTACTTTTTTCGGTCCTTTAGAAAATAAAAAGTACTTCGATACTTTTGATCAACATTTCAGTCCTTTCGAAAATACATTTATATTTAATTTTTTTCTGTAAACGTTAGGCAGTCCTTTTCGAAGATCTAATCATTTTTCGTCGAACAACTATTCGAATTTCGACTAATTTCAATTCTAACCGCCAGGACGACCGTAATAACATAATAACGCTTTTTTCTTGTATTTTTGGTGGGCAAGGATAGTGGTTTTGTTCTTGAAATTGTAACTTGTGACCGTTCAGTGGGAGGGGAATATAGTTGTATCTATATTATATTATATTACTTATTTTACTAAAATGGATTACTTTACTAAAATGGATAAATCATGATACAAAAAAGACTTTGATTTAAATTTTTTTCGATTTAATGTTAGTGCGATGTTTTCAATAAAATTAAATTTAATTAAATCCGAAAATTACTTCAAAGTTAGAGAAACACGAAATTCAATTGTAATATGTCATACTATCTACTGGCGAATTTGGTTTTCTCTAATTTTGAAGTAATTTACAGTTTTAGTTAAATTTAATTTGATTGAAAACATCACACTAATATTATACGAGTACATATGTAAAATTTGTAAATATGTATTAGTGATTTTATATCGTAATTCTAAAAAAAAATGTTTACTCGCATTTGCAATTCATGCTTGATGTGGATAGGCTCTAATTCTTAACAAATTCATATACATATGTCACTAATGCTTCACAAAATCAGCATTTATCCTTTTAACTGAATCCTCCGAAAGAGAAAAATGTTTAAATTTCTTTTTGTCACTTTCAGTGACATAAAAGTGAAAAGTCGTCAGTTTACCTAGGGTAAAACGACCAAAATGAATCCAAATTTTCCATCAAAATTCTGCTAACTCCAATCGTTTCTGAGATATTTTTTAAAAAATTTGTCTATTTCCACAAATTTTTATTGTCGCATTGTTTTATTTTGTCTATATCCTTCAGATTCGTTTTTTATCTACCTCCAAAGCAAAGCTGTAAAAAAATTTTGATTTAATTTTGTTAGATGTGGTTTATATCCGCTAATTTTTTCTTCACTTCTATTTTTTTGCCCATATCCTTGAGTTTTGCAGTATCCTTGAGTGATGTTTGATATGCAAAATGTCTTCCAACTCCTTTAAGCTAACAATTCGAACTTCTTTTATAAGCGATAATTTTGCGTGTATAATTTAAAGGGAAAGGTGCATGGTGATAAAGAAGTTTTAAATGAAATTTTGTACATATTAATTCGGAATATATAACAACTTTTACATTTTTAGGTATGAATCTGTTAGTGACCGCGAAGGTACTCACATTGTAAATTTGAACAAAAATTTTCGGAAGCGGGCACAGCAATATACAAGATATTGACTCTGCGCATAGCGTTTTGGAAAGAAATTTTAAAAACAAATTTATATCGGCTAAAATTTGTTCCAGGTGCAATACACATGTTACATTTAACTATGGAATTCAATCTCAGCGACCGATTGTTTGGAGCCAATTTTCCACCTCCAGCATAAAATCCACACCACACGGTCACTTTTGTGATTGTAATGGAGTCTTTTGAACCACATGTGGGTTTGTTGCTGTCCAATGACGCATATGTTGCTTATTGACAAAGCCATTCAACCAAAAATGAGCTTCATCACTGACGATGATTTTTCGATAAAATTCAGTTTCTCCAAACTTAACCAAGGCCCAATCGGATAAGTTTCAGCGCTTCAAATGATCAAAGGGCTTCAGCTCTTGAGGTTATTTAATCTTGTAAGAGTGTGAGCCAAGATCTTTATGCAAAATTCGCCACAGTGTGTTTTGAGAGATTCGCAATTCCTATAAACGGTGTGGAATCAATTGATTTGGCTCATTTTGAACTGAAGCACTTAAAGCTGCGATATTATCGGTAATTCGACCTCTCACTGCGACAAAACCATCTAATATTGAATATTTTGACTCGAATTTATTCACTATAACATGCAGACCGTCTGGTGGGACGATTATTACGACCGAAAATTGGAGTTAGGCTCTTAAAGTTGCGACCACCGACTCAGAATTGCGGTAGCAATTTTAAATATTTTCCAAACGTTGCTCGTTCGTGAACTTCACCAAGATAAAAATGTTTACCTTGACTGACGTTTTCACATTAACGGAGCCGTTCGAAATGTTCAACGGTGGGTTCGTTTTGGTACCTATACAATCAAGTTATGCCTTTTTGACAGCAAATGATTGTATGACATGTGGCAAATCGTTGCAATTTCGTGTCTACACTAGCAACTGTTCGAATTTTAATGGTATAACTCGATATTAATGGCAGCTGCAGAGTAGATGTAAATGCTAAAAATAGTATTCACAAGAATCGAGGATATAGACAAAATCGTAACGACATAGACAAGCCTTTTAAAAAAAGTTGGTCCAAAACTCTTAAATTTCAAACTCAAATAGTTACAATACTTTTTGAGTTTCAAGCATTATACTTCGTGATTAAGCTTTCTTCTAACAAATCTCAGGAACATCTTTAACTTTCCAGCTAACTTAATTTAACTTTCAAAGGCTGTTTTCTCCAATATAGGCAAAATGCATATAAGGACAAGGATAATTCTGAGTCGACGATAAGTAAACACATCAAAAAATTAAAAAGTACTTTAAAGCCCAATTTAGTCCTCTGTTGCTCAACATTTTAGTACTTTGGAATTTATGCCAACTTCATCCCTGCTCTCGATATCAGCTATCCGGAGCGAATAAAAAAACGCAACTATTGTAAACTTTTTGACCCTTATTCTAATAGATTTGCGCAAAACTTTTTTGGATTTAATTTAAAGAATTCTAAATATTTTGAAAATTCGATTATTTATTTTATTCCAAAAGATTATGTACAAAAACTAATTTAAATCCAAAGATTATCCGCTCTTAGTCTAAATTTCAATGAAAGAATTTTATTTCTACTCAAATAATTTTTGCGGATTTGGCATTAAATATTGGTTATACATATTGTTACGGTTTTGCCTTGTCAAATAAGGTTCGTATCACTGGATTGTGAATAAAACCAATTCAATTTAATTTATCACCAACGAATTTATTTATTTCACACAAGAATTATTACAACACAGTTTATTAATACAAATTCACAAAATCACTTTATATAAATTATTCTCAAATTTTACTGTTCACTTATAATTTTTATTTCCACAAAAACACTTTTTAATTCACTTTTTAATTCCTTTTTAATCTTTACTCTTTCGCTTACCAAAAATTACTGATCCAATTCGATTTCGTTCGCCTTTATATATACACAAACCAAACTTCTAGAAAGCTCATGATATTTCTAGTTAGAATAGTGTCGAACAATTTTATCATGGAAAATTCCATTTAGAACAGTTTAACATTGAGCTATTAATTTTAACTTATTCTATTACACACTAGGTGTCACCGTCACAATATTTTCATTTAAATATCTATGGTATTTATTTTAAAAGGATGTTAGGTACCATTTTTAAGGGTTATTTTTGTCTGGACTAAACCAAGAAACCAACCGAAATAAACTGTAGTAAATTAATAAATAAAACAAAATGTTTTATGTTGAAAGACTTTTAATATAAGTAGCTCTGTTATATTAGTGTAATAAAATACCATCATTTTCACACATTCGTAAACTAAAATAATTAATTAATTTTTTTCAAAATTTGGTTTTAATCTATAGTGTTCCGGATGTACTATATACTATATGAACTTTGGTTATACTATTTCCAAACACTATTTTATTAAATCAAACACAATAAATTCAGGTGATTTTGCCTTCGACAATGGCGAAATTTTATTGTCGCGAATGTTTTTACGACGATGGCTTTTTATGCGTGGCATTCACTATTTTCACTAATTACGTTATCTTTGGAAATTAATTTTACCACCATTTGCCAATGGCAATTTTTTTTATGCCTATGCGAAGGTTCAGACGAGAGATCGATGATGATTGCGTTGGTTTTATAATGGGCGCAAAAAAAAATGACGTTTTGTATTTTTCGTAATCACAGTGCGCGGTGCTGGTGTTGATATATTTTGTGCTGGTGGATCAGCAACAGCAATTGCGTTGGCGCTGAGTAAGTTGAATAGATGACAATTGACAATGTATTTAATTTGTTCGCAATTATTTATTTTTATTGCGTGCGTAAATAATTGATTTTTAATTGTAGTGATGAACAATTAATATAATTATTATTGTGAGTCGCTACAAATCTTAATATCACTTAATATGACAGGGGATATACATAGAAAAAGTATAATATGGTAATAACCATAGAAAATGTCACTACGAAATACAACAACAATTTTAATTTTGTGTTTCATGTTTTACATGGCCAAAGAAGAGCAACGTTAGTTTTATGTTTGGTTTAAGATGAACCAAGATAGACTATGCAAAAATAATGTAGCTAGACAGCGATAAAAAATATTTACAGTTTTTACAAACTAAATAAACCAACACTGATGCAGTAGACCTTACAAAACAATAATGGTCAATAAACAATCATATAAGGTCATTACTTTCTGATATTGACATTAATATTGATCGTGTAACTTGAAGGAACGATGAATGACTATCGGTAGTGATGAAAATCCGGATTTTCTGATTTCGAGATATCATTACCGGCGAGTGGTGGGGATACTGTCAATATTAATGATAGGGTAGGGTTCGCTTCATTACTATTGTGTATCATTAGATATATACGTCGAAAATTGGAGAATTTAGTATCTGTCAAATTAAAAATCGGAATTTATTTTTGTGCAATAAGTGTAATAATTAATAATAAACATCAGAATGAATGATGATGAATACTTGTACATGTTGGTTGATGTGGAGTTAAGCCTGATATCCGACCCTGGCGAATCACATGCACCAGAATTGAGCGAAACAATTAAAGAGTCCAAAGATTTGGAAAATTTTGTAGATATTTATGAGAGTCTACCACAACTATGGAACCCCACACATCCGGGGTATATGAAAAAAGATAGTCGGAATAGTGCTTTGGACAAGCTATTACCAACATATACAAAAATTAAGAGCGGTGCTACCCGGGACGATATGCGACATAAAATAAATACGAAGGAGACGCAAAATAAATAGAAAGGAATTGAAAAAAATATTGGATTCAAAAAGATCGGGAATCATTCCGGACATGTTGTATCAGCCAACTTCATGACTTTTCTATGCATTACAGTTCTTAAGCAAATACGAAAAACCCGCAAATTACACAACTAAACAATTGAGTGATGTTGGTACCGTGCGTTTGTAATATAAGTGTTTACTCATTTATTTCATTTTTTCAAACTACAGAAAGCGAAGAGTTGGAGATTTACAAACACAGGCACAATCCACAACTACTCAATGACTGAATGCCTTTCAACCCAACGTATGAGTTAATTATAAATAGGGCAAACATTCAACATTAAATTTAGAATATTTAAGACTGTTGACAAAGAGCTTGGCTGCTCGAAACTAGTCCGTATATATAAAAATATAAAAAATTTTAATTATCACTATAAGATAAAAAATATTCAGTGTTTTATTTAATTGTATTTTTTCAAAAATAAAAAATTTATTAGTAAATAAGTGATAAAAGTGCACACACAAATGGATCTCCTTCATAATGGATTTTTGTCCACTTTAATGCCGAGTCGGGGATAAAATAGACAGAGGTAACTTTCTGAGGCTCTAAAGTATTGTAGGCAATTATTCATTAGGCTAAAACCATGCCACATACAAACTAAACTGAAACGAAACTTCAGGAGCGTTTCGCTTTTAATGAACGACTATAAAATCTGAACAGACAGATGATATAAAACTATTTTTAATTTTTGAAGCAATTTCAATTTATTTCCGAAACTTTGCTAAATAATAAGAAAGTTGTGTCAGACCGATACCACTTATTGACGGGTCTTATAATTTACAAGGGGGGTACAGCCCGTCCTGACAATATAAGAATTTTTAAATAATTTGCAGTACATTTAAGCTTAATATAATTTGCATACATTTAGGCGCATCTTAAAAGCTTACCATCTATTTTTTGTGTAATTACTGTAGTAACTGTGTATAAAGAGCAATATTTAATTTAAAGTAAAATATTTGGAGGAGAAGGAGAATCGAACCGAAGACATTTGTAGTCCTAGCCAGTGCGGTACATACTACTAAAACCCAAATCATAAAAGAAACCAAATTTAATTTTCATTGTTATTTTTATATGTTACAGTCTCACCAACAGAGTCCAGAGTTTCCTTAAGTTTATTATTATTATTATATATTCTGTAAGATTGCCGATAAAGTGCTATCGGCAGTTATCAGACATTTTTACAACGACAGAGGCTTTGGTACGGTCATTATAAGCCAGCTAGAATTCAGGGTATTGGGGTGAGAATTTTGAAAGCTTGACTATGTCTGTCTAGAACGTAATGTTACGTTTTTGCCTTATCAATTAAGGTTCGTATCACTGGATTGTGAATAATACAAAATCAATTTAATTTATCACCAACGAATTTATTTATTTCACACAAAAATTATTACAACACAGTTTATCAATAAAAATTCACAAAATCACTTTAAATAATTTTTACACAATTTTACTATTCACTTATAATTTTTATTTCGCACTACAACACTTTTTAAATCATTTTTTAATTACTTTTTAATCTTCACACTGTCGCTTTCCAAATACTACTAATAATCTTACAAGTTTACTCTATCGCGTTCCAAATACGAATAATCCAATTCGATCTTGTTCGCCTTTTTATATACACAAACCAAACTTCTCGAAAGTTCATGACTTTTCCAGTTAGAATAGCGTAGAAACATTACGTAACAATTTTATCATGGAAAATTCCATTTTAGTACAGTAAACATTGTCACAATAATGTGACGGTGACACCTAGTGTGTAATAGAATAAGTAAAACTAATAGCTCAATGTGTAACTGTACTAAATGGAATTTACCATGATAAAAATTGTTACGTAATGTTTCTACGCTATTCCAACTGGAAAAGTCGTGAACTTTCGAGAAGCTTGGTTTGTGTATATAAAAAGGCGAACAAGATCGAATTGGATTATTAGAATTTGGAACGCGATAGTGTAAACTAGTAAGAATTAGTAATATTTGGTAAGCGATAGTATAAAGATTAAAAGGAATTAAAAAGTGATTTAAAAAGTGTTGTAGTGCGATAAATAAAGTAAAAGTGATCAGTAAAATTTAAGAATAATTTATATAAAGTGATTTTGTGAATTTTTATTGATAAACTGTGTTGTAATAAATTTTGTGAAATAAATAAATTCGTTGGTGATAAATTGAATTGAGTTTGTATTATTCACAATCCAGTGATACGAACCTTGATTGATAAGGCAAAAACGTAACAATAATGTTACGTTTTTGCCTTGTCAATCAAGGTTCGTATCACTGGATTGTGAATAATACAAACTCAATTTAATTTATCTCCAACGAATTTATTTATTTCACAAAATTTATTACAACACAGTTTATCAATCAAAATTCACAAAATCACTTTATATAAATTATTCTTAAATTTTACTAATCACTTTTACTTTTTATTTCGCACAAAAACACTTTTTTTAAATCACTTTTTAATTCCTTTTTAATCTTTATACTATCGCGTACCAAATATTACTAATAATCTTACAAGTTTACACTATCGCGTTCCAAATACTAATAATCCAATTCGATCTTGTTCGCCTTTTTATATACACAAACCAAGCTTCTCGAAAGTTCACGACTTTTCCAGTTGGAATAGCGTAGAAACATTACGTAACAATTTTTATCATAGAAAATTCCATTTAGTACAGTAAACATTGAGCTATTAGTTTTACTTATTCTATTACACACTAGGTGTCACCGTCACACTACCCCTCACCTAAGCCTGTTCGTCCCGAACAGGACCGAAATTACCTCCTCGGTAGAGGGCCAGCCTCTCTAAATGTACCGCCATTGGTTTACCTCCTTGTCCTTTTCTTGTCCTGTAGGGTGCCGTCCATATAGGCTGCACTTTCGCCGATAAATCCCCCTTCTTTTGTTGCGAGTTGTGATGCCACACCAGTTGCCCCTCGTGTAATCCCTGGCCATTTGCCCGTATGGCACATCGAGTTCTCATCCAGTCGCCCGACACTCGCACTCTACCTCGCACAACTCGGCCCTTCTTATCCAAAGTCTGCTTAACCTGGTGTTCTTTGGTTTCCTCAACAATTGTTTCAGATTTCGATGGCAGCTCCTCGTAATGACTGATTGTTACTCGCCTTACTGTTGCATCCGTACCGTTAAACTTAAGTTTCAGCTCGATGTTATCGCTACTCAATATTCCTCGGCCAAAATCCAACACAAAGCCATTCATCCTCATGAAGTCCGTTCCCAAAATGACCTCGTCCACAATGTCTGCGACTAGAACTTCGTGTGGGAAAAGAGTTTCGCCGATCCTTATGCTCACGATCTTTTTCCCTTTAATCATTGCACTCTCCCCATTTGCCATTCTTAATTTTAACCCATCAACCAGCTGCACTGCTCCTGCGATTAAATCTTTCCGAACAATTGTGTGGGTTGCTCCGGTATCCAGCGTAATAATACACCTCCTCCCTTCAACACAGCCCCAAACTGTGACGCTGCCTCCGCCTCGTGCTTCACTCGTAACAGGGATGAATGTTATGGGGCAACCAGACGGCGAAGCCAGCTTCGGTTCCTTCAAACTGACTTCTAACCTTTCCACTTTACCGACTGTTGCCATCCGCTCATCCGATTCCCGCTCTCCTCTTCGTGCTCTTTCCACGGAAGATGGTAATCCGTGCCGCTTTCCTCCTGCTTCCAAACAATCTCGCGAGATGTGGCCAATCCTGTTACACACCCAACATCTTCGCTCGCTGCCTCTAGACCTCTGTCCCGACCGTTCCGTGTTTGCTCGTATAAAAGGTGGCGATCTTCTCTCTCCATGTATTACTTTCCGACAGTCCATTGAGATGTGACCCAACTTGTCACATTTCCAACACCTAAGCCTGCCTCTTCCGACTGTCGGTACCATTCGCTCCATGCTGCCGTTCTTGTCTGAGTTCATTTGACGCCTAAATAATGACGGTCTTGTGAAGTTCTGCACAGCCTCGATCGTCAACGCAAACGCAACGGTTTCCGCGAAGGTCGCTTTAGGTGACAACATCACCGCTTTGCGTGTCTCTGGATCTCGAATGCCGTCAATGAATGCGTCAATTTTTAGTCTTTCCATATAATCAGCCGATGTACTGGTATGTGCTAGATGTACTAGCCGCTCGATTGCCGATGAAAATTCCTGAAGTGATTCTCCTCCCTTTTGGTAGCGGCTTTTCAATTCCATTCGATAAATTTCTCGCTTGTGATCACTGCCGTACTTCCTATCCAGCGTCTTCATAATTTCGAGATAACTGTTGCGATCTTTTTCCGGAATTGTTTGTAAGGCCTCCGCAGCTTCACCTTTAAGGGCCACTATTAACGCTGCGACAAGATGTTCATCATTCCAACGGTTTTGATTAGCTGCCGTTTCAAATTGAAATTTGAAAATGCCGAAAGATGTTGTACCGTCGAAGTTTGGTGGTTTTAACTTAACTGATTGGACGGTTTGTACCACTTGTGTTGTTGTTCCACTTGCCTTGATATCAGTTAGTTCTTTCTCTAGACGTTGAAACTTTTCTTCAACCTGTTGAATCTCCGTCTTAAATTCAGTTCTAACATGTTGAATTTCTGATTGTAAATCCGTCTGCAATTTCTCTATTTCACCATGAACATTTATAGATAGTTCTAAAATTTTCTCGTCCATTTTCTTTTGACCTTCGGCAATTTCCCCCATCTGACGCTCTATAATTTGGTTTGACTCCTTAATTTCGCCCAACTGTTGTTTCATTTCGTGTTTTATTTCCTGGTTAGACTGATTTTGTTGTTCCAACTGTCGTTTTATTTCTTCGTTTGACTGGTTTATAGTCTCCAACTGCCGCACATTTTGTTGTTCCATTTCATTCTTAATTTCTTGGTTTGACTGCTCAATTTTCACCATTTGTCGTTCGTTTTGTTGTTTCATGAGACACATCTGTCCTGTCATTTGGTTCATAGCAGCTATTAACTGCGACAAATCGAAACTTCCAGAATGTTCTTGTGTCTTTTCGACCAACGGTTGTTTATCTTCTGCTTTCTGCTCTATGGTTGCTGCATCTGTTACTTTCTCTCCAAAATCATAATGTTCCGCGTCCAGCCCTTCGTTCTGCATGGCCTCACGTAGTCGCGCTTGTAAAGCTGCTTTAGTACCATCAGTAGCCAAACCCCGTTTCTCTAGTTCTCTTTTTAATTCTGGAACTTTTAATTCGTTGAGAATCATTTTCTTTATCTTTTTATTCACAATCCCACCGCTGTCACCAAATGTTACGTTTTTGCCTTGTCAATCAAGGTTCGTATCACTGGATTGTGAATAATACAAACTCAATTTAATTTATCTCCAACGAATTTATTTATTTCACAAAATTTATTACAACACAGTTTATCAATCAAAATTCACAAAATCACTTTATATAAATTATTCTTAAATTTTACTAATCACTTTTACTTTTTATTTCGCACAAAAACACTTTTTTTAAATCACTTTTTAATTCCTTTTTAATCTTTATACTATCGCGTACCAAATATTACTAATAATCTTACAAGTTTACACTATCGCGTTCCAAATACTAATAATCCAATTCGATCTTGTTCGCCTTTTTATATACACAAACCAAGCTTCTCGAAAGTTCACGACTTTTCCAGTTGGAATAGCGTAGAAACATTACGTAACAATTTTTATCATGGAAAATTCCATTTAGTACAGTAAACATTGAGCTATTAGTTTTACTTATTCTATTACACACTAGGTGTCACCGTCGCAATAAGGAACTGTAACGGTGACACCTAGTGTATAATAGAATAAGTTATATGAATAGCTCAATGTTAAACTGTAGTAAAATGGAATTTTCCATGATAAAATTGTTCTACACTATTCTAACTAGAAAAATCTTGAGCTTTCTAGAAGTTTGGTTTGTGTATATAAAAAGGCGAACGAAGTCGGATTGGATTAGTAATATTTGGAATTTGATAGAGTAAAGATTAAAAAGAAATTTAAAAAGTGTTTTTGTGGAAATAAAAATTGTAAGTGTGTAGTAAAAATTTGAGAATAATTTATATAAAGTGATTTTGTGAATTTTTATTGATGAACTGTGTTGTAATAATTCTTGTGTGAAATAAATAAATTCATTGGTGATAAATTAAATTGATTTTGTACTATTCACAATTTAGTGATACGAACCTTAATTGACAAGGCAAAAACGTAACAGAACAATAGAAAACAAAGGAAATATGAAAATTAAGAAAGGAAGGTAGAAGAACGACTCTGCTTCGCTTTGACACTCACATAACTCACATCATCCCCGAATTAAAGCTTTCAGCTTCTCATACTGAAAAATAAAATTACGAGCGAAACGAAATCACTAAAACCAATTAATACTTTAACCCCTTACATCAAATTATTATTGAATCAGCAAATCAATAAAGAGAAGAAAACAATTTTTGAAATCAGGGTACCCGGGTATTTTTCGGAATTTTTAACAATCTGAATACCCGGGTAACTGCTTCGGGTATCACGAAAAGATTCATGAGAACGCTGCAAGCTTTACGTTATTTATTTCCAATTTATATAATATCATAGCTCTATAAATCGCCGTAGAAAAATATTTTGTCAAAGCACGCACAAACGCGATAATGAAAAATACTTTGGTTTTTTTAGACCGAAGTAATTGTACAACATATTTTGGATTATTATACACACATATTTTAGACACGGTGAAACACACTTATTCCGACATTAAACCGATTTACAAAATTGAAATATTGTATCATTATTGCACTAGGTGAATTAGGCGCCGAGAAAATTATCAACAAATATCTAGAATTATTTATGGAAATCTCACTTATCATTGAACCACTTATGCTAGTGCTATAAGAACTAAGCAAAGAAAGGCGACACTAATAACAGCTAAAGCCACTGTTACTTTGGTCTAAAAAGACCAAAATATTGAAATCCTGTCAAAAATGTCGAAAAATTTGGTTGGTCCAAAACCACTTTTCTCGACGTTTTCAAAGTCCCTGATGTCCAGATGTTATGGATGTCTGGATGTCTGTACATGATGTGATGGTTGGATGCTGCGACGTCACTATGGTACGATGGTATGACTGTAGGATATTTTAATGGTATAGTGTCATGATGGTATAGTGGAATAATAGTATGATGGAATGATTGTTTAAAGTTATGATGGTACGACGGTATGGATGCTATTATGGTATGATATTGAGTAGGGTTTGAGTTGAAATTGAGTTGGATTTGAGAGAGAAGTTCGACGTATAACTTGAAGAAACAACTGGATTTAATGAGCTACAGTGCTGTATTATATCATAAGGAACCGTAAAACCTAACAATATTAATGGAAGGTTTAAACGTCGAGCAAGGAGATAAGCGGATCTAAATTTTTGATAATTTACACGAAGGAATTCTTACTATAATAAACCGTTTATTAAAGATTTGTTTTCAGTAGCGGGAAATATAGTTACAAAAAATCGAAGTTACTTAGCCGTTTCTACACTTTCTACACTTAATGGCTTTTGATTTTTGAAGTTTTTGATAACTAAAAAATAAAAGTGAATATTATAACACTTGAATTAATCTGTCTTTATTGAACTTACATATTTTTACATAAGATAAATTGTTCGAACTATATACATATTACCTGTTTTACATATAAGAATTGGTAAAACATGTTTTGCCTACTTTTTTTCGGGTAACCCGGCTACCCGGCTCTTTGGCAAAATAACTACCCGTTACCCGGGTACTTAATTTTCGGGTATTTCACGAGCCCTAAATTAAACCTAAGCTAATGAAAACCTGTTACTTTCTCAAGTTAATTCACTATAAAAAGTTAATTACCGCCAACATAATCAAACTTAATTAACTAATGTAGAATGTTCTAAAGATTTGAACTAATTCTAATAGATAGAAAACCAAACATAATTTCAGGAAATAAATAAACTAAATTAATGAATATATGTAATTGAAAATTTTAAGAAAAATAAATTTAAATATATCTGTGGTCACAAGGCATAACCGCTTAAGTCGACTTAAGACAAAAATAATTTGCAGTGTGTAACGTTTTCTAGCTCTTTTCTAACTTCACTAAATGATTGACTTAAGTGGTAAAGCCTTGTGGCCAAATGCTGTGGTCGCAAGCCGTAGTAGCTTTAGTCGGCATAAACGAAAATGAATTTAATATTCAACTTTTTCTACGTCTCTAGAAAAATTATCAAATTTGACTTAAGCAGTTACGCCTTGTGGCCACAGATATAGTTTAAATAATAAAAAAAATAACAATCTTACCTTAACTTGGCTGCCGTTGACGCTTATTCGAGGGATCGAGGGGCGCATCGAGGGATGTTGCATTTTTAGGGGGCTACATTTTTTTTTTTTTCAAATAATTTCGAAAATTTTACTTGAATTAATAAAATTAACTTTGTATTAATTTTAATTTTATTTGTGCGTTTTTTTCAATTGTGACAACAAATTAGTTACATACGTACACCACCCAAATTATTTTATAAACTATAACATTTTATTTTTAAGTTCTTTTTTTTTTTAACTTCGTATAGCTATGTATAAAGAAACTTTAATGTTAATTTAGATTTAAATACACTACCATATTATTTAGATGACCACATTCAATGTTTTAAACGTTATTTAATTATTATTAATTTATTATTTAAGAATTAACAGTTAATTTGTTATTAAATATTATAATTTTGGGTTTTTATTTAATTTTTAGCTTGTACCTAAAAATAATTACGGTATCAAGGCTTTGCAGTAGAAAAAACACTATCAACGGGTTGCACTACCGAATGTTTCACCAAAAGTATAACCTTAAAGATTACCACGCACTTATAAAAAATAGTTTTTAGTAACTATTTATAATAATAAACAAAATCATTAATTATTCACTATAACTTTGATCATACTAAGATATATTTTCCTTATATTGTTCGATCACTATTTTAAACCGATATTAAAAGAAGCTTGAATATTTTTTTAAGCTTATTGTTTTTTCACAAACTTTTATATAAAAAAAAAATAAAGTTATTTTAAAATAAAAATTAATAATTTCGGGATTCACTATGCCCGCCAAAATTAAACAAAATACTAAATCAGAATTCTCCCCGTGCGTTGTAAGTTATCCCAATTTATACCAAAATTATGAACCGTTGATCATCCGATCACAAAAAAAAAATAAAAATCAAACTCAACTGATAAGCAGGTTGCTTCCCCTACAAAGAAAAAAAAATAATTAAAATTAAATCGTCTGAGTGTGTGCCATAAAAAAGAAACAATCTGTTCTCAAACGAACAATAATTCGTGTTAGTTGCTTTGGTTTACTTTATGGTTTCGATTACAGGTAACCCCCGAAGAACACGAGTTTCGAAGAACACGGATACCTTCCCCCGAATAACACGGTTTCAAACTACACCATTTTCGAGTTATTCTTTTGAAAAAGAATAAAATACATATGTATTCTCTTGCTCACGCTTCACAAAAAAAAAAATTCGTTTCATGTTTTCATTCGTTGTTGTTTATAGTCTCGAACAACACGGTTTCAAACAACACGGAACGAATTAATCGTGTTCTTCGGGGGTTACCTGTATATTCATTGTTTATCTACAATAAAAAATTTTATATTTTTCTATTCGTTATGATGTAATGAAATCCCGTTATAAAATAAAAAAAAAATAAATAATTAATGCAAAACCTCCTTGGTGAGAATCGAACACGAAAGTTTATTTGAAATGATTGAATATCGCATGAAATAATTTGCTGTACCAGCCTAAGGGAAATATCCTCCATCCAGGCGCAATCATCAATTTTAATATGACAAATAAAAAATAAATGATTTGCGACTCACATTTGATTGCGAGTATTAATTATCTTGACTTACTTGATGTTGTTTCCATCGTTAAAAAGTCGGCGGAAACTTGTTTTTGCATGTTTTTACTACTCATGGCCGTTCTCTGTAACGTAGTGAAACACGCTAGAGGCTTAGTTTTACAATAATGTCTTTTATTAAGCAGTAGTGACAATTACATGCATTGCTACTTAACCCACGCAACATGATGGGTGCGTTCCATAACATATAATATGTCATGTCATTATATTCGTTTTATCTTTAAAACATTTCTTTAGCAATAATTTAGATGTTTGGACCCCGCGTTCGGCCAAACCATTCGATCTAGGAAATCTTGGACTCGATGTTTGATGTCTGAAATTCCATTCTTCAGCGAATTTTTGGAATTCAAATGACGAGTATTGTGGTCCGTTATCAGTTTCTAATATTTCTGGAGTTCCGTGCACAGAGAACCATTTTTGTAACTGATTTATTATTTGTATTTAATGTGTGTCGTTAACAAATAACTTTCTGAATTGAACGTAATCAGATCTGATCCGACTATTTGAAAAGGTAAATCTGGTACTAATTTTTGAGTGATAACTTCATTTACATTATTACACTGTGTTTGTTGACATACAGAACATTTACTCATGAATTCTTCTATGTCATTTGCTAAGTTTTTCCAATAAAAACTTTGTCGAACCAGTCTTATGGAACTTTGTATTCCTATATGTCCAATAAGAGCTATTTTTAGTATTTTTGAAATTTGTTTGGTTGGTATTACTATTTTTTCCCCTTTATAAATTATTTCATCGTATATTCCTAGTTCGTCTTTGAATGTTGAAAAATGTTTAAGACTTTTTGGAATTAACTTCTCTTCAGGCCATCCCGTCATTATGTAATTTTTCAATATTCTTAGATCTGCGTCGTTTTAAGTATCTTCGATTAATTCAACTAATGCGTTTGCTGAGAAAGGTATTACTAAATGTATTTGTAAGTCTTCTTCTTCAGCTTCATTGATTCTGTTCTTTACATCACGACTTAGAGCATCGGCAATGGGAATCTCCATACCCTTTCTATATATTACCTTCGGTGAGTATACCATTACATCAAATAAAATTCTTTGAATCCTTGCTGGAGCTGATGTTATCGGTTTCTTGAATATTGTTACTAACGGTTTATGATCACTTTCGATTGTTACTTGCTTCCCATAGATGTATTCGTGAAACTTTTTGCACGCAAACCTTATTGCTGTTGCTTGTTTTTCAATTTGCGGGTAGTTGAGTTCTGCCGAAGTCAAAGATCTCGATTCGTATGCGATTGGATGCTCGTCCTGGAGGAGAACTGCTCCTAAGGCCATTTTACTTGCATCTACTGATAGTTTTACATCTTTTTTTTGTATCATAGAACCTTAGTACCGGTGCGATGGTCAGAGCTTTCTTTATTTCTTCAAACGCTCGTTCCTGATCAGCATCCCAAACAAATGCGGTGTCTTTTTTGATCAAGTCTCTCATCGGAGCTGTCAATTTTGAACAATTAGGTATAAATTTGGACACATAAGCTACCATTCCTAACAATCTTTGAACTTGTTTAGCGGTTGTTGGGGTTTCTATTCTTTCTGAATATGGTTGATATTTTTTCTTTGTCCATCTCTAATCCGTTTTCTGATATCACGTGTCCAAGAAATTTTAACGATTTTTTATTGAATAGGCATTTTTCTTTGTTAAGTTTTAATCCTGCTTTTCCAATAATATCCATCACCCTTTTTGTGACTTCACTGCATTTTTCTTCGGTTTCTGCATGTATTAAAATGTCATCCATTGAGCATTCGACGCTAGGTATATTTTCTAGGAGACCATTCATTATTTGTTGAAATATTTCAGGTGCTGAAACCAGCCCGAATGGCATTCTCAAACACGTATATCTGCCCCATGGGGTAGCAAATGCTAGGTATTTTTGCGTTCTTTCAGAAACCCTTACTAGCCAAAATCCTTTTTTACAGTCCAACAATGTAAAAATTTTCGATTTATTTATTCTGGACGAGATTTCCTCGATAGTTTGTAAAGGATAATGCCTCCTGAGAATGTTTTTATTCACGTTTGAAGGATCCAAGCAAATTCTAATCCTATTCTTTTGTCTTACTACTATCATTGACGAGACTGCTGGAGTAGGCTCCATAATTTTTTTTATGACTTCCGTTTTTTCCATTTTGTCGATTTCGTTTTTTACTTGGTCCCGTATCGAATGAGCTATGCGTCGCGGAGGATATATTTTAAAACTGGGATTATCGATTAAGTCTATGTCGTATTCGAAATTTTTAAGACAACCCAGCCCGTTATAAATGGTTTCGTCAATATTTATATAATCGATCTTTTGTCCGTTTGACCTCTGTACTAAATTCAGTTATTGACATGTTCGTTTTCCTAATATCGGTGTAGCGTTACTGTCGATTACTTTAAAAACTATCTTTGTGTTGTAGTTTTGTATTCCGCACCTAACTAGTAATTCGCTTAATACTGTAATTCTATGACCACTGTACGTTATCAAATTCTTTGTCACTGTCTTATCGAGCTTGAGATATAGTCGGTCTACTATGTGTTTAGGCAAGACATTGCACTCTGCTCCCGTATCTAATTTACATTTGATAATCACGTCATTAATTTTTATGCTTTCATACCAACCATCACCAGGACATCCGACATTCAACGAATCAATATACAAATCTTCACTTTCATTCAAATTATCAATTTTCTGATTTTTCGTTTTTTCACCTTTGAATTTTGTTCTGCAGGCTACCGGCAAATGATTTTTACCGTTACACTTTGAGCAAATCACGCCATACGCCGGACAACTTTTCGCGCCATGCTTGGATTTGCACCGTTTACAGTAAAATATTTTAATATTACTATTATTGTTATTATCCTTATTACTAACATTTTCATTTTTATCTTATTTCGATTAAACTAATTTCTTTGTCTACCTTAACGGCTTGCATTTGCAAAGACGCTACTTCGTGTGCTTTACATATGTTGATGACTTCGTTTAAAGTTTTTGTGTCATCATTATTAATTTTTCACGAATGTCGTCTTTACATATGCTTAAAATTAGCCTATCCTTTAAAATGTCATCTACCGTTATTTTATCGTAATTACATTTTAAAAATTACAATCTAATCCTAGTTAAGAAATCTTCGAATTTTTCTCCGACCGATTGAGACAAATTATTGAAAATAAAACGTTCATCCGTCAAGTTTATTTTTGGTTTAAAATGTTCATCAAATCGTTTTACCAATATTTCATATGTTATTTCCTCTTCTTTTAATTGAAAGGATTCAAAAACTTTACCTGCTTCTTGTCCTATTGACGTCATGAATATTGCCGCCTGGATCTTTGCATCTTTTTTCTCGAATTCTGTGGCCGTTGCATAAAACCTGAATGTTCGTATCCAATCCAACCAATTATTGCATGCATCTCTCCCGCACATGACATCGGTTTTGGTGGTCTGAGGCTAAGTTGTTTGAACTATTTACCAAATTTTCCTTTATATTTCTAATATTTTGCTACCCACTTCGTCGCTTTTTATTCTTACGCGTTATTTTGATATGTATACCGTTGTAATGATTAGTAATATGAACTTTCCAAATGGCGTCTTTTTACAACGTATTTTTATTTCTTTTATGTTTATTTTATATTTCTATATATTATTCTCTATATATTTTTTTTTAATTTTAGATTTAATTCACATTCTGACACCATGTAACGTAGTGAAACACGCTAGAGGCTTAGTTTTACAATGATGTCTTTTTTTAAGCAGTACCCTCCCGGCACAAAAACGATATGCGTCAAAAACGCACCGATAACGGTGAGTTTACGCAGTTTTTTTTACAAGACACTAACACACTTAAGTTTTATTTTCTATAGTATGTCATTCTCTCCTTTTACTCGTTTTACAGTTATTAACAGTTCGTGTAACAGTTTAATTTTACAGTTATTAACAGTCGTGTAACAGTTTAATTTCCGTCTTAATAAAATTTATAGTTTATATTTATAAACATAAATTATACCGAGCAAACGGCGCAGTGGTTAAAGCTGCGGCGGTTGGATCGGGAGGTACCGGGTTCGAATCCCTATAGGGGCGGGATGCAAAAGGGATTTTTCATCATCTGATTGCGATCGGTGATGAAGATGAACACATCTATGACCCCCTGTTGAGAGTGCAGAATCCATGGGCCGACCCACCTTTCATGTCAGCACTACGGGTTGGCATGAAGCAATGCAATGTGCAGGTGGTTTTCAAAGACGGATCTGTAGCCGCCCGTCCTCGATTTGGCTACTCCAGGCGTAAGGTAGGACGGTAAAAAATAAATCAAGAAACAAACAAACAAACAAACAAACATAAATTATTAATTATTGTGAATCAAATTACCTTTCATTGTAGTAAGTACGTGATAATTATTTTATTTTATATTCAGTGAGTGTTTGAAATTAAGTTTGAAAAATGTCGAAACAGAAGCTTTATAGAACCATACGTAAAGAAATAGTTAATATTTGTGAGAGTGCTAGAGTGGTTCAAGGAAATGCTTCTACAAATAACTATTATAGTTCGTCTGTTAATATTGAACACCCAGCAATTGTTGTAGAAGAAAATAATAGAAATGAGGAAAGTGAAGGCCAAAACACAAGCAGCAATTTAAGTGATTCTTTCGAAAAATCTTTCCGTGAATCTGAATAGTGATTGTGATAACATTAATTTAAATAATATTGAACATTATATTTCTGAATGGAGTGTAATGTACAATATTGCAAGAGAATGTCTAAACTCTTTGTTGAACATTCTACGGAAGTATTATCCGAATTTACCCAAAGATGCTAGATCATTGAAAAAAACACCACGTAAAAATGATAATATAGTACCGATCGGTGCAGGTTCCTATTCTCATATCGGCTAAGAGCATCAACTGAAATTATTTATAGAAAGAACGGAATTCAAAAGGAGTGAATTATTGATCGATGTTGGAGTAGATGGAATTCCATTAACAAAAAGCTCCAAAAGCCGATTCTTGCCAATGTTATATCCCATAAAGAAGTATTCGTGGTTGGCGTTTACCATGGGTACAAAAAACCATATTGTGCTGATATATTTTTGGAAGCATTCGTTGAAAAAATGAATCACCTACTTGGAAATAAAATTCTATACAATGACCAAAACATTGCTGTAAAAGTAAGGGCGTTCATATGCGATGCACCTGCAAGGGCTTTTCTACTAGGTAAGAAAAATATTAGTATGTTAAAAGAATTAATTAAATTTGTTTTATTAAAGTTGTTTATTCGTAAACAGGTGTTAAAAGCCATTTGGGCTATTTTAGTTGCACTAAATGTAAAATAAAAGGATATTTGGAGCACAGAGTTTGTTTCCACAAGAGTTTCTTCATCATTAAAACCCATAGTAAAAACAACGGTCGCCTTAGGTGCCTCGCCATCACTATCTACCCCATCAGCTGCACCCAAATTTATATATAAACCGAATAACATCGAATCAGGAACCTCATCATCAATTATACCAGCAAATAGTGAAATATCTCCAAATGTTTTACCACAAAATATTTCAACATTAACACCGATACAATCTGGTTCCTTGCAAGCACCTATTTCTACTTCGGTGCAATTACCGCTTCAACCAGATTCACAAATTAATTTAGAATTATTGATGAAATCCGTGCTCCGTGAGGTAAAATTACTTCGAAGAGATGTTCAAAATAATAAATGTAAGTGTGCTTCAACTGATAATTTGGATAACCAAATTGAATTAAACATGCCAGCTACTTCAGTTGATGGATTTTTAAATCTAGAAGATGAAATAAAACAAGATAGCATGAAAGAAAAAAGATTTGTAAGTTATTCTTTAAAATTAATTTCAACAATTTATTTAATGAATATTTTTTTTATAGTTACAACATCTAAGGCTGATTTCGGAATCTACACACGAAAAATATATTAGAGTATATCTCAAAACCATTGTGTCAGATGACGTAGCGACCAAATTTTCATGGCAAGGGCAGCAAAATAATATTGCATTAAAATCGTTTACTATTATGCAAATTTTGAAAGGTACATTCGAGTTATATCACTTTTACATAATGCATAAATTATTTTATTGTATTTCTGAAGAAACAATTAAGAAATTTAATTCAGTTCGGTCGCGCGATGTGGAAGAAACGATTTCAAAGTGGTTTCGCTATGCTAAAGACCGCATACGTCGGAAACAAACGAAATGTTAAGGTTACCTAAATGTATGACCTATCATTTTTTGAAATTTATTTTTATTTTATTAGTTTATTATGTATAAGGCAGAATTCTAAGACCTTAATAATGGAATATTCGTTGATATAATGTATATAAGTTTATATTGAAATTATGGTCAATTTTTATTAAAATTTTAGTAAAAATTTTATTTGTTTTATTTATTTAATAATATATATTATTATATATATTAATAATATATATATGAATATTTATTTACGCTAAATTCTAAAAGGAACAGCACTTAAAAGTTTTACGTAAACGTAGCGTTTAAATTACTTAAAAACGTTACATTTATACGGAGCCGTAAACCTTACGTTTTCGTAACATCAATACGACCAACTTTATACACACTAATACATACGAAACACTGCGTAAATTTGTTTCACTTCTCTTGTGACAAAAGTGCGGTATACGTACCGTAATCGTAGCGTCAAAACACAGTTTACGACATTTTTAGTGTAACAAAAATGTCGTAAACGTTACGTTTATGATGCTGCTGGCCGGGAGGGTAGTGACAATTACAAGCATTACTACTTAACCCACGCAACATGATGGGTGCGATCCATAACACATAATATGTCATGTCACAGTCTCCACTTACGTATTTTTCTTTTGACAAAAAATAAATGACAAACGGCTCGTGACATTTTTTGTACAACTACTAACATAAAGAATATAACTAATTGTTCTCTTTGAGAATAAGAAAAAAATTTGAATTTGGTTCGTTTTTCGAATAATACAATTTTTGGCATATTACTTTTGTATTCCACAATTTATTATTTATGTTTTATTATAATAACACAAATTTTATTACATTTGTACCTAAAATTTATTAAAAAGCTAAAATTTTGCCAAAAAACATGAAAATTTTATTTTAATTGTCAAAATATTCAACATAAAATGACATGAAATTGAGCATAAAATACAATTTATACTCAAACGGCACAACGTCACGACAAAAATATTTAATATTCTGATCTTTTCCTTTCTTGACAAAATTTCAACGCGCATGCTCAAATCAATTCCCAAGTATTTTTATATCCGAAAGTTTTTGTATTTTTCTGACATTTCGCTGATTTCATCTCCGATTCTTTTCCGAATTAATGTCCGACTTATTATAAGATTTCCTATGAAAGTTGGCCAAAAAACTCGGAAAATGATGACAAAAAAAGTTAGGTTATGGTACGACAAATTTGTGGGCGGGGCTTATAATATAAATTTTGGCGCCAAAATTTCACTTTTGAATTTAAATCTAGCTTTAATTAAAAATATATTTTTACTTTTATTTTTATTACATGTATAAATTACAATATTACATTTATTATAATATATAAATTTTAACTCCACCTGAGTAAATACATTTTTCTATCTTCATTTACTGCGTGCATCGCATGTTCAACTTCCTGAGGTGTTTCACGTTGGAGAGCTGCAGTAATTTTAAACTTAGTCCTTTTATTTGGTCAATAATTTCGGTTGAATCTTCTAATTTCTGTAAAGAAAAAAAGCGTTACAATATTATATTGTATTCAAGGTACAAGACCATAGTAAAACAAAAAACCCAACCTCTGTTCCACATAGTAACAATTTTGATTCAATTAAACTTTGAATATGCTTTTGTAACATTTCATTATTTAACTGTAGCGTTTCTTGTATATCCTTACGTCATCACATCACATGTCTCAAACAACAATAGGACAGCCATTTGAAAAGTTTGCATCGTAATGATACAGGGTTTCTTGAGGTATGAGACTATTAGTTCATCATGACAAAAACGATGTAGCCACGTAAGTTTTCGTCCACAAAAATGTATATGATATGAGGTATCGGAAATGTAATTGGTATCGTTGTCGAACCAAGTAGTGGCCAGGCGTCTGCTTGTAACACTTTTATTGATAAATTTATTCCTATTTCATAATTATTATCTTTTACACACTATCAGTTTCAGTCGATTTCGATTTTTTTAATAAACAAACACATGAACTATTTACGTATAACGCAATCGTAATGGCGTCTACAGAAAACAAAAATACATTTGTACTTCAACGCTACATGTGTTGAAAGTTGGAAACCAAATTTCATCATTTTCCAATTTTTTCGTCTGAAAACCGGACAAAAATTGATAACCGGTTGAAGTTTTCAGTTTTGTTATACTTGGGTTTTTGTCCCATAAGCATAAAATAATAAGCATAAAAGTCATTCCCGTCAGCGTTCTACAAATTCGCAATGCAATAGAACCAACAAAGATTTATGTATATATTGTGGAGGTAAAAGAGATCATGGTATGAAGAAGTGCCCAGCCTACGGCAAGAAATGTAACATATGCAAAAAATATAACCATTTTGCTCAAGTTTGCTTTGAAGCCAAAAATAAAGCGAAAACAGTGAAATCCATTATCGATGATGAAGTTGGAAATGACGATGACAGTGATATGGTATTTTCTATATACGAATCGGGGAACGATAGAATTTTAACAGCAGTTCTGGATTTTTATATTAATGATGACGAAATAAAACAAATAAAGTGTCAATTGGATACAGCAGCAACCTGCAATGTGATTGGATTACAAAATTTACGCGCAATTGTTGGTAAGGATAATGCACCACTTATAAGAACAACTACGCAGATTCGAGGATTTGGAGATAAATTAGTTACTCCATTGGGTCGTGCAACTTTAAAAATCTTACGATATGGAACGGAATACAATTTAAATTTCGAAGTAGTTACGCAAAATCAAGCACCTTTAATATCGAGCAAATTTTGTCAGGAAATGAAGTTGATTAAAGTGTGTAAAAAAATTGAAGTGTCAAACAATTTGATGAGACAAGCAGAAGAATTAATCAGCAAATACGATGATATTTTTGATGGCATAGGAAAAACGAAAAATGAAGTACGTTTAGAAATAGACGAAAGCATAGAACCAGTGATACAAAATCCCCGCCGAATTCCTCATGGACTGAGGAAAGAATTCAAAGCTGAGATCGATAATTTAGTTAAACTTGGAATAGTGTCTAAAGTTGATCGTCATACTGATTGGGCCAGTAACGTGGTACTTGTAAATCGAGGTGGCAAACTTAGAATTTGTCTTGATCCAGTGGATTTGAATAAAGCATTGAAACGAACAAATTACCAAATGCCAACAGTTGAAGAAGTGATGCCAGAATTAAGCAAAGCAAAAATTTTTACCATGGTGGATGCTGCAAAAGGATTTTGGCAAATCCCATTAAATGAAGAAAGCAGCTATCTAACGACATTTTGGACACCTTTTGGAAGGTATAAATGGAATCGTATTCCATTCGGCATTTCTCCGGCACCAGAACTCTATCAAAAAATGCAACATGAGATGGTCGAAAGTCTTGAAGGAGTAGAGTGCATCTGTGATGATATTCTAGTATATGGCTGTGGTGAAAATTACGAAGAAGCTATGAAAGATCATAATATCAAGCTAGAAAAATTATTTGAGAAACTGCGAGAATCAAATTTAAAGTTAAACAAAAGCAAGTTACGATTATGCAAAGATGAAGTCAAATTCTTTGGACATCTTTTAACTAGTGAAGGCGTGAAACCAGATCCGGCGAAGATTAATGCAATCACGGAAATGCCCGAACCTATTAGTTTCAAGCAAGTGCAAACATTCCTTGGAATGATCACATATTTAACAAAATTTTTACCAAAATTATCTCAATTTTGTGAACCATTGAGAAAATTGTGCAAAAATTGATGATTTTGTATGGGGAACAGAACATCAGCAGTGTTTTGAGAAACTAAAACAACTTGTAGTTAAAGTGCCCGTTTTACAATACTTCGATACAGAAAAGAAAATTGTTATGCAATGTGATAGTTCAAGTACAGGACTTGGTGCTGTATTACTTCAAGATGGTAAGCCTGTATCATTTGCATCCCGAACTTTAACTAGCACTGAACGCAATTATGCCCAAATAGAGAAGGAGGCATTAGCAATCTTGTTTGGATGCATGAGATTTGAGCAGTACATTATCAGTAGAGCATTTATAGTTCAAAGCGATCACAAACCACTTAAAACAATATACAAAAAACCTCTTTTAGCAGCACCTAAAAGACTTCAACGAATGTTCTTAGCATTGCAGAGGTACAATTACGAAATCGAATTCGTTCCTGGTACGCAAATGTATATAGCAGATTTACTTTCAAGATTACACTTAAAAGAGAACGAACATTTGAGGTTGGAAGAAATCTATAAAATTAGAAGTGAGAAGAGCTACATGCAGGAAATTGAAAAAATTAATATGGTAGAACATTTACCGATAACTGACGAAAGAATAAAATCAATATTAGAAGCGACACAAAATGATATTCACATGAAAAAACTTTGTGAAATAATCATTAAAGGTTTTCCAGAAAATTTGAAAAATTGTGAACCTGAATTGAAGCCATTTTTTAAATATCAAGATGAGCTGTCAACTCAGAATGGTTTAATTTTCAAAGGACATCGAATAGTTATCCCGGAAGCATTGCAGAAAGATATGGTGAAACGTTTACATCAATCACATAGTGGAATAGAGATGAGTTTGAAGTTAGCGAGAGATTCCATGTTTTGGCCTGGAATAACTGAGCAATTGAAAGAAGAAATCGATAAATGTACGTCATGCAAGCAATATTCAGCGAATCAACCTAAATGGCCAATGATGACAACGAAAATTCCGAATTTGCCATTTGAAATAATAAGCATGGATGTATTCGAAATAAGTGTGAAAAAAAGTAATGGAGATTTAAGAAAAATTAAATATCTATTAACTGTGGACCATTATTCAGATTTCTTTGAGGTAGATGAAATCTCTAATCTATCATCGAATGAAATCATGAAATGCTGCAAAAGAAACTTTGCTAGACATGGAATACCACAAATGGTAATAACGGATAACGCAACAAACTTCTTTAACAATGATTTGATAAAGATGTCAATTGAGTGGGAATTCAAAATCTCAACAACATCCCCACATCATGCGCAAGGAAATGGTAAAATTGAAGCTACAGTGAAAACAATAAAAAACATTATGAAAAGAGTGAACTCAACTGGAGAAGATTTATATAAAGCACTATTGATCTGGCGAAATACTCCAAATAAAATGAACAGTAGTCCAGTACAGCGACTTTATTCTAGGAGAACAAGATGTAGTATTCGGGAGATTGTATTTGTTGATTGTATTTAGGCCAGAAATACAAAATGATGTTAGTCAGCGTATTATCGAAAACAAAGAAAGATCGAAATATTATTTCGATAGATCTTCAAGAAAAGCCAGACAACTTGAAATCGGTGAGCCAGTATTTGTTAAGCTAAAAGGCAAGAAGAGTCCCTGGACGGATGCAAAGGTAATTGAAAAATTAAATAATCGATCATATATAGTCGCGGCGGAGAACGAACAAACATATCGTAGAGATAGAGTCGATATAATACCACAGAGATCCAGTACAGAGGAACTAACTGAGGTGAACGAGAAAACACCAAAGGAAAACGTCATTAGTCATGAACAAAATTCTAATGAGAGTGAAACAACTGTTCCAGCAATAGAGCCAGCGGCACAAAGTAAAAATCTTAAAAAAGTACAATTTAAGGAGCATATCGTCGAGACAGATGAACGACCAAGGCGAATCAGCAAACTACCAAAACGACTGGAAGACTATCAACTTTAAAAAAAAAATAATAAAATAAAAAAAAAAAATAATAAAGCGAAGGAGATGTTGTAATACTAGATTATGATATATCTCTATGACAACACTAGATGATATATATAGATAGTATAGATGTGGCAACACCGGATGGAAGAGACATCAACGAAGATCATTACGAGTCAAGGCAGCTTGGAGAGTGAACGTATAATAAACATTGTGACAATATATATCTCTTTGTATAATAAATAGTTAAACAATTGAATATTGGCTAAAGAATTTTATTAATATAATCTTCAAAGTAACATTATATAACACCAACATATAGGAAAGGACCGATTATTTAGTAGATTATTTTATATTGTGCATAACTCTGCAATGATTTCATGTGGGAGGTGCTTCAACGCCAAAAGATTTCTTGTTGTTTGAACAATGCAGGATCGCTTTCGGTTCATCTTGTGAAATAAAATAATTTTGGGCTGCAGGTTCAACTTTAAGTGCTACATTTTGATTGGATTGTGCTAATGTTTGTTGTTCTTTCAAGGTTTGTGCATATTGTTTATTTATTTACTTATTTATTTAGATATACATTAAAAGCTGTTTCTTATTTTTTCCAGATTGATTAGATTGATTTTTTTGATTTGTAAAAATATTCCGATTTCTCAGATTAGTTTTAGTTTAGCTAACTTCACATAATTCAAATACAAACATTACCGCTTAGAGAACTGTCATTCTCATCACTTATTTTTTTTGCAAACGTTATTAAAATGGAAATACTAGTAGACGAAAATAAAAATAGTAGAAGGAAATTTTAATTATTATTTGGACGAAGGCAAATAATTTTATTAAATAATGAAAAATAAATTTTTTTTGATCTAAACAATCTGAAACCTGTTATCGACCAAATCGATCTGATTTCAGATGATTACAATGGTTTGAATGCAATATGGTCAAGGTACAAAGTACGACTTAAGGACTTTTCATACCAGGCGTTTTTTAGCAATGTACATATGTAAATTAGTTTCATTTAATTGACAACGTTTAATTGTATAGTAATAAATTCAATTTGTTGAAAAATAATTTATTTTTAAGTGATAATTAAAAAAAAAACAAAATATATTGCAATGAAGTTATCTACAAAGCCAAGGCAATGCGTTCCACACTCGACTGCGACATTTTAAAGTAGTATAAAGCCAAGTAATTTGTCAACCTAACCTTTAAGTACTTTTCATACCAGGCGCCTCGCCTCGAAATATTTAGTTACCACAAATGCGAAGCTGAGACCCTTTCATACCGGTGGCGTTGGCTTTGAACATTCAGTTGCTATCAAATATTTTATTTAGCTCTATTTTACACGTGAATTATAGCAAGAACTGAGATATACTAAATTTGTAACGTACATATGAGTTAGATTTTTTGGTAAGTATGAAACAATTGTGCATAAAATATGATTTGTAGGTTATGTTGACAAAGCACCTCGCTTTGTACTACTTTGAAATTTCGCAGTCGAGTGTGGAACGCATTGCCTTGGCTTTGTAGATAACTTCATTGTAATCTATTTTATTTTTTTTTTAAATTATCACTTAAAAATAAATTATTTTTCAACAAATTGAATTTATTACTATAAAACTAAACGGTATCAATCGAATAAAACTAATTTACATGGTTAAAAAACGAAATAAAAATTTTTTATTTACGAAGCTCAAAGCCGAGGCGCCTGGTATGAAAAGTACTTTAAGGTACTTTTCATACCAGGCGCCTCGCCTCGAAATATTTTGTTACCACAAATGCGAAGCGAGACCCTTTCATACCGGTGGCGTTGGCTTTGAACATTCGGTTGCTATCAAATATTTTATTTAGGTCTATTTTACACGTGAATTATAGCAAGAAATGAGATATTCTAAATTTGTAACGTAAATATGAGCTAGATTTTTTGGTAAGTATGAAATATTTGTGCAAAAAATTTGATTTGTAGGTTATGTTGAGAAAGCACTTCGCTTTGTACTACTTTAAAATGTCGCAGTCGAGTGTGGAACGCATTACCTTGGCTTTGTAGATATCTTCATTGCAATATATTTTGTTTTTTTTTAAATTATCACTTAAAAATAAATTATTTTTCAACAAATTGAATTTATTACTATAAAATTAAACGGTATCAATCGAATAAAACTAATTTACATAGTTAAAAAACGAAATAAAAAATTTTTATTTACGAAGCTCAAAGCCGAGGCGCCTTGTATGAAAAGTACTTAAATCATATCATAAACATATTTTTTGGCGGCAATTCAGTTTCATCTAAATAAATTAAAATGGTAAACTTCGATTACAGCAATATTTATATTGATGAAGAATACTTAATTGAAGAAGAGTCTTTGACTTTTATAATTTTTTTTGCACAGATTTTCTTCTTTTACTTATTAAAGCTCTTCTTTTAATAATCATTTTAAATATTTTTTTTTAGTTTACCATAAATTTAAAATAATTTTTCACGTCACAATTGAACTAACAATATATTTGACAGCTACCAAATGCTGAAGGATAAAGTTGACGCCACCGGACTATGTTCATAAACTCTACATTGTAACAGTATAGGGCGATTTTTCAATTAGTCCAACCGATTAACACCAGTTGTGTGTTAGGGATAGGCATACTAAAACTGAATAAAAAACACTTAAATTTTATTTCAATTGGTCAATATTATAGCTATAGTTAAAAAAATAGTATATTAATGTAAGATAAATACAAAATTAATTATTGTAAAAATAAAATGTTTCCTATCAGCAACATAACCTCTTGCTCTAAAAAGTTAATTTCAACGTTTTCGCCTTATAAAACATGGTCAGTTTTCTTAAAGTTTGTGACCTAAAATAAAATACATTTATACATAGAATGAGTTTTGAAAGTGTAGTTCAATATTTTATTAACAAAATACACTTATATAACAATAATAAATTAATGAAATTCATTCATAATTTGTTTGTCTTATGCGCTTCTGTTACATAGGATTTCCCATGTAAATAGTTGACTGTTCTGTTCACTATTTATTTTATAATAAATACACTTTATTTCTAATTTTGAATCTTTATTAATAATATTAATATTACAATATTCTATTCAAAATGGCTGACTCCTCCTTTTACATTACTGGGGTTGCCCCACTTGTCCTTTAGTTAGTTACATGTGAACCTTAGTGTTTATATGCACTTCTTCTACACAACATCTCCTCTTTCAAATCCTCTATTGTATCTTTTCAAATTACCATACCATGTAATAATATTTATAACAAAATAATCTCACCACCTTACAATATTATAACTTAATTACTACATTTAACATTTCCTCCCTTTCCAAAACAAAATTTAATAATTTTAATTCATTTTTTTTTTTTTTTTTTTTGTTAAATTTCTTACATAACTATCAAGATAAGCTGGTGGTCTGGATACTCGCCCCAGTTTAGTCTGAACAAAGAGAGGAGAATTACTCAATCTACTTGACTGAGCATCTTCTATCTGCTCGTCCGTATTGAAATTATTCGGTCTTGTAAAGCTTTCATCGAAACCCTCAGAATCTTCTATTTCGATAATAGGCTTAAGTGAAGATCTTCTCAAGTGAAATTTATTTCGTCTCAACGTTCTATTGTCCTGATTTCATATAATATATGATCTTGGATAGTTGTGTTTTTGTGTGACCTGGGCTGGTTCCCATATCTTGTTTCTTTGATATACTACCCAATCACCTGGCTTAAATTCTGGTCTCGTTCTTGTTCTTATGTCATGGTGTAATTTCGTTTTTTGTTGACTATCCAATAATTTACGCTTTATGTCCGTTATTACTTTTGGCTGGAACAAACTTTCTTTGGATGGGAGTTTAGTTTTAGTGCACCGACTCATTAGTATTTGAGCAGGTGAAGCATTTAGCTGCGCTACAGGGTGATTCCTGTACTCTAATAGTGCGTAATTTATGTCTTTATCGCCATCTATTGCCTTTCTTACTAATACTCGGATAATTAGGACTTGACGTTCGTATTTCAAAATTCCACTCTTTACTGAAATCAATACATTCCTTTGATCCCAACGGCATATTATCTGCTATTAAAATTTTTGGTATACCATGAGTAGCAAATATTATTTTTAATTTATTTATGATTTCTGACGACTGTTTATTATTTAATGGTATCATTTCAAGCCACTTTGAATAGTAATCTGTTACTACAAGGTAATCCATAGGTCCCACTTGCATTATGTCACATCCGATTTTTTGGAAGGGCAATTCTGGTATTTCGTGTGGTTTTAAAGGCTCTTTACAATTGGATGCCTGGTATTTCTCACAAATTCTACATTTGCTGATATAATTTTCTATATCCGAATCTATTCCCGGCCAATAAAGGATTTGCCTGACCCGCAATTTAGTTTTGGTCATCCCAATATGTGATTCATGCAACTTATACCACGTTTACATTAGAAGAATAAAAGTATGTAGCAAAAAAGTATCGTAATGTGAACTCAAATTTAAATATTTTATCACATACTTTTTTGATATTTCGGTAAAGTATGTATCAAAATAGTATTAGTGTATTACGTTGTAATGTGAACCCTGACAAATAACTATAAGTTAATGTCATTCGTATATTTGTTGTCAAAACAAAAATTTATTACGTTCTTTGTTAAACTACACTTTCGGGTGTTAATCAAATAATTTAACGGCCAATCTAATAGAGTTTGAGAAGAAATTCACAACACATAAACTGAATTGAATACAGAAATCTATCTGTCAAAACAATAAACTTGTATAGTATGCGTTCACACTACAAATCGCAAAGCTAGTGTGAACCGCAGCAGAAAAATAATTAAATAGCAAAAAAGTACGTACTTATTAGGTACGTTTAATGTAAACATGGTATTAGTTAGCATCTCTTTCCGTAGATTTTCTGGAACCATTATGCGATCTCCCAAAAATAGTAGCCCTTCATTATAAAATATGTTATTCTTTAATTTCCAATAAAACTTTATTTCATCTGGTAATTTTGATTTACAGTTTGGCCATCCTTCTTGATATGTTGATATTAGTTTCCTTAAAACTGGATCATTCTCTGTGGCTGCGATGAATATTTGTTTTTTCTCAGGTGAAATATTGACCGTATGTACTACCTCTTCATATTCCTGAAATTCTGTGCATTGTTTATTTTTCAAATAAGAGCGTGATAATTGATCCGCTACGTCCATCTCTTTACCTGGGACATATTTTACTGTCAGATCATATTTCATCAGCTTTAGTTTCATCCGCTGCAGTCTTGCAGAATTCACTTTACTAATTTCATTTTTCATGATGCTTACCAGTGGTTTATGGTCAGTGTGTATTTCGACTTTCCTGCCATAAATGTAATAATGGAATTTTATGCACGAGTATACTATAGCTAAAAGCTGTTTCTCTATTTGAGCATATTTTTGCTCTGTCTCATTCAGGCTTCTTGACGCGTATGCAACCGGTCTTTTCTCTTGAAGTAATACGCAACCAACTCCATATTTCAATGCATCTGTTTGTATTATTGTAGCTTTCTGAGCCTCAAACGGCTGTAATAAAGGGGTATTTGTAATCATTCGTTTTAGTACGTTTATTGTGTCAGTGTGTACACTTGTCCAAGAGAATTCAACGTCATTTTTCAACAATTGCCGCACAGGCTCTTTTTTTTGTGCCATGTTGGATATGAAACTACGTAAATAATTGATCATCCCTAAAAACCTTTGCAGCTCTTTCTTGTTCGTAGGGTTTTCCATATTTATTATTGCTTTAATTCTCTCTGGATCTGGATTCACTTCTTTGTTATTAAAAATATGCCCGAGAAATTTAACCTCATTGACCTTAAATTGCAATTTTTTTGTATTAAACTTAATGTTCAACTCTTTCGCTCTGAGTATAACTTTTTTTAAATTATCGTCATGTTCACTTTCTGTCTTGCCTGTTACTAGGATATCATCTATATAAATGAATGTTCTAGGTATATCGCCAAAATTCTTTTCATTCAACCTTTGGAATGCCTCTGGGACAATGTTTATGCCAAATGGTAACCTCTTAAACATGAATGATCCGAAAGGTGTGCTGAACGCGCATATTTTTGCTGATTGATCTGTTGATTCTACTTGATAAAACCCGTCTTTCAGGTCTAATACCGTAAAATATTCTACTCCCGATAGCTTTGAAATTAAATTTTCTAATTTTGGGATTAAATAATACTCCTTCTTTATTGCTTCACTTAAATGTTTTGGATCCAAACATAGCCTAATAGAGCCATTGGGTTTCTCCACTACCACTAAGTTACTTAGCCAATCGGTAGGTTCTGTTAGAGGTTCAATGATTTCCATCTTCACCAATTGCTCCAGAGCCGTTTTCACTTTAGGTTTGAATAGCTATTGGCAACCTACGTGGAGGTCTTGTAACTGACACGGCATTACTTTTTAATATTAAATTTACTTTGTCCGGAAATTTACCTAAACCGTCAAAAATGTCTTTGTTCTGTTCTATAAACTCTGTCTTGTCATTGGCAATCTGATACACTCGTTTAATAATACCAAATCTCTCACACCCACTTACTCAATACTGACTTTCTAGCTGTCAAATGTACGAAAAACAAAAATTCAATGGAATTATCCAAATTAAAAATGTATTAATTTGCTTTGGACATAAACAATGTGACAATGTTTGTACATATACGATAGACGTTTTCGAAAATAGATCCAGGGGGGCTATTTGTGAATTAGATTCGAACGTTTTCGACCCTTTGAACTATAAGATTCGTATTTAATTTAAATAAGAAACGAACGAATCTGATTCAATTCAAATAAGATTACAATGCTTTGAAGACTCGAATACCTTCGAATCGAATTCACAAATCGCCCTCCTGAATAACTTCAGACTAAGTTTTAATTTTTTTCTTGTGTTGGTAAAAAATTATCCAAGTTAACCATCACACACGAAAAGTTAAGAATAAATTTGAATAATGTAATCTTGTTTATGTTATTTGTATTTGCAGCTATGTAATTACTAAAAAGTAAATTAAAAAATCAACATCTAAATTAGCTTGAAGTTATTTCATTCGTTCAGCCTGAAGTTATTCAGGATCTAACTCCGAAAACGCCTATTAGTTGGTATTATAATTGGGCTTAACGAAAATAAACTTTAACAGTAAATTTCGATCATTAAATAAGACCATTATAGTATATTGTAATGATCGAAATTTACCAAGAAGTTACAAACAAAATTCCGAATAAATTACAAACAAGTTTTAATTCATATTTTCAAATTTTTCTCGAACCAGTTCACACTTTTTTCGAGAAAACAAATTGTCAATTAATCGATTATTAGTACTCGATTAATCGAACAATTTGAAAGTTAAAAAATCGATTAATCTAACCATGCCCTACGATGAATTACCATCTTCATTAGCGTTAGAACCAACCTCTTCTAAATATTCATCACCGTAATCTGCTCCTGAATTATAATTGTATTGTCTATATATCCAGAATACGGCTTTCCATGCATGCGAAACATCAGTTTTAATCATTTGAGAGTTGCGACCAACATTTTTATCGAGGATGTCACTTTCATAATTCGACAGTATTGTCTTAAAACGCTTGCAACCGCATATCGAGGATATTCCCTTAAAACAAAAATATTAAAGCTGAACGTGTCACAGAAAAACAGAAATTTCAATATGTATTGAAAACCAACCATCTACATGCAAGAAATATGCAACGATCGGATTTTCATTTTATGTACTAATAAATTGTGCAAATGCCTGGAAGAAAACAACCATTGAACTTATTATATAATGGATCAAACTTTTATACACATAAAATTGATATTTCCTCAGTTTTTCTAAATGAAAACGTAATTATTTTTTAATTCAATGATAATATTTATGTTTAATATATAATAATTAGTTAATTATTTCATACAATTAAGTAAATTTACAAGCAAAATCTTGTTTTAACTTTGTATAACATGTCGGTATAACACAAGGTGTACCAACGTCTAGATAATTCACTCAAACAATTTAATTCCATCTTCATTTTGATTTTTCTTGTCAATGTTTTGTTGTGAAAGAACAAAAGAAGACGTGATTCGGTGATTTTGTTAAAAGCGAGAAAATTTAATTAAAAAAAAATATATACATTATAGTGAAATATAATATAAAATTGTTTTTCATTCTTTTCCCAAAGCTTTCCTTTTTATTTCCCTTTTAATATTTATCTACATCAAATATAATATATATATAATAGCTACATAATAAAATTTCCGATTTTTTTTTTTGTTAAACTTATTAAAAAAAAAGAAAATTAAAAAAAAATTGTTAAATGGTAAATTAATTTTAAGATAAAAAAAAATTAAAAGAAAAAAGAGAAAGACTATTGAATTTTATTAATGTTAAAATGAATATGATATATAATTGTCAAATAGGTTTTTTCTTTTTTTTCTGCACACTCAAAAAAATAAAGAAAATTATTAATTTCTAGCTTTTAAGTTTTTTTATATACATATGTTTTAAAATATATATATTGTAATTATTTATTTAAATTTTTTTTTATATACAGAATAAATATCTATACTTAAAAAAATACTTTTTAATTAAATATAAAAAAAAAAATTTACAGTGACGTAATTTTTAATTAAAATGCCGCCATTTTGCTTTTTTTCTCTGTAAGAAAACATGTAAAGTTTTGTATGAATGAAAGTTTTTATAATTCTTAAGTAAAATGATACAATTTATATTATTTGTTGTTTGAATGTGTAATTAATAGAATTTATAAATAATAAATTATATTTATGAATAAAATGATAGAATAAAATTGATTTCAAATCGTATCATAATCATGGCTACCAACATTTTAAATAAAATAAAAAAATACATATGTGAAAATGTGGTTGATTATTTGTAGTTTTGTAAATACATACACATAGATAAAAAAAATAAATATATTCATCTCATTCTTTCGTATAATGTGTACATTCGAATGAAAATAAATTGAAATGTCAAAACCTTTACGTCATTTACGTTGAAATCATTTTTTACTGTATTTTCCTCTAATTTTTTATTATTAAATATTTAATTGGTGCTGTTTTTCTTCGGAAAATTAATTAAAGAAAATTGTGTTTTAATTTCTTTCATTAATAATACACACAAAAAAACTATAAATTCGATCAGTAAATAGAAAACTACAAAAAACTTTTAAATTGGGGTTTGGTTTTATTTTTATGTATTTTGTCTTCGGGGACAAGTGAAAGATAAAAAAAAATATCTACAATTATTAAATAATTAAAAAATGTGATAATTTTATTGTGATTTTGAATTATTAATGAAGGTAACATTTACAAAGTGTTTAAATATTCTTATTTCAGCTCTATAGTTATAATTTGTGGTCCTCGCGCTCTATTCGAACTTCACACACACACCCACCCATTATCCGTTTTTTAAATTTTCTTGATTAACCCAAATATGAAAAAAAATGTACTACGACAATCCATTTCCTTGAAAAAATAATACAAAACATTTACGTTTACATATCCTCGTAATCCTTTTGTTTGTTCCACAAAATACAAAATGACATGCAAATTCTTTGTGTTCACTTCGATCAAAATACCGTACGGCAATCATTTCCACGAAACTAAAGGTCATTGTGTCTCTGGATATGTTTTGTAAAATTTATTACTAATATTGTCAATTTTAATTATTAATTACCTGTTAATTATATACATATTGTTAATTATATTATAAAAATAAAAAACAAAACGAAAACAACAAAAATTGAAAAAATTTCTTGTATTTTTACTGTAAAACAATTAAAAAACAGCAAAATAATAATAAATTCACTGATTTGTCCAATATATCTATTTGTTATTTCTCTTTTTTAAAGATTTTATTGAAATTATTATGAAGCAGTCACAATTAAATCAATCTCAACCTCCTTCAACACCAATATCTGCATCTCAGCCACCACAGCAAGAGGAACAAGAGCCCCCGCCGCCGCCTGCAATTCAACCACCAACAATCGATCAACCAACAAAACCAGATCCCGATGGTCCAGTTTTTGTTGCTTGTGATGTGGTTGATCCTAATGTCATCAACGCAGCTAAAGATGAATTACTTAGTAGCGATGATAAGACAACCTTATCAACATCGTTATCAAATAATGATAACAATAATAACACTAGTACAGATGATGATGATAAGATAAGTACAAAATCTTCAAATGACGGTCGCAATGATCGACGAGTTTCATTTCCCAAACAGGATGATAAACTTGTTACCGGATATTTAGAGCCCGCCAATCCTTGGGCATCAGGTACTATAAACCCTTAATTATATTAATATATCATAGGTAACTTATATTTTGTAATTTTTCACATTTTCAGTAAAAAAATTACTGAGCTCAACCGATTTGGAGCTTTTGTATCGTGATTCATGCACAAAACATGGAACCGATCCCATTGAATCGGTACTCGAACATTTAAAATCAATTGATCTGAAATCAAATGATCGCTTGCCAATACTTAATCTAAAAGATCAAATTTTAACGCCGGAAGCATGTGAAGCGCTCGAAGAAATATTAAAGCGGGTACAATACCGATGCATTGATGTGTCATCATGTGGCCTGGACGATACATCAGCATCGGCTTTATTCGATATGATTGAATATTATGAAGCGGCTAATGAATTGGATATTTCAGAAAATCGTAATATAACAAATATTGGTTGGCAGTCATGTATCAGTATGGTGAAAAAAAGTCAAGCACTACAGGTGTTATCGGTGAGGGCGACCGCTCTAACCGATAATAATGCGAGTAATTTAGGCAAAGCAATGTTAACATCATCATTGCATACGCTTAAGTTGGAACACTGTGGACTGACGGGGAGGCCTATTTCATCACTATGTAAGTGTTAAATATTTTTTTGCTTTACTTAATTTACAAAAAATTGGCCAGACTCCCAGATAATATGATGATTAAACATCCGTCCTCTATTTTTGTAACATTGAAAATAAATTAATTGTTTTATTTTTTTTGTTTTTTGTTTCCTTTTAAAAAATTATTTATTTTGCTACTATTAATACGATTATTAGCTTGTACCGAAAAAATGTATCGGTAAAAATATTTTCTTAGTTTAATTCGCGAGACGCGCGAAATTTTTTGAGTAAGTAAAAACAACAAATTACAGTTAAATTTTTATAGCCGCCTAAATGGAACAAGCAACATAAAATGTGTAAGTTTTGGGTAATTTTAATTATGCATTTTAAACTTTAAAGTTCACATTATATTTAAAAAAATGAAATTTCGCATTTTGGTATTATTATTTAAAAAAAAAAAAAAAAAAATTATAATATGTCATTTTCGCGAAAATGCGATAAGGGATTTTTGCAAAAAATTGATAAATCGACTGCTTACCTGCTGTTGCGTTTGCGAAGTGGATGTGTCAATAAATAAATTTTTTGTATTGTAATGTATTTATATTTATATTTTAAATGCTTTTTATTAAGATAAATTAAATTTAATTTAATTTTCACAGTAAAACTAAAGAAACAATTCTTTGACGTTTACCAGAAAATTAACAAGAAAATATAGTAGGGGTGATCAGCTTATTAGATTAAAAATTGTGAAAGATGATGCTTTTTGATATATAAATAATCGCGATAATCGCATACATACGATGCGAAACTATTCCCGCAACAGATAGATATAAATGAATATACGTTCTATTTTATTTCGTTCATATTCCAGATATTATTTTAAATTGCGGCAAATAACTCGGGCAACTAAATGGCTCCCTGATAAATTTAACATCTTCCCTTATCAAGATCTTATCAGACAATTACACGCAGGTTTGATCCAATAAGCTCTTAAACTATAATTGAGAAATAAAGTACATATGTAATATTGTAATGGGCCCGATTCTGAGTTCAAAAATTGTATGTTATGTTATGCTATTTTCTTTTTTTCAGTACAATACCGGAAGATGGGAAATAAAATAATATGAATTGTATCGTTCCAGAATCGGGCCCAAAGTTTAACTTGTGATACATTTTTTTTACAAAAAATATTTTCAAATTATTTAAATCTTTAAACTAAATTTCATCATCACCGTAGCAATTCTACAGTATCGTATTAAAGCATCATACGATAAAAGTATTGTCTGTGACTTCGGAAATCCCATTCTACTTTTTATCCATACCATTAATAATTTTTTTTTTAACAAAGAAAGAACAGATTTAAATTTTAAATACATTACTGACATTAAAACGTTTAAGTTTGGTGTCTGTTTCTCCGTTTGAATTGTCTAAGGATTGCCAATTTTAAAAGTGATACATCTTAACCAGCATAAATGGTGGAACGCTTAGTTTATGCCCCAAAATGACCTCTACTCATAGGTAACTTAAGCCAACATCGTATGCAACTCAAGTGATAGTGATCACAAGAAGAAGCTATATTCTACACATCCTATGGGATTTACTTTAGAGAAGCATAAAGTTACTTCAACAAGTTGTTCATATCTGTTTTGTTTTTATTATAAGAATGAATGACACAGCATGATTTCAAATTTTGAATTATTGCCATTTAAAAAATAATCCATTAGGCAATGTCGTCGTCGACAAAGAGTATTCATTTTACACATGGTTTAGTTTCAATTATTGAAAATTCACCATTAAAATATATTATAATTGAAGTCCATCAATCATCGTTGAGCAATACAAAAATAAAATTCAAGATCATTGGTGTTTATTTTTACATAATTTCTCAGTTGGTCATAGTTTTGGCACACATTTGATATTTACAAGTTGTTTCAATGGTAGACTGAAAGGCGATAAATTTTAATTTCTTTGAGAGTACAATGAGAAAAAATCTACGACAAAAATTATTTGTTTATCTATTAATGAAGCATGGAATTATGTAATTTTATGTAGATAATAGAACATCATTCATATCTACAATCAGGATATTCGGCGCGTCGACGGTAAATTCAAATTTAGAATCAATAGAAAATCGCAGTTTGAGTAGAAATACAAATAATTTTTATAAAAACTTGGTTCTATAATTTTAATACAAAAATTTCATTAAAAGAGAATTAATCAAAAATGGATTGCTTGGAACATGGGGATTTCGTCACTAATTTATCCTCAATGTGCTATTTTATTAAGTTTACTAAGATTGTTTATTTATGTACGCTGATTCATCTATAAAATCTTCTAAACAAATATGAAGATAATATGTATTTATATTTAGCCAAATGAACAAAACATACACTGTTCAAAATTACGGTTCAAAGAAAATGAACCCCACACATGCACACGATTGGAAATCTCTGTGATTTATTTTCCAAAAATTCTCCTGTTTTAATTTTGCTTGTTCGGGTCGTAGCAATTTAGCTTAGAAAAACATAGATTTGGTGTCGTTTTCCTGAGCTAAATATATGTTCAAACCCGCTTCGATCGAATGTATCAGCTAGGTCAATACGGACTAAGATACAGTAATTTAAAAGTTATATTTGTTAAAAAATTGGAATACTTTAAGGTTTTGCTATAACAAGGCTTAATAATCAATCAAAAATTCTTAAATAAAACCATTTTATTACTACGTTTCGACTATCCTATCCCATGATATCGTAACATTTCTTCCTTTTACACTAATGATAATTTATAACCCAATTTTAAATTTTTGATACAGATTAAAGGCATTGTCATATACAAACTGTTCTTTGACAAAATTGTTAAAGAATGGCTTGAACTTATGCATTTTTATCTTTTATGGGCTAACGTTATGAGATACGGTCAGCAAAAGATAAAAATGTATTTTCTTTAAATGAAACATATTAATAACATAGTACATAGTTACACGTTTAGTGTTAAACATGGTTAAACACTAAAAAAAATTAAATATGAATGTAGATTATGCCAAGAGGCGAGAACTTACGAGAAATGCAAGGATGTTAAAAAAATTGCAACCTACTTTCTTAAAGGATGTATGATTTGAGAATTGCCCGTTGCCCACTTTATGTCGAAGAACATTTTCTATTGCAAACTATTAGTGAGGTTGCGCAAAATTTATTAAATTTAACGAGTTGTTTATTATCTGTCACCAACTGTTAGTCAAGAAATGTGTATATTGTGAAACTTAAATATATTTTATGGATGTTAAATGAGCTCATCGTATTATCAGGTTAACAACAAAATTTTATTATTGTGGAACGAAGTCGTACATTTTCAGTATAATTTTTTTTTTTAAATTATACGGTCAAGTAAGAGAATATATTATTATTTTTGGAGGGCCATGCGAGCGATCAGTCACCTCGCACTGCGGCCTAAAAGATCTATTGTGCTGGACCCTGCTTAATTATCCATTCATTCAATATTCAGGATCTTAATGAACCTGACAATAATGCCTCCCGGTACGTGATACATACTATCTTGGCTTATTGCCTCTCCCTCCTAGATGTTTACTACAGCATGCAGTTCCGCTAGAAAGACGGTAGCATTGGAGCCCAAGGACTTCGAGAGGGCTGTCCCACTCCTCTATATTCCTACTTCTGCCCCGTATTCCGCTTGATTTTACTCTTACGAGTTGCTGGGAATTGCAAATCGCCTGTAGGTCACCCAGCTTTACTACAGGAAGGCTAAATAAAACTGGAGGGTGCCTGGTATCCAGAGTTCGCATGTAAAAGAGAATATAACCAGAAATGCAATTTATTTATGAAGAATACATTTGTGGAACATGTGATGTTTTGACAAGAGAAGGATTATTAATTTAAACATATCCACTGCTGGTAAAAATTGAATTTGGAATAAAACAATGTTACTACAGAATTACTCAGATCATTTGTTACTTTAAAACTAAACAGGATTGGGCAACTTTGCTCCAAATTATGATTATATAAGTAATAGCATGTCGATGGCAACAAACGTGTGAACAATCAGCACAAACGCGATAATCAATAACTTTAAGCTACAACTATATTTAACAAATTTTATTTTAGCAATTTCTAGAAATTCTCTATAAAATGTAAAGTTCAAGTTTTAGAAATTCTAGATTCTAGAACTCTAAATTTAATATTTTGCATTTTATATTCGTAATTTAAAATTGTAATCTGGAATTTTTAAAAATAATGTTAAAAGGAGAGTCTTATACCCTAGGCAGATGATAAATCCGGCTTAGCTAAACTAGTTTAAGTATTCTAAGCAAAACCAAAGGGATTAGCTAAAATCGAGGTTGACACACTACGACTAATCTCGAAAAATTCACTAAATCGGGTTTATTAAATCGCAGTGTGTCTAGGGTATTAAGCATTTAATTAAATCTTTTAGAATTTATGTTTTTTTTTAAATTTGGTAGTTTGTGAACGTTTTAAACAATTGATTAAAATTTAAATCTTTAGTTTCAACTATCAAAACTATTTAAAATGGAGAATCCAGAATAAATGGAATTTGAGAATGTTAATTATTCAGAGAAAATGATCAGAAATTTTATTTTCTGAGTTTACTAGTTTAAAGTTCTTGAATCCTAGAATTTTTAAGTATCTAATGTTCTTTTGTTTTTGATTATTTTAAGACAATTAGAACTGATCTATAGGTGTAAAAGTACTATCGGTAAGTACTGTAGGCTGGCATGAACCAAAGCAAAGTACAGATGGTCTACACAAAACGGACATATAGCCGTAAGTCCTCATTAGGCAACTGCGTAAAGGTGTAGAATGTTAAAAGCGAACCGCGAAAGAGTTGGGAATGCCTTGATTTAATAGATTCTTAAAATTAAGAAATAACATATTTTTTACGTTTAAGATTTTTAAATTTTAAGGAGAATAATCATTTAAATCTTTGACTCTCGAAGTTTGTAAAATCATGAAATTTTGGAATCATAATGATTTTGATTTTTTTGCGCCTAGAATTTAAAAAATATTTAATTGAGAAATAGAGGATTTCACCTACATAAATCCATTGTTTCGAACCTAAGATTGTTGTTATTCCAACGTCTTTATTTTAAACCACGACTGAATCCCCTAATTTTGTGGGATGCTGCATTTACCGATTATATCGGTCAAGACTTCTTTTGTGGTTTCTTTATAGTTCACTCAAACAAAGATCAATTCGATCAATAGTTTGAATATAAAATAGTAAATACAATTTATCATGAGGCAATTTTTTTGTTGTTTTTTTCCAGGTACTAGCTTGAAGCGCAACGTCGTACTTAGAGAGCTATGGCTAGCTCACAATGACTTAACTCAGCATGATGCATATAATATAGCGCTGCTGTTGAAATCAAATTATTATATACAATATCTTGATATAAGTAATAATTATATAGAGGATTCAGGTGTTGGTTATATTGTGGATGCGCTAATTGAACAAACACAAAAATTGAATGAACTCAATATGCCATCATCGTCGTCCACATCAACATCATCAATTATATCACCTTTAACAGCATTACCGCCTGTATCAGCAGCGTTAACAACATCGTCGTCGTCTTCATCGTCACCGTGTAACAATAATACGAATAACAACAACAATAACATTAATAAAAGTGATGATAGTAGTAACAATAAAATTCTAAGTGATATTGATAATAGTAGTAAAGATATTAGTATTAGTAGCATTGAAAATGATGATGGTGGAATTAGCGGTGAAGGAAATTTTAAAATTGATGACGGCGGTGGAGGTGGCACTGGTGATGGTGGTACAATAATTAATAATAATAATAATACTAGTGATAATAATAGTAGTAGCAGTAATAATAATAATAATAATATTAATAATATAAATAAATTGAGTGGACGTTCAAAATTAGATGTATTGCTAACAAATTTGAATGAGAATAATAGTGATAATCAAAACAATTTTAATAATGATGATACTATTTTAGTACAAAAAACAAATATCGATTTACTAACAACTATTTATGAACATCAAAATAATACTAATAATAGTGATGATAAGAGTAATAATAATAATGATAGTGCTATAACTACTTCAAACGTGATTAGCAATGATAATCATAAAGTACAAGATGATTTAGAAGAAGATACTTCAAGCATTATTGCTAAAAAATTAGATACCGTCAATGAAGAAGAATCTGATGATAATGAAACCGCTTCGAATAGTGGCGATGGTGATATAATGAGTACAACTTCTGGAACCATTGAACCAATAATAGATGATGTAAAACCAAATAAAATAAATAATAATAGTAATGATATTTTAGTACAAACCGAAATACCAAATAATTTAATTGAATTAAAAATAGTTGAGGATACGGATTATATATGTGATGATAATAATGATAAGAATAATAGTGTTAGTAATATTAATAATAATAATAATAATGATAATAATATAAACGAGGATTTACTAGATAAATCAACCGAATCATTTGAATTTATTGATCCAAATGCCGTCGATATAATTATACCAATCGCCACATCATCATCATCAACGGTAACATCTCCATCGTTGGAGCCAATAAATAATTCTAATATCAATAAGACCAGCGGTAGTAGTAACGATGGCGAAAAAGTTTTATCTCAATCATTCGATGATTCGATACTGTTAAAACCTGATCCAAGTATTACAAGTAACAATAATAATAATGTCGAAAGTATTACACTCGAACAAAAACCGATAGGATCACCCGTAATAGTAACCGCTGTAAATTTACCACCGCCTGAACGTTCGCTTAGCTCCGACAGTTTAAATAGTGATACATCAATTGATTCGAATGATTCAAAATCATCGATAAAATTGGCCGAAATGAAATTTGGCACGCGCAACAATGGTACACTGGAACGCCAACAACAAATCAACGATAAACTTCTATCGCAAGACTATTCAGGTATAACCCAGCCAACTGGTTTACAAGTACTTATCTTTTGGAATAATCAAATTACCCGACATTCATCGAAATCATTTTCGGATCTATTATCAAAAAATAATTCACTAGAAATTTTAAATGTTGGCCGTAATGTACTTAGCAATGATTTTGTAACAAATATAAAATCAAGCCTAAAACAAAATACAACATTAACAAATTTAGGTTTGCAGGGGGCGCATTTATCATGTCCCGGTATTAAGGGCCTTTCCGAAATATTGGATTTTGGTGGTAATTCAACGTTGCAACGTATTGATTTGCGTGATAATAATATTGAAACGGCCGGTTTGACGGCACTAGATGAAGCAATGAAATCGAATAAGTGTGTTACACGAATTGATTTGGATGAAACACCAAGGAAAATTGTGGTAAGTGTTTTTTGTTATCGTAATATATTTATCATTTTGAGTTTTGCAATATTTGCATATCTAAAATTCGTAATTGCCAATTGGATCAATTTATTCAGAATTTTAATCATTTTTGTCGAGAAAGTACAATATATTTACAGCAAGCTAGCCTTTACAATATTTAACAAATTTATTATATCGGAAATTGAATTGTGAGTTAAGCCAAAACCAACAAAAATGTTTATACAAGCCGTACTATTGCGATACAAACACAAAATAAAACCTACTATTTCTGTAAGTATTAGGCCTGTATTACATTATCACATTTCTACGTTGTAGAATAATATAAACATTTTTTGACATAAAAATACGATAATAAAAATGCTAGAAATCATTTTTCTATATTACGCTATGAATCATATTATTCACAATAGTTATCAAAGAATGGGACAAAAGCGAATCTATAGTTGTGCCGCGATAATTTCGGCAATTACAATTATAGCTTAAAACTAAAATTAGTTCTCGTACTCTGAAATTAATAATTTTATTATCTTTATGCTCCTGTCGTATTTATCATTTTGTGCCATTTTTATGAGCTGTCACATAGATGTTGCAATAGTTAGCTTCATGAGGCTAATTAAGGCCATAAAAACGATACAACACAGAAATATTCCAATATATCCATATTACACTATCGTATAATTATATTAATCCATTTCTACGACGTAGAAATGTGATAATGTAATACAGGCCTTAGTGTCGTGATCCAGTATAATCTTTACAAATTTCGATTTTAAATTGTAGTTTGTATCAAAAAATAGTATAAAATATCACTAATCCTTATAGAAATAGTTGGATTTGGATTTAATAGTGCGTGTATGTGTGCGTCATAGATGCAATACGGCTTGTATAAACATTTTTGTTGGTTTTGGTTAAGCCGAAACATTTCCTTATTCGCAGTCTTTTATTAAATAAAACTAATTTAATTAAATTAGTTTATTCAAACAATAGGTAAATTTAATCAAGACTTTAATTTAGTTGAGCTTTAGAAGAATTTAAAATATGTAATTATTTCAAATTACACAATGCTTTCTTATTTTATTCAAAGACAATTTTTCATTTTTCATCATTTCTCAAATCGAGTCAAATTATTTGCTAATTCTACTCATATCTGGAAATAATTTGTATCATGTTACTATATGGTTCATTTTTATTTTTATTTCAATTACAGGAAGCAAGCGGAAATTCAACAAACGAATACATCCGGCTTGTGACTAGTATCCGTGGTCATTGCACAAGAAATGAGAAACCATCACAAGAAACCGAATTAATAAGACCAAATTTAAAAAAGGTTCGTTCCGCCTACAAATGCTCCCGAAAAATTTCATTAACATGTCAAAGTATTCGACCAACAACAAATACTGAGCAAATTGATCGAAATCTCTTAGATCCCAATAATAAACATTTAAACACACAACATGGACACATTTTAAATAGTAACAATTGTCTTAGTAATGGTACAACAATCAAATCAATTGGACGATTAAAATCACCATTGCCCAGTCCTAATCCAAGCCCAATGTCAAGTCCAATACCATCACCAAGTCGTAATCGTTTTCATGTTTCAAAAGTTTTAGAAAATATAAACTCAACATCACCATCATCATCATCGGTAATTTCAACATCATCGTCGACAAATAGTTCACCATCATCGTATACGAATAGTCGATTTCGTGTTACGGCTGTTAGTGATATAAATAAGAAACCGATTAAAATTGAAAAATCGCGTTTTACGGTTCAAACACTTGTTAGTAAACCGATAGTCGATGTAACGCCAATACAAGTACCACCACCACCACCGCCGCCGCCACCACCAGTAGAACCCGCCAAACCGGCCAAAGAGGACACCGAACAAAGTCATTTCCAATTTAATTTCGATGATACTACAACGAATTTAATGCGAAACACCGTTATGGGTGATAGTTGTTCGTCATTGAGTAGCATGGATTCGATCGATCAACCATTTAATAGTAGCTCGAACGATGACAGCAGTTCAATCGATAATATAATTATTTCACCGAAATTTTTGAATGATAGTCTATCATCGCTCGAGGATAATTTTATCGAGGTAAACCGAAAGGAGGTATTGATCGCGAATCCATCAAAGAAATTATTTTCAAAAGAAGATGACGATAACGATACGCTTACAAATTCGGCGGCAAAACAAACGAACATTACGAATACGACAAACTTACTTGACGCCGATAAGAATACGACCAAAACTAGTAGTGCCACTAACACTAGTGGAAGTGGTCGTGTACGTAAAACATCATTTTTTGGGCCATCTAATACAACATGCAACGAGCCGAATTATACACCACCGGCAATAGCACAATTGTTATCAATTTTTAAGAAATCTGATAGTACAATTACCAATTCGTCTAGTCATCATCAGCCACCGACGCAGGTGCATGCCACACGAAAAGAATCCCCTATGAGTGGATTATTTGCTCATTTGTTTACGTCATCGTCTTCGAACAAATCGAAACAAAATGTTGAAGAAATCGCTGTACAAGCCCCGATGATTAAACCGCTCTCTACATCATCGTCGGCTACAAATTCATCAAACTCATCAAATTCCCAAATTCTGCAACACAAACTGTCAGATAATTCACTTCTGACCGATTCTCATTTCACCACAATTATATTGCACGGTGGTCCAACCAATTTGGAAAATACGAAAATTCCGGTTGAACTGAAGCAAGAGATTAAAGAGAATATCTCGCCTGAAAATACGATTACGGCCGAAAATTTGATGAACATAGAACAACCGATTGGGCTACCTCGGCAAATTGAACCAGAGCCATCAACAGAACGTGTGCACTTCGAATTGGGCGGAGACGATGACGACGACGAAGAGGAAGATGATGATATGGAAATTGATACGACAAATGATAATGATATGAGTCTAATCGATGATATAACTATATCGACGTCAACTTCAACAACGGCCACCGGTAACTTAAATACTAACTCTAGTAATTCCATAACAACAACAGTTGTGGGTGATTCCAAGTCATCTTCCGTATCATCATTGAATTTGTCGCATACCAATGAGCACTCGTTGAATTCAAAATTAGGTCAAATCGCACGAGATTCGTTAGCCATGTTGAAGGGGAATAGCTCGAATGATTCACAGGAATCAATGATATCGTTTGAAATTGACCCGCAGCAGATTGCAATGTCACAGTCGATGACTGGGGGTCCCGGCACTAAAACGTCATCATCGATTGTCGAATCACTACAGCATGCAACGGAATCAATGGCGCCACAAACGGTTATTACAATAAATACGCAGGAGTCGCAACAGCACCAGGACGAATCAAATGAGCCGAACAATTAGAAAAAATGCCGTTTTTTTAATTTTTTGTGTAATTTATAAAATGAGAAAATTAATTATTTATTTATTTGTAACTATTAATTAATTTTATTTTATTGTGAATGGTGCGAAAATTGTATAATTTTGTTTTTTTTATCTCTCTATCTCTGTCCATTCCATAAAGTGTATTCATGGGCCAATAAAAAAAGTGTGTTATAATTCTGTCTTGTATTCCCATCCCATTCTCTTTCCGACAAAATTAAATTAATTTCTGTGATAATTTATTTTAATCAAAAAATTTTTGTCGACATATTATATGCATCATCGTCCGCCCCGAAATTCGCCAAAACCCCTTTTTATATTTAATTAAATTAACAAATCCCACCGTTTTTAATTAATTTTTTTTATATATTTCCGAGTTTGTGAACAACCTAACATAAAAACAAAAGTGCCTTAATTATTAGCTTATTTGTTTTCATATTGATCATATTTTAGTTTTAATTAAAATTAAAACAAATACAAATTTTTAATTTTACAATAACATTAAAATGAGACAAATTAATTTTTATTTTTACCCATGATTATTTTTAAAAAAGTAAAAACAAACAAAATTATTATATAAGTTAATTGTAAAGCAAATTTTATAATTTTTGGTTTTTAATTAATTTAAAATTTACTAATTTTTTGTTTAATTTTATAATATATTTTTTAATTAATTTAGTTATTAAGACTTATTTGTTTTAATTTATTTTTTTTCTGTGTTTTTGCCTCGATATGGAAATTAGATAAACAAAAAATTAATTAAAAATAATTAAATATATTTTCCTTTATTTTTATATCGATGGTTTTGTGATAATTTATATTTTATTGTTTTATTATTATTTTTTTTAATTATAACAAGTACACATGGATATAAAGGATCGTCTTAACAAAAAAAAAAAAAAAAAATATGTATAACGTTAATTAATTGATTAATAGACGATTAAAAAATAAATAAATTGAGAACCTGTTTTTTAAGTGCTGTGATTTTAATTTTATTATTATTATTTGTTTTTGTTTATTTTATACACATTTATTGTAAAGTTACAAATTTTATTTTATTTAATTTTAATTACAAATTATTTTTATTTAATTATAAAATAATTAATATTCTCATTTTATAAATTGGATAAAACTGTTTGATACAATTAATCAGTTGGACATCTCCTAATTTAAATCTCATCAAATAACGTTTATGTACTTAAATAAAAATAAATGTGATTAGCGCGAGCTCGAAACCTCTTAATAAAAATGCGACTTTAAAATAGCAATTAAATTAATCACTTTGATCGTCTTATCGTACTTACAACTGTTATTATTATATTATAATACAATTATATTTTCTACCGCTGATTAATTAAAAATATATTAATAAAAATAATCTTAATTTAAAAATTCCATTAAAAAAGAAATTCATTCTATTTAAAATTTAAAAAAAAAAATTAATAAAACTCAAATTATATATAATTATATATAAAAAAAATTAGGTCACATTTAATTAATAATAAATAATAAAATATTATATAAATGTAAAAACAAAAACAAATTAATTATCTTTATTATTTTATTAAAATTAAATTTAAAAGGAATTCCCATTTTTATGTGATTTTTTTATCACTCTGAGAAATATATAATATATATATTTTTTTATTTTTAAATTATTATAATTACGATTGCTAATTTAAAAATGTTGAATTTTTTAAATTATAAATCGCACGATTTTTTGTGATCACATACATCTTAATTATAATTATAATTTAATTATTATTATAATATACCTAATCAAAATAAGTTTACACGCGAAATAAACAAAAAAAAATTGTAAAGTAATTTTAAATATTTACAAAGAGTATATTGAAAATAAATAAAATTACATTATAATAAAAATTAATTAATATTTATTTAAAAAAAATTAAATTTAAAATTGATATAATTAAAATTAAATATAAAAATTTTTTTTGTTTTTTTATTAAGTAAGAATATAATTAAAAATTAATGAAAAACAAATAAAATAATTAAATAAAGTGGAATATTAATAAATATTGAAATTAAAAAAAAAAATTTGAAGGAATTGTGATTTTATTTTCATTTGCATAACAAATATTGAAAACTTCCCTTTATGTACTCGAAAATTTAGTAGATAGAAGTTCTTCATTACGTGATAAAGAAGCCCGACGATTTAATTCTAGGTATGTACACAAATTAGATAACTATAGTTATCTAATTTGTGGTACGTAACAATAAGTTTTTTAGCGTTTGGTTCGTGCGTCATTTTCGTTTCAGATTTAATAAAATAAAACTCAAAAGGTTGAAAGTAACATCTATTTTATATTTGTGTTTTAATAATACTTGCTAATATTTCCAAGTATAAAAACGTCTAATTACAAGCCTGGGGGCCTATTCTCGAATTTTACATCCATTTTCCACATGTGGACATCTGTCAAAGTTGTCAAAAAATGGTTCGAAAATTGTAATTCGTATATAAAACACATGCGGCATTGACATTTTCCTATATGGGGAATTTTTCCACATGCTTATACCCATTCGGAAATATTCCCTTAGTACCGAAAATATTCAATTTTTATGAGTTTTGACAGATGTCCACATGTGGAAAATGGATGTGGAATTCAAGAATAGGCCCCCTGGTTGATTGGTAAGTAGGGAATTATTTTCTAATTCTGTAAAAATACAGTTAAGTGAATGTCTTGGGATAATAAAACCACAGAGCTAGCAAAACAAGTGTTATTAATTCTGAATTTAACAAACTTATGTACATTTGTTGTTTTAAAATTTGAAGTCGGTTTGGTCAATTTAATCTGAATATTATTATTATTTATTTAATTTAACAGAACAATCTGTGGATACTACAAATCCAGTGTCGATTGGGTATGTTTTACATATTGAAAATAAAAGTAAAAATGAAATTATAAAAACATCAAAATATTTAAAATTTTAGTATCCTGAAGAGCTCTATGTTTTAACTTGTGCCGCAAATCAATTATACTGGAGAAATATAAAAGATTAGATCTTAAACGCGAAGTGAATATACTCAATTTCGTACATGTGTTTAAATCATTTGGAAGACCTAATATATTTTTGAAGCCAAAATTAAAAATAAATTTTGGAAGCTGGCAGTTGTAAATTTTTGTAGGTGGATGTGTTACTTATTTTTTAGATTATAATTTTTACTGTTAACACCGTTATTACTACTAGTATTTAATAAAATTCTTTCAATGCTTTAAACACGAACAAATGTCTTAGTGGAAACATTTCTAAACACTGAAATGGTGGCCATGACTCAATTAATTTTGGCTTACTCTTCATAATTCTCAATATATGTTTCTGGGCAATAACCAGTGGCTGGATCCGAACATAATACGTACCTCCCCAACAAACTATACCATAAGAAATACTAATAATAATGCTTCTGTGTAATATATAATCAAAAACATTTACGTTGTTCTGTAACCGGCTCTCCCATTAGGAAGCAATACATGAATTCTCTTGTTTTAATGAAAATGTTTGCATTTTATTTGCATTGGTCCCCTTTAATTTTGTTGTTGCCTAAATCCATTTTAGAACTGAGGAGAATTCAACGGTCTTACTTCCTTCTTCAACATTATTAATGTTGCTTGTGTTGCGGCATAGAATATGTATACGGCAAACAACTGTAGCGTGGGTTTTTTCATTTTCCTTAAGGGCCAAAATTTATATACACAACCTACATTAAATGTTTATTTGTTTATGATTTCACTATTCCTGTTTCATTTAGTTCATCATTATTTATTTTATTTTACATATCTTGATTGGACTACATATTGATTTAATGTAATATAAAAATAATAGGAATTCCTCCATGGGATGGTATATAAATATAATAATAATTTGTTATATGGTTTACCGCAGACGACATACTAGATATACTACCGTTCGTCCACCTCCTTTTTGTCATCGGTTGAAACTTGGTGTTGCCAACACCGATGAAAATTCCTTGGTTATTGTTTTTTGTTTTGTTACAATCTCCCCCTCAGAACTTCCTAAACGTCCCGATGGGAGTTCTGAACAACCTGCGAGGATTCCGATGACTTAGGCTCCCCGTTGTAGGGGAAAATCTGCGACATATGATATCTTCCCACAACGGATTTGTTATAATCGTTCGTGGATACCTCAAATGAGTGTGACGATATCACTTTAGATATTTGATACGGACCTACACGGCGTGGACCCAACTTCCTTGTATAACCTTTATCGGCATTGCTACGTAGATGAGCAGTCACCAACACCAAATCACCCGATTTATACAACCGGTTCCGACGTCGGGAACGATGATATCGTTCCTTTCGTATATCCTGGGATTGTTCATGTACGCATTCATAAATAAATTTATTTTTCATGAACATTAAATAAGGGACGATTTGCGAATCGAAATTGGTAAGAGTCCCAATTGGCCTATTATCATGGAGAACATCATCTAATGTCCGAAGTTCACGTCCAAACGTCAAAAGTGCTGGTGTTTGTTGAATCGAATCACATCGAGTCGTATTAATTGCGTAACGTATCGACGGTAGTTGATCGGCCCAATTTCGATGGTTTCCTTTTACTAATATAGCCAATTGAGTCTTTAAATCTCGATTCTTTCTTTCTACCGGGTTAGCTTGAGGATGGTATATGGGAGTCAAACATTGTTGAATCCCCAAAAAATCGGCGGTGTGTTGTAAAACTTGGCTGATGAATTGTGGACCATTATCCGATATGAGTCGCCTTGGAATACCGTATCGTAGGAACACCTCATCAATTAACTTCCGTGCGCAAACATCTGCTGTTGCAGATCTAACCGGGCAATAACTCCGCCCAACGAGATGCAACATCTTCGACAATCAAAATGGTTTTATATCCATTTTTACTAGTTGGAAGAGGACCAAACAAATCAACTGCGACAGTCTCAAAACGTTGTTGCATAACCGGGGTTTTCAATAAACCGGATGGTTTCAAATTTGATATTTTATAATACTGGCACTCAGTACATGAGCCCACAAATTTCGCGATTGTTTTTCGCATACCTGGCCAAAAGTAATGCGATCGAGTTTTGCTGATAGTTTTTTCTATCCCATAATGACCGGCGGTTGATCACAGTGGTACCTCTGTAGTATGAATTCACGTTGACTAGCAGGTACGACAAGCTGGGCTTCCTCAGAATCTCGATCCGGAATATATCGGAATAAAATTCCCTGCGACATTACATATCCTCTTCCGGTGTAATTGGCAAGATCTGGATGATCCAGTTCCTCGAAGCATTTTATGATGTTTTCTATTACCGGATCTTGAAGTTGTGAATCGCGTATATTTTCAAAATCATATGTTGGAACATCTAGTTGACACGAGAATACAGCACTGTATTCTTCTTCGGATATTGGAGGCCTTGACAAGGTGTCAGCGACGACATTCGCAGACGTCCGGATGGTGATTTCAATGACATCAACCATTTCAGTGGCTGGTGATCTGTGCCAACTGTAACTACAGCACCGTCCAAATACCCTCTGAATTTGTTCAGAGCCCACACAACTGCGAGAGATTCACGCTCTGTTGTGCTAGTAGTAACCGACTAGCATACTCTACTGGTCGTTCATCTTCGCCCTCCCCCTGGTGTAAAACCGCCCCAAGCGCATAATTGCTTGCGTCAGTTCTCAGAGTGTATGGCTTCATTTCGTCGGCTTGTTGAAGAATCGGGGCGTTAACTAATAATTTTTTTAGTTGATCGAAAGCCATTTGATGTTTCTCGTCCCAGGTAAACTTAATGTTCTTTCTAGTTAAATCACTGAGTGGTCGTGATACCTCGGAAAATTTTGGTACGAACTTACGATACCAACTGCACGTTTGTAGAAACGATTTCACATCTTTCGTGTTACGCGGTTCAGGTCTCTCGGAAATAGCTGAAACCTTCTCGGGATTGGTTCGGATGCCATCAATATCAATTATATGCCCTAAGAATTTAATGCTCTCTCGAAAAAGGAAACATTTCTCCTGATTCACCCTTAAATTATATTGCGACAAACGACTAAAAATCTTCTCAAGATCACCCAGATGTTGTTCAAATGTTTCGGACACCATGACCATATCGTCTAAATAGGCCCACATAGCTACGTCAGGAATTCCTGATTTAATACGGTCAACCATTCGTTGAAACGTGGCGGAAGCATTTTTCAAACCAAAGCTCATACGTTTGAATCGAAACAGTCCAAATGGAAAAATGAAAGAGGTTTTGTCTCTATCCCCCTCAAACACTGGTACCTGCCAATATCCTGCACGCAAATCTAAGGTACTCATAAACCTAGTTCTTTTTGCAACATGCAGCAGCTCATCAAGACGAGGCATAGGATACTTGTCCGAAACCGTAACGGAATTAAATCGTCGATAATCAATGCAAACGCGGAATGAACCATCTGGACTTTCGCATTCTTCGATTATGTCTTCCCTCAACATTGCATCTATTTCCCGTTTTAGAACATCTCGTTTCACCGGGGATACTTTATAAGGTGGACTTGAAATTGGTGCATGATCACCGGTTTCGATTCTGTGTTCGGCACACTTAGTGGGACTGCCATGTGTGGCAAATAATTGGTCACTATTTAACAACAACTTATTGACTAATTCCTTTTGCTGAATTTGGTAACGAACAACCCTCATCCTCTCTAAGCAAATTTATTGAAAAACATTCCACAGACATTTGAAGCACATCTTCGTAATTTATCCTAAAAATCTTCGGTATGTCGCCTACTCTCATTGTATGATTTGAAAAATTTAAAACCATTTTAGATGCAATTATAAAATCGATACCCAATAATGTGCTACTACACTCCGAATTTTGAAATGCAATAAATGTTGTAGCGACTGTTATCTCACTGACGACTACATCTACTGTTGTATGCCACACGTGTCTTAAACTTTGAGATCCATCGGCTAACTTAATTGACATTTTCCTTGATTTAAATTCTTGACCTTATTTTAATAAAAGATTATATAGCGAATGAGACGCAATACTGAGTTTTGATGCCGTATCTACCATAGCTGTACCATATGATCCTAGAATATGAATACCTAAAATTGGTCTTGGCTTTGGATTCAATGGTTCTGTTACCGGAATTGATTCAATTTAAGTTTGTGAGTCAACTGAACGTAAATTCAGCCGACAGTGGGTTAGAGATATCCGCACATGAAACGCTGGTTTTGTCTACCGACGACCTGATTGACGACTGTTTTGGACTGCAAACTGGACAATTACTTTTGATATACCCCGATAGACCACATCCATAACATTTAATATCATTGTGACTTTTATTTGGGATTGATAAAACTGTGGAATTTTTGTTTATATTTTTATTCATACGTTTCCTACACTCTTCGAATCGATGTCCGGATTTGCGACAATATCGAAACGTATCTTCGGTTTTTAAAATTGCAAAAGGTTTAACATCCTTCGAGGGTACCTCTTCATAAAAATCCTCCACCTGCCGGGCAAATCTAATTAAATCATCAAAATTCTTAGTTTCCTCCCTTTTAACTTTTTCACGTATAACTCTGTTATAAGGTTACCATAAACCATATCCAGCTAAACTGTTTCAGAAACCGCTGAACTTATCGGCAATTTAGCGAAAAGCGCTCGAATTTCGCAAAGAAACAAATCGGTTTTTTGATTCGTTTGTTTTTTATTAAAAATCTCCTGAAAAATTTTATACGGTGGCCGTTTTTGACCAAATACGGAATTTAGTAAATCGATAGCTTCTTTGAAAGTTGAAATAGAGGATTTTATACCTTGCCACCACGTGGCTGCTATTCCTTCTAAAAGTATAGGGAGACCCTTGAGACTATTTTCATCCGAAATGTTACAACACTCCTTATATACTAAAGTCGCATCAATAAATGCTTCAACACTATTCGACTTTTCCCCATTAAACCTACTCGAGCATTTCGAAAAATTACCGCTAACTGGGCTGTTTGAAATCGGAGTTGGACCTGTTTTATCATTTATCGCGTTGATTAATACCTGGAATTGATCCGTAGTCATCACTACGTTAGTCATTATCGAACTCGTGCTGCTATCCGAACTTAACTGAACAGAATTATCGCCTGATTTACACGACGATCTAGTCTTATAATATGAACTGACACTAGGAACCACTCGATTTCGGTTATTTTTCATGCGAGAGTAACAACGACCACACAAAACTTATTTACAATAGGGTATAAATGCTTCAATTTCGAAATCCCAATTCTTCTTCAACTGAAATTTCACCATACACCCACCACTGTATGAACTTGTATTGAGTCTTTTTATGATTTCGACGCCATGTTCTACAAACTTCTTTTTTTTTTTTATTTTTATGTATAATTTATTGTTTCTGTCTTTTTATTTTTCTAATTTAGTTAAATAATTTTATTATAACTCTTCAAATGTTTTAATTTTGTTCTTTCAACTTTTTATTTTAATTTATACACTTTTATTAAAATTTTTTTTTTTTTGGCCACACGCGTTGGGCTCCTTTTTTGTAGCGTGGGTTTTTTCATTTTCCTTAAGGGCCAAAATTTATATACACAACCTACATTAAATGTTTATTTGTTTATGATTTATTATTCCTGTTTCATTTAGTTCATTATTATTTTTTTTATTTTACATATCTTGATTGGATTACATATTGATTTAATTTAATATAAAAATAATAGGAATCCCTCCATGGGACTGTATATACATAGATATAATAATAATTTGTTGTATGGTTTACCGCAGACGACATACTAGATACTACCACAGAAGAAAGATTAACCAGAATAGACATTGCGTGGATCAAATTTTTTTGTCATCTTACCTTCTTTTTTGGACAATGAAGTATAATTATTTTCGAATATTATGAATTTTTTGAATATTTAATACAAATTATGCTGTCAAAACAAAACTTGTCAAATAATTTCACTAAGTATACTGTTAAGGATTCTCAATTTTTAATATTTCAAATAAAAACTAGTAAACCAAAGAATACATAACCTTCGGCAAATCAAGGTCAAAAAAATGAGTCCAAATTTTTCCATACAAAAACAGCGTTATGACTGTTCTGGTTAATCTTTCTTCTGTGATACTACCGTTCGTCCACCTCCTTTTTGTCATCGGTTGAAACTTGGTGTTGCCAACACCGACGAAATTTCCTTGGTTATTGTTTTTTGTTTTGTTACACAACCCTTAGTAGCAAAACTCGTAAAAGTCGATATTTTTAAAGGACTAGGGCCCCTATTCTTGAAATTCGATCAAAAAAAGTCGCCCGTAATTTTCTAGTGAAATACGTCATTTCAGTCGAAAATTTAAATTGTTTCATACCAAAGTCACCGGCGACTATTTTCGGTGAATTTCAAGAATACGGGCCCTGGGCCCGTATTCTTGAAATTCGATCAAAAAAAGTCGCCCATGATTTTCTAGTGAAATACATCATTTCAGTCGGACATTTAATTTGTTTCATACCAAAGTCACCGGCGAATTTTTTTTGTGAATTTCAAGAATACGGGCCCTGTGGCAAATTTCTGATTGACTACAAATCTTAACTTGAACAAACATAAGTAGTTTTCAGCCCTATTTGAAAATCACTATAAAAACTAGTAATTCTTAGGGTATCGACGGGTCCCTATGTAGCTGAAAAATTAAAAAATTTACTAGCATTTTGAAATCAAATGGTTACCCGGGTGTCCGCTTATAGACATAAATGTTCAAACGCAATCTATCCTTTCTGTCCGCTCCTTTTATTAGAACTATCAATTTGTTTTAAAAATGAAAAAGTGAACACAATAAATGGATGCATTATGTTTTATGAAAAGGACGGTGTTGGGCGTATAAAAAACAGGCAGAGCGGAGTGAATGCGTTCTGTTTAAACATTAAGGGTTAAATAAAGCAACGACTGTTCAAATGAAAAAAATTCTTTTATCCGCCTTTTTACGCAAAATGCTTGACATCTGGTGGATTATTTTAAAATAGAGCCAAAGGTTCAAAAATTCTAACAAATACCAAATTTTACATTTTATTGGTGATTTCGTTTCAAGATTTGTAATGTTTTGCATATTGGCAATATTAAAGTGGTCCCCAAAAATGTTCCAATTGCAATAGGTATTTTGATAAATTAACCCAAATGGCCTTATGCAAGAAACAATTTAAATGTTAGGTTATGTCTTTTAAATTATAATGAACATAATTTACCTACCAATTGTTGGTTTTGGCGTATTTCTCTTTTGTTTTGAGTTTACATTTTTTTTTTTGATGTATGTACGTGTATGATCACGCGACGGCAACGGCAAAATGGCGATGGCGATTGGAAAACTGCAAAATGCGATACCTATCGGAAATAATGTAAATCCTACGCTCTGCATGAAATGACATTTCTCTCCATATAAAACATTGGAGAGTGAAACCACAGAAAAAAAATTAACCAGAATAGACATTGCGTGGAACAAATTTTTTTTCGTCTTACCTTCTTTTTGGACATTGAAGTATTATAATTATTTTTGAATATTATAGTAGTTAATACAAATTATGCTGTCAAAACAAAACATGTCAAATAATTTCACTAACTACATCGTTAATAATTCTGAATTTTTATTATTTCAAATCAAAACCAGTAAACCCAAAGAATACATAACCCAACTTTCTCTTACCTTCGGCCAATCAAGGTCAAAAAAATTAGTCCAAATTTTTCCATACAAAAACAGCGTTATGACTCTTCTGGTTGTATTCTGTGGTTTCACAGAAAAAAAAAATCATGACAGTCCAATCGTCATAAGTTATAAATTTTTATTTTTTTTTGTGTGATTTTAAGCCACCGTATGAAATTTGTTTAAAAATGTTTTTTTTGTTGATGGTAGGCTTTAGAACTAAGCTCATTACGTCATTTTTATTATAAGATATACACACACTTTTTAAAACAGTGAAATAAATATTAATAAACTTTAATACTATTAATTATATCACTTAGTGTATTGTGAAAGTAAATCAATACTCATGTTTGAATCGGGTATACTTTTTGCTTTATTGAAAAAAATAAATAAATAAATAAATTTTGTATATAATATGTAATACAGGAATTGATTTGGTTGCGTTTTTTCTTCTTTTCCCTCTTGATTTTGTGGAAATTTCGTGAATAAAAAAAATTAGTGAATAATAAAAACTGTTTTATTTTGCGTGGGTAGAGATAACGAACGCTAAGCGGTCCGTCCGTTCATCGTTGTTTGTTGGAGATTTATAGCAGCAACCCCGTCAGTTAACGGGGTGTGAACGAGACCAAGGGAGATCCTGCGTCGGTGGCGAACAGATCGAGCCGATATTGAAGGTATTGTCGTTTACGAGAAATCGAAAACTGCGGCGGATAAAACAATAATTTTTTGTTTGGTCAAATAAAGTGTATAATTAAATTTCTATTTTATATTGTATTTCTTTTTTTTGATTTTTTCTCATTTTATTAACGTAATTTTAATATTCATTGATCATATAGTAATTTAAAAATTTTTGAAAATTTCTCTGCTAAATTTCTAGTAATGTTATAATTTTGTGAGCCAAATTTGACTGATTAGTTTTCGAATTTTCATTTATTATATTTTCTTTTCATTATACATATGTATATTCTTTTTCATTAAATAACGTTCTGGGTTTCAGCTATTGTGGTGGCGTGATCAAACACATAGATTTCATTTTTTTTCCGTTAATAATTTATCACATCTGTTATTCGAAATTTTTTTCTTGAATCATTTTTTTTCTGCTATTGCAAAATTTTTCTTTTCAGTTTTTCTTACCGTTATTAATTTGCATATTTCTGATCACATTAATTACTAACGTTACATTTCCGTTCCTTTTGCTTTTCAGTAATAATTCATAATAATTCCGTTTTTTATTTTAATAGTGAGTGCTTATGGTTTTAGTGGTTTTTCTGAGTGTTTTTTTCTTGGAATTTCCTTTTTATTTACTGTATTTTTTTCGGTTTTTGAAATCATGTTCGGTCACACCATGAGTGAATGATTCCTGAGGGAGTTATGGTTGGTGATGCGAGGTGGAACACTCAGTAGCGTGGTGTACAATTTGGAGCGCTTCACTGATTGTTGCTCCAACTTATTCCTCGTGTTTATGACCATATAATTTCTTTAAATCTGACTTCAAATGATTTTTGAGACTTTCCGGGATAGATATCGTTTAGCGTAGATTAACACGTGATATGTGCGAAACCGACGATGTATGCGTATAGATTCGCTTTTGATTCACAGCGATCGACCAAATATACCCAAAATTAAATGAATCGCATGTGCCACGATGTGTGTGTGTGTGGACGAAAACAGAGTTTGATACAATGCGTTTTTCGATTTGCCGTTTTCACTAAACCCACAACATAAGAATTATTTTAGTTTTACAAGGTTTATTTATTTTTAAAACAACAAATTCGTTTACAAGTTAGTTATTACAAAAAAAATGATAATTTTATATTTTTATACAACACTAGGATGACTATCAAAAAAATGGCGTCGGATTTTTTGTGTTAACAAGGAAAAGTATTTTTTGGTAATGATTATTTTTTTATCAACAAAGATAACATTGAATACGTGTTACCCCATAAGTAGTTTTTTCTATATTTTTTAACATTGACATTTTCCCAACAAACAACGATTTATAATTCCGTACACTACAGAGTTATGGGGTTACCAATTATGGGTATGGTATTATATCGTCGCGCTCACAGAACGATTCACCAAATAATGTAACCACCAATTTTCTATAGATATCTCCCTTTATCTGCTGCTCCATGGATTTCACTAATACAACGGCGGAATATTATATTTTATAACGTGGAGATGAACATGAATTAAAAAATGCACTGAATGTTTTTATTTTTTTATTCAATTCAATTATACAGCACTTATTCACTTTTTATTTTTGTTTCTTTATAAGGGTGATTGGGTGCCCACATTAAGTCACGATAATTATTTATTTTTTTCTTATTTGTTACCTTAATCGAATATCGCGCACAAAACTGTATATATGTGTTGCTTGTTACGTATTTCTTTGTTAAGTGTCTTTTTTATTTTTTATTTTATTTTTCGAGTAGAAAAGAATACTTCACGACGCCTATAGGTGGTGGAAATTTTTTTTTTTCTATATCAAAAGGAACAGGGTTGTGCACCTGATTTCTATGTTTTTATTTCGGTGCTGTGAACCTGTTTCCATTTTTAATTTTTTACTGATTATTATTATGATGACGTCGGCTTTCGATCTCTTTCCGTTCGTGTTGCTCACTACGGCTGGCTGTCGGAGAGAGCAGCACGGTATACATATGTATTAGTCGTTCCTTAGAGATGATGGTTTCGGTCCCGTAAGGTAATCGAGTGGTTGTTTGGAAGGCGTCCTTCCATCCCTTATTAGCATCGGTGACCGCCTTTACCGAAAAGGCAATTCCAGTGGGTGGGCCGATGATAAGAGGTCTTTGCAGCAGACTGGTCGCGGATCGAGCGGGATAGGACTGTCATCTCGAACGACTACACCCTAGTTATCATTTCCTTTTGCTCCTGAAGGCGTGGCACACAATGTTTCGATTTTTTTTTGCGATTTAATTACTTTTCTGATGCGATTATTCAAGCGTGGGATTATGTCTGGAAACCCCCACGACACACCGATGATTCTGATCCCGTGTCTGTTAACGAAATCTCGTGGGTTTTTCCTTTCTAGAAAGGCAAAGCTACTACATTGGCTGAAAAATTTCCTGTATTGAAATAGAGTTATTATTCACCCCTATTATGACTGTCGAGTCGATTGACAATAGACACGACTCTGTATTACCTTTTCGTTTTTCATATTGTTAATATCGATAATCATAATAGGAGTGATTATTAAATTTCGAAAATAGAATCTTTTATTAGGAGCGCCATTTACATTTGAAGTCGATCTGTCATTTAATTTCCATTTGAGAAGCAACGAAATTGACGTATTTTACATTTGGTGAGGAATGGATAAATTTCAAATTTGTGGTGAAATTCATTATGTTTATTTAAAAGGCAATGAATATCAACTCCCCGTTTTGCAGTCGGTGAATTTATACGTGGTTGCACAAGGATTCTTGATTATGAACGCAGCAGAAGTCCAAAAGAGGTAACAACACCAGAAATGATTTAAAAAATCCATGATATTGAAGTTGGGCGGCATTGTTTCCAACGTAAACATTTCAAAAGAACGTAAAGAAAATATCATGCATGGACATTCGCAAATGAAAATTCTTAAAGCAAGATTGGTGCCGCGTTCCCTCGCTATCGTGTGCATTACAAGAGTATAGTTTGCCAAGTGATCGATCGAGTTTGTTTTTTTCTGTGAGCATTTTTATTTTTCGAAATGTAAATAACATAAACTAATCACCCCTATTATGATTGTCGAGTCGATTGTCAATCGACACGACTCTGTATTGCGTTTTCGTTTCTTCATTTGATAAAAACAATACGCAAAAGAAAAACGCAACACTGAGTTGTGGCGATTGTTGATCGACTCGACAATTATAACAGAGGTGAATAACAATGGTAACAAAACTAATGACATAGTCGTAATCGCAGCCTGAAGAACCGCACAAAAAAAAAATTCGAAGATTTAGCGAAAATTTTGGATCTCCATTTTATTCCGCCAGTCACAATTTATGTGGAAAGAAAAATATTCTACGAGGCGTATCAGAGAACCGGCGAAAGTGTGCAAGAGTATTTGCTTAGACTCAGAAATATGGCATGGTCATGTGTGTTTGCTGATAGATTGGAGAGCAACATTGTGGACAAATTCGTAACCGGAATTAACGACGCAACAACCATAGAAAAAGCGCTTATTACTACTAAAAAGATGGAGTTGCATCGGAATGACAGTCATCGTAATAAGGATGTAGAAATTTGTAGCGTGGAACAAAAAAGACTACCAGTAGCTACGCAATATAGGCAACAGCAGCAGCAACAGAAGCGAAAACAATTTGAGGCGGTTAATCACAAAGAGGTTAATATTAAAAACAATAGTTGCAGGCATTGTGGTTTTTCTAACCACGTTTCAGGTAAATGTAGATATAAAAATTATATATGTAGAAAGTGCAATGTTAAAGGGCATCTAGCAAATGTTTGTAGAGCTAATAATTGTAATTCGATTGGTTGTTTGAATTATGTGTCCGAAAATTCCGGCGTGACGGAAATTTCTTCAAATTATGATATTATTTCATCGGTATATAGTATTAATGAGAGTGAAGGCGACAAGCCTATTGTGATTAATTTGTTAATTTATGAAAAAATTGTTAAGTTTCAAGTGGACACGGGCGCAGCTATTTCGGCATAACCTTTCGAAGTCATGTCAAGGTTGTTTGATAGAATAAACATTATTAAGGACGATAGTGTAGTCAGAGGTTATGACGAAAATATTTTAAAAGTTAAAGGAGCTATCTATCCTTTCATTGAATTTAATAACATAGGAAAACGTTTTAATTTATTAGTTATAGAACGGGGAGGTAGTCCAATATTGGGGAGACATTTTTTTAACCAGTTTGCTATCAAAAGTATCAATATTAATCAAGTTTTATTGAGTTCTCATTGTAGTAATAGTAATACGGTGAAAGATTTAATTGGACAATACAAGATTCTGTTTGAGGAAAAGTTGGGTAAATTAAAAGACGTAAAAGTGCATTTGGAGTTAGAAAGTGATGCCAAGCCAGTTTTTGTGAAAGCCAGAAAGGTTCCTTATGCATTCCTAAAGAATATTGAAGAACAAATCAACGAATTTGAAAATCAGGGTATTATCGAAAAGGTGGATTGCACACGGTGGGGTACGCCGTTGGTTAAAATTTTAAAAGCCAATGGACAGCTACGTATTTGTACCGATTATAAGGTTACCGTTAATAAATATTTATCTGACACTAATTTTCCACTTCCACGAGTTAACGACATTTTTGCGCGAATGGAAAGGTTTACTCTAAAACAGATTTAAGTCGAGCAAGTTTATTCCGATTTTGGGAACCAAAATGAGCCCAATTTATGAGTTATTAAAGCAAAGTAAAGGTATTTTAAATTGGAATCAGAATAGCCAGAGAGCATTTGATCTTATCAAGAAAGAAATGATTTCGGATAGAATGCTGGTGCATTTTAATCCGGATCTTGCTTTGATATTAACTTGCGATGCCTCGAACGTAGGAATTGGCGCAGTATTAGCGCATATTTTTCCAGATGGGTCTGAACGACCAATTGAGTACGCGTCCCGAATTTTATCAGATGCAGAGCGAGGGTATGATACGTTGCAAAAAGAGGCCTTAGCAATTGTTTATGGCACTAGAAAATTTTTCCAGTATTTAATTGGAAATCATTTTATTTTGGCTACCGATCATAAGCCATTGTTAACGATATTTGGACAACACAAGGGTTTACCTCAAATGACTACGAGTAGGTTGCAAAGATGGGCGTTTCATTTAAGTGCGTTTAATTATACGATTAAATATGTCAAATCCGAGAAAAATTGTGCAGATGCTTTGTCCAGGTGCCCGTTGAATGAACATGGCGATTTTGGCAACGAAGGGGACGTTGATGTAGGTTATTTGTTTTTTATAGAAACGAACAAAGATATTCCGATTAGCGCAAACAGTATTAGGGAAGCAATAAACAGTGACCGAATTTACATGGCGGTTATGCAAGCGGTCGGTAACGGGGAAGTTAAAAGTTTAAGGAATAATTCGTTCAAAATTTTTAGATAAGTGGTGGCAGAGTTAGTAATCGAACAAGGTATTTTAATGCGTGGACATAGAGTAGAGGTACCTAAGTCTTTACGTAAGCAAGTACTGATGCAGGTACATCGATCGCATTTAGGGATAGTTAAGACAAAGTCGTTACTCAGGTCATATGTATGGTGGCCAAACATCGACACGGGGGTAAAAAATATGATAAAGGGTTGTTTACCTTGTTTATCGGTTCTTCCAAGTCCTAAAAAGGAAAATGTAATACCTTGGTCAGTCCCTGAACGTCCTTGGAGGAGAGTTCACATTGATTTTGCTGGACCAATGAATGGTTTATATTTTCTTATCACGATAGACGCCTTTTCGAAGTGGATTGAGGTGCAGTACACTAAATCGCCTACGGCTGAGTATACAATTAAAGTTTTAAAACACCATTTTGCCAGGTTTGGGAATCCTGATCAGTTGGTGTCTGATAATGGATCGCAGTTCACTGCTACCATATTTAAAAAATTCACAATTGAACGAGGCATTAAACATATTTATACGGCACCAGGTCATCCGGCGACAAATGGCTAAAGATGGGGATATTGATATGGTTTTATGTCGATCCTTAGCTGATTATAGGATAGCGAATCATTGCACCACTGGGAAATCTCCAGCTTCGATTTTATTAAGCTATGTTCCCAAAGGCGTTTTAGATTTGTTAAGACCTAGTGGTAATAATAACTAATAACGAATATTGTAAGGTAGATACCAGCAACGATAAAAGAGGTAAATTCAAAAGAGACGATAGTGTTATGATAAGACAGTACAGCAATCCTAAGCAATCCTAACAGCGACGAATGGGTTAAGGCCAAAATAACTAAAGTTTTAGGGCCTCGAATGTATGAATGTGCGTATGATAATAGATTGACTAGGCATCATATTGATCAAATAAGGCCTTATGCGATAAGCGATTGTAGTGTTCGAATCGAAAGCGACGGACTGGGTGATAATGAGTCGTTGGAAAGGGAGAAGGTAGCGGTACAGATAGATTTTGAAAACAATACGGGTTTTGACCGAAGGTCCGATTCCTAATGCTGCAATAGCCGAGCCAGTAAGTGGCATTGCGAATACCACATCAGTGGATAACGAAACAGATTGTAGTCGCGGATTTTTCGACACTGATAATAACGATAATTCGAACACAGTAATAACTGATCGTTATAGTCTTCGTAGGCGGAAGGATATTGTACCTCCAGCCAGGTTTAGAATTTAAGTTATATTGTTTGAATAAAAAAAGATTATAAGTTTTGTAATATTATTATGTTGATGATTATTCTTAAATTTTTCTTTCGTAACATCATCTGAAATGATGAATTGAAGATAAGTTCCATTAATTGTTTTTTTTTGGCGGTGGCGGATGTGGTGTTTGTTGGGCATTTTCTATGTTCGTTTTTTTTGTTACTCGCATGACAGCACAAGAAACATCGCCTCCTCATCTGAGTGAAATACAGTTCAGTGTGTAATAGAATAAGATCGTTGTAACATGCTAAAAAGAAAAGTGTCTAAATAAATAAAATTATAAAAATCATCGTGCTTTATTTATTTAATCATCGAGTATTTTAAATGAGTAAAATACACCACAATAATGGTGGTACAGTAACTTCAGGTCAGGTTGTGCAGGTTACAAAAATATTATTGGCGGTAAAGACTAGTAACGTTAGTGGAAAGCTAAATAAAAATACAAAGTTGTTATATTTGGCACCGGTAGTAGTAATACATCTATTGGAGCTATTTCACCGCCTAAATGGCTATTTGTAACGAGTTTAAGCCTTCCATTGCCTACACTGAATTTAACCAGTTTGTGCAAAATAATCTATAAATTTTGGATGTCAATTGTATCCGTATCAAAAAAAAAAAAAATTCAAAATGGAGTTGAGGCGACCTATATTTCTTATAAAATAAGTGCGTACCTCTGGAATCCTTTGAACATGTTATGAGTACTACTTATAAAGGAATTCGATTTCAATCAAAAGAGACGAAATTTTCAGAGGGGCTGCCAGCCCCCTCAACGGATACCGTAAACATACCAATGCGTAAAACTTTTGATCTAAACAGCAATTTTATATATTTTCAATATCTGCTGAGTTTTATCGCTTTGTCATCGCTTCTATTCATCTAGTATACGTAATTGTGGAAATGCGTGCTGACGACAGTTTATCATTTTTAAATTTATCGAAACAGTTTGATAGTTTACATTGTACTGCATACAAGAATTTTATTTGTCAAGGGTCAAAATAATATGGTATCAAATCCAAAATAATTATGGAATTTTGTTGAGTCCAAAAGAAAAACTTTTGGGTTTCCGTACCTACCCCTCAGATATCTCCAGATGATATCATTAAATCCCTTCATCATTTTAAGGATGGATGTGGCCCAGATGTTATTTCTTCAAATTTTTTTAAACCTTTCTGTAATCAATTGGCTCAGCCTTTGTCAATATTTTTCAATAGTTCACATTTGAAAGGTGTTTTTCCGGTTGTCTGGAAATCATCTCATATTGTATCGTTATTTGAATTCGGAAATAGAAGTGATGTAATTATGAGGAGTGCAGTAATCCATGTACATTCTGGAGTACCTCAGGGCTCGCAGCTCAGTCCGCTTATTTTCATATTATTTTTAAACGATATCACGAAAAATATACAAATCGTTGTCTCATATATGCCGATGGCCTAAAAATATTTTCCCCTATTCGAAATCTATCTGATGTAGAGGAGTTACAAAAGGATATAGATGCGGGTAATGTTTAGTTTAACAAAAATTTGTTATATTTAAAAGTAACAAAGTGCAAAATGATGACTTTTACACATTGAACATCGCATCTTATTTATGATTACAATATTGCGAATAATAATTTGACACGAGTAAATGAAATAAAGAATCTTGAAGTTACAATTGTATCTACATTATCATTTAATCGTCATTTGGACTTGATCTGTGCTAAAGCCAACTATATGTTAGGATTCCTAAAACGTACCATGAAAGAGTTTGTGGGATTATTATGGGACGTTATTTATTATTTACGAATAAAGGAATGCTTTTTCTATTTTAAAATACGTTTATTCTTTTTTGCTTTATACACGAGACTGATTTTTTCTTTTTTGTACAGTTGATTAACAAAGTAAAAAAAACCTTTTGAAAAAAGTATTTCCCGATGCACCAAATTGAAGTTGAATATATCGACGTCTTCGGTTTGCAGGATAACCCCACAATACTCCGCCCTTAGTGGAAACGTGCGGGTATGTAAACTTTCCTACCCGTCTTTGTAGTTTTCATTGGAGCTGATGCATTTGTTGTAGTGGTCGACGATGTAGTACCTGGTTGAGTTTTGACGTATCTGGTACTGTTGCTGTGATCGGTGTTGTTGTTTGTTCCGCGTTATGTGGAATAAATGCTGCTTTCAAACGATCAACCGAAATTTTTTGTGTTGAATTGCAATTTTTAATCACAAAATACTTGTCAAAACGTTTGATTATTTCATATGGTCCTGTATATGGGCATTGTAATGGTGGACGTACGCTGTCATTCCTCACAAATACGTGTGTGCAACTTTTTAAATCTTTTGCATGAAAATTTTTGTGTTATAGTGATGAGCGGTTGTCGTAGGTCGCATAGTGGAAATAAGTCTTCGAAACGTTTTTACAAATTCAGATTCACTTTGCTTGTCCTTGGTTGAGTTAAAGTATTCTCCAGGGATGCGAAGCGTTTGCCCAAAAACAAGTTCTGCCGGTGATGCTTTGATGTCGTCTTTGTACACAACTCGTAATCCTAATAGAATCAGTGGCATTAGATTGGTCCAATCATTGTTTTGATGACACGAAGTTTTTAACGTTCTGTGCCACTGTTCGACAATCCCGTTCGCTTGAGGATGATATGGCGTAGTTTTCAAATGTTTAACGCCCAGTGTTTGATTAATTTCTCTGAATATTTGTGACTCAAATTGACGTCCCAAATCGGATGAAATCTTAATGGGAACCCCAAAATACTGTATCCAGCCCGAGATAAGGTGTCTTGCAACTGTTTCGGCTGTGATATCCTCCATAGGAATTGCGGTAGACCATCTACTGAATCGATCAACGATGGTCAAACAATACCTGTTCCCAGCTGAAGGTGAATGGGTCCTATTATGTCGATGTTAATATGCTCGAATCTGGAATTTGGCTGTACGTAGTTCGATATCGCTGATTTGTTGTGGCGAGTAGTTTTCGAAAGTTGACACTGAATGCATGTCCTCACTTATACCTGGCAATCCTTATTTATCGCCGGCCAAACGAATCGATCACAAATCAATTTTTGGATACCGCACGAACCCCTGGGTGGGTTAATTCGTGTGATTTTTTGATGATTTTTTGGCGACATTCCATCGGGACGAATGGGCGAATAGGATTTTGTGAAGAATCACAATAAATTTGTATATTTGTATCCGGCATGGTAAAGCGGCTTATTTGCAAGGATATCTTCTTTGAATTCCCGTCCAGTATTGATTTTAATTCTGGATCATGGTCTCGAAATTGACTTCGCCCGTTAAATTTATTACGTTAATTCTTGACAGTAAATCTGCCACATTGTTATCCGAACCGATAATATGACGAATGTCAGTCGAAAATTGACTGATGTAGTCGAGTTGCCTAATTTGCCTCGGCGTTAGCGGTTCTTTCTTTTGTCGGAATGCAAATGTAAGCGGTTTGTGATCAGTATAGATACAAAATTTTCTTCCTTCCAACATGTGACGGAAATATTTCACAGCCTGATAAATGGCAGTCAACTCTCTATCGTAGGTGTGTCGCATTTGTTTGGTTTCTGATAATTTTTTTGAATAGAAACCCGAAGGCTGGAGCTCACTTCCGTTTACAGATTGGTTTAAACATGCGCCAACGGCATGGTTTGACGCATCCGTAAATAAAATTAGGTCTGCGTTGCTTACCGGGTGCGCCAATAAGGTTGAATTAATTAGGTCATTTTTACATAGTTGAAAAGCTGTAATTGCCTCTTCCGACCACTCAATTGGTGTTTGATCATTTTTTTTGTTTCCAATAATTAACTTTTGAAGTGTTGATTGATTTTTTACTGCATTCTTATAAACCTTCGGTAAAAATTTACCATGGCCAGAAAACGTTTTAACCCAGCCGCGGTTGTTGGGCGTTCGAATTTTTTTATTGCTTCAATCTTTTCTGGTAGGGGTTTTAAACCATTTGCTGTGATTAAGTGCCCGAGGAATTTAACTTCGGCTCTTCCAAATATACATTTTGAAACGTTGATGCTTAACCCGTATTGTCGCGGAACACGAACGGTAAATCCTTTAAAACCTCATGCATTAGTCGTTGCTGGGTCTGTGCGGCGTTGCAGAGTCCGAACGGTGTATATAGAAATTCAAATAAACCGAACGGTGTTGTTATCGCAGTTGGTGGTATATCCGCAGGTTCTACTGGGATTTGATGATATGCTCGTTGAAGGTCAATTGTGGAAAATATTTTACAACCATTTAGAATGTTTCCGAAATCTTGTATAAATGGTATAAGGTAACGATCCGGTACCGTAATTGAATTCAAACGGCGGTAATCACCACATGGACGCCACTTTCCATTTTGTTTTTTACCATGTGCAATGGGGAAGCCCAATTGCTTTTAGATGGTCGGCAGATCCCTGTCCGTACTAGGTCTTCGAATTCGTTGCGAGCCACTTGGTATTTGTCTGGCGCGAGTCGACGAGGGCGTACAAAAACTGGATGGCCTGTTGTAATTATTTGATGCGTGATATTAATTTTTGACGGAGCCATGTGGTCGTACTGTACTGTGATGTCCTTATATTCCCGTAAAATATCCGAGAATGGATCTGTGACATCGAAGGTTGTAATCCCTAACGTTGATTCTGTTTAAACGATTTTGTTTCATATCTATGAACAATCCGTAATGTTTGATAAAATCCGCCCCGATGATTGGTTGTTTTACGTCGACCACGATAAAGTTCCAGATAAAATTTCGCCGAAGTCCAAAATTTAAAGATAATCTCCTTTCGCCGTATGTGTGACTTTGTGTCCCATTTGCTGCAAAAAGTTTCGATCGATTTAATATTTTACGATTATTTGCACTGTTCGGGGGTAAAACAGAGATGTCCGCACCGGTATCAATTAAAAATTTTTGCTTGCATTTAAGATCCGAAATGTACAAACGATTTATACAGGCATCCGAATTTTTGTGTTTGATCGAATTTTTCCCCTCATTCGACCGAATATTTAGTTTTTTTGTGGCAAAATTACACGGCTGTTTGCATTTCCGCGCTTTTTCACCAAACTTATAATGCCACCAACACTGCTCGAAGTTTTGCTTCTTATTTGAAGTATGAGAAGATGATCTTCGTGATCTCGATCGTTGGCGTGATTGATAATTGTCAGCATGTTGTAATTTATCAAATCGTTTCACTAATTCGTTTATTTTCGTCTCTAGTGACGATATTGCTGATGTGGATGTGGATTCAATAGTATTGGATACTGCGTTTACTTGATTAAAATCGCCCAATTCCATCAGTTTGTCGGCCATTTTTGCTAATTTTTGAATATCGTCATCGCTGGTTGAAATTATCATGCGAATTTGGTTAATCTTTGTTCAAACTTGACATTGCTTCTTTAAATGATCTTGGTTCACCATTAAAAGCAAGGAAACCAAACTGTGTTACCATTTCAATTTCTGTGACCAATCTTTTCGGCGGAATGGCTTTTGTCGATCGATCGGGTCGTCGCTCCTGCACTCCACTGTTTTAATTTGCTTGTTTATTAGATTGATGTGGCATAATTTGCACACGCACCTTCATTGTTGTCAATACCATCATAGATTAGCTCGGCTTCGGAGACTTCAGGTGCATCACTCAACGGAACAATCGGAATTTCGACATCAGCGTAGGAAACTTCCCCGCACTTATTTGTTGGAATTTTTGATGTTCGTTTGAACTTAGTGTCATCGCAAAATTTAACGTCTCTTGAAATGTCTATTTTATTTTTGCTCATGATGTAACATTTATAAGCTTTCGCCTCCATGGAAAAACCGAAAAAAATGGCCTCTTCCGCCTTCGGCTCCAATTTTCTTCGATTGACATCTTGGATGCGAACGAAACATTTTGCTCCAAATCGTTGCAGGTTTGTGTAGTTCGGTTTTCTACCGTGTCAATATTGAAATGGGGTACGATCAATACCTTTACAGGGTAAAAAGTTTTGCAAAGAATTTGCAGTTGTAATTGCTTCGCCCCAAATATTTGTTGGAAAGGTCAGCATCAAACAGAAGACATCTTGCCATCTCCACCAGCGATCTGTTTTTCCGCTCGGCGACACCGTTTTGCTGTGGCTAGTAGCTGAAATTCATTCAACAAATCGGTTCTGAGCACTTTCAATTTTTTATTAAACCGGTTTCGCGTCATTTCGAAGTATTGTTTGAAAGCATCGAAAGTTTCTGATTTTTGTGACAGCAAATAAATTGTTGTGAAGCGACTAAAATCATCGATGAATGTTAGAACATACTTCTTTCCGCCTGGGGTTTGGTTTTGCATCGGCCCAATTAAATCACTATGCACGAGATCGAGAATTTCTGTAGCTCTATTGGTCGCCTCCTTTGGAAATGGTAGGCGGGACATTTTGCCCTTCACACACACATCGCAATCAGTGATACACGTGGAACTACATTTTTGTATTCTTATACCGTCGACGAGCTGATTATTTGGCAAATTTTTGATCATGAACGATGGCCAAGAACCCGATGCCAATTATGAATACACATATTGGTTTTATTCTGAATAAAATTAATTGATGGGTTTTCACTTAACTTATATAAGCCGTCGATGACGTTGCCGAATGCGAGTTGATCACCGCTTGCTAATAACATTTCACATTTATTTTCGGTAAACTTAACATGCAAGCCTTTTTGTGCCAAACGCTTCACCGAAATGAGATTACCACCAATCGATAAAACGTATAAAACATCACAAAGGGTTACATTTGTGGCAACACCGGCCTCATTAATAAACTGAATATTCACTAGTCCGCGACCCGATGACATGATCTCATTTCCGTTCGCCACAGAGACTTTTCGCGATGATTTAAGTTCAATTCGGAAAATAACTTCGCGTCACAACAAATATGGCACGTAGCACCTGAGTCTAAAATCCCACCAGTAATTTTTCCGATGACAAGCAGCCTGTTATTATTAAATTGACCGGTCATGTTAGCATTATTTGTACTTTTATTGCATTCTTTGTCCTTTAACCGCTTCGCGAACTTGCGGCAATTTTTCTTCTCATGACCAAATTTCTTGCAAAACGCACACTTGAGACCTTTGCGAATATGCTGATTGTTGTTTGATTTATCCGAAGACACTTGCAGCGCGGCTGTCACAGTTCTGTCATCTCTCAATGCGTCGTCGGTATTCTTCAACGATTTTTGATCGAACGACAGAAGAGGTTAGTTCGCCCTGATTTCGGGCTTCGAGTGCGGTAATAAGGCTATCATAGCTGGTTGGTAGCGATCCCAATAATGTTGCGGACATCAAAAATTCGATTTTTATGTCATTGTCTAGAGACAAGAGTTCTTGGAAAAGTTCAGTTACTTTCTGAATATGCTCCTCGATATTGTCGCTCTCATCGGCTCGTTGCTTTATTATTGTTCGGAGAATGCGTACACGGCTACCAGCAGAATCCTTTTCGTGAAAATCTTTCAGTGCATTCCATGCCGATTTGGCATTTTTGCATGCATGCACGTGTTGCAACTGGAGATGGTTCTTCCTCAATGATTGCTGTCCATACGTCTTTTTCCTTTAATAGCATTTCAACCCGGAAATTTTTATTTTTATTTTGTCTCACGGGTGTTGGGGGTGCGCTTCAATAGGGTAGGAGTTGACCGTTTATAGCCACGACTTTCGTGAACTATATTCCAGCTCTGCAACTATGTAGAGGCCACCAAATGTGTCTAGTATACCTCCTCGTGGTGACACCCGGGCAACGATTTTAAAATCGGCTAAATACTAGAGGCGAGTGGATTACACTATAAATATACAATATGCAATGAATAAAACAGAAGGAAAACATACCCCAGGTGGTAAACCAATAGAAATATTGGGCAATCCACTCTCTGATGAGACTGGCCCTAAGGATTCTGGGGAGGGCCGATCCTTGCATACACAAAAAAACAAAAATATGGAAATAGTAAACAGCCCGTTCCACAAGGGAGGAAACGTTGCTAGATCTCCTGAGAAAACTTTTAATTTCTCATCTGAAAATTTTAACATGGAACGATTCCAAAATAATAAGGGCGCAACAGCAGCACCCCAACAAGCAAGTATAACAACCTCATATAACTATGGTGAAACATCTATTCTTGAAAGTGGTACTTCAGAAAAAGAGCTAACGTTATACAAACAATGGCAAAAAGTAACTGATGAGAAAAATCAGCAAAGCATTATTATTCTCAATTTACAACAACAAATTGACGAACTAAAAAAAGAAATGATGCAATTAAAGCAGAACGAAACTCAAGCTAAGCCATCAATGAAGCAGAACCAGAATACCGAACTTAACGCCAACAATGTTAAATGTCCAACCGAATCATCAATAATACAGAAACAAAACACCAATTCTAATGTTAATAAAAACGTTGAATATCAAACCGATGAGGAAGACTTAGCTAAAGAAACAGAATGGATTCGTGCTAAGTCTAGAAAAAGTAAAAAGAGAAGGTTAAATAATACACCGTCACCACCACAAAAACCACAAACTCTGGATCAAAACACTCAGCCTCAAAAGGTTGAGACAAATATCAAAACAGATAAAAAAACACCTCCCCCACCACCGATCATAGTAGATGATGTTAAAAATTATCACGTTTTCTATGATATAATTAAGGCGAGTGTTTCAGAAGAATCATTCATCACTAAATTGATGAATCAAAATAAAATAAGCATCAACGTAAATAGCGTCGATGCATATAGAAACGTAGTGAAAACTTTGACCGAAGGCTCATTTATCTTTCACACGTATGAAAATAAACAAGAAAGGCCAATCAGAGTTATGGCAAGGAACTTACATCATACATGTAGCCCAGAACGAATTAAAGAAGAATTATCATCGAAACAATTTAAAATAATCAGCGTAATGAACAAAGTTAGCTGGAGAAATAAAAAGAAGCTAGACATGTTTGTACTAACATTCAGTTGTGACGAAAATATAACTAAAATATATAAGATCACTAGTTTATTGGGTTGCAAAGTGGAAATTCAACCACTTAGAAAGTCTAAACTAGTTCCGCAATGCCAAAAGTGTCAGGCATATGGACATACGCAAAGATATTGTGGCAAACTTCCAAGGTGTGTTAAATGTGCCGGACACCACCTAACTGGAAAATGCGACAATCCACAAGCTCAACTTAAATGTGTACACTGTGGACAAGGTCATCCTGCTAACTATCGAGGATGTATTGTTGCAAAGGAAATTCAGAAAATGAAAAACCAAAGGATGAATAAAACTCAAATGTATGGCCAGTCAAATCGATATGAGAGGCATGCAAAACAAGACAATGGGCAACCATTTGGCCGCCAACTAAGAACTGAAGGTGTTACATATGCTGAAGTAACAAGTGGCGTAGTCAATAAACCCCAGCAAAAATCTAAAGATGTAGACATCAGTCAAACATTACAAGATATTCTCATGAAATTAACAAAATTTGATGAGAGGCTACAAAAATTGGAAGATAGAGCATTGGGAGCTAGACCCAAATCAACACAAAAATGAACAACACAATGAAAATCATGTCATGGAATGCTAATGGTTTGCTCCGGCATCAGCAAGAACTACAAGCAGTCCTCGACATTGAGAATATAGATGTGTGTCTTATTTCGGAAACACATTTTACTAAGCAATCCTACATAACATTTAAAGGCTATTGCATATATCACACTATTCATCCAGATAATTCAGCCAGAGGAGGAAGTGCAGTCATCATTAAAAAAAATATCCAGCATTTTGAAGAAGCAAAGTACGGAAAAGAAGAAATTCAGGCCACAGTGGTTTATATAAAAACGGAAAACTTTCCTATTGTTGTGGCAGGATTATACTGTCCACCAAGACATTCAATTAAAAGCAAACAATACTCAGAGTTCTTTAAGCGTCTGGGAAAAAGGTTCATAATAGGTGGTGACTTCAATGCGAAGAATACTCACTGGGGTTCTAGATTAACTACCACTAAAGGAAAAGAATTATTGATTGCCATCAAAGAAAATGGATGTGAATCCATTTCAACAGGTAAACCAACATATTGGCCAACTGACCCAGGGAAAATACCTGACCTGATCGATTTTTTTTATAACCAAAAATATTTCTAATAATTTTATGAAAGTTGAAGAAAGCCAAGATATGAGCTCAGATCATTCTCCAATAGTCCTAACTCTAAGCGAGTATATCATCCAAAAAGGGAATAATCCAGTATTAACCAACAAATATACGAACTGGGAAATTTTCAAAGTACACCTGGAACAAAGAATACTTTTGAAAGTTCCTTTAAAAACTATGGATCAACTGGACATAGAAGTAGAAAAGTTCATTACAGATATTCAACAATCAGCATGGGAAAGTACTCCAGAAATCAAATCAAGGCTAAAAGGAAATAACTATCCAATAGAAATTAGAAATCTCCTTAGGGATAAACGCAAACTAGAGCTCCACAGGACAAAAAAAGACTAAATAATCTTACTCAACAATTAACAAGAGAAATTCAGAAATTAAAAAATGAGTCAGTTAATTTCTACTTAACTAAGTTAACGAATGATAGTAATACGGATTATTCGCTTTGGAAAGCAACTAAAACTCTGAAATGGCCAATAATGCCGATCCATACTATCGGGAAAATGGATGGAACATGGGCAAGGAAAAACAAAGAAAAAGCTGAAGGTTTTGCCAGTCATCTTGAAAATATATTTCAACCTCATGAATGTCAATTACGAGAAATATTGGATGAAAACATAACACAAATTCTCGAAGATGTCACCCTTACATCGACTACTGAAGTAGCAAATGAAATTAAAAACAATTTAAACTTAAAGAAAGCACCAGGGTTTGACCTGATTACCGGAGAAATAATAAAGCAGCTACCGGGAAAAGCTACGGTAAAGTTAACTAATATCATAAACGCCGCATTTAGGTTAAAATATGTACCCAAACTTTGGAAAGTGGCTGAGGTCATCATGATTCCCAAACCAGGAAAACCGCAACATCTAATAACATCATATAGGCCTATATCGTTGTTGCCGATAATGTCCAAACTCTTTGAAAAGCTACTATTAAAAAGGCTTAAACTAATAACTGAAAAAAATAATCTAATTCCGAATCACCAATTTGGTTTTCGCAGTGAGCACTCAACTATCGATCAAGTGCATAGAATAACCAATATTATTGAGAAGACTTTAGAAGAGAAAAAAGTTTGTTCAGCAGTATTCCTTGATGTAGCGCAGGCCTTTGATAAAGTTTGGCACGAAGGATTAATCTACAAACTCAAATTAATCCTACCGAAACAGTACAGCATAATACTGGAATCATATATAACGGAAAGATATTTCAGGCTTAAGCAAGAAGATGAATATTCAGAGCTTAAGGGAATAAAAGCAGGAGTTCCACAAGGAAGTGTACTTAGGCCACTTCTGTATTTACTACACACCCGAGATGTCCCAATCCCACAAAACAACATGATAGCCACTTTCGCCGATGACACAGCTATCATGGCAGTAGGTGACAACAACTCAGATACAGCAGAGCAATTACAAAACGCCATAGAGCAAGTACACAATTGGACAAAAAAATGGCGCATAAAACTAAATGAAACTAAATCTGTACATGTTGACTTTACGAACAAGAGATTAGTTCATAAACCAGTATATTTAAATAATCAAGAAATACCACATGCAAACACTGCCAAATATCTTGTTATGACATTAGACGCTAAACTTCGCTGGAAAGCTCATGTAAAAAAGAAAAGAGGCGAGTTGGAATTAAAATACAAAAAAATGTATTGGTTACTGGGAAGAAACTCTCATTTATCAATCCCTAATAAACTTCTGCTTTATAAGCAAATATTGAAGCCTGTTTGGACTTATGGTATACAGCTGTGGGGATGTACCAAGCAGAGCAACATGGATATTATCCAACGATTCCAAAACAAAGTGCTAAGAAGCATCGTCAACGCACCATGGTTTGTCAGAAATAGCGACATCCACAAAGATCTGGGCATAGAACTCATCAAAACCGAAATTATGAAATTTGCTAGAAGTCATGAACAACGGCTACTTCACCATGTCAACATAGAGGCCAACCAGCTACTGGATAATACGGATTTAGTTAGAAGGCTCAAAAGAGTAAAGCCTTTTGAGTTAGTGTAAATCAGTTAAAATAAATCTTTATCTAGCGCACGACAAAAGCGCGATCAAATTTTAAATATCAAAACTAAGGAGTACATCGATGGATGAACCCTTAAATTTCAGTAAAATGTAGTAATTTAAGTTAGAATAAAATTGCTTATTAGTCTTAGACTAGATTGTAATTAAAAAAGAAATAAAACAGAATTATTTTCAAAAAAAAAAAAAAAATTTCACCAAAACTACAATTCAACTTTTAATGACAAGCGATCCTTGGGCCCATATCCTGATGGAATCTGAATACAAATAAGTATTTTAGTTAATTATAATTCGGATGATTCAGGATTATTATTTTATTTTATACAAAAGTTTTTACATGTGTTGTACATGTAGAAAGTACGGTTACAGAGTGAATGATAAGTAAACAATACAATAGAATGATATATAGTAATATGGAAATTATACTTCTAACATAAACAACAAATGAAATATCAAAATGGAGTTTTATTTTTGTTTCCAATTCACTTTAACATTTCATATTTCGATGTATTTGTAAGGAGCAAAGCAAATCCCAGAGTAAAGCAGTGCTCTCGAGCAAAAATTAAAGTGCTTTATTTTCTCAGCTTTCTCTTGCTACAATTTTTAACCCTCAGGGTGTTTTTTTCCGAAAGAATTTAACATTAGTCAAGAACCAAAAGATTTTTGCGAAAACTAAGCAATAATTTTGGATTTATATCGACTAAACTAATACGAACAAAAAATCTACGAATTCGTATCATTGGTATTTTTGAATACGAATACGTTTATTTCTTGTACGAATTCGTGTAAGCATGATTCGTGACAAAATTTCCCTTATTTCACAATACGAATTCGAGCAATTTTTGTTCGTTCATGAACGGATTTTGGTTCGATGACATAATAGCTAACAACACCAACAATAAACAAGGAAAATATGCAAGATGTACACAAAAAATTTATATTTTTAATTTTTTTTTAATTTTTAAAAGAAATACAAATTTTTAAAAAACTAAAAGCCAAATTTTTTTAATTGAAAATATTTTTTATTCAGCAAAATTTCACATATTTTATGTAAACACCAATTTGTTGACTAATTACCGGGTCCCTCAATGCCGCAATCACAATAAATTAAATAAATAAAACTAAAATTTCACGAAATATGTAGCTATGAATTTTTCTAGGTACATATTTGTATTTCCTTTTATTAAATAAAATTATTTTATTTTGGTATAAAATAATATTTATCCAATATGGCGCGGATTCGTTTTTATTCACGTAGCCAACTAAAAACTGATGCCAAAAATTTGACATATTTACGTTTATTTTCAGTTTTACACTGTCATTTTAAGGATTTTTCACGTAAAACCAAATTTCCCTTTGCCTACACTACAAAAATTAAAATAGGTCGTACGTTCGTATTCAGAAATACCAATTAATTTTCGTATCGAATAGCATTTTCGTTTCGTATACAAATTCGTATCGTATTCAGAAATAGGGCCTGAGGTCGAAATATGGAACGTAATTTAAAAGAAAATACAAGTCATATTATTCGCCTTTTAACGCAAAGTAGCTGACATCTGGTGGACCTTATTCGAACTGGTGGCCAATGGTGGTGAAAATTTATGTATGTGCCAAACTGCATATAAAAATAATGTCCTAGCGTATAATTAATAAAACTGTTGTATTTCACAATAATTTAATATCAAAAACCTCAGTTGTATTTGTTGCATAAGAACCAAGACTATACATATGTAGACTATTTTTTTTATTAATTTAAAAAGAGACAGTGGAGGTTTTGTTGTACTGACATCGTTATAAAATAGCCTACGAATTTTGTTTAAATTTATTTGAGAATGACTAAACCTAATAGTAAAAGAATGTGTTCTGTACCTGGATGTTATAATTATTGCGGCCAAATAAATAAAATTACTACCGCAATGGCCCCAGTAATAACCAATTATTATTAATGAAACTGAAATGTCAAATGTTTCATCCGTCGTCATATTATATGTAAACAATTACTTTCAAGGGACCTTTGGAATTAATTCTTAATTGATTTAGTGAAAATAATGTAAGCATATATTTTATAGGTATTACCACTGTTAATAACATATGTTTTGGGAAATATGTAAATTATTGTGAATTAACAATAATTTAAAAATAAAACTTACCTTACACCAATTGTCTGTGCTATTTAACATATAAATAATTTTTCACCACCATTGGCTCGTACGACGGTGGCGCCTCTAGTAGCACTTTAAAGGCGAATAGAGAATTCGAGTTACAAAATTATCGAGAAAAGGAATACATACAAGTAACAGAGCATTCACAATGAAAAAACTTTTTATTTTTGACTTACAGGTTTGTATGAAATAGGGCCGAAAGGCCGAATGTCGAAAGGCCGAATGTTGAAAGGCCGAAAGGGTCGAAAGACCGAATATCGAAAAGTCGAATTTCGAAAGGCCGAATGTGTCGAAAGGCCAAATAAGTCGAAAGGCCAAATGTGTAGAAAGGCCGAACAGGTCGAAAGGCCGATTGTGTTGAAAGGCCGAATGTCGAAAGGTCGTTTGTGTCGAAATTGATTTTGATTTTTCATCTTTTATGAATGAAAATTTTCAAAATTTATATTTTTATGAAAACCAAAATTTATATTTTTATCAAAATTTTTGTATAAAAATGTTCAATAGTAAACCGCCTTAAATATTAAAATCTTCTCACGTTTTTTCTGTCATATAATTAAAAATTAATTAATTATAATAAAAAAAGAAAAATAAACAATTTTTACAATCATTTTACATTATGAAATAAATTCAGTAGTTTTAAATATTGATTTCAATCAAATAAGTCAACGAAAAATTAATGAAAATTCGATCTTTCGACCCAATCGGCCTTTCCACACGTTCGGCCATTCGACGCATTCGGCCTTTCCACGTGTTTCGCCATTCGACCCATTCGGCCTTTCGACCCAATCGGTCTTTCAACACTTTCGGCCTTTCCTCCAAATCGGCCATTAGACATTAGACATTCGGCCTTTCGACACATTCGGCCTTTCGATATTCGGCCTTCCGACCCATTCGGTGTTCGGCTTTTCGACAGTCTGACTTCCGATATTTGGCCTTTCAACATCGAACGGTTTGTATGAATTTCCATCATAACGAGCAAAAATTTTTGTTCGTTAGGGATTTATCTTCGTTCGCCGATTTATCTCTACCTTCGCTTTAAAATACGGGCCCTAATAACAATCCTTTAGCAAAGTTTTACCTAATTTTACTAAAGTGATATCAAACAAGTCTTCATAGTCTCCCACTAAATAAAAACCCAATTAAATCAGTTTTTTTTAATTTTTATTTTTGCGTTAAAGTTTTTTTTTTTTGTTTGATTGTACAATCCATCATACATACAATTTGTGTATAATTGTTTCATTTTTAAGTAATTGGTTTGATTAATTATTATTATTTTTAAAAAGTTTTGTAACTTTTTTTATTTATTCATCTATTATAATAATAATTTAATTTTTATTATTATTATTATTTTTTTTTTAATAAGCGAAACAAGAATTTAATTTAATAATGAATTTCTACTTTATGTACATAATCAAATTGGTAAATTGTTTTTTGTGATATAAAATTTTGTGTATAGTAAAAAATGAATTTTTTTTTAAAAAAATATTAGTTTTATGAGGACGAGTCGATATTAGATATTTACAAAAAAAAAAAAAAAAAACATCTGTTTATTTAAAATAAGGCAATTCGCTGTGTTTTGTAAATATTTCCAAAACAATTTGATTCAAACAACATGTGTAGAAGAGTTATGAAACAATTTACAATTTTAGTTTTTCTCGGCTATTCACACATACGTAGATGTCAGTGTAAACTAAATTAAATTAAGATGCCTTTATTAATTTTCTTAAAATGTATGTCGATATTATTATTTTAAACTATTTATTCTTAACAGTAAAATGTATTTTTAATTAATAAATAAAAATATTTTCTTTTTTGTATTTTATTAATTAATTAAAAAATAATAATAATAAGAAATTAATTTAAAACTTTGGCCTTAATTAAAAATATTATTATTAAATAAATATAATATGTAATAATAAAGTGGGTGGCGTTAGTTACTACTGACATATATAATAATTTTGTTTTTTTTTTGTTTTTAATTATGAAATTATAAATTTTTATAATATGAAATAATTTTAATGCTTAGTATTGAACAAGTATTAATTGAAATTCATACCTGGCAACACTAATTTATTTTAAATTCGATTTTTTTTTTATGGAATGAATTTATTTTTAATATTTTATTTATTTATACCGTCAGTTACAAAACTATATGTGCAACTAAAAAACCGCCCGAATAAAATCTTTTGTCACAAAAATTTTAAAAGCTTTAAGCCATCTTTGGCTCCCAACATATCAAACATCATCAATTCGGAAACATTCACAAATTATATGGCCTTGGGGAAATTCTATTGTTTTCCACTTTCTTTGATTATGGTCAAAGATATCGCATTTATCGTAGATCTCTCATTTTGCTACAGACAAGAGAAAAAGTAAACTTCTGATATTTCCAATGTTATCGCTGTGTTGGTGTATTTTATATGGCAATGATTTTTAAATGCGTTGCGTATATAATACGTATATGCAATACAACGATAACATTGGAAATATAAGAGGTTTACTTTTTTTCGTGTTTTTATCAAAATGAGAAATCTATGATAAATACGTTGTCTCTGGTATGGTGAGAAAAAATAGGCAGAAACAAATGGAAATTGGAATTTCTCCAGGCCATCAAATTAGTGAATTAGAATTCACTGATTTAATAGCTTTGAAAAATTCTAATTTTCTCTATTTCTCTATGATAGTTCGAAAGCCAAACCAAATATTAATCTTCTGAGTTACCATTTTTGATTTTTAATTATTGAATTTTACAAAAATGTGAATTTTATTATGAAATAAAAAACTTTTTCACTTTAGTTTATTTATATGTAAGAAATTTTATTAAGCAATACAGAAACCGTTAATTATTTCTTGAACTTAGTGTGAAATTCGAGCTGTTTTCAGGTTGTACGCAAATTTTTGTGACTGACCCTTTTTTACATTTTCATAATTAATATTTTTGATTTTTTTTTTGTTTGTTTGTTTAATTATCCTAATTAATATAATACAACATTTTAAATTAAAATAATAAATTTAAGAATTTGTTTTCATGTGATATGGAAAATTAACGTAAAAAAAAGTAAAATACTGCGTTACGATGGAGAGTTATGTTAATCGAATAAAATTAGAATCCTTCCGATGCGATAACACTTTACTGGTGATGGATAGCGATCCAAGGACTTAAATTTTTTTTTTGTTTCTAAATCACATAATTAATTAAGTTAAATTAAATGACAATATTTTAAGTTTTAAATATTTACAGTATTTAAAATTAAAATCTTTATCTTGTCTACAGAGTTATATGGCAGAAATATATATTTTAGTTTATAACAGTTAAATAGCTTTGAATTTAATTAATTATTTTATTTAATTAATTTAAGGCAACATTTTTCTTTTTTACTATTTTCAACTTGTTCCATGCTAATCAATATATTGTAAAAATTTAATTATTTAGTTTATTTTTGTTTTAATAATAATAATAATAATAATAGTAATAATAATAATAATATTTAAACAATAATAATTATAATTAATTTTGATGATAAGTAAACAACAGCCTTCGTACAATTTCAAGTGATACAAATAAAATTATTGATGATTTTACTTCTAGCCGTAAACCACTGTCTGGTGCTCCTATAATAGATGATTTAAGAACTAAATTTAATTAATGGGGTAAATAACATAAGTTCGACGGCACAGCAAAATTAAAATACATAAATAAACTGAAAATAAAAGAGTTTACCTGTTGGATTTTCACCATCGTCTAAATTATCTAAATCAACCACTAAAAATTAAGAAAAAACAAAATGAAGCAAAAATAAAAATAATTTAATTTGAAATTAAGAAAATAATTTGTGCTATTACTAGCCTGGAAGATAGCTGACTTTTTGCTTACGTGCTGGCAGTCATTTTGACTGAAAAGTCAATTCAAACATGTCATTTTCCGAAAGGTAATTTTTTGAGAATTTGTATATATTTTGGTAAAATGTAAGAAATGCAATATGAGTCTAGCAGACGTTGTAGGAGGCATCACGGTTACCCTCATATCAGCAATTTTAGTTGTCACGTTATTTTCACGAAGCTTATATTTCACTAAAATTTTACATTCAGACCTCCTGAATATAAAAAAATGGTAACAAAATAATTTTCGCGGTTATTTAACCTTGAGAGTTTTCTGGAATCCTCGATTTTGAGAAGCATTTATCTGGCTAAAACTTTAAATTGAAACCTACGCAATATTAAAATATGACTGCAAAACAGTTATTTAACTAGACATATTAGAACTGGACAAAACCATTGGCCCATGGCCGTCAACAGAAAAATTATCTATGGACCCTGTCCAAGTTCGAATGGTGAAGTTCGAATGGTGAAAAGGATAGTTAAAGAACCTAGTGGCAGATCGAACTAGTTTATGGAAATAAGATCCCTAAAAGTAAAATCGCAAGGATTTCAAGTTTACACTGTTTGGAGCGCGAATTTCGGAATTTCCCGGATAAAACGATTTCCCCAAAAAGCGTTAACAAAGAACCAGACAAATATTGGACAACATCGGGAGTTTATGTGGGAACATTCGGCGACCTACAACGATATTTTCAAGCACCATTATTACATGGACGGTTCAAGTTATTCAGTAATTCAAGCCGTTCATCACCATTCACAAGAACTGCAACTTTGTGTTCTGCATTTGGGTTGCCAAATCGTCAGCCGTTTTGGAAAGCAGCGACAGTATTTTGCGTGCCAATACGAAGGGGCTATTATGAATTTTTCTCGATATCGTATTTTTCAATGAAATCTCAAGGTTATCATCAAATTTTACCGCGAATTTTATTTTATTAAACAATCATGAAGTATTAAACGATCCGAACAAAAAATCGATCTTATCGGAAAACTCGATTTTATCGACAACTAAATTTCGACGACAACAGAGACACAGATGGGATTACAAAACTGACAAATTGGTTTGTCCCTAAACTTCAATAAAATACCACCCGATATCTTCAACTTGTAAGGATAACCGATGACACGAAGTATATTGAAAATATTCATGTCCGTTTTCAAACTACAGAATGCAAAGAAACTACAGGTTTCAAAAAGATATAGGTCGATAAACGACAGCCAAATCGAACTTCATATGTTTTGTGATGCCTCTCAAGGCGTAGTTGCTCCGGTGACATACTTCAAACACGGAGACAATACATTGTACATTGGTTTACGCAAAACATCATGGTTCGTAGATCAAGTCACACTAATTGGTGATTGGTGAAATTTAGGAATTGATAAACGCATATACAAACAGTTTTTTCTCTATAAGCACATGACCCAAATAAAACAGGGCGACATTGCCGTGCTTTCAAATAATGACGCCAATAAATTTGGAAAGAAATTTCACAAAGTACTGCCGGAATTCTACTATAAAAAGGCTGAATGCTGCTTTTTATCGACAGATGTGCAAACAAAACAAAGTGCTGATGAGTAAGCCAACGCCGAAATTTTAGTGAATTAGGATATTTTTCGTACGTTTAGTGAAAAACTTCAATTGTTTGGACGTGTAAAAAAAACTCCCGACTAGCCGACTACTAATAAACGTGGAATTGAACTCGTGGAATCAAGGTGACAGAAACTTGATTTTCTTAAACCACATGACAACGGAGACTTGTTGGTCAAAATCGTTCTAGTGCACTCTGATAAAAATAGACCAGTTCGCCACTTGAGTTTGTTGTTGGCGTGGAATGACTTTACGCGGTCTTTATAGATCTGACCTTCCTTTCTCAATTCTCAAAGATCCAACAGGTGAATACTGCCATTAGTTGTTTCAAACTCAGCACTGGCACCACAGAAATTTGTTTCGATATCGCTAAATATATCTCATGTGGTGGTCCTCTTCAGACAATTAATCAACATTGTTCAACGCTTGGTTATGAACGGTCTTGAAATTTACATTATTGTGTCAACTAAGTAACTTATGTTTCTACTTCTCTCTACTGGAATTTCTGCTTCGCCAGTTGAATTTCAGAAAACTTTAAAATTTTAAATACAATCCCTAATCCTAATTGTTACCACTCTCGATGTTATGGTAAACAAGTAAAAATCTACTAAGTTGATTAGTATTATTTCGAATTCAATATCTTTATTTTATATAATATAATGGACAGCGCGATATACATCGTGTGTTTTCTCTGTGACAGCTCACAGTATTGTGTCCCGCCGCTAGGCACAAGTTTTATATAATAACTACGTTTATACCATAGTATAATTCGATTCGCTCTGTCTAACATCTCCCTCCTTATTCGCAGACGTATTCTGCTAATCGAGCAGGTGGTTGTCGATGTCGCTTTGGTCGAGCAGCCACAGGATTGTTCCGTGGTGATCTGCTTTGTAGAGAATCCTGGAATTCCGTAACCATGTTATGAATACTGTCTGATAAATTTTCCGTTCCATGCTGTCTCATCATCAACTGCTGATTCCGGATCTGATGTCAACATCAGATCTAATGGTAAATGATCGGATCTGGTATGATTATTCTCGGTGTAGCGACGGCTTAACTGATTTACAGAATACCGTGACATGCGATTCATGTCAATAAGCCGTACTGAATAGATAACACTACCAATTTTTTTTTTTGATGACGCCGCATTCCCAAAACTGTTCATTACGGCGATGTACTTTTGCGTAGACGTTTTCGCCTGGAGAGAAACTACGATGTCGGGCTCCGTGGTGTTTGTTAAATTGTTGCTCTTGTTGAATGTTGCGATCCGTACCATGTTCTGGCGTAGGTTTCAACAAATCGAGTTCTATTCGAATTTGCCGACCCAAAAATAGTTCTGCTGGTGACTTCGATTTTTGTGTGTTTCGATTGGGTGTTGATCGATATGCTTGGAGGAATTTGCTGAGTATTTCCTTGTTTGTCCCCTCCCCCTTTTGTTTATTTAGTGCACGCTTTAGTGTATTGACAAATCGTTCGGATCGCCCGTTCGACATCGGGTGGTATAGGGTGGCGTTAAGATGTGATTAATTCCTTGAGTACAACAGAAATCACTGAATTGTTTACTTACGAATTGAGTCCCGTTGTCGGTTACCAATGTTTCCGGATTGCCATTATGTGAAAAAAATTCGCTCATCTTCTCGATGCAAGTCGTTGACGTGATGTTAGTCCATACTTGTGCATCGGGAAACATTGAATATGAGTCAACAGTGACCAGATACCATTCTCCGTCAATTGGTCCGGCGATGTCTGTATGGACTCGTTCCATAGGGCGAATTGCACGTGGCCACGATTGCAGAAGAGTCTTGATGGGTGATTTTGCGTTCTCGGCGCATTTACTGCAGGATCGCGCGAGGTCCGTGACGTCGTCATCAATATTAGGCCAGTACACATGTGCAACTGACGTAACATCAGCTTTCGATATCGTTTTGGAATGACGATTCTGTCACTAAACATAACACAACCGGACACAAACGAGAGTGATCCACATCGATTGTAAAACTGCGCCAGTTCGTCGTCGTCCGGAATTTTCGCTTTTGAATTCGGTCAGTCTGATTTCAAATACTGAACGATTACTCTAAAAGTCTGGTCGCGCCTCGTTTCAGTTTCGATCATTTTTCGTGTAACGGGTAATACATCCATGATTTCCTCGATTTGATCAGTTATTTCTTCTTCGAGGTGGAGACAGACGATTACGTAGTCTTCATCGTCAACTCGGTTTGAGGCGATGAGTCGTGATAGAATATCAGCTGTTCCAAAATCATTTGTCGACATGTATGATATGTCGAAATCGTATGTTGTTAACGTCAATGCCCACCGTTGAAGTCGATTTGCGGTATACACGGGAATTCCGTTTTTCGACTCAAAAATGCTGAGTAGAAGCTTGTGGTCCGTTACTAATGTAAACCTTCTTCCGTAGATGTACCGATGGAATTTCTTGACTGCGCGTAGACAATTGCAAGACCTTCTTTTTCCACTTGACTGTAATTTTTCTCAGCCTTTGTTAGCGTTCGCGACGCATGCGCAATCATCTTCTCCATTCCATTTGAATAGACGTGTGCAATGGACGCGCCGACCCCCGTGTTGCTAGCATCAGCGTAGATTTTGACAGGAAGTGGTTGATCGCAATGTGTGAGTAGTAATTCGGAGGTGAGGATTTGTTTGAATTTGTCAAATGATTGTTGGCATTGGAGTGACCATTCCCATTTCACGTTTGCGTTCAAAAGTCGGTCTAATGGAGCTCGTTACTCATGCATTTGCTGGACAAACTTTCCGTAGAAGTTTATTACGCCTAAAAATGATCGCAGCTGTGGAACGTTTTCAGGTGCTGGCATTGAAATTATTGCAGTAATTTTTCATGGATCTGTGGTGATGCCTTGGCTATTTACGATCATGCCCAAATAATTTACTTCGTTGCGAAAAAATTACATTTCGTTAACTTCACTCGGAATCCGTATTCTTCTAATCGTTTAAGGAGTCGTTTGAAGATTGCTTTGTGAGTCTCCTGATCCTTGGGGTGAACGAGAATATCGTCGAAATACGCGATAGTTCCGTCAAGGCCGGCTAGCATAGCGTCTATTATTTGCTGGAAAATGCCGGGGGCGGATTTTTACTTCTAATGGCAGACGATTGAATGTAAAAAGTCCCTTGTGTGTGTTGATTGTCAGGAATCGCTTTGATTTGTCGTCAACCTCGATTTGGAAATAAGCATCCGACAAATCGATTTTGCTGAACACTTTACTGTCAGCAAGCTGCGCGAACATTTCTTCTGGACTTGGAAGTGGATATGCGTTGGTCTCGATGCATGAATTCAGCCCAGTTGAGTAGTCGGCGCATATGCGTATATGACCGTTGCTGACAGAAGTTAGTCTCGATGCATGAATTCAGCCCAGTTGAGTAGTCGGCGCTTATGCGTATATGACCGTTGGGCCGTTTGGCCGCGATGATGGGTGCTGCCCACTCTCAGTACTCGATCGGTGATATGATTTCGAGTTTTAGAAGGCGATCCAGTTCACATTCGACTCCCTCCAATGCCGCGAATGACACCGGCCGCTTCGGTCGGTATATAGGACGAACGTCCGGCTTTATGTGGATGGTCGTTTTAGCCTTTAAGCAATTCCCTGGTGTATCGCTTAATATGGTTTGAAATTCATTTTTCACTTCCGTAATGAATATGTCATGTTCTGATTGTATCGCACGAATGACATTACATATTTCGTTTATCGGATGGTCCCAAATGCCTAAACGTTCGATCCAGTCTATGCCTAAAACATCAAGCTCTGTAATATTTGTCACTAAACATTTACCAGAACATACTTGCCCGATGTTTTTAATCCCCAATTCACAGTCGAATTCTGCGATAATGGGGACGCTGTCCTTTGAAGCAGATTTTATTCCAGTTGGGCTGTATGTGGATCCAGGTGAGCCCAGAGTTTGTCATGTTTGCTCTGAGATTATGGTCAGATCGGACGCCGTGTCGATCTGTAGTTTCACGCTGGTTCCGTTAATCTCTATGCTCAAGATTCTCGTATTATATTTTGATCATAAGAGTCCAGTTTTATCATCACAAAAGTCCAGTCTCGTAATTATCATCCTTTTGCAATATTTTCGTCTCTGAGAATTCGTTAGCTCTCGCTTCATCATTAGCCGGTCTTCTCGGTGAAATTTATGACTCGAAAGAAAGAGAAGCTATTGCCATATCGATTGATCTGTAGGCCCCAGCTTAATATTATTTCTTCGTTAATAGCGTTTCTTTCCTTCGACACACTTGAGATGACTTCTGGTAGCTTGTTTAGATGTAAATAGTTATCGGTCATGGTTGATTTTCTTTACTGTTCGATCATAGGAAAGCCCGATATCTTGAGATTGACAATCTTTGAAGAGTTCTCGAATATTTAACGATGAACCGTTGTCTAAGAATGCAACTATTGAAACTTTTGATGTTCTCCCACAAAGACCCTCGAATAATTCGGTAACTATTCTCTGAAAATTGGAAGTGCCCCTTTCTTATAAAAAAAAAATCGATAGCCTTCATCAATCACGGTTGAGTCAGCCAAATGTGATGACAATTTAGATGGGAGCAAAAGAAACAATTTCGATCGAACACATTGTTTGTCGATATTACGAATCCACTAGCCTCCGATATTGACTCAAACCGTTTTACGAATAAATCGCGCTTCAGCTCGGTCGGAAAAAGTTGACAAATCTACTACCTTCTTAATTTTTTAACGGTTTGGGCCGCTACGATGGATCGTGAGATTGGGAGACTAAGTTTTCTTTTTCCTAATTTGTTAGATAATCAGAATCGAAAACTTTGGTTGGTTGATTGGGAGAGAAGTTAGCATGAAATTTTCTTCCCGAAAAGGCTTTTTTTTAATACAAAATATGTGTCTCGGCTAAAATGTAAAGAATTTTATTTCCATCCTCAAAACACTAAACAAAACAGTAGTCATCCCAAAAAATTTTATAGAAAAGGCGATTAAGATTTGATCGCGATTTTAATTGATTTGGTTCTGTTGGACAAAATAAAAATTTATAGTGAACATGTCAAATCGTAAATTTTAAGAATTTTGCTTCGACCACAGAGAAGGCTTCTTAGCACTTAAATGAGGCTCAGTTTTAAATTGTCTAAGAGTTAAAATGTTGGGTCCCAAAGACCTTTTCAGGGAGATATCTCTGATATCGGCGGAAGAAATTTCAAAGACCGTGTTTCATTTTAATATGAAAGACGTTGAGGTTAAATTTCACCGTCAAGCCTGTATTTCTGAATGTCGTGCTGGTTTTAAATTGTGTAAGAGTTCGGAAGAAGTTGGGTAGCTTATGCCATTTCTAGGAGACTTCTCTAGGAGATCATAAATTTATATTTTGTCCAACGGCGCTATCAATAAATAATTAGTTGTTTCTATAAATATGTTTCTGGGTGAATACCGTTTTGTTTCTAAAATTTCCTTAAATTTGAAAAAAGCCTTTTCGGGATAAGCATTTCGTGCTAATCTCTCACACGTCATTTTCTTCATCTTGCCCAATAGTTTAGTTTTGCTGCATCCTTCCATGATGAGCAGCTTTGTCGATCCATAAGTTTGGATTATTGAATCATCGAGAGCCTTTTAAAATTGCGTTTTCTTTGGAATCATTTTAATTCATACTCCTGAAGTTTCTTCCTATGTTCTTTACGTACCTTTTGGGCAACTCCCAATTGGTGCCTATCCAAACATCAGCTGTTTTATCTTTAGCTATACACTGATCGAGCCGGATAATTCTCTATATGGTTTCTATTAAACAACATGTTTGTATTGATATGATCTACTAAATTGACAATAACCTTATGAAAAGCCAGCTAGCTCCCAGGCTAGAAGTAGTGTATATACAGTGATCGTTTATTGACATTTTTTAATGCCAAATCAAAACGACGCATTTGAATAAAAAAATATTTCCTTCTAATTGAGCAACATATGAACACATTTACATGACAACATGAAGCCACAAACATAAATAAATCATGAACCCTTTAAAACATACCTGAATGCACTGTAAAGTGTTGAGCATCGGACATGACTGAATCACCTTCTCGATTTTTCGATTTGACTAGTGTTTCCCAAGCGCCTGGCTCCAATGTTAGTTTATGAGATACACTGAAAAAAAAAAAAAAAATTGCAAACACAATTTATGGTTAGATGGCAAAAATATTTTTGGTTTTGTTTCTACAACTTACTGGTAAACTCCTGCGTGTGTCTCGTTCCGTGTATGTTTGACCGCGGTATCTTTGGACCAAGAGGTTTCACCATTTTTGCGATAATACAATAATATTTCGGACAATGGCAACATACTGTGAATTTCCCAATTGATTTGTACGTGTCTCCCGTCCACATTCGTTTCGATAAAGTGTGCCGGCTCTGGTGTAAATATCAATGAAACATTGCCTAAGGCATTGCCGACACTATTTTGTGCCTTACATTGGTATACGCCCAAATCACTTCGGTTTATATTTTTAACAATTAGGACTGAACGATTTTCCCCATGATGCTTATCCTGAATGATTTCGTATTTTTCGTTTGTACTTAGTACATGCTGATTTTTTTCCCAAATCACTTTGGCTTCTGGCATGCTGTGGTACAAACAGTGTAAAGCGCGATCATTTCCTTCCATGCAGTTTACAAATGTTCTATGGATTTTAATGCGTGGTGCGTCTTTATAAAAAATGAGGACCATCCAATTAGTATGTAATTTACAAAAAATTTTGGATTTTAAACAATACTTACAATTGATTCGAACCGTAACAGAACCATGATCAAGTTCTTTAAGTTCATTTTCGGCCAAACACTGATAGTCGCCCGAATGATGATGAGATGCCTTTTTAATCACTAAATTTCCCCCCTTCACCTCAACCCCATCCTTATTCTCCAGTAATTTTCCATTGGCTGACCAACGTACCGTTGGTTTTGGCACCCCAGACGCATGACACTCTAATTCAATGATAGAATGCTCCTTATAATTAATCGTGTTACCCATAACAATTCGCTTATTTGCGAGTATTTCAACTTTTGGTGGTTTAGTCACCTCGAGTTTGGCGGTGAGCGTCAATAATTTCTCCCCGATACCAGGAATTTCACATTTATAACTACCCGTATCGTATTGGTTCACTGATCCGATAATTAAATTTAAATTTTTGCCAACTTTTAAACGATTTTGATCCCCTTGTATAAAACTACCAGTGGCTAGCCGCATCGTTTCATTATACCAAATCACAGCAATATTTTCCTTTGCCACATTAGTGTCCAAATATTTGAGACAATCGAGCTCAACCGGATCACCCTCTTTTGCCTTGATAAAATACTCTTTCAGCTGTAGGGTACCTATTATTTCTAAATTAACTTTATTTTTGGATTCGTCCGATTCATTGCGATCTGGATACTGGTCATTATATTCTTCTTGGTCATCTTGATAGTTTACATCGTCGTCGTCCGAATTATCTGGCACTGGTGTTGTAAATACTAAAAAAAAAAAAATCAAAAACGAAAATCAGTTTATTTGGATCATCAACGGAATAGATAAAAAAAAATTGTTTAGTTTGTTTTAGAGAGGTTATACGCGATTCGCTCGTGCAATATACAAAAAAAAAATTTAATGAGTTGTTTTTATAAATTCGCGCGAACTAAACATAACACCGCATATTTAACTTAAAATAATATTTGATGTGATGATGTTTTCGGCGGCAAAGATTAAACGAAACCATTAATCAAATGGAATATTTTGTGTTTATACAAATTTGGCGCCGAATTTTATCAAACTGTATGTCAAGAAATTTCACATTAGGTTCTGAAGATGAATTAAGCAACGATGCGGTTGACTTAAGTTTTCGCATCTTAAAAGTAGGTTGTTTTCATAGTTCGAGCTTAAGCTATATGTAATTCAAGCACTACGACAAATTTACCACATTAGCTAAGTCGCTTATTATGTTGTGTCAACTCAAATAATTATGTCGCATAACTTAACGATTCCTGCGTTTAAAATGTAACAGTTAAACTAAAGTATATGAATTATTGGTTTACGAAAAGGCGTAAAAGGCGTTTAGCAGTACATCTGCATGAAGCCAGAATTTAGAACATTTCGCTTAATTTACTATTTTTAAAATCCATTTAGAACTGGTAATAATCCTTTAACTGCCACGCCACATTTCTCACGAAATGAAAAAAAAATATTAAAATTGACACATCTAAGATATTAAACTCAGCTAGAAATTTAGAATTTTATAAGTTTGAGAATTTTATAAAATTTTGAGCTGTTTTGGCGGGCCTTTTAATTCAAACTTCTTTATAGTGTTGCCTCCCAAGATGGCCAAACACTGTTTTGATTGATATTATGTGATGAGTTCGTGATGCTTTGTCAGCTTATTTTTGCTCTGGGTCCTAGCCCTTGGTGGTGGTCTGGTGGAACATAGTAAGCTTGGATAAATTGATCCAATTATCTTGCAAGGTGACGTTGAATCTTTCAAACAGACCGTTTTACACTGGGTACGTGAGGGCAAAGTTGTGATGTGACTCAATCCGCACTTTTATGACAAACATTTTCAAAATATAATAAACCTTTATTGTGATCTGTGAATTAGGGATTAAGCATCCCTGTTGGAACTTACATATAGAAATTGAAACTCAATATCAAAAATATGAAGAGCTTAAACTTCACGGTGTGATGAAACTTGCGTGAAAATTACGTACTTACGTGAACTTAACAGCCAAATCAATGCCTAACTGAACCACTTAATCCCTTACTAAAGTCTAACTTAATCTCCAACTCAACCGTCGAGACTCAATCACCAATTGAATACCAAATGAACTTTCAACTCAACTCTCAACTAAATCCCCAATTTCACCCCTAACTTAATCCTCAACTTAACAATAATTCATTTTCCGACTCCCAACTTACTGGACTCCAGTCTCAACCCTCAGCTTAACTCCAAACACAATTCCCGACTCGATCATCTCTATCTACGATCCGAAAAACTAAGTGAACTTCATGAGTTCGCGTATATTTACTCAACTCAAAACAACTCAAGTTAACTTCCAGCTCAACCCCAAATAAATCCCCATACTGAACCGTTGATTCAACCTCATGCCAATCCCAACTAAACCCCACATGAGTACTTGAACTAAGCTCAAGTTTACTCTAACGCAACCCTCAATTTAATCCCCAAATGAACTACTCATATCAACCCTAACCCAACTCAACCTCAACTCAACCCCAACTCCACAATAAACTCAAACCCAAACTCAAGCCCGAACACAATCATCGAACCAGCATATACAAAAAAAAATTGCTCAACGATCGAAAACTATAGAAATAGATTGGCAAAAAAAAAATCCAAATCTAAAAAGCTGTTCTGGAGAGACCGAGGGTACATACATCCAGACGATCACAACGTCCAGACAAACGGATGCACATTTTTGTAGTTGTTGCTTTTCGGACTCAGAAACTTCCAAAACGTCAAGAAAAGTCTTGAATTGTTGGATTTTAATAATTTTGGTCTATGCGGACCGGAGTTAAAATTGTAGTACCTCGCAAAATTTGTTATTTTTCCATTGGAATTTAAATTTTATGAAGAGTTGTACTTTTCGCAATTTTTGAATTTTTTGAATTGCCTAACCACGCCTACTACCTAGGCAGCAGGTTCTTACCATATTTTTCGGATAGCTGGACTAACTCTTATTGATCAGTTTATGAATCCAATTGTGTCTTTATTTGGCAGACTTTTAAGAATTTTTTATCGCATGTCCTAGAGATGTTCCGAGGGCCCTTAATTTATCGGATAGCTTGATCATATACCTGTCTAAGGAGCCAGGTTGATAATTGATTTGTATGAATCGAATTTAACCTACTTTACAAACATTACCAGGTGCTTCGCAATAAGTTGGAAAATGACACTACCAAATTCTAGGGATTTGTTACATATTTTGACGATTTTTTGATTTTGTAAATAATCGCCACTAACTTGTTCAAAATGTTCAAAATATGTATGTTGTAAAGCCCATTTTACAGGTACACCAAACGATCCTACAGGTACAACTCGATATTGTTAGTTCCAACTTGCTTACTGCGAAGTAGCTGTTAGATATCTGTTAACATTTTTAAAATAGATTAAAATTCGATACAATAGTCTGTCACTTGGCCAACCTATTCGAAAATCTGATTGATCCAAAATTGTTAAATTTTTAAATTCTGTAAAATATAGTAAACTTCATCACAATTGGATCAGCTTGGCCACATATGTATAGGGCAGGTTTAGCTATCCGGAAAGATGAGTGGGACCCTCGGACCATCTCTAATCAACTATAAAAATCAGTCAACTTTTAAATTCTGTTGTGGTCCACGAGATAAATAGATGATCGATCTATCCGAAAATAATATCAAAAAACTCTTGTCTAAAGATTCGGTCTTTTCGTCGTATCTTTAGATGAAACTAACATGGGTCACTTTTATATTGTGGCTAGATAGTGGCATGTCTAATGCACATTTTTGAGATTCATGCTTTTAGGGACCGAAATGCTGACCCATTTCATTGTTAATACATAATGGAATTGTCAGCGAAGTATTTAGAAAATAAAGATAATATTTTTCAAAATTGGACTGCGTGCAAAAATAATCGCAAAAACTCCGCAGTTATAGCAAATTGGCCTAAACTATTTCACGACCACAAATCTATTCTATAATCGGACGTTCAGGACACTCACAATAATACTCATTAACTCATAATTACGCAATTTAATTCGACAATAAAAATTACGGCCAGAGAATTAAAATCACGGCCCCAGTTCAAAAATGCATCTTTATAACGGCGAACGAGGAAAATCAATTTCTTTAAAAAAAAAAAAACGCTCAGGCGAGACTACCTCAGTAACACAGCTGGTTTTTCCATATCATCCTCATATGTCCAACTACTCTTGTTACTCCTTCCAATCGTAAACAAATTTGATATTTACCATTCTGTGATTTATCAGCACACCAATCCCAACAGAATGGGTACGCAGGAAGAATCGCAATCGAATTTTTATGAATGTAGTTAGAATCACGCTAAAAGCAAGAACCACTGAGAAAATAATTGAAAACCCCATTGTACCTTAATGGAGACCAATATGAGTCCACGAGTGCGCGCAGGTTTTTTCTACTCAAAAGACCATTTCAATGCAGTCTTTGGGAATTTAAACCCACCGAATCGATGACTTTTTGGTCAACCAGACTTTGCAAAATATCATAAACAGAAGAGGAGTCCTCTTGTTGGTATTATTTTACCTTTTGGAAGGTGAAAAGAAGGAATCGCTATTAGCTCAAACAATCCTTCCTCCAGAATAAAAAAAATGCATGAATAAGGGATACAGACAATTTGCAGACCATTTATATTTCAAAGTCTTTAACAAAATTTATTTTTCAGAAGCAGTCCAAATTCTCTGATGTCTCTGATAAGTTCATATTAAGGATTTTGAGAGTTTTATGAACAAGCATGGCTGTCCTTTAGAGGCTCAAAAGTTGAATATAAAGTTTGATTAGGTTTGTGGAACTCTTTTGATAAACATCAAGCAACCAGCAGTAAATTTGCAGCGACATTTCCTGTCCACTGACACATCTTCGTCATTCCTTTCAATAAAACGAACGGTATGTGCTCATGCACGCTTGACATTTTTCGCATTTCTACTAAAAGCTACTTTGTATTAAGCCATGATATGGTCCTCGATAATTCTTAAATAAAAAATTAATTTTATAAGGAAATAATGCTTACGAATATTTATTTAAATTCAAGTTTTTATTAATTTTTTATAATTTTATATTGATTCGTCGTGATACTAAGGCGAGCCCACCGTGTCTCAAAATATCTCTGTAAATATTTAATATTGCCAATCCATTTAGTCGCTCCACGCCGATCATGTTTTGCAGGTAATCTTAAGGCATTTGAGCGCCCTGGAACCCTCCAGGTAGAAGATCTATCTGAACGTCTTTTAAACATTTTAATTAACTTTGCTTAGGTTGTCGAATTTCCAGCTTCATACAGTCCAATCTTTGAGAGTGGGACGACTTTTTTTTGGATATGATGGGATGGACATGATGAAAATTTATTGTCACGTACACTACATTCGTAGGATTCCAAAAAACAACATTCATAAGATTCGTAAGGCGCACAAGATACATAGGATTCAAGAGATTTAAAAAATTAACAAAAAAATCTTATGACTCGTATGATTCATATAAGATTTGTTTAAGTTCATAGAATTCAAAAATGCATAACGTTCAAAATATTCTCGAGATTTCAAAGGTTCATAAAATTTAGTTGATCCACAAGGTTCATAGAATTCTTATGATTAGTAGGATTCACAAGATTCTTTAGATTCAGAAGATACGTAAGACGCACAAGATGCATACGATTTCTGAGATCCATAAGATTCATGAAATTCATAGGATTCATAAGATTCATAACATTAAAAATATCCTTGAGATTTCAAAGGAGGACAGGATTCGTAAGATTAATAAGATACATGGGGTTTATAAATTCGTAAGATTATTAAGATTCATAAGATTCGTAGGACGCACAAGATTCATAAGATTCACAGAATTCATAAGATTTATACGACTTATAAGATTCGTAAGATTCACTAGTTTTATAAGATTCATAAGGTGTGTAAGATTGATAAGATTGGAAAGGTTCATGAGCTTCATCAGATTCATAAGATTAATAAGTTTCACAAGATTCGTAAGACGTACGATCTTCATAAGATTTATGAAATTAATAAAATTCATAAGATTCCTATGATTCATAAGATTCGTCTAAATTCATGGAATTCAAAAAATCGTAAGATTAATACAATTCATGCAATTCATAAGATTCTTAAGATTTATGAGATTCACAAATAAGATCAATAAGACAACACAACAGATCACCAAGATTCACAAATGGATCGACAGTAATATGTAATTTGGAAAATTTAGAATAATTTAGTTTTGTGAACCAATTCAGTGTGTCAGTCACACTAAGGACAATTCATCGAGAACACCCTCTATTGATACATACACATCTCTGTGAATATTTAATAATGCCAATCCATTTAGTCGCTCCACGCCGATTGTGTTTCGTAGGTAATTCTTACGGCGAAATCCAATTGGAGAGATTATCCAGGTTAAGAGTCCTTTTAAAAGTGTGACAAATATTTTGTGCTTATTTTTGTTATTGTAGATCGACAGACATTACTTCGAAACAAAATTTTTTGGGCTCAAGGGATTCCAAAATGAAAAGTTGTTAACGTAAAAGAAAATAAAAAATTGAGGTGTGGCCAACACACGAGTTTCTTTTACAAACGGAGAATTGAACGTAAAAGGAAGCATTTTTACGTGGATGCGTTTGAATTCTTTTCGTTATTTTTATGTTTTTTATTCTTATTCTTTCTTCTTGAGATTTTGCTGCTTCCAAAGCCAAATCTACTACTATTAAGTAATTTTAGGTAATATTTGTTCTATTTATCACATTTCATTTAAAAAACATAAAACTGTTTAGCACGCAGCACGGTGAAGTTACCAAACTTGTTTGGAAATCGATTGGTAAGTATATGATGTTCGAATTTTAACGGTAAGTTACTATGATAAATTTCCTAAAACATCTGATGGTAAACTAAATATACAGAAAATGTTTTTCAAATTTTTTTTGAAGCGAAGGCATACACACGATAACAAAAATTTGTAAAAATGAACTGCATAGAATACGCCGTAATAAACAGCGGCGGCTGCTGACTTTAATTTTGACGGTTAGCAATTTTTTTACTTATACCAAACACACTTGATGTAATTTTCTGGAGGTGTCATCAATTTTATTGCTGGCATACCTTAGTTATTAGTACTGATCGTTGGTACCATTTGTTTGGTCGACTCTAAGATTTGATCGAAATATGCTAATGAAATGGTTGGTTGACCCTGACAAATAACAATCATAATGGTTCGTTTTCTTTTATAGATTTAAGAGTGAGACTCTTGAAATTCGAAATTTTGAGATGTTTGGATTAACCTAAGAAAGATGTTTTTTGATGCTTTTGAATTGCTTAGCATTGAGATGTCATTTTATTACAAATTGTTAGTGATTTATTGATTTTTTAAGATTATTATAGAATTTTAATTTTATTCCAGACCTTCGTAAAAACTTGGAATTTCTCGAGAATATTAAGATTATCGAGCTTTTTGAGATTATTCGAGTCTAGTCGAGTTTCTCTCACTGGGTTTTATTAAGGACTTTCGATATTATTCGTGCGATGTCTCCATGATGTTTTTCAGGTTATTCGAGATTCTTAGTGATTTCTTTTCGGGAAATCCCAAATTTTTTGTAGAATAGAATTCTCACAAATATTCTTATTTTTCGAGGTTATTTATGTTTCCGATATTCTTCGAAATTTGCAAGCGATGGAGTTGCTTCTTATTACAGAATTAATGATCTGCTTTGCATCGAGTTATTTAAAGTTAAGTTTGGAGAACATTGATTTACATACTCGTAGGTATAGGTGACATTTTTTGAGAATATTATTCCGAATTTTGTGAATTTGATCGGGCGATTTGGGTTGCTTGGTATATCGAGATTATTCAATATTTTCGAGAATAACATTGAAGATAATTCGAAATTTTTGAGATTTCCGAGATTACTTGCTCTTGAATGTTACTCGCATGATGTTACAATTAATTCAAAACTTTTGATGATGTTCAAGGATATGATTCGATGAGATTTTTTCATATTATTAAAAATTGTTCGAAATTACTTGATAATTTACTATAGGATCCAGTATAGCTGCTTTATGTTGAGTTTTATTAGGATCTGTAATATGATCATCTTATTGTGTTCTTGGTTTTTTGCAGGTAATGTTTATATATTGTGAACACAAAGAGAGAGGTGGCAATAATGTATTATGGACAATGGCACAATATTGCTTTTTAGTCAATTGATCATGGATTTTCAAAACATTTAGCCAAAATTTTCATAAACCAACCGGCTCTGGTAATAAATCCTAGTACTAACGAAATTTTTATTCGATCAAAAAATTAAAATGATGATTTGACGAAAACCGGTCATTTGTTCTGCCGGTCAGCTGAACGATCGATGACCGGCTTATTCCTATGAAAACCGGCTGGATCGGTTCAAAACAGACCAGTTGGCAACCTTATCTAAGTTTGAAAGATAATTTTTGAAGTGATTTCGCCCGATATGTAATACAACCAATAGTAGTTTATGATTATGTATATGCGAAATCAGGCTATGGCCTCATAGAAAGAAGAATGTTGCCAATGATTGCATGCTATATGCTGTTTTTATTTTTTTTGTTACAACGATTACAAGATATCACCGTTAATCGAGCTCCTGTAAATTTGGGTAAGGCATATTTTTTACCAGGCATATTTTTTTATCTTCTAGATAGCCAAAAGGCTTCGCTGTCCAAATGCCACAAAAATATTTGTAGAACACAGAAGCCCTAAAATCGCCTTTGGGAAAGAGAATTACGAGTAGAGGAGATGTTAAATCCGAAATCATTTAGTGTACTCGATCTGAGCCCGGTCGAGGGCAAGCAGGTGGGTGTTAGATATGCCAGCCCAAATATTTAAATTAAAATCCAGTTCTGTATGACAAAGTTCCGATGAATGAAAATAAAATTTCCATTGTCATAAATAACAAGATAGTTCTAGCACTCACCGCTTATTTATTTGATTGGCCCAATAACGGGTATTAGAACGGGATCGCAAAAGTTATTTCACGATGAAATAGAACATAGGTAAATTAAAAGACTAGAAGAGTGGTCTGCCATCAGCATAAGAATGAATTGTATTGAGAAAATCGAATAAGAGATCATAAATGAAAACAAGAGAAAGTGTATGGATACAGGAAGTCGCGCGTCATCCACCCCAACTTGAATTCTGCTGTAAAATGAAGCTCTCAATCCACTAAACCAGCATACTAGGCAATCCAATTGCTCTCAACTTGGAGAGTAAACTCTTGTGCCCAGCTGATGGCGAGTTTAGTTAACCCATTGATTGGTGCTCTTTCTGATGTTCCATGAGAAGGAAATTTATTATTGCTTCTACCCCTTGTGCGCAAAAACTGAACATTAGCTAGTTTCCAGATCCAAGTAGGAATACCAATATCCCTAGGTCGATGGAACAGAATAGATAAAGATCCGGTAAAAAATTTGTAGCAGTTTTTAAGAACAATTGGGGGAATATCGTCAAGGCTAGCTGAACTTTAACAACTACTCTAAACCTGAATCTTATGCGATGCATCGATTGCCGCAGCTAGCCTGCGAAATATTACAGGTCAGGTAGGTTAGAATTCTCGGGCAATTTGTTATTCAAATTATTTATTTTTTATTATTAGAAATTACTGGAACAATGTGAATCATTTTCCAAAAGTGCCTATACCTCAAAAAAGTTTCTATGTTGTTTTGTCCACCAATAACAGATAATGGTGGAAATGTCAACGAAAATGTAGTTTCGATGTTTACTAATAAAATGTTCGTACTGCCCACAGGTAACCGGTTTTATATTTACGTAACTGTATACACGGAAAAGTTATATGGGTTTTAAAGGTTATTGACAGGTAAGGGTAAGTTGTCTAAGAAGTTCTAATTTTTGGGTGGTTTATATTTTATTACACGATTATTAACGATTTATCTTGATAATTTTGAAATTTTACGTTAGATTTTTTCCAGAATAATTATCAGATTTTCAAAATTATTTGAGGATGGCTATATATTGCTTTGAGTTCCAGGATTTCAAGACGTTTTGAGGTTACCAGGTTGTTTGAGTCTTATTCAGATTTTTAAGGTTTCAGGTCTTACGTTTAGGTATGACGGTGTAGAGTTGTATTGGTTTGGCGGTTCAGTTGAGTTGCCTGCTTGACGATACAACCTTCGAAATTATTCGAGAACGGATTTTGTGTTCTTTAATGTTCGGTGGTTGTTAAGTATTATTCAAACTTTTGAAGGCTTCCCGAGGGGATCGTTATTTAAGCCAAACACATTCGCATGCCTTTCGGAGAATGAGTTCACGATTTTACCAAATTCCCCATACTAATCCAAAAAAGATTTAAATGAGGTTTTGAAGGCCAAAGATTTTGGACGCGGTACAACATGTTTGCGCGCGAAAAATGAATTCTCGATTTATAGCTCTATACTCCACACTAAAAACATAACTTAATTAGGGTAATTTACAGATAATCGAAGAGATATCTAGATCTAGATAATATTTTAATGTGGTACGACCGTCCATGATTATATATACCAAAATAAATAGTCGCGTCACACTCAAGCTCATAGACTCTTGGAATGACTTCTTGTTGTTTTTGTGCAAAACTGTTTTAAAAGAAAAGCACAAAAAGAAATAATTTAGGTGTGACTTTGTTTGGAATTCAATATTGTAGATTCTGTAGAACAACAATAAAATTTACTGATGTACTTACTACACTTATCAAGTATGCACAAGAAAATCGCGATTCGCGAAAAATTTTGATTTCAAGATTACTTTTTTCAAATCATATTGTTACAAAAAAAAAATTCCAATGTTTATATATGCATAGCTATTCAAACAACGGTTAGAAATTTCATGACATTTGGGCGTACTTGGGGGGGGGGGGGGGTACATATATTTGGGTGAATTTAAATATAAAATATTTTGAAAAATAAAAAGCGATATCAGTATCGCCAACTAATACTTGAACGATGAAGTTGACATGGAAGGACTATTAGTGTAAGCGCCAAACTTTTAGTTTTCACAAAATTCACTTTGAAGATCTTAAATTTCGAGATTTTGGTCCAAATCAATTTCCTACGAAACCCAAAACACTTGGAGAACATGAACATTTTTCGGGTTAAAAAAAAAACGTGATTTGGGCTTACACCAAGATAGAACTACGACGACGATTTGTATTTACACTATGGTACGTATTTAAAAAAAAAAAATTGATTAAGAGCCTCACACAATTTGACACAGCCATTGATTAAAATCGCGCACAAAAACCACAACCAAATTTCATCAACTCATTCGATCGTCCCTTCTCTCAACTTAACATTGTGACAAAGCTTTCGTTTTTTTTACACTTTGAGATATTTAAATTATTTCGGCCTTAACGCGATTTTGTTTCGGTAAATATACTTACCCAGGGGTCAATTCTCGTTCTGTGAAAAAACCTAATACCTCAAACACATTGACGGAGCGAACAGCGGCGCTAAATTAGAATACATGTATTTCCATAAGAGCGAACCTCTATGTGCGTCAAACTAGCAAAGTTTGTATTTTTTGAGGCGATGAATGACATTTATATTTATTGTTGTTGTTTTGAAAGTCAATGCTTGGAAACGTCTAATTTTAGCTGAATTTTACATTCAAATGGGCATATGAGAAAGAAAATTGTAAAAATTAATCTAAATTTGAACTTAAATTTGTTGTAAAAACCAAACAACATTTTCCAAATAAATAAATGTCAAATTAGAGGCGTCTATGTGGCTGCAAAAAATCTTAAAGACGAAGAGAAGCGAAGTCAGGCGTAAAGCGCCGCTTATATGTTTGGGGTATAATGAAAAAAATGTTTCCATTTTGTTTTCATCAAGTATTTTTCATTTATAACATTTCACACAACGACATTAAGAGATTCTTGATATCCAAATGAAAATGAATCGTGGAAAAATCGCTGAATAAGTTGTTTTTATAGTAAGCTACACTGTAAACAGACATTTTATCGAGTTTCATATAGATTTCCGCTAGATGATACAGCAATTGGTTTAAATATCATTCGACGTTGAAACGACGAATGGGTCGGAAGGCCGAAAGTCGAAAGGCCGAAGGGGTCGAATGGCCGAATGTGTGGAAAGGCCGATTGGGTCGAAAGGCCGAATTTTCATTAAATTTTCCTACATCTAATTGATTGAAATCAATACTTAAAACCATTAAATTTATTTCTTAATTTAAAATAAACCCTGTATGTGTATGTAGGATATTAATGTATGTAGGATATTAATGTATTTATTTTTCTTTTTTTTATTATAATTAATTAATTTTTAATTATATGACAAAAAAGATCGTAAGAAGATTTTAATACTTAAGCCGATTTACTATTAAACATTTTTATAGAAAATTTTTGATAAAAATATAAATTTTAGTTTTCATGAAAATATAAATTCTGAAAATTTTCGTTTATGAAAAGATAAAAAATTAAAATCAAATTCAACACAAACGGTCTTTCAGGATTCGGCCTTTCGACCCAATCGGCCTTTCGATATTCGACCTTTCGATACATTCCGCCTTTCGAAATTCGGCTTTTCGATATTCGGCCTTTCAACACTTTCGGTCTCTCGACACATTCGGCCTTTCGACATTCGGTCTTTTGACATCAGGTCTTTAGGCATTCGGCCAAACGGCTCTATTCCTTAAAAATTAGCTAAATAAAAGATAAAGTAGATTTAGTTAATCAGTTTTCGTCATTGCCTGTCAAAATTTAAAATAAATTATAAAAATGACCAAATTATTTTTAAAACTTAATTAAGTTAATTATTTGGAGGCTTTTCTTAAATAAGCGAAATAGTTTTTAATAGATCTACTTATTAGTTAAGCTTAAAGGGAATCATATTTTCAATGCACATTTAATTCTAAAAATACAAATTTAGTTTTTATAGAATTTTATTTCCATATTTATGATGTTCTCACCGTCAAAATGATCGGTGAGAAAGTTTTATTCACATGAAAAGATTTTGACGTCATTTTTTCCTTCTCAAGGCACATGAATCGGAAATGTCTATTTCTCACTAAAATTACTTTTCATTATACTTTTCACGGAACGAGAATTGTCATAACGATTCATTTCCACACAATCGATAAGGATAATCAGGGTTGGCCCCTCCTCGCGAGGACAACCGCTACACTTCCCGAAATAACCTATAAAACAACAATTTTGGTTCCAAATATATATGATGTCACAACTGTACATTATTACTAATGAAAAATATACATATATTTGAAACCAAAAACATTGCTGTACAGATCATGTCAGGGAAGTGTAGTGGTTGTCCTCGCGAGAAGGTGGCAATCGTGGCGTATCCATCTATCCGCTATCCAACATTTGCGCGTACTTGGCGTACATATATTTGGGTGAATTTAAATATAAAATATTTTGAAAAATTAAAACCGATATCAGACTATGGTACGAACTTAAAAAAAAAAAAAATTATCAAGAGCCTCACACAATTTGACACAGCCAGATTGATTAAAATCGCGCACAAAAACCGCAATCCAAATGTATGAATTAATAATTTGAGGTTATTGCTTAAGTTTTTATTGAAATTTTATCAACTCGTTTGATCGTCCCATCTCTCAACTTAACATTGTGATAATGCTTACGTTTTTTTTACACTTTGAGATATTTAAATTATTTCGGCCTTAACGCGATTTCGTTTCGGTAAAAATACTTAATGATTCATTTCCACACAATCGATAAGGATTCGCCGTTATCTATCCGCTTGTAATTTCAAGAAACTTAAAATGCAAACAAACATTGGGCATTGAATTGATGTAACCACATCTTTTGTTTACATTAGAAAAAAACTGTACATAATATTCATCTAACTGTTGATTAAATGAAATAATGAAAAATTATATTCTGCTGATTGAAGATAAATATTTCAAAATTATTTATAATTATAACAGATAAATTTTTAATTTATTACATATTTATAAATAATCGAGATAAAGAAATATTTGTCTACCGCACCCTCATCATCTTGTATTTTATGTGTAAGAGAAATGTTCCTCACTATTATTTGTCGTCATCATTATGAAAACAAAAAAATTAAATTGTCATTCATTTGACGAACAATCATTCATACAGTTTTATTGTTATTGTTTTTATTACAACATTGTAATATTTATTTTATTGTGTAAGTACTATAAAGTCACAGAATGGTGGGTCAAATTTCCATATTTGAAATTGAATTCCGTCAAGCAAGACTTTTTTTTTTTTCATAAAATCTACGATTTATTTATCAGGAAGGAAGGATATTCCATGCCCAAATATGATTTTAGTTTAATGGATATATGTACATACAAATTTGTACAGCTTGCAACATTTAAAAAGAGGGGCAAAGTTAATAAAATATTTTAATTCGTCGATAAAATATTGTGTAGCTGCGCGCACTTAATGTAATTAGTTACGGAAGACAAATCAACTTCTCGGTGTACTGCATATATGTATGTACCTAACTCTATGCGGCATTACATTTTGTTGCGAGCTATTATCGCACGATCAACACAAGTTGATTAAATGCATATGCGGAAAATTTAAAATATGGCGACCACATATTATGTAAAAAAAAAAAACATTACGTCATATATTAGATTTCAAAATAAATAAATTTTCGTCTATTTTTATTAACATAAATATTGTAAGTAAATAAATATAAATCGCGCACACATCCAGGGATTATAAATAAAAATTAACAAACCATTTATGTACATAAATAATATTATAGGAACTCTAAAAATACCGATGACATTTTACAAGCCCTGAACAAAAAAAATGTTTTTCTTGTTGGGAAGATGATACCCATATTTTCTTTATAAAATAGTTAAAAAAATAAAATTAAGTAAAACACGTGTCAATTGTAATTAAATTTTGTATTTGAAAATTAGATGGAATGGAAAATCAAGAAGTATTAGTATAGACAACAGGGATTTGAACCTCAAATACTACCCTCTTATTCTCTAAATGTCTTAAAAAAAATTTTTATTTCTATGAGTCAAGTATTGTTGGGGTGCGATATCTCTCGCATAAAATTTTCCCTTAATCCCTCGTTCTTTAAATGAGCAAAATTTTCTTTAATCTTAAGTAGTACAGATTTAACTCTTAAACTCTTTTTATACGGATAAGTAAGTAGTATTACAACTTTGAGAATAAATTTTGTATTTTTTGTATAAAGATGTTTCGACAATTCCTTCTTGATAAATTTGAATTTTTTTCCGGCTCACCTACCTAGCAAAAAAAAATTTGTTCGTAATTTTCGTTTCACAAAAGTACCGCTTGCAAAATTTTCTGAAACGATATTAGGAACCATATGGTGCTAGCTTATTTGAAGAAGGCTGAATAAATCATAACTAATATATTTATTTTAAATATTAACCATCAATTATTTTAAAACCAACTTTTTGTGGGGGGAGTGGCAAAGATAGATAAGACGACAACAACTTCATCACGAACTGATGCTTGCTTGGGTTAGTATAAATTTGAGAGACCGCTTGGGAACATCATAGTAGAAAAGTGAAAAATGGAATGGAACGAAACCTCCCGTCTCTCTAACGGAAAACATCAAGATTAGCACAAGTTGAGAAGGAAATGAAGCCGGTATAACATAGAAATCCTTGGCCTCAGTGTGAAGTAAGATGGAAGGATTAGTGGAGACATAACAACCGCAGCGCAGGGAAATTATATTATGGTGTTCTCTGGTAGAGAGTATACATACACGAACAAGGCGTAGGATACTAACAACGGCTAAAGGGAAGAAATCACTACTCGAATGGAAACCTAGTAGCAGGATAATTATAGCAAGATTCCACTCAAGAATTAGAAATGCAACGATTACTTATACAATGCTATGCGCCTGCAGAAGACGCAGATGACACACAACAAAGGATTCACGAACAATAAGTACAAGCTGCCATATCAAGTGCACACCGAAATGACGAAATCAAGGTTATCCAAGGAGATTTCAACGCAAAAAATTGACAACACCGGAATGGCAACGAGACTGTTTTTTTATTTATTATATTTTTGTCTTGTGTATTGTCTCTTCACATGGAAGAGACAGTAGTTCGTTTGTTGTTTTTTTTTGTGTCACACGGTTGGTGTAAAAGGGCGCGTTGTTTTTGTGTGACGGCGAAGGCATGTACACATGCGTGAACCGCCACAGACTATTGTGTCACAAATCAGCTATTTATAGGCGGGGTAGCAAATTCCCACACAAGAATATTCATAAATACACCTGGGCATCACCAAATGACAGAACGAGAAATCAAATTGATCATGTACTTGTGGTAAATAAGAAGTTTCTATCCTCCTTACAAGATGTCCGAGCAATGAGAGGAGCAGGTACACAGCGATCACCAATTGGTAATAAATAGCAACCTTCAAAATCAAACCAGCTGCTGTGAAAAATGCAAGAACTAATTCGGAGGAAATTCAACATAGATAGATTGAGAAACACTGACATAAGAATAAGAAACACTATCAATGAAACGCTCCAAATCAATCTACCAAATGACGAAACAAGCCTATAGATCAAAAATGGGAAGAACTAGAAGAAGCCTACGTTAAAACTGGCTACAAGTGTGCTTGGCTACAAAGGCAACACAAGAAAACCATGGATTAGAGAGATGAAACGTGGAAGAAAATTGAGGAACGATGCCAACTTAAAATACAAAAACTATGCAATCAAAATACGGTGAAAATTCGAAGAAAATATGAGGACACGGCTCTAGGACAAGTGAAGAAAATGGCAAGGAGTGATCGCAGGAAATATACGAAAGATATTCCCACCACTGCCGAATCAGCGGCAGCAAATATAATATGCGCGCATTACATCAATGTGTAAGAAAGGTTACCGGAAAATTTACAAATATACCACCTACAAAGGATTCAAATGGACAAGTCCTAACTACAGACGACCAACAACTAAATAGATGGAAAGAGTTCTTTGAGAACAACTGCATAGATAGCGAACCAGTTGAGGTTTTTCCAGATGGCAACTATAACAAAGCCATTAATACCCATATCCACCAACGGAGCGGGAAGTTACAAGTGCCATAAAGAAGCTGAAAAATAACATGGAACCGACAACATACCAGCCGAATTACTCAATGGTGACGCATTTACAACTGCAGGAGCACTAACACCACTATTAGTAGAAGTGTGGAATACCGGAAAAATTCCGCAAAAATGGAAAGAGGACTAACCATAACGATTCCAAAGAAAGGCGACTTAAGAGAATTCAAAAACTGGCTAGGCATCTCCCTCCTTAACAGTATAATGAAAGTACTAGCAATGATCATCCTTGAACGAATATCACCAACTGTTAACCAACATATAAGAAACGAACAAGCTGGTTTCAGACCAGGAAGAAGCTGTACAGACCACATTATTGGTATTTGATTCCATCAAAAGAAGCGAAATCTGGAAAGCACTCTGCGAAATAGGTATTCCGAGGAAAATAACCGAACTCATCCGAGAAATGTACCGGGATGCTGGAAATAGAGTTCAACATAAACGAAGGCAGAGTGACACATACTACAACACACAAGGAGTCAGACAAGGATGTGTACAATCTCCACTACTGTTCCTCATAGTACTGCATAGTGTCATGCGCAAGCTAGACATCGCATCACCAAGCGGAATCCAGTGGGATCTAATTAGAAGACTCAATGATCTCGACTACGCAGATGATATCTGCCTACTAACATACAAATACACAGACATGCAGCAAAAGCTACAGAAGTTATCAGAAAAATAGCACAAGATGTCGGAAATATAAGAAAGACAAAGGTCCTGAGACTAAACACAAGCATATTAGTACACCACTTCGCATCAACCAAGACACAATAGAAAATGTCGAAAAATTCGTATCCCTCGGCTGTAGTGTCGAGATCAGATGGAACGGAAGAAGACATTAACCAACGCATCAACAAAGCGAGAAACACGTTCAACATACTCCATAAGATCTGGAATACCTCCGTCCTGTCAAGAAACACCAAGATACGAATGTTCAATGCCTGTGTAAAATCAGTACTGCTGTATGGCTGTGAAACGTGGAAACATACGCAGAAAATAACAAGAAGGCTCCAAGTATTTGTGAATAAAATTCCTTAGGCGATTGATCAAATACTTCTGGCCGAATACCATCATAAATAAAGAACTGCTGCGACCAACTAACCAAGTGGACATTGAGAATGAGATTAGGAAACGGAAATGGAGATGGATAGGACACACGCTGAGAAGAAGTTTGTTTTGAAGCAAAACATCTCGGGAAAACAAGGGGGAGCTAAAGACAACAGCCCCAAATAGAGCTCGATGGCCCAGTCTAGTAGACGCCCTATATGCTCCTAAATGGAGATAAAGAAAAAAAATTGAAAAACCACGTTGTGTATCAAAGTCTAAAATTGGCTAATCGATTGAATTCTAATTTGTTATCATAAATCCTTTGGTTTATACCTCGATTACTTATTCCAAGCAACAAATCGACGGCGTTAATGCAAATTTTAAATAAGCTTGCTGAATTCTCGAATAATTTGGGAACCCTCAAAAAAATTTTAAACTCTCGAATAAAGAAAATACAAAAATAATTTTAAAACAAATGAAAGAGAAACTTATGCAGACTTATCAGATGATGATTAGATGCTCTAACCAAATATCAACCACCAGTGATAATGCTCCGGGTCATACGTCTACTGAAGATGTGTTTCTTTAAAGTGAATTTATCAATTATCGATTATTAAGATTAGGCCCGTATAGCTCAATGTTATACCGCATATAATTTGCTTGTTCTGCTCTTAAGGCTTCTATTAAACGAGATTTAGCAACTGAAATGCAACAGATTTTAGCAGGTGAAAATAGGACAGATTTGACCCAAACCGAATTTCGCCTACGAAGGCTTGAAAATATTATACAATGGAATTTACCAAATTTATCGGTTGCAAATTGTGCTAAATATGTTGCATATATTCAAAAATTCATGCCAGCTTAATTTACTGTATGTATATATTAATAAAGCTGTGATCATAAATATTGTTGCACACTGTGAGTTTGTTGGAAAGGTATAGAAAATATCGAAAAGTTTCAAAAAATCATCGAATGTGTGCCGTAAACTTTACACAACCTTGAATAATCCTTCTAAATTTCGAGAAATTTCGAAAGTTTCTCAAAGAACTTTCACAAATAGTCTCGACAGCGTCGAATCAGCACTAAAACTATACAATTTGTCAACCAACTCTATGATAAGCTAAATCGCTTAGTTTCGAAAATCTCGAATAGTATTGAATTATCAGTAAACGGATTTTGGTTTGCACCGAAAATCTCACAAATTCTTGGTAATCTAATCACGAATAATCTGTAAAATACAAACAACTCAACCAATGCAAAGCAAATCACGAATAATAAAAAAAAGAAGAATCTCGTAAAGCTCTGGTAAACACTATAATAGCAAGTAATATTTTACAAAATAAAAGTTTTAAATGATTCAAACTTTCAAATTCGGAATAAAGCGACACTCAAGTAAGAATACGGGAAATCTGTTTTCAAATTCCACTTTTACCTCCCTCTTGAGAATAAATGTTTGGTAAATGTAATAAAAAAATTATTTGTGGAATTTGCTTTATGCAGTGTGTCACCCCAATTAGATTAGTGAAAGATTACCTTAGGTAGGCACGTTTCTGCTATATCACAGTCTGTCGGGCTCTTCGATTGTCTGTTAGTAACCATCAAAATCTCACCAAAATCATGTTTTTAGTGTGTTGCGGTTTTATTTTTTAATTCGTACGAATATGGTTATGTTTAGATTTCTTTAGGGTCTACTATACGGAATCCCGGTTTTTAAAATCCCGAATTCAAAATCCCGGTTTTCAAAATCGTGGTTTTGAAAGATATTTTTTTAAAAATTCTGGTGAAGGAAAATTTTAATTTTGAAATGGGATTTCATAGTACACCAAAATAAAAATAAAAACCGAGATTTTGAAAACTGGAATTTTGAAAATCAGTATTAACAAAAAAAAAACAGGATTTTGACAAAACGGAATTTTGAAAACCGCGATTTCGTTACACACCCATTTCATTTCATTCCGTTAAATGAAAATAAACTTAACCAGAAAAACGGATGCAAAGAATAATCAATAGTCTGGCTACTTCGGTTTGGGATTGGAAAATTGGCGAATTCTTCAAAAATCGAAAATAATCGAAAAACCCGAATGTTAATCAAATTATGATTTCTCGAAATTCCAAACATTCTTGTCAACATCCATAATCTCAAAAATCTTGAATAATTTTTTTACCATTTCAAATATAATCACAAAAATATCGATTAGCCTCGAAATTATTCTTGGATTATCTAACATCATGCTATTCCAAGTCAGTTCCCGAAAACCTACAATATTAAACAACTCTGCTGTAACTGTCGAAAATCTTGAATATACTGCAAAATCGTAAATAGCGAAGAATGTACTCGTAATTCAAGAAAACCTCGAAAATCTCGAAAAATTTTCAATAACTTGAATATATCACAGCTGGGCAAAAGGGCAAATCATCCCATTTGAACAAATTTCAAGGAGCGAATGGTAAAGCAACTGAAGAGCAAGAGAGAAGTTTTCGATCTAAGCAGAAAGAAAAAAATCGACCATCAACAAAGTTCAAACCTGGGAGGCCTTCGTCTGGCACAATTAAAGGAAAAAACAATGGTGAGACTTGGGATCAAAATTAACAAACAGCGAACCTGATTAATTAAAGCAACATAAAGAAAGTACATCTTCAAATTTAGTATAAGCATCGTGGTGGAAAAGAAAATGAAATTTAAAGACAACACAAGATTTGGAAAAAGTTCATATTTTTTTAAATTGATTTTATTATCTAAAGGAAAAAGAAATTTCCTGAATTTAACCTAACTTAAATTTCAGGGTTTCATGCTCTTCTTATAAGTTTTATGGAACTATTTCAAAATTCCATTCCAAATGTTCTCTTTTTAATAAGGAAAACTAGAAATATATAAAAAATACGTTTGAATAGAATTTGAGATCCAACTCATAAGATATTTTCTTAAAGCATTTTCAGAGCTTCAGAATTTAAGTAATTTTTAGAAAAATGTCAGTTCTTGAACTCGTTTCAAAGATATTTTACGATTTTCCTCGATTCGGAGGATTAAACGATAAAATTGATGAAATTTGCGGAAGAGCTACCATTGCAGAGGAGGTTAAAATTTCTCAATTAATAGAAACGTTTAAAAAATTTATTTTGGTAATAAAAAAAAACGAAAATTCTGTAAAATGGACGCCGAATTAAACTATCAGAATTTGCCTAACACATGGTTTTTCATTAAGGGCAACGTATGTCGTGAAGTTTAGTTCGATTTTGTTTTGAAGTTTTCACTCGTTAGTGTGAAACAACTTTAAGTGCGCTAGCCCAAATATTCGGTCATTATAATCATCCAACTAGATGAACCATTGAATGTCTTAGGGAAAAATTCGAATCAACATATTCACTTCATAATTCTGCCGTACCAATAAGACAAAGAAATTCCAAAAAGTGCTGAGAATATTGGGCTTTCCGCGACGTTCGCAGGAATTGGACATCTCCCAAACGTCACTATGGCGAATTTTACGCAAGGACTTGAGCCTATGCGCCTATAAGATCGCATTAACCCAAGAGCTGAAGCCGCACGATCATCTATTTTTTTTTTTTTTTTTTTTTTTTTTTTTTCGTCCCTGCCCAAAAGCGGCTAGCACTACGACCTAAAAGATCTTTTGTGCTGTTGGGTACTGTTACTCCAGGAGCTTCTCCACCTCTCTAATAAAGGCGAGAATGCTATTTATAGAGGCCAATTTACATTTCTCCGGGGTCAGATACCTCTCTTCAAAATGAATCCACCTCCGTGTGCACAGAGCAACACACTCACATAGTATGTGTTCTGCGGTTTCTGTCTCTTCCAAACAGAGTCGGCACTCCGTCTCTGTGGACAGGTTCATTTTGTTCAAATGATATCTCAGGTTACAGTGACCTGAGAGAAAACTCACAAGTTTCCTAATATTTCCTTTGCTGAAATTGATCGCCAAATTTTTGTGGTGAAATGGTCTGATCAAAGATTTGGCTTGTCTAAGGCCGGGAATACAGTTCCAATAAGTCAAGCACTGTATTTTTTCCCATTTACTGATTGTGTAGGTTGCAGAAGCCCACGGGATACCACAAAAAGGCTCAGGTCGAGTTAGTCGGTCCTAAGCTCTATGCGAAAGCTGTGGTAAACTAGTATTTTTTTTCTTTTCAGGGCCAATGAGTGTAGTCGACGAGCCTGCCCGTGCAAGTTCGTCGGCTATCTCATTTCCAGTGATGCCCATGTGACCAGGCACCCACCACAACCTTACTTTGTTTTGACAAGAGAGAGATTGTAGCAGTTTATAACAACTTTGAACCGACTTGGAAACCAAGCAGTTAGAAGCCAATGCTTTCAGTGCTGCTTGGCTGTCAGACAAAATGTGGATGGATGTGCCTTTAAGACCTTTGGTCATAATAATAGAGGCGCAGATTTCGATGGCGTGAATTTCGGCTAGAAAAACACTGGGGTAAGTACCCAGTGATTTCGATATTTTGTGATTGGGTCCAAAGACACCAATGCCGACTCCACTATCCATTTTTGATCCATCAGTGTACCAGACTAGGCTGTTAGGTTCCATCTGTGGTAACCCAGTATCCCAGTCTGTTCTATCGGGGATTGTTACCACGAAATTCCTGCCAAAGCAGAGTTCTTTCGGCATAACGTCCGGGACACTAAAGAACATATTCAGGTCTGGAAGTTCATTCAAAATGTCCAGGTGACCCATATGGTCATCATGACTGTATTGATTCGCGAGCTTCAATCTAGCTGCACAGGTAGCAGCTGATTTTTTGACGTGGATATGAAGTGGAGTGAGCCCGATGAGAGCTTCCATTGCCGCCGTAGGGCAGGTGCGCATAGCACCTGTAATTCCGAGACATGCTAGTCTCTGTAATGAGGTCAGCTTGTTCATAATAACTTTTTGCTGTACCTTAGGCCACCAAACTATTGCCCCATATGTTACAATTGGCCTCACTATCATGATGTACATCCAGTAAATCATTTTTGAGTTCAGGCCCCAGGTCCTACCGAACATACGCCGGCAGGCCCACATGGCCCTGGCCGCGCGTTCGGTAGTTGAAGTAATATGAGAGTTCCAAGTTAGTTTCTTATCTAGGACAACACCCAGATATTTGACTTCATTGGAGTATCCGATATTTATATTATTAAGACTAATTGAACCAAGGTTCAAATTACGTCTTTTGGTGAAGGGCACCAGGACTGTTTTGCTAGGGTTAATCGAAAGGCCCTCCCCAGTGCACCAATTCGAAATAACAAGCAAAGCCTGTTGCATGCTGGCGGACATCGTACGTTCATGCCCTCCAGAGACTATGATAACCAAATCGTCCGCATAACCAATGGCATCGTACCCAAGTAGATGTAAATTATCAAGCAACTCGTCGATCACGAGTGACCACAGCAAAGGGGACAGGACACCGCCCTGCGGACACCCTCTTGCTGCCGTAATCGTGACTGACTCATTACCTAATTTAGATGTAATCTTCCTACTAACCAACATGGAACTAATCCAGTGGTTAGTCGGATCGTCAATACCTCTACGCTTGATTGCCCTAGCAATTGAGTCGTATCCAGTATTGTCAAAAGCTCCCTCAATATCCAGAAATGCACACAGAGCAATTTCTTTCGAGCGATAGGCTGCTTCAATCTTGGTGACAAGTAGATGCAGCGCACCCTCTGTGGATTTGCCTTTCCTATAGGCGAATTGATTTGGATTTAGAGGTCTGGTTGCCGTTAACCAGTCTCTGATATGAAGATCTATAAGTCGTTCCATAGTTTTAAGAATAAACGATGTAAGACTGATAGGTCGAAAGGACTTAGGAAGTTCACATGGCCGATTGCCAGGCTTTGGGATAAAAACCACGTTTACTTGACTCCAAGCCTGTGGTATGTGACCCCAATTGAAGCTAGTTCTAAACAAGGCCACCAGAGCAGGGGTAATCGATCATCTTACTGCAACGTATCTTCTCTGATATTTCTTTTTAAACGAAAATAAACAATCTGGTTAATGAAAACCGCTATCATGATATGCTAACTGGCCGAGATGTGCTTCCAGTGGGACAGTGCCACATGCCACACAGCTGGTTAAACCATCGATTTATTGAAATCAAAGCTCGGTGAACCCGTTATCTCCAGAACTGGACAAGTCAATTGGCCGCCTCCGTTCATGCGATTTAACGTTTCTAAACTTTTTTCTTTGGGGCTATGTCAAGCCAATGGTTTATTCCAATAAGCCACAGACTTAAGAAGCTCTCAGTATCTATTGTACTTTCATATGAACTAAAAACCAGCTCAATATCTTATACATAAGTGTTATTTATAAAAAGAAAAAATTCGTGCCCTTAGTGAAAAACCGTATTTGAATGAAAAACTCCGTATTACAAATGAATTTGTCGAACATAAATTCGATTTCGAATTTTAACCAAAATTGCTTTGCTTCGATTAAATCTTTTCTGCTTTCTGGTGGCTTCGACTGTAATGTCGATTAAAATGATGTTTTTAAAATGGTCATTCCATTTTTAATGGAATACAAAAAATTATTTATGGCCATCAATGTACAGTTTTAAGAGACCCCCCCCCATTAGAAACAAAAATAATAAATCGCCAACAAATTTAATATTTGGAGCAAATTTACTAACTGCTACTATAAGGAGTTCCGAGTTAAACTCGGATATTTTCGAAGACAATTTCGAAAGTTTTGTCATTCTTTCAACTTTGGCGAATTCTAATTTTGTTTAATTCTAAGAAGTGAAAAATTTTATAAGTTACATTGGCAAATTATATATTCTCTAGTGAAAAAGGCATATGTAAAGAGCTTTGACATTTAACATTGGAGTTTGATATTTTTAATTTTGAAATCCAAACGTGATACATGTACATATTTTTAAAATGGAATATTCAAAATGATTCGTTATCTAGGGCTATCGGCCGTTGTCTTTGTTCGATCTTTAGCACGATTTGTCCTTTAGGAAACTGCTAAAGTATCCTTGTCGGGAAATTATGGTGTAAATTGTGTTCATTGATGTTTTTCTCAACATTAACAATAACAATTTTAAAAAAATCATTTTCGATCCCAAGTGAAAGTGCCATCATCCTTGTTTTATTGTTAATTATTATCGAATTGTGATAATAATTCAAAACCCATTTTTTTTTTTGGAAAACTCTAGGTGTAATGCAACTTACTGTATTGCAACTAAAATAACGCATCTGACAAATCTAAGCCGATGCTGAGTTTGGACAGTTAACGCAAAGGAAACAGGTCTTTTGGAAATACCTCTTGGTTAACATTTGGTCTCAGATGAAGTTTCATTTAAATTTTCTTGCAATCCAACCTTGTCGAGGAATAGGAAAGAAGATTTTTTTTTGAAGTTTTGTAGTCATCAAATTTTAGCGATAATTTCTAGGTAGAGGTATTTTTCATACATTTCCTTCTAGTTGACAAAAGTAAACTAAAATGACTTGATATTTTTAAAAATCGATTTATGAAATTCGGAAAATTAAGATAAGTGAAATCGTGGATTTTGAAAAATTGTAAAACTTGGTTAAAACTGTTAGATAAACCGCGGTTAATTCATTTTGTATAAAATTTTACGGTTCGTTGAAATTGTAGAGATGTTAACGACACCGGCGTCTTGTTACGGAGTTATTTATTCATATTTACTATCAATGGAATCAATCCAAAAATTAGAAATTTTTCGTAAATATAAAGTAAATATATCATCGTGTCCAATTAAGAGTAACATCTGCAAATCATTAATTTTTTGGGCGTGTCTAGTTTTTAATGTTAAATTTGGCTTAATTTTTTTTAATAAAATTCTTGCCACACTTTGTGGAAAGGACTTTATTTAAAAAAAATTAAGCCAAAATTAGCATTAACAACTTTAAAGCCTAAAGTTTATAAAATACAAAAGTTCAAATATTTTAATTATTCGATATAATTCTTAAAGATTTTTCTAAAAACTTGGGTAAACTCTTTGAATTTTATCAATTTATTCTGTAACGTTCATAAATTTTGTAAAATCTATTATTTCGCATAATTCATAAAAATGAGCAACATTCCAAAAACCTTAATAAATTCACAAAAGTTCATGCAACTTTTAATCTCGATAGTTGTAAAGGAATTTTTGTATTAACATTTCTGAATGCGAACCGACAGTAAATTGTTGATTCGAGCTGAATTTTTAAAACTTCTCGAACATTTGATTTACAGCAATTGAAGAAAAACTTAGTTGGATTGAGTCTTGATACACCCAGAAAAATATGTAAACATGAATTATACTTAACATTGGAATAAAAACTCTAAAATATAATTAAGTATTAATCATTCATTTTAAGCATGTATTATGCAAAATTTTAAGAATTATTCAAAAGTTTGTATAATTTGTTCCTCTGTAAGTACAACTCATTCATTAAAAAGTATTCCTTATTAATCATGAACAATGATTATCATGAATAACCCAACATGTAAGTAAAAAAAATTACAGTTATAAATCTATGTACTGATATTCATGTTCTATCTCATATAATGTACAAATTAACCATTTTAGGAATAATTTTTACTTTTTCTATAACTTAATAATGCATATTGTTGTGTTGTCCTTTTTTAATATATAAAATTATATTATAATAAAATATATAGCTATACTCTTCTCTTCTAATAAAACTGTAAATATCACATTAAATTATTATTCTACTGAAAACATAAAGACAAAGTCCTCATTGTGGTTAGTGCGAATAGTGGATTACACGTGCCATTAAAATATCTAATATAAAATATATAATTTTATATGGTACATGTAAAATAAATGTGTTAAAATAGTGTGTGATTTGTGAACGTGAAGTGAATTTTCTTAAAAAATAATATATCAAGCCGCCAGCAAAACTCAATCATCTATATATTTGGAATTTTATTCGAAATTTTTTTGAACGGTAGGTAGGTAATTAAATTTTAAATTTTTTGTGTATGCGCGTTTAATTTTTATGCATATGGGGTGGATTTCTGTCGTGGATTTTTTCTAGAACATGATGATTTCACAAGAAATCAATCTAAATTTTAGTAAATTTTTGATTTAATTTAGCTAATTCAAGTTTAGTGTTTGTAAAAAAGAAATTATAATAATTTAACCATTTTTCAAGAATAGTCCATTTGATTTTCTTTTGAAAACAGATTACTGTAGTGCGTCTTATAAGAATTCTGATCGAGTATCCCGATGTGTATATGGTAATTAATATGTGTGCAAATCAAATTTATAGATGCAGTATACGTTATATTCACTATTTTATGATAAAAAATTATTATGTAGACTAGTTTCAATATATTTGGCGAGGATCCTTATTGAGATGAAAAAACCCCATAGTTTCTTACTTAGAAACTCCGTAAAGCATGGATAATTTGTGTGATCACTAAGCATAATTTGTGTGATCAATAATTTTATAATTTACTATTATATTGAAATATTTTGCAACATATAAACTGTTTTAAAAAAATTGTTATTATTGTATTTCAAATAGATGGCTGCAACTAACGGTATCGAATCAGATATTTCAATCGAAGATGCAAATGATTACGATTTTATAATTATAGATGGTGATGACCAGCTGTTTATATTATTAAAGGAGTGGTCAATGGAGTCACTTTTACCCAACTTAAAAAGTACATGAGTTGCATGTTTTTAAAATATTTATTTATTCAATTTATAATTGTTTTTCTAAATTCTTATATTAAGGTAAAAACATCAATATCGAGAGCCTTAAATATTTAACAGAGGTAGAATTGACTGCAATCTTCCAAAATGATTTAGGGAATCAAGCCCGCTTTCGCTCTAAACTTACAGAATAGAAGAAGAAAAACGTATTAAATTCTAAATAATTTTCAATTATTTTATTAACAATCGCTAATTTTATTGTAGAATTTTTCCTATTGCTCAACATTAAGTGACGACACGTTGTCAAATTCTAGTAGTAGTCAATCTTTATTAGAAAAATTCGCAGTATCGACGGAAAGACATTCTACTCAAACAACTATATCAGCAAGCAACACATTGCAACATTCTTTCGATTTCTTTGTATAAGCAAACAGTTTTTTATTTTATATTCAAATTATACATATTTTGTTATTTTAATTGATAGGGTTTGACTAATTTCTTTAATACCTCTACTGGTTCCAAAATTATGTCCATGTATAATGAAAAAGTTCCACCTCAGTTTGTTCCGGAAATGCGCGAACTATTTTGCACATACATTGTCCGGTATTTCGTAGAAAAAAACAAATGTATGACAATAAAAGATTTTCAATATATTACGAGCTAAATTATTGAACGTTTTCCAGAAGAAATGCTGTAAGTATGATAGTTAAAATTGTTAAATATTATTATTTCTTCCAATTACATACATACACATATAACTGGTTTTCTTAAGCATAATATAAAATTGAAATAAATACAATTTTTTCTGATTATACTATTTTTAAATATTACAGGATTATTATTTCAAAGTATCGAAGTACCCTACTGGGAAATTATACAATAAATACAGGGTTATTTCGAAAAACTTAAGAAAAGTAGGGTACTTTACGGACAGCAAAAGGAGATGAGCAAGTGGTTTCGGAACAGAAACATCGGATCTGGAACAAACAGGTAATGTACATACTTATACAAATTTATGTATATATATATACATATATATATATATATATATATATATATATATATATATATATATATATATATATATATATATATTTATATATATATATAAATATATATATATATATATATATTCATTAACATTACTTTCATTAATCTTACATATGCATTATATTTTATTTAGATACTGAGGATTTCTGTGATGACAGTAACAAGAATTGGTTAAAAGTTCACAATTCACCGTGGGATGTTGTAGAATCCAAATGGAAGGAAACTTCGATTGTACGAGCTAAAGACGTCAACAAAAGTAAAGACACAACAGCTTTAATTACGGAGTGGCCTTTATACAAAAATACTAATGGATTTCGACTTGTATGTTTCGTAAAAAACAGATAAAATTTTGTATTTTCGTACTCTAACACTTTAATTTTCTTTAAAGATTGAAATAGACTTTGAGCATTTGTATCCAGAACATCAAGTTAAATTATTTAAAAAATGGGATTATTTTAAAATAAAAGTTTTGGAAATTTTTAAAAAACAGTTGAAAGATAAGGCTGCCTTACACCTATTTCAAAATATATCGAATAACGAAGGTATATGGTAAACAAAAAAATCATTATTTAATCATTTGATCGTATTCGTTTTTTTTGTTTGATTTTTAGATATACGTAACATACAACTGTGTAAATTAATGCACTACATCCTTAAACCATCCGGTAAAATAAAAAACAACACTGGATTTTGGAAGTTTACCATTAATGATTCAATAGAGTCATTTATTATCGAGGTTCAAGAGTCATCTCAAATTCAAGAAAAGGTCCAAAGTTTAAAGGAGTTATGCATATCCAGAAACCTAAAACTACAACCATTTATAATATTTGAAAGTAACATTCCTAAATTTTACGTTGTATATGACGATATTTATTACAGTTTTAACAGTTTCTTAGCATCTTTAGACGTATGTTTTAAAATATTTTTTGTTTTAAAATTATCATATCCAAAACCATCACAGAAGTTTTGGTTATTTTTACAAAAATATTTTTTTAATATTTCTACTCAATTTGATAATTTAACATCAGATTTAATCGACACCATATCAGAAATTGATAAGTAAAAAATCAAATATTATATTCATCTAATTTCTATACGCAAGATTTAATAAATTTTGTTTATATAATGTTTTATTACGTTTTTCTTAATATTTTTTTAAACTATTTGGACTTTTAATTTTAATTTTATTTTTAAACTAATTAATGAATAAAATTTGATATAATCTAATAAATCAACGTAATGAATATGTTTGGCTGTTTTATGTGCTGTACCACTTTTGATAATATTGATCATTTACTGAAACATTTTACTTATATTCATTTATTAACGCCATCTACAGTTTTAAAGTGTTGTCAAGAGAATTGTAATCAATTGTTTACAAACCGTAATTCTTTTAAGAGACACCTACAAAGTAAGCACTTAAACAATTCAAGTATTACTACTATTTTAAGTAGAGAAAATTCAAACCTCTCAACTCCTATTTTTGATAACTTAAGTAATTCTAGTAATATTTCACCATCTATATTGAAACAAACCTCTTTAAAATTCGATATTGATAACGTACGTAAGATATTAAATGATCAAGCATTGAAATTTGTTTTAAAGTTATATTCAAAAACTAATATGACCACAGTCTTAATTGATGAAATTTTAAAATATTTTAGAAATGACATTTTAGTATTTATTCTTAGTCGACATCTTAAAGGAAATTATTGTAAATATTGATTCAAGTGAACAAAAAGATTTTAATAATTTTATAGATGTAATTTCAAAAATATTTGATAAAGTAAAAACTGAATTTTTGCTAAATAAAGAATTAAAAAATCAAATTGGTTTTCAAAATTCAGAAAAACATATAATTAATAATGAAATTCGACAGGTTTTTAAATCAGGTCAGTCATTATTAAAAAATGTCAATTACGATTGTGTGCTTTCACCAATTATATATCAAATAAAAAGCTTTTTTGAAAAACCAGGTGTCCTTAGTGAAACTTTAACTAACACAAACAGTTTGCTTAATTCAAAAAATAGACTTGAAAATTTTGTCCAAGGGAAATTATGGCGAGAAAAATTGAATTTTTTTTCTTTTGATGAAACAATTTTACCGTACATTTTGTACTACGACGATTTCGAGACAGGAAATGCCTTAGGCAGTCATGCTGGTTGCCAATCAATAGCTGGGTTTTACATATATTTCCCCACACTACCAGCCAACAATCTAAGATTGAATAATATTTTTGTAGCACAGTTAATGAAAACTAGCTATTTAAAAAAATTCGGTAGTAATCAATCGCTAGTATATTTAATTGATTGCTTAAAAGTTATCGAAAGAGATGGTATATTAATAAATACAGAACAGAAAACAGTACGTGTTAAGTTTGTTTTAGGTCTAATAATAGGAGATAATTTAGCATTGAACTCTATCATGGGATATAGTACGTCATTTTCGCAAAGTTTTTATTGTAGACTTTGTAAAGATGAAAAATCAAACCATGAACATTCAATTATTGAAAATATCGAAATGTTGCGTAATGAGTCCGATCATATAAAAGATATCCAAAAAAACGATTTTAAATCAACTGGTGTTAAATTTGACTCAATATTTAATCAACTTAAAACATTTCACGTCACTAAAAATTTATATTGCGATATTATGCATGATGTTCTTGAAGGTATTATTAAATTTGGACTAGCACTAGTCTTAAAGCATTTTATTTACGAAAACAAATATTTTACCTTAGAATATCTTAATGGTAAATTTAAATCTTTTAATTATGGAGAGATAGAAGTTCAAAATAGGCCTAATATTATCAAAGATGATCACATAAAATATGAAAACTTGCATATGTCTGCAAGAGAAAGTTATTGTTTCTTAAGATATTTTCCTGTTTTTGTTGGAAGTAAAATACCTAAAACTGACTTGTGTTGGAAATATGTACTTTGCCTATATGAGCTTGTTGAATTATTATTACAAGATTCATTTACTAAAGCTGAAATAAAATCTTTACAGGATATGATAAAAAAACATCATACCAAATATATGAATTGTTTTAAAGTTAATTTAAAACCTAAACACCATTTTATATTGCACTATCCTCGGTTAATTGAATATTCCGGCCCATTAAAACTAATAAGTTGTATGCGAATGGAGAGCAAAAACAAACAAGTCAAGGAATATTCGAAAGTTTGTAATTCTCGAATAAATTTACCTTTATCTCTCAGTAAAAAGTGCTCTTACAATTTCGCTTTTGATTTAATGAACAACCACCCATTCAAAAATAATATTGAAATATTAAAAACTAAAACTTTGAAAACAAGTAACAGTCTTAATAATGCATATTATAGTAATTTAAACATGAAACCATTTTTAAAAAATATTGCTCTTGACTTAATTTTAGCAGTTCGTTATAAAGGAACTTTATTTAAAAAGGGTTTTCATTTATATGAATTAGAAAAATTATATTTAATTCAGGATATGCTACTTTCTAGTAGCCAACTGATCCTTATTCTGATAGAAATAGAAATATTATGTTATGATTCGAATTTAAAAGTATATAAAACAGGCAAAATTAAGGGTGAATATTTTTTAAAAAATATTGAGTCACTTAAAAGCAAAAAACCATTTGAATTACATATTCTTAATGATGGAAATAATTTTTTTTTACCAAGAATATTTTAGTCTTAAAATTTAAATTTAACTTTTAAATATAATTTTACTTTATTTTAGAATGAATTGTTATTATTATTATAATTAAATATTTTTATTATTAAATATGTTCAAATTTAAAAATTATATTATATATATATATATATATATATATATATATATATATATATATATATATATATATATATATATATATATATATATATACAAATGTACGTTTAAGTATACATATGTATGTATATAATATACTTATAATAAGGAAGAATTTGTGCTTAAATAAATACATAATTTATTCTTACAGAAATAAATAATAAATGACTTTTAATGTATAATGTCTCATTTTTCCAAGGAATAAACCATTCCCTATTAGTCAGTCCTTACCAATTATTAATCATAGTTTTACTATTAACATGGATAAAATATTCCCATGGAATTAGATTAACCATTCCCTTTATGAATCAAATATACTTAATTTTTTTTAACTTGTACAATCTTTGGAGTAACTAATACTTTACTCTACACATATCATTCCTTAATGTAACAAATATCATTCTAAGCTATAGATAATTTATCTTATAGATATACACTAACTATGCATACATAAAAGACATTTTTGAGGTATTGGGAGTTCCTTAACTATGAATATATTATGTTTAAAAAAAATTGCATACATCATTCCTTAAAACCGATTTTTATTCCTAAGTCAAGCACGGTTGAAAATAGAACATAATTTTGGGATAGATTCTAACCTCATATGAATATTTTATACAATCTATTCTCTGGGTGTAGCAAACTTGCACATCTGGATAATAACCTTTCCTACACCAAGTTCAAATTGTGAAAACTACGTTTAGGCTACGGCTCCATCAAATAACGCTCATCGATACAAAATAGTAGTACAACCAGAATATTGACAGTTTGTTAAACTGTGGCCCTGTGTCAAAAGTTAAGGACGAATTACTTTTCTTCAAAATAATTTAGGGTTAAGGCAAACCCCTATTCACTCGCATAAAATAGCAGTAACCATAAACTAGCCCGCAAACCGTCCAAATTATTATGAGAAAATCCAAGATAGTTCCAAAAAACCATCGGTCTCAGGCCAATTTTTTTATCCCTCTTAGCTGTCGGTTAAGCCGAACTAGATCCAACTGGCCGACAAGTTACGAACCTTCTTTATCTCAAATCCCTTCATGGAATGTAGCGCTATGTAGCGTTAAAATGCAAGAATATGTTGTAATAATTTAATTACATAGTTTTTGCTACCTGTGCCCATAATAATTCTCCACAGGCAAAATATTATGTCATTCCATGTGTGTTGCATGTACATGTAAATGCAACACAATTATTTATTCCACCGTGAATTAGAAAAATAATTTTTCCTAAAATATATTCTTTTATAATAATTTATTAATTAACTAAAAATCTTAAAATTAAAACCATATGTGCTTGAAATTTTTGACGTTGTTGTTGTCGTTAAATTAATTAGGTTGTTGATAATCAGTTTGGATATCTACGTCACGTCATTTATGCAGAGACAGTTATACTTAGTACATCGTATGTATGAAGGGTTATTGTAACAAGTTGTGGTGTCTTAACAAATTCTTGATAAATCAAGAGAGGAAAACAATCACAAAATTCGTACGTGAGAAAATGTCAAGTTATTACTTAGTTAAGTGATTGACGTTACTCGTTAATATAGATAGGTACTTTGATTTATTTGTTTTAACAATACGAAGGTAATTTCTGTTGGTTTTTAATTTTACCATTTTACTGACAAAAGAAAAAAAAATTATGACAAATTATCTTCTTACGTTTTATTTTATTATTATGGTATTTCGTAACCCTTTTAGATGTTTGTGGAGTCCATAGTTAAATTTTTGTGTGGTAATGCTATATCGATGTTTGGTATTTTTAAATTTTTCCCCTCGGATATTTTAGTAATTTACGTGCCTGTGTATAATATCATTTTGGTTCAAATTAGTATTCGAGTTTAAATGAATGTAAAGGGATTTGAACGGTTGTAGCTTGACGTAGTTTGCAGTTTAGTCTTAGTTTGTATTTTGCAATAAACTAATCTGATTACAATAAATTTATTCCTCGACGAAAAGCAGACAGTTATCTATTACGATTAATTTATTCAAAGCCCATCACCGTTTAAATAAATATTCAAATAACGCTCAACGAATTGTGATCGTGATCTTAATTATAAATTTTAAAAGATTACGATCACTAAACTTTTGTCGCCAATCTAATATGCTTTTTGCACCGACCCTATATAATAATATAATGATATTTAATGCTCAAATGGTTTTGAATATAACGATCGACAGATTTTTCGACCGATCAGATCAAACTGATCGATGACAATATTGTAATAATTGATTGAATTTCATTGAACTTGATTCAATTATTATCTAAATGAATCTACTTTAGAGCTGACTAAACAACAACAATCATCGCGCGTCACTAAATAATGTTCTATTCAATTTTGTTATTTAATACTTTGATTGGCATGTCTAACATAATTAGAAATCAAAAGTATTTATATTTTTTAAATATGTTTTGGCTCATAATGTTAGTAACATAAAAACCTTAGATTGACTATTCAATATATTACGTTTGTATAGGGCACACCTTTAAATTGTTTCTATGTATAGAAAATCCAATTATTTTATCGATCGAACATGATAATTCTAAAATTAAGTGTTTTTGATTAACAAGAATATGTGCGTGCGCGAGCGGCAGACAAAAAAAAATTTGGACCCACCTAATTGGTATCGCCACAGTCACAAAATATTTTTAATTGAGCTGCGCTCGCTATATGTAAGTACAAATGGGACACATATTATGTATTATATAATAACAAGCCACAGTAGCTCTTTGGATTAAGTAAGATTAATTATTACCGGAAATTAAAATTTTATTACTTGATTCAAAACAACAATGATGAAACTGCGCGAATAAAAGAAAACCTTGTGAAAACAAAAAGGAAATTCTTTGTTAATGAAATCATTACATTGTCATGAATTTACCATGCGCCCGTAAATTGAAAGTGGATGATTAAATCTAGCCATAAATAAGAAAGACGATTGCTGATTAAATCTAATATTCATTTATGCAATGAATAATAATAATTGTTATTTATTTAAATTGAGTCACGCACAAAATGTAAATATTGATTTCATTACGTCTGCACTAAAAACAAACTGACTCATTTACCAGTAAATTGCCATAGTTTAGCAAACAATTTGATCATCGCAATTTGTAAACGACTAATTAGAATACCTTGTATAAAATGTTTTGGGATTTCTTAAAAGTTGGCAACATGACTTTAAGATAGCTGCTTTTGTTTATGTACTGTTTATTTAGAAGATGACGATCCGGGTTCAGGTCACGAAACAAGGTAAATAGACCATTTTCCCTTATAAAAATTAGGTAACTTTACCTAATTACCTAATGCATGCCGAATTTTAATTCGTAGAAACAGCTAATAATTCAACCCCTGGAGTAATATGTGATCGAGTCTTCTGCATATTAATAAGTGCTTGGAAATTTGGCTTGTAAAGGAAGATTGCAATGTAATTTTTTTGATATCTCTTTTTTGAAACGTAAATGTTACTAAATTTAAGAAAATATCAATTCCTTCGTTTCACGATGATCACAAATTCGTTCCAATCGTTAATAAAAAAATTAATTCCATTCTTATTGAACATGTCAAATTTAGCGATATTCGTGCTGTGATCCATATAAAAACATTCCAACGTACATGACAAATATCGTCAAAACGTTATATTTTTTTTTCTCAATATTTGGTTGTGTGTGACATAATCGTAAATTATATTTATTTTACATACATAATTATGATTGACGAAAATGGAAAGGGAAACGACATTAAACCTCAGTTCGAAGAAGGGTCACAGAAGTTACCTCCCTTTTGGCCAACAATACCTGATCTTTGGTTTCTTCGGATCAAACCACAATTTCGAAATGCGAAAGTTAATAAAGATCAGTCAAAGTTCGACTACGTTTTGGGCACCCTCACGGAGAATACAATATCTACTGTTTCGGACATATTAAGGAAACCTCCAACTGAGAATAAATACCCAGCGCTTAAAAAGCCTTTAAAAGATCGAAATTCAGAGAGCGATGAAAAACAATTAGAATATCTCCTTAGTACCGTTGAACTTGGGAATGATAAACCTTCCAACATGTACCGTTCCATGGCAGATCAGGCTGCAACATTGGATGGCGTAAGTGATAAATTAATATTAAAGATTTGGAACCAACGCCTTCTGTGGTCGATAGCGAAAATGCAGAAAAACTTATTTTGATGGCAGATAGAATTTGGGATCAAACTCAATCTTCAAATATTTCAGCCACAGAAATATCTCTGCCAAATGTCAACCAAACTAACCTTCCTGCGTTAGAAGAGAAGATAAGTCATCTTCAATCTCAAATCGCTGAGCTGCTTTCGATAAACAAGCAAGCAAGGTCACATTCTAGAAGTCGAACACCTTATCGTGAACCCAGGTTTAATAGCCAAAATAAACAGGAAACAAAGAGCAAAACCGACAATGACTCTAAAAGCGAGTATTGCTTTTATCATCAAAAATTCGGTCAAAAAGCTCGAAAATGTATTAAACCCTGTTCTTTGTTTAAGGACATACCTGATTCGAAAAACAAGTAGCTTTGGAAATATTGACGACGCGTTTCTGGAGTGAAACTAATCGTCGTCTGTTCGTCAAAGATACAGTAAATAATTTAAATTTTTTAGTAGATACAGTCTACTATTCTTATCACCATATACGAAACCAAAAAATGGAACCAACAGCATTTCACTTACAGCTGCAAACGGTTCACATAAAACCTTCGGATACAAATTACTTAATGTAAATATAGGACTGCGAAAACCAAATTTGTACATCCATTTGTGGTTTCAACAATTAAAAAACCAATATTAGGAGCGGATTTTCTTTCAAAATTTAGGATCATAGTGGATCTCAAGCGAAACAAGATACTTGATGGAAATACAAAAATGTCATTTAATGGTTTTTCAAAGCATGATCAAACACCGTCGCCAAAAATTATTCTCAATAGGTGACACATTTGGACAATTATTAAAAGAGTTCAATTCGCTAGTCGAACCTCTCAATTTCCAACACCTCATAAAGCATTCCGTTCGCCACTATATTTTAACAAATCGACACCTTCCATTTGCTCGTCCACCTAGATTAGACTCTTTCAAAGAAAAAACTGCGAAACTAGAATTTGATCGCATGATGGACCTTGGAATTTGTCGTGAATCTTCATCTTCGCCATTGCATATGGTGCAGAAAAAAGATTCAGCAGACTGGCGGCCCTGCGGCGATTATCGTACATTGAACGCTATAACAGTGCCGGATAGATATCCTACACCGCACATTCAAAATTTTTCGCAAAAACTATTGGGTTGGAAAATATTTTCTAAAATTGATCTTATTAGAGCTTATACCATCAAATACCGATAGCACAGGAAGATATTTTTAAAACTGCGATAACCACCCCGTTTGGACTGATTGCGTTTCCTACGATGACATTCGGCCTGAAGAATGCAGCTCATACATTTCAACGGTTTATGAACACAGTCACTCGAGGTTTGCCATTTGTATTCGTATACGTAGATGACATTTTGGTTGCCAGCAAAACACATGAAGAACATATCGCTCATCTGAGACAATTATTCGAAAGGTTATCGGCCTACAATTTCGGCTGAAGGCATACTTCCTTCAAAATGTAGAGTGGAAGCAATAACAAATTTTCCACAACCGGCTACTATTAAACAGTTACAGAGGTTTATTGGAATGAATAACTTTTACCATATATTTATACCGAAATTAGCCGAACTTCTTTGCCCACTTCACAGACATTTAACAGCTCTCAATGTAAAAAAGAAAAGTATAGCTGATTTCATATGGCCCGAAGAATGTGATCAATCAACCTTGTTGATTTTTCCGGATCCATCAGCAGACGATGAAGGGCTAAAAGCACTTGTAAAAAAATTTCAATCAAATCAAATGTCAAGTAGATTAAAATTTGAATTTGTTGCACCTTCAAATGACGCTACGAAAATTTGGTGCGAAACTTCCAAAGGTATCAATCGTCCATTTGTACCAAAACCACACAGAAATTCGATTTTTCAAAATCTCCACAATATTTGCCATCCAGGGGTAAAAGCAACTCGCAAGCTCATAGCCTCAAAGTACTTTTGGCCAAGTATGAATATAGATTCGGGTTACTGGAGCAAATGTTGTACCTCATGACAGCAATCGAAAATTTTCAGACATACCAAAACACCATTAGAACATTTCAAATGTCCTGCAGGATATTGTTGGTCCTCTACCACCATCTAATGGATACTCATATATGCTAACAGTCATAGATCGATTCACTAGATGGCCGGAAGCGTATCCAATTGTAGATATGTCCGCTATTATCGTAGCTAAAACATTTTATAATAACTATATTACACGTTTTGGGGTACCTCTAAGATTGACAACCGATCAGGGCACTCAATTCGAGGCAAAACTCTTTAACGGCCTTATACAATTCTTAGGAATCCACAGAATTCGAAAAAGTCCGTATCACCCCCAAGCTAACGGTATGGTAGAGATTTTGCATCGTCGGATAAAAGAATCGTTGAAGTCGCTTGGTAAAACAAATAATTGGAGTGATGAACTGCCAACGGTATTGTTAGGAATTACGAACAACAGTCTAGGAACATCTTAAATGCAGCCCTGCGGAAATTGTATACGGACAAACCATAAGAATTCCAGGCGAAATTTGTGTTCCTACCGATAGTACAACCCTGAACCAATTGAATTAGTCGAGCAATTAAAGGAAACAATGGGAGCTGTAAATTCAGTTCCTCCAAAATTACCTCGGGTGGGTCTTACTCAACCATATGACGGACCACATAAAGTAATTCGTCGGCTTAGAAAGCAATTCGTAATAGATAAAAACGGAAAAAGCTGTACCATATCTATTGATCGGTTAAAACCAGCTTTTATCGAAGACGAATTAGAAACAAAAAAAAAACAACAAAAAGTTAAATTTAAAATATAATATTTTCTTCTTTTATAATTTAATATAGTTATGTAATTGGGAATGGGAAATTAGATATCGTAGACTAAATTGCTAAAGTATAACGCATAGTAAAAATGATTTATTTATTGACGCTAAAGCTTGTGGGAGAGTGATGTGCTGACACTCATATGAAATAAAGTAATTTGGAACGGGGAAATTAAACTTTGTTTATCGAGTGTAAATTAATGTTAATGTTAAGTTGATGAATATGACCCCGTACTAATAAAATAATTTAAATGTAATAGTACGTAATCGATTATCTCTGACTTTCTTGGTACCAAAACAGTACATGTATAGATGTATGCCAATTGGTTACCAATGAGAATGTTGATTTTTTGAAGATAAAATTTAGTCATTGCCCGCCACTCGTGATAATTACACCTAATAAAGTAGTAATTTAGTATATAACTGCAGTGCAAAAAGGTTGTGTTTTATTTAAATAAATATATAAATAATTATAAACCCAAACATTAAACAAATCATTTTAGTACATCTATATAAATAGTAAATTTCTTCAAAATCGGTTAAGAAAAAGCCAAGAAATAAAAGTCATTTCCATCGAAATTTCGAATTTCATCATAACCGGTTACAAAAAGTCATGCCTCTTCCTAATTGGCCACATGTTGGCATTTTATTGAAAAATCGTTTTAGAATCCCATTTCTCTTGCCATAATGGGCTATATTCCAGAACTTCATCTTTATTTTAGAATTCCATTTTGAGTGCGATGGGAGTTAATTAATTATAATTTTATTAAAATCGATTAAGAAATAGCCAAATTCCATTCTAATGACCAAACTCTATTCTAATCACCAAATTCCAGAATTTTATCAAAGAATCGAGTTAACATCCCAGTTCTTTAATTTATGTTCTATCCTAATTGGCCCTATACCAAAATTTCATCTTAATATCACTTTAGAATGCCATTTCCGCCCTAATTTATCTTATTTCAGAACTTCATCTAAACATCATTTTAGAGTCGCATTTTTACCGTATAGGTTGAATTTCATCATAATCTATTAAGAAACCGTCCTAATTGGTTTTATTCAAATCCCATTCCTATTACACAGACATACTACATACATTTTCAGTGATACATTTTATCTATATGTATACATATTTTAATTGAAGATGAGCATTTTTGCATTATTTTTCCCCTCTATGTATTTTTCTCCTTTATAGATCGCGAAAAACATTGTTTTTGTACCACAAACCAACAAAACAAAACAAATCGAAAATAATTATCGAATTTCATAGTAACGCCCCAGATTTGTTTTCAACTCTACGATGCCTTGACATTAGTCGAAAAGAAAATTTTGCTCATATAAATGGAAAACAGCGTCATTGATTTTTTTATATAAAAAAGAAAAATTCTTTATTATTATTTATTTTTATTATTTTAATATTTTTATCTTCCTTATAGTAACAATCTGTTTTATTTTTTAAAAAAATCGATTTCGGATGCTTTCGCCTTCCTTTCTCAATTTTTAATTTAATATTATGAATAACGAATAATATTAAATTAAAAATTGAGAAAGGAAGGCGAAAGCATCCGAAATCGATTTTTTTAAAAAATAAAACAGATTGTTACTATAAGGAAGATAAAAATATTAAAATAATAAAAATAAATAATAATAAAGAATTTTTCTTTTTTATATAAAAAAATTTTACAAAGTAACAAAAGCACACAAAATAGTGAAAAAATGGAAATCCATTCACACAATAAGCGTCATTGACTTTAATATTGTCGATAAGTTCGTTGCAAGCTTCGAAAGTCTCGAATTAAATGTAAGAGCATCTGGTCTCAATAACTCATTGCTAAATCTACGCTCATCCAGTGGCGTAACCATAAATTTCGGGGCCCCCGCAAAATTTTTCTTGGGTCCCTAAAAATGCTTCTGGTACTTTTAGCTAAAAACTTATTTCTTCTTATTGTCGAGCCTCGCATTTCAAGAGTACGAAACAGCACGTGATTCGTGAACAAAATGAAATTTCTTGCAATTAACCCAATGCTATGACAATTTCTAAATATATCGATAAACCATCACAAATTTCGAGTATAATATGAAAAATAGGAAGAATTTCGAAATAATCTCAAAAAGAGATAGAAAGTTCCCAAATATCAAATTATCCGTAAGTATGTAAAATCAAAGGACATCCTTTAGGCGTTAATCACCGCCATGTAAAATGTAAACAACCTGGACAATGACGTTCTTGAATAATTTCGAATAACCTAGGAAATTGGAGAAATATCGGAATCTCGAAAAATTAACTAAATATCACGATTCGGATTTATAAGTGTAACTCTGCAAGTTCCCACAACTCAAAGCTAAGTACAAAACATTGACGTACAAAATTCGAAAATCTCTAAAAATCTCGAATAATCATATGTATGTATACTGTAGGAATGTCGAAAAATTTAATGGATAATTTCGGATAGCCTGTAAAAATCTAGAAAATCCACGAAAATTTCAAAAATTCGTGTAGATATCGAATTATTTGTCAAATAACTTAACGTTACTAATACTACTAAGCACAATGCTAGTAAGCAAGTTAAGGCTAAGCTCAATAAAAGGATATGCAATAATAATGGAACATACTCGAATAATCGAAAATATCGAATATCCTGACTGTTTCGAAACACCGAATCACCAATTAAGTTTCGAACATCATGCATCTCATTTCCATGCTATACTCCAATAATCTCGAGAAATTTTAAAAAGTGATCAAAAGATGAAATCCGAGACAAGGGAATATGAAACAGGAGAATTTGCAATTTCCTTATATCTAAAAATCGTTTTTCAAAATAAACCGGTTTTACTAGGTTTAACCGGTAAATTAGGTTTTGATTTACCGTTTAGCGGTAGTAAAAAAATTCTGTATAATTCTATATCAATCACATTCAATCTTTTGCAAAATAAATTCAACCTTTTCTGATCAAAACTTGATTTGTAAAAGGTAGAACTTGAAGTGCAAAAGAGGTAAAGTTTGAGTGCAAAACTTATATTACAAATAAATGAACCCAGCAAAAATTAAAATCGGTTACGTTTGATGCCAAAAGCTTTGATTTCAAACGAGTTTAGCAAATTATCTTCTAAATCTATCAGAATCAAAAGCTATTTTTAATTCTGTGGAGTCAGATTAGGAAATAGAGAAGAAATTGTTGGGCGTGTCTTAAGAAAATATTTAATAGCAGCATGTCCGATTTTTCTTTCTCTGAAAACTAGGTCACGGCCTTTTTTCAAAATTTCCTAGAAATATTCCGTTTTTGCAAATTTGAAAGGGTGATCTGCTTAAGCTTAATCTGAGCTACAATCCATCAGATTTTGACTTTAAACTAATATTCGAACGCTTGATAAATCTCGTGGGCCCCAATAACAGTCGGCCCTCCCGCGGCTGCGGGTGCTGCGGGTACCTAGTTACGCCACTGCGCTCATCATCACTATACAGTTTTGAATAATCTTTAGAGGTAAATCATAATAATTACGAAATAATCTAGCAAGTCAAAAACAGTTTTCGAAAGCTATACAAATTTCGAATAATATCACGAAAGCAACACAACCTGAAAACTCAAAAAAAAATTTCGAATAATCTGGAAACCAAGCCATTTAACGCCAAGTAAATCTTGAAAAACTTTAAAGTCACGAATTATCACACTTTGGACGACCGGCTATTCGATTTTCAATTTTTGTGAATTAGTTGGTCCGGTGACTCGTCTTTTACTGGATAAAATAATAGCTTGTGAGTTTAAGTAATTTGGACCAATCTAATAGACTTCCTAAGGCAACATTCAAGTTATTTATATTACGGTCTCAATAGAATCAGGATCACCAAATGAATTCATTAGATACATGATATCATTCGTACTCTGAATGGATTGACATATTTGGTTTATGTAGAGCGAGAATAAGAAGCGAGATATCTTGGCGCCCCAAGATATAGCCTTGTGGAAAATGTAATTAAAATCGAGTCACTAATATTTTCATAACATTTCACCGATTGAAGCCGCAAAGGCAAATAGGAAAACATAAGTTGACAAGCACTTCTGGAAAAATTAAATTCATGGCATAATTTAGATATCGGCATTGAATGAACAACCTTGTCAAATGCTTTAGAAAAGTCTAAAAGAACAAGAATGGCCACTCTTCCGTCTTCAATGTTAGAGGTAATATCATCGACAACTTTTAGCAGTGCCGTAGTAGTGCTGGTAATATACTAATCGAACGAAAATCATTTGCAGTAACCGGAGAACGTATTTTAGGAATCGATATGATCGAGACAATTTTCTATGCATTAAGGAATACAGATTTAGTTGACCCAGAGTTCGCCAAGTACGCTTGAGATTAATGAACCTTAGCGCTATGCCGTCTGCTTCAACAGCAAGTGATTTTATACTACGCAATTGGATGGGAGTTCCTCTTCAGAAACATTACTAAAATAAAATATGCTATGATCCGTACTACATTGTAAAACCAAACCGAAATACGCATTAAACTCACAGGAATTAATTTCGCATTTCGGTTCCACAGCCGGTGGGTTTATGTAAGTCCAGAATAATTTACTTGAAAACTGGGTATTTATTTTACCATTGAAAAAATTGCGTTTAGCAGCCCTAATAATTCTATTAACTTTGTTTCTCCCTCTGATATACCCTAGTCGATTCGATTCAGTAATACAACTTCGAATTAACATGAAAAAAATCTCGAATATTGCAGAACTTGAGAATATCATTGCTATTATAGGTGATCTTACATTCTTTGCGTGTAACTACAATCTTTTTGAGTGTTACATGACACAAACAACACAAGCGTGACTAGAATAAGGACTTAGCAGCGTTGATTAATGACTCGCCATCAACATTCCTAAAATATCTCACGTAGCAGTTTTGTTTAATATTGCTGGTATTATAAATAGGAGACGCATATGAACCGTAAATCATGTCATGGGTAGTAACAATGCGCAGAGTTGAAATTAGTGTGAAAGTTTTGAAGTTACTAGTTGTAGGTAAGTTGGTGGGCTCCTTAGAGATTAAGTTAAAGCCAAAGGATGACATCAGTTATTTTAATTTGCTAGCCCTAGCCGCCGGTGTCGGAACAAAAACATCAACATTGAAATCCCCGACCACGATAACTTCACTGTATTTAATATCACCTAAAACGATTTCGGTTGGATTTTGGTTGAAGTGGTTTTTATTATTACGATATACTTTATTCGGGAATCTAACACAATTTTCAAACATAATTTTTTCAAATGAATTCTACCGTTTTAAAACGCTAAAATCACAGCATAAATAATCATAATTGTATTCACAGTAGTATTCACTGATTGGTGTCGCCGATATCCACGATTACAACTTCAATCTAATCTTTGATTTGTGAATTTATTGATGTTTAAAAATACCAAGCGACAATTTATTCGTATTCGCGAATTAATTGTGATCTGTCGATTTGGTCCGAAGATTTATAGAAACAAAAGAAAAACTGGCGAAAAACTTTGGTTGCACTACTCTGACATTGTTTTTAACCCTTAACGGTCGAAAGTTTTTTTTTTTTTTTTTTGTGATACTCGCCTATAGACGACAGAAAATTGGGTAAATGCTTAATATGTAGTAAAGTATGACATTTTTCGAAGCAAGCGTAGGGATGGATTCGCGGGATATGTTGAGCAATGCATCGAATAATACACAATAATAGTGTTTTTTTGTTTATGAAAAGAAAGAGAACAAAAGGACACCCCAAGTAATGCTGAATTGAGTGGTATCACACACAGTATAGCGGCGTTCCTTTAGTACGAATTGTTGTACGTGACCTACACAAATACTTATGTGGCTATTTAAAGGGATATAACTGTAAATATTTCTTGTTAGTGCTCGATGAAATAATTATCTAATGTATTAAGGTGCAATATTTGATAGAACAACTGTAGCAATGATAAATAAATGAAATGAAAACTGAATTCTTTACATGTCACAGTAGCGGGGTCTTTGACCGGTAAGGGTTAAATATTGTATATTGATGCATTAGCGTTTGCCCGTTTCTGTCCTATCTACTATTAAGATTTAAATAAAGAAAACATTTTTTTCTTTTATTTAAATCATGCGGTGCTTTATATCCAATGGGCTATTTCAGGTCTGGCGACATGTTGGCATTGAAAATTTACTTATTGGAAAAATGACATTCGATCTATCATTGCCATTAATGTACGATAAATCGAATTCATTCAGAAAACAACACGTTGATTTTGCTCAGTATGTTGCCAACAGTTGGCGGACCTGAAAGCGCCCAATACAATTGTTGTTCTAACTTTGTCATGGAAATACGCTTATTGATTTATTTTCGTATACAACACGACTTCATGAATTCATCGATGATTTATATTCAGGGCCCGGTATTAAACTCGTTTATATAATTTTGATTGAGTGATTTATGCAACCCAATTGAAAAACAAAACCGTGAAAAATTATATTTATTGATGAATCCGAATTGGCCAAAATCCAGAACTTCATCTAAAAATAATTTTAGAATGTCCTCATTTCACCAAAATCGTATTAAAAAAAGGCAAGTCGATGCTAATTGGACATATTGCCCAGAACTTCATCTAAATATTATTTCGTAATCCTCTTCCCACCGTACATCAACATATTGAATTTCTTCAAAATTGGATAAGAAAAAGCCAAGTTCCGTTCTGATTGGCCTTATTTTTAAATCATTTTAGAAATTCCATCCTTCTAACTTCCACCGAAATATTGAATTTCATCATAACCGGTTGCAAAAAGGTAAGTTCCAGTCAGAATTACAAGAAGTTCATCTAAAAATCATTTTAGGATCCCATTTTCATTGTTGAATTTTATTAAAATCAAATAAGAATAAGCAAGTTCCGTTCTAATTAGCCATATTCCACACCTTTATCAAACAATCATTTTAGAATCCCATTTCCAAAAAAGAACGTGTCGAATTTCATCATAATCGGTTTGGATATATCATAGTTCCATACTATTTAGTCATATTCCAGAACCTCATCATAAAATCTTTTTGGAATCCCATTTCCATCATTCTAGTTGTTCCAACCATATTCCTTCATAATCGGCTCTAATTTTGAACTTCATCTAGCGAGAAGCGAGTTTATGTCCTTTTTGCCTATTTACTATGTTTAATTCATTTGATGTCGCTGTATCAGTTGTGATTTCAGCCAGTTGTATTTAGTATAAACCCTCTCCCTTTTCTCCATTTCGTGTTCATCCAATTCAGTAAAAAAAGAAAAAAATTCGCATCTCGCCTTTTGTGCAAAAACCGTCCCCAGGTTGAATTTCTTTAAAATACGATTAAAAAATATCAATTTCTACTCTACTTGGCCTTATACACATACAACTACTACAAATATTTTCAGTGTTAGATTTTGCCTATAGATATATAAACGGTTAGCATTTCTGCATTATTATTCCCCCGTATGTAGTTTTTTTAAATTTAAGCATTGATTTATGTTAAGGCATCCACGCGATACAGAAATCGATTGAAATCTGTGCACAATTCGATTTAAACATTTTTAACGAAATTTGTTTTCAAAAAATTTGTCAAAAAAAAATTAAATTAACCTTTGAAGGCTTTGCAGTTCATTCCACGTTCGGATTCTGAGGCTTTGGTTTGTGGTTGGTATATCGTCGATAATTCTTGAAAAATCACGAAAAACCTTCATAAAAATTTCGTAATTCTCTAAAATTATGAGAATTATGTAGCAATCTTGAAAGTCTCGAAAATCTTAACGTTCTTAGTAGGCACTAAGTAACTCAAACGTAACGCTCATCTCGAAAATCTCAAATATCTGAAAGCCTCGAGCAATCTCAGAAAATCTTCGCTCAAAATCACTAAATAATTTTAAACTATCTCAAATAATCGTGTATGCTCTCGAAAATCTTCAACAATCGGGAAAATAATCTCGAACATTCGAAAATTTCGAATGGAATATCGATCATAACTTGTGGAACATAACCTGAAAACTCATCTGAAAATCTCTCTAAAATAAATCATTCTAAAGTTGCGAATTACCTCAATTTTGTAGGGGATTTATAGAAACAAAAGAAAAACTGGAGGCACAATTAGGTTGATTTACCCTGAAATGGTTTTTGAATAGTTTCTCGATGGTTCGATCTGTAATTTAGTTTGCCTTTCACAAGCAATGAAATTGATATTTATCCATGTTCACGTTCTGATTTAGATACATTTTCTCGTATCGTGTTAAATTCGTTGAAATTATTACGTTATCTTTGGAAATCTCAACTTATTCTTTAATCCTTCATTACTACCAAGTATTTTAGGCTCGTAATTTCTAAATAGCAGTGAGATCATCAACCACCTATTAAGATACAAGTTAAAGGAATAATATTGTACGAGTAGGTTCCCAAAATGTTTTTATTGTTTTTCATTTATATTACTAGCTAACCACTTTTAAAAGCCTAAACGTCTCTGAACCGTGTGTTGGTCGTAAAATAATAATTTAAACGTTAGGATACATTTCTTTCACATAAATACTGGATAAATAAACACAGTTTACCATGTAAAATCATTTATTCGCGGTAAATTGGCAAAAAACACGCACATGAGCCGGATTCAAAATAAGAAGACGCCAGAGTCCACCAACTTATACATTACGAATTGAGTGAGTCTAAACTATTTTGTGGCAAAAACGTTATGTTGAATACTAAATTTTTTTATAGTTTCATTTTCAGTTGTTGCAACATCCATGTCGAGCTAAATTTATGTACGAGTAAGACAAAAATAAGTTTTTATTGTATTTTATATTATGTGAGAATTTCATCTTCACAATTTAGGTAATAACACTACCAAAATTCTCACTACATATATACTTTTTGAATAAATAAAACATAATTGTCGCGCCGAATTGTCTCCAAATTCCAAATGATAATTTTTATAAAATAATTTAACCTTCGTGTAATTGAACAACCGCATTTAACTAGTTTTCTTTTATAATTGAAAACATGCCAAATCGTGCCACTATATATGTAGATATATTGACCGCCTTCGCAAAATTTATTATTTCTAAATATTTATATTGGGTAAACAATTTATTTTAATATAACAAGGCGGATTGTCGTCATCAATATTATGTGAAAAGGACACACCTTCGCGCGATATAAGATACCAAAAAAATAAAAATTTTGGAAAATTAATCATTATTTGGTTTTTATAGTAACAGCAGCAACGCGCGCACGATAGACCGATTACTAATTCTTCTATCATTTCACTAAACTCTTATACATTTGTACCACATTTTATTTTACGTTGTGCCATTATCACTGTTTGTCTATCAATCACTTTTGTTTTATATTATACTGAAAAAAACTGAAGATGGCCTGGGGATGGTTCAAGGTGAAATTTATACAATATTTCACAGTAAAATGTGTGTTTAGTGGTAAAGTGCTTTATAAATATATTATATGGTATAGTGTTTGTCGATTTGAGTGAATTGCCAACTTCTGAGTACTTAAAATCCAAGCAGTTTGAATATGTAGATATAAGAACAAACACCAGATTAGGTAAATCATCATTAATATATTTAGAACGAATGAAACTTAAAATATTTTTAAAATTATGTGTCAATTTTCAAAATCCCGCGAGAAACTCAAAGGCTGTATCTATCTGTAAAACCCATTAAAATGATCTTAGGATTGGTCAGATATTAGAAGTTACACAAATTACACGAATTAAAATTAATTAATTCAAATTAGAGTGAAAAATTGGTAATTGCTTTTAAAATTTCTTGAGTTTATAGAACTTTTAATTTCTAGTATACTTTCATAATTTTCAAAATTTGTTATATTGCAACATTTAGTCATCAATTCCTAATAAGTTTTAATTTCCATGAATTTTAAATATTTCAACTTTAGAATTTTGAAAATGTTTTCCAAATTTTTGTTTAGAATTCGAATTTCTACGCCTTTTAGAATTTTCAAAATTTCAATGCCTTTTCGTTTCTTTCATTTTTATTTTCGATAACAGGACGAAAATCACGTAAAACCGAAATATTTAATTTCTGTGTCTAATTCAAATCATCCAGTCCGCTTAACTTCAGTAAATTTATCAGTAGTAAAATATGTTTACACACATGATTTGAAACCTTTGGAACTGTTGAACTACTTATAGTTTAACAATAGAGTTATGACTTTATGACCGACAACCCAAAACTTGAATATTTTACAAAAGTGGATTCTTAGCCTGCTGCACGACTTTTTGTCATGAAGCACCCTACAGCTTTTTGAACCACCCTACAGCTCAATTGTTACCCTCAAATGTTTTTAGGTGGATTTTGTTTTAAGTTGATGATTTACTTAGTGGTAATGGAAAATATGACTAAAATCACTAAATATTGGAATGAACCCGTGATAATTATGATAATGTTCATATTGTGATGATCATGATGATGGTGATGTTAAGAGATACAGAGATGTAGCGAGCTTAGATTACCTGGAGCAAAAATCCTTTTTAATATCTTTTCAATGGCGTTGGCTAGTTCACGTTATAAGTTTGGTATATGCCTGAGCATTGTTAGTTTTAATTTTTGGGCAGAGATAGTAATGATAAAAGTACTTTTACGGCTGATTTCGCAAACAGTGTCATGACATTTAAAATTTGTTTGAGCTGACATTTTTGTAAAATGTATCATGAAAATGTAAATTATTAATGTCGTAGGTAGCATGGTTTGTGGGTTATATTGGGAGTCAATTTCACGTATGTTTCAAGAAGGTTTGATATGTTATAAATTACTGTACGCTCAAATTTAGCAACCGTTCAATATTTTAATTTACTAAACCACCCTTGGTATCTTGTCCGAAATTAAAACTACAAAATGTTGATCAAATGTTGATTCCGACATTATTTACTTGGAGTAGGATTTTTTGTATCTTTTGTTTTTCAAGTTCTTCATTTATTTCTATTGTGATTCTCTAATAATATTCATCTCAATATATTAGAGCCTTTTTATTTAATCTAACTTTCATCAGGTTCTGGGCCCAGTATTCTAAACTACTGAATAAAGATGGCAGAGGAAAGTCGTATCAGATTTGCTCAATTTTATGGAAGTAATTTCAATGGAAATTGGAAATATTGTATTAAGGTGTTGCTTGAAGAAAAAGAATTGTTAATGTACCTTTAAAACAAACTCGATTCATTAATTGCTGAAAATCCAGAGGATAGTGAAAAACACTGTAGAAATGAACGACAGCGCAAATCAATCTTTATTCAGTATATTGCCGATAATCACTTTAGAATAATGTTATATGTGAAGGACAAAGATTGAGCAAAGGAAATCTCTGACGCTATGGTAGGTAATTTTGAACGGAAAAGCGTTGCTGGACAATTGATAAAACAGTGCGAGACTTAAAATCAACGGGTACATCGATAGAAGACATTGTCGTGGTGAAAGACGAGAATGGTGTAGCAATCAATGCATGGAAATTTCGCTTTAAGTGTTTCAAGTGTTTAAAAGTCGGTCACAAGAAATCAGAATGTACCATTAATGTCAAAGCCAATAAGAATAAATCACAAATGTCGTCTACTGCTGACGATGAGGAAATGTAAACTGAGACAGCTGTTGTGATCACAAGTTGTTGTGTATGATTGACTTGAAGTGTAATTTGAGTACAAATGGTGTTATGTACAGCTCAAATATGATTGGCAGTACAATTATTAGATGGTGTACGGATTCTGGAAAACGGTATGAAGATTGAACAAGGCATTATACGGTCTGAAGCAAGGCATCGAGAATATGGAATGAGAAATTTCATCACCAATTCAAAGAATATAAAATGCTAATTTTAAATATGTGGTTTAATCACAGCTTATGCTTAGGTCCGACTAATCCAACCATAAACCACTTTGGATCATTCACTTCACTGATCACCTTTTTCGGGAATCCTAATGTCTTTCAATGATATGCGGCCACATACCGTCAAGATTTTTAACAATGACAGCTTCAGCCGTTTCATATGAGAGCCTAAATTGGTCATTATTTATTTACCATTCAAAAGTCATAAAACTGAGGGCCATACTCTTAAAAAAATGTAACAGGTTCATGTTGTTTTGGCTTTTATTTCTCTAATTATTGAACAATATTGAACCTGAATAACAGAATCCAAATTCTAGTTTAATCTTAAAAGGATTGTAAAACTAATAAAAAATAGTTAAAATCATGAGACCTCTGCGGGCAAAGGTTCGAGGTGAAAACAAAATGTACTTCCCGATAAATCTGATTCTAAGCGAATAATTGGTTTTCACGCGACTCGAAGCAGTTTATCGTGCTGCCAGATCTAACCATTTTTTAAAACCAAACATAAGCGTTTACTTCATGACCACATTATAGACCGAGTGTTTTTCAGTTACGTAATCGACTTTCAACAACTAAAACCAATTTATTTGAACGCAGAAGTACACCATACCGACTAATTGCTAAATATAAAAAAAAATCAACAAAAACTCAGTCATGCAATAATTCAACACTCTAGTTAGTCTCAAAGTAATAACAACATTTCAAACGAGAAAGTCAAAAACATGACACTTATAATTGGTGAGGCAATATTATGATTCCGTCATGTTTTGACATTAACTAATCTAACTATGTGGTCACCACTTACCAGTTACCACTGTGGTAAAAAAAACCGAAATTAAGTAAAATCTTATTAGTTTGCATAGGAATTAAACATCAACGCCTGAGGATACGAATTTAATAACCGTAACACCTGCTTTGTTGCGCTTTTAAGTAGAACATTATTTTAACCGCCGAATATAGTTATCTAATTTGTGCCCCAACCCAATCAAAATTTCGACGACACCATTCATCAAACACCCCCATCTGCATGTCTGTCCTTTATACGTTTCCACACAAGTTCATCCAATTGGATTCAAATTTTGAGTAGGAATTTTATATCAAAATGACCCCTGGGGGTCTATTACGAAATTTTTCGATTTCGAATTTTTACGATATCGAAAAAATTCGATATGCCGCCGATTTACCCAATTATGAAAAAAAAACGTATTTTCCACAAAAACACAAAATATGTACCATACATTTTACAAAACCCGCCAACTAAATAGCAGTCGAATTTTGCCATGTACGTTCGAAAAAATCCGATGCGAATTTCCTTTTTTGTTTCATAATAGGACGGTTTTTTCGATATCGTAAAAAACCGAAATCGAAAAATTTAATAATAGGCCCCCAGGTTTCGATTTTTTTTAAAAAAATTTCACGGAATAAAGGTTAGTTAAATGGCTAAATGAAATTAATTGTATACTCGGATCCGAGGGTTAGGTCTCTAACGATACCTAAATTGAAAATAAATTTAATTATTGATTACATCGAATTTCTTTTGACGATTTGTAATTCCTCATTTTCTGGCATGGAGATGATGGATTATGCCAGCGCATGGCACTACCGCCAATTAAAACAAACCACATTTTGCAATATCGCCAATGTCAATTTATGGTCGATATGTAAGTAAAAATCGAAGGTGAACGTTTTGGTGGATCGTGTTGCTAGCTGTATTGTTTGTCGATTGCATCACACGAACATTTTAATATGACTTAAGGAAAAAGTTCAAAACCTACGCAAATTAATAACACCACCAGCTGAGTAGCAAACTAGAACATGGTGCAACGAGCTGTGGAGGAACTCAATCCATCATCATAATGTAAGAAGTGAAACAATTGAATAAAGGCGGTGATGAAAATGAAATTGATAACAAATGGATTGTCCCTATATTCCATTCCTTGTGTTCAGAAGTTCCGAAATATCAGACCTGATGGAATGCATCGACACAATCGTTCAAGAGTCGCCTCTTTGCAACTTAACGAAAACTCTGGTCGGGGTTGACTATTAAAAAATGGAAAGTTATCATATTATGGGTAGAGTAACTGTCACTTTAGCGGAAAACTCTGGTTAGCTTAGTTAACTCTAGAAATGGCCAACGGAGTTTTCCAACAAATGTCTGCGCAAGGTAGACACTGTCGATGATTTAAAGTTAAACGTATTTCCAAGCTTGCGTCAAAAAATTACAAAGTCAACCAATTAGATCTTGAAATTTAAAGTTTGGTATATGGTACCGCCACAAAGAATTTCTTAAGCCATTAGAGCTATCTGGGATGGTTTCTTATATGCTTTTTCTGAAAATTGGTACACTAAATTTAGATCCACATAAATTATGCAAAGTAACTTGATTTTTTGCAAAAATTGTTAAACATTTAGACAGAGGCTCCCATATAACTACGGTGACTGCCCGACACTCTAATCTAGTTCAAAAGACTACAGTTTCCTATTCAACTTGCGTTTGCTATCACTAGCAATAAGGCACAAGGATAATATCGTAAGATAAATAGTCGGAATCAATTTTAGAATCTTAATGCTTCTCTCATGAGCAATGTGTGGGTAACTTCCGAGTCGGCAATCCAAAATGCCTCTTTAACTATGCGAAAGAAGGCACGAAATATTGTTTATCCACAAGCATATTGGCTTGAACTAGGTACCGTAAAATAAACTTTTTTAATATATTTTATCACTAAAATGTTTTTATCGTTTAGGTGTAGTAAGAACTTCGATTCTTTTATACTCCGAGACCACAAATATTTAATTTTTCTTTCCTTTACTAAGCTTAGCACAAACATTTTCAAGGCTGCCGCATGCCAGAAAACTTCAGGTTTTCCGACACGCAGTCTACACTAAAAAGATAAGTTTTTTCCATCTCCCTTATATTATACTACCTTGATCAACAAGTTCTCGGAATAACCACCGTGTGGCGCTCCCATCGTTCCGATTTGAGTTCTGTTTTTTTGTTAAGTTGGTACATCTGTTGTTGATATTCAACATGATTTGCGAGGCTGAATCTTATCCCACATTCATCAGTTCTTTTACGAGTACGACACGCAATCCAGACATCAGGCAAGTGAATGGCGTTCACCAAAAAAAAAACACGTCGTTTTCAGTCAAAAAAGAAGGCAATGCTCACGGTTTTCATGGATTATAACGGTATAGTGCATCATGAATTTTTGCCAGAAGGCCAGACCGTAAAGAAAGAGTATTATTTGGGCGTTATGAGACGTTTGCGTGAAGCAATTCGCCGAAAGAGACCAGAATTGTGGGCAGAAAACTCGTGGATTTTGCACCATGATAACGCACCGTCGCACAGTGCCATCATTATTCGTAATTTTTTGACGAAAAATGCAACAAATACCATCCAACAGCCACCGAATTCACCTGATTTGGCTCCCTGTGACTTCTTTCTGTTCAATCGAGTTAAAAAACCATTACGGGGAACGCGTTTCAGCAGCCGAGAGGAAATAATGGAAAAATCGCCAACACACACAGAGTAGATGTACTCTTGACTACGTAACTTTTGCAAATGTCAAGCTATGACGCTAAGATTTAGAGGGAATATCAACAACGGATGTACCAAAACCTTAACAAAAAAACAGAACTCAAATCGGAACGATGGGAGCGCCACACGGTGGTTATTCCGAGAACTTGTTGATCAAGGTAGTATTCTAAAAAGTTACTAGGTAAATGTTTTTGTTGTTGTATTAATTTTGGTAACTTTTTTAAAATATAACACAAGAGAGATGGACAAATTTTATCTTTTTAGTGTAGACTGCGTGTCGAAAAACCTGAAGTCTTTTGGCATGCGACTGCCTTCAGACGAAAAATATTAAGTTTATTATTTTGCTAAAAATATTTTATTTACCTGGGCAATGCTGGGTACTTCAACTAGTCTGAGATAAATTTGCATAATTTTGAGTGCACTTAAGCTAATTTGCCAATCATATTTAATATTTGACTGAGACAACAAATTTTGTATTCATTGCTATTTAATGAATTTTAAATAGCAGCAAACATTGACAAATCAACTTGAATTGTTTGCATTATAAACTGAATTTTTTTTTTAACTGGACATTTTAAGCTTTTCGCTGTACGTTGATAAAATCTATTAAAGCTCATTGGCTAATGTTTCAAACTAAAATTCAACGCGATCTGTAATTTACAAAATTAATATCGCGTGATCGTGTCGAAATAAATTTTGTTCCAAATGAATAAATTTGAATAAATGTACGCAGCAATTAGTGATAACCGTAGTAGATTCTACTGAGTTAAATTATTTAGAGTAAAAAGATCGCCTAATATTTTTTATTTGAATTTTTTTTTTTTATCTTAGCAACATAACACGCCAATCAAGTTTTAAATTTAATTTGTGACTGACGGATAATTTTATTTGTTATGATATAATATGCTTGTCTTCCAGCTGTTCATGACCCTGGTCCGCTCAACTGATTTCCGGCATGTGATCGTGATATATATATTTTTTAAGTAAGATCGCTAATAACCGCTTAGCGGCATAATTGAAGAATGATCTTAAATGAAAATATGAAATTGTTGATCTTTTCAATTAATCTTTTAAAAATTATATTTAGCATTCAGCTGTTAAGTCTAATCTAATTATGATCATTCTAAACCCTTAAAAAAATATTGTCAATATTGTAAATAAATGATCATGGCGACATCTTTTCTATCTTGATCGGGACTTAGTTGACAGACTAATAATATTTTTTGTTATTATGTTTGTATAGCCCCCAAACTGGCCATTGTTATCGTTTAATTTAATCGTTTGTATTTTGACGTGTGGTTTGACCGCGAGGTGTTGTATAATTTATGTTACGATCGAGATCGATATGATCTCAGCTATAATTTTAGTAGGTAAATTGGTGGGCGGTCGATCTTGAACTCTAAATTATGATCTCATCGAACCAATGTGTCAAACTAAAATGACTAAAAATTCCGATAATCAATAACAAAGTATTCTAAACTATTTATAAATAATAATAAAAATAAAAATCCAATTTTGATCAATCATCACACAAAACATATCAATTTTCATAAATTTTATTTTTATTTCTGTGTACATAAAATAGTTTCATTTTTAAAATTCTTTCGCCTACAACATATTTTTTGTTTACATACTGTATACAATACAAAATAATTTCAATTTCTTTGAAAAATACCATTCCGATGACTCAGAATGAGAACGAAATTTTTTTTTTATCTTAAATGAAAAGTTACGATGATGACGATGAAGAAGAAGCTAAAGGAATAATTATTACATTGACAATGTCTCCACCTGCGTTTTTTATGGATTTTGTCTCAAGACTCGTACACATGCAATATCGTTAACAATTAATTTAAAATTACAAAAAAAAAAATGAATGAATAAGGACTTAACCACTTAAAACAGATGGGAGATAAAAATGATAAGAATGATTTGTTTAATAGTTTTTAATTGATGTCCTATGGTGTGCGACTATATGGTAAAATTTTAACCTAAATTTATTAATAGAATAAGATATTTACGACTTTTCCAGCTGTTTAATTATTTTTTAGTACAAGTACTAAACATTAGTTTATTCCATTTCTGCATTTATTTACCTGGAAATAAAGAAGAAAACATAACTATTAGATAAACATCCTAAATCCTGTTTCAAATACATCCTATTTAGGTATGTATTTACTTCCGAGCCGCCCACAACACAAAACCTATGCACACAAATAAATCTCAACATTTTCTTATCATATCGTTTACAACAACTTGTAATTTTATTAATTTATGTAGACAGAGACAATATAAAATATATAAAAACACACAGTAAGATGTGTATTTGGTTGGATCGTTTTTATCTTTAAAAAAACTTATCATCATCATTATATATATAAAAGATGATGTAGATGATGATTAAAATCAATATAAGCGGTTTATTTACACGAACATTATATAAATTTATGACAAAAATTTGTATTCTATATACTAGAAACCTATCTCCGAGTCTCTAAACAGTGATACGTTTGTATTATTTATGTGTTGACATAATGTATCATTTATGTCATGCGTACGTTATCCCAGCACCAACAATTTTTTTTTGTTTTTTTTTTTCAGAGAAGATAAGGCAAGATTATTTAATAAAAATAGTGATAACGCAATTAAATTTCACCTGTTACAATATTATAACATGTGATGCATAATAACAAAACGCAAACAATTTTTTCTTAGGCACAAACACTAAACCAAAATGATTCCGATTAAAAATATTAAATTTCAATTTTATATTTCCCAATATTGCAACTAAGCAAGAGTCGATTGCGTAATCGATGTTTATGTTAATCAATTAGATTTACGCAAGATTTAAAATATATTTAGAAATCGAAAGATTCATCTGTGATAATATGTAGATTATTACTATTTCTAAAATGTATTCTTAGCGTATTGATGAATATATTGGAACTTGTTGGAACGTATACAATTTTCCATTTAAAATGTAAATAAATAAAAGGTTAACACGTTCGTGGACAGGGTATGGTGTAATAATAGAATATAATTTACATAATGTGGCCAAAACAGACTTTGATTATCATAAGAAATTTTTGAAGACTCGTCATCGCATCACAAAATCAAATCATCGAGAACTCGTTCGTAGCTGTCGTCAAGATCAAACTTACATCATGAGGTAACTCATTTCTTTGTCGTTACTTACACTTCTACAACCTCGTTGAGCTGCCCAATCTGTGATGAGTACTATAACGTGTTTCAGTCATGTTGTCTACGTTTCGTCACAGCAGTTGAGAATTCCATCTCGGAAAGTGGCACAACTCGGATTTGTTTACAACGGCGGCTAGTCTTGTGTTTGAAATCACGCATTGATGCGTGTTTTCCGATCTCCGTAGTCATTGAAAAGATTACTGGTATCCTACCACCACAGTTCATTGTGTCACCAATACTCAAACAGTTTCAACATGTTGCTTGGTGCCGATATTCTCCGAATGCTCAACATGGACGGATGCATTCCCCATTCGCATACAAAATCAACTGGGATGCATCATGTTCGGAAGAGAGGATCGAACGACCCACACTCATCCATTGAGTTCTCCGGCGATCAGCGAAACGATAAGATAAGATATGCTGTGCAACAGCCATTTAATGATCATCCTTTGCCACTTGGGACCTCGCGATAAGGTGCAACCGTCCCCTTATAATACTTTCAAGCCCGCTTCTCAAGGAATCCATAGCTACATGACCAGTATCGATAGTTCACGCAAAAATATCTTGAGCTGAATCACATGGAACTATGAGCATGCGGCATTACTTCAACCTAGTGATTTTGAATTTCTAAAATAATCGTCAAATTATCGACCAAAACTTACTCGGTGAAGTGGCAACAGAGTACCATGAACATCGGTCTTTGTTGTAGTGAAATTGGGCCAAGTCAGTCAAATCAACTGGGTTACATTGGCCTTCGGTCTTCGAAGAGATCTTCGATCCGTTCGGCTTGTTGGCCTCAACATCGTCATTACCGAAATCATTTTCCAAGATTTGTGACTGCTTCAACTATTGCTATAAATATAAATAGAATGCTTTAGCAATATGCTCAATAAAAGCATATACAGCACAATGGTACTGTGTTAGCATATGGATCCGTCAGCATTCCAATGGTGGGGAGGAATTGTTTGCGCAACTCTTTTGTAAAACCCACAATAGAATAAGCGGGCATTAAGCAAAGCGATACAAAACATTATCATGACTCGATGAGTTCGATCAAGTGCTGACCCACTGCTCAACCATTGGAAAATTATTAAGAGTCACCTCAAGCGTTTTATTCAAAATCCTCGCCTTTATAGAATCGTGCCAGATGAGCTGAAATCCAAACTATGTACAGTGACAGTGGCACCAATTTGGTCTGGTCCGACCGCCGGCTGCATTCTTATTTTGGAGTCCTCTCGGAAGTAGGAGTGCAACGCCGCTCACTTCAAAATATTGAACATATTACTATATTCTTCTGCCCCATGTCAGATGACCTTGACGACAGCAAAACTTTTACTTTCAGTCATTTTCTGATCGGAGGACTAATGATTCGGAACCATGGCTACTCGGCATCAAATCAAACCAGATCGATAGAAGAACATGGCACACCGAATACCGACAGCTCATCCCAAATTTTCGGCCAACTGGCCTTATCAAGGATGAAAGTTCCCACCCAATGCCAAATGGGCATTTAGTTGAGCCATCGCCACTTCCATGGCTCTGACTGCCTGGTACGAACAGTCACTCTCAAATGACAGTATGTCCACCCTTCTGAGACTGGTGGTGACATTTTACGTTCTACCGATCTCAAATAATACAGTTTACTAAAGAAATTGGATTCTTAAGGATGGGCGGCAATGTTGAAGATGCCACTGGACGATAATACCCTATCACTAGTCGAAAACCAAATTCAATTTTTTTCCTCTTTTTAATTGATCGTTCGATAAAGCAACACCACGTTTTCATACTTATACACAAAATTAAAATAAAACAACAACCGTGCACGACTGCTGAAAGGTTTAAAATACACTACCGATTCTGTCATGAAAAGATAAAAGCTGGAAAAGAGATTCCCAAACACTTACGCTGAGAATGAACCTAAATGAGGTTAGGATCTACTTAGAGTTATTGGAAAAGGTACTCACTGCAATATCTTTAACATGGACGAAACTTGATGCCAGCTGAACAATCGCCCAGAGTTGGTTGTTGCAGAAAAGGGCTCAAAAACATGTCCGTCCGCAAGTACTTCAATTGAAAAGGGTGACACAACCACCGTAATAGCCTACTGTAATGTCAAAAAGGATTTTTGACCACGCAACGATTTAGAGCTTATTATAATTTAGCTTGAGAATGGTAAGCCTTCAGGTTCTTAGATAAACATGGGTGAACATCGGCCTACGTAAATACCAACTATTTTTTACCTGGCTGAAAGACAACTTCACACAGAAAACCGCTAGAGAAAGTTATGTTAATATACATGCCTCTCATTGTAGCAATGCTGAAATGTTGGAGTTCAATACTTAAAATGAAATCAATCTATTGTACCTTCCACCTCATACCAATCAGTTTCTGCCTTCATCGGATAGGGTTTTTATCTATCCTTTAAAGCTTTAAAGAAACAAAAAAGAGTATACCGTTTTCCCCGCATTTGTCCAAGTAAATATTTGATAGTATTTAGTACATCTCCAGCGACAAACGTATATAACAATTAGGTTTAATGTTATATAACACCTAGGCTTAATATTTTAAATTCAACATAATATAGAAATAAAACATGCTCCTGCTGTGATATCTCTTTATATAATATAACGAACACACTAAATAGTTTCAACGAAATTTTTATTGTAACGAAGATTCGCAACGAAGTTGTATTCGCTAAAATGTAGTTTTATTATTTGGAAATGCGCTTTGGCTAACAAATGTGTTTTTAGGAAGTAGAGTAAATTTTCATTCATTATAAGGGAATTCTAATATGGCGAATTAGTTTTTCCGTTCCATTTAGGTTCGATTTTTCGAGAAACGAAAAATTATTAACGAAAATTTGACGAGAAAACTGTTCAGAAAGTTCACGCAAAAAATTTTCAATAATGAACATTCGTTTACTAACGAATTCGTTAGTAAACGAATAGCAATAAAGTAACTAATGCAAAACCATTACTTTTGCTTCAATTATTAATGAAGAAAATGTGAGATTTTTTTTTGATAAAATGGATAATATGGAAATATGGTGGTTGGGGTTGATTTTGCGGAACAAACTTGTCGGTCTTTGTTGGAATATTTGGTGAACTTTTCCGAATAAAATGTAAATTCTCATAAATTATCCGCTTAAATATGTTAAAAAAATTTCAGTAATAATTTCTCACAAAAAATATCATAAATCTTGTGACAAACTGGTTATCAAAATCTTTTTTCTTTTGTCGATAAAATCAATATGGATTTTGTCACAAAAAGAAACTAGTATTTTGTGACAAATTGGCCTAAGATTTTGTGATCACTATTTTTGCTTACTTGGGATTGTGATAAACATTTCACATAAAATGGTGATTGGTGAGAAAAATGTGAGGAAAATTTGTGACTAAATTTATAAAATATGATTTTACGCTTGAATAATTTGCAGAAAAAATTTGACGGTTTTTGGTAGAATATTTTATGAACTTCTCGAATCAAAATGTTCTAAATTATTCGCATAAATATGTCGAAATTTCTCAGAAAAAATAACATAAATTTTGTCATAAATCGGTGATCAAAACCTTTTTTCTCCAATTGACGATTTTTTTTTTTTTTTTTTTGTAATAGAAAGCAACTTACTTTTTGTGACAATTTCTTCATGGTTACTTGGTTTGAAGCTGTTTGTCACGCGAAAACGTAAATTATGCAGAACAAATTTGTCGGTTTATAGTGGAATATTTTGTGAACTTTCCGAACCAAAATGTAATTTGTCACAAATTATTCGCACAAATATGTCACAAAATTGTCAATAATAATTTGTCACAAAAAAGAATATAAATTTTATGATAAATTGGAGATCAAAATCTTTTTTCTTTTGTGGATAAAATCAAAACGTATTTTGCATATTCAAGTTTTTTTTGCGGCAAAATTTAATTTACATTAATTCACAAATATATAAAGTAAGTTTCGGCCATTAAATTAGACCATTATAGTGAAATTTATTGGTCGAAATTAACTCTGAAGTTATCCAAGATCTATCTACGAATGTGCCAATATTGTGACAAGTTACTCTAAAATTTTGTGATCACCATTTTTGGTTACATATTTTTTATCTTTTTGTAAAGGTGCACATACTCTAAGCGTTTTCGGAAATAGATCCTGAATAATTTCAGGCTAACGTTCGATCATCAAAATTATCCATCTATTCACGAACAATTGAGATAACGTCAAGCTAATTTAGATGTTGTTTAATTTTTTTTTGTAATTAGCTATAAATACAAATAAAAATAAAAAACAAGCAATATGAATGTGTTTTAGAAATATTTGTATTTCTTTTAATTAACTCTCAAAATGTATTTTCCAATTTTCCTTTCATATCAAAATTTATTCATAACTTTAAAATAAAGGACGAAAATGTAAATTACAAAACTAATCCAGAATAAAGCGCTCTGGGCGTTTTATTTGAATAAAACGCCTAGTAGATGTACTATTCGTTTAAAACGCCTAGGCATTATTAAGGAGGAAGGCGCAGTAGCTTAATTTGACTGACTTCTTTGATCGAAGTAATAGTTGGCTTTCTTTAATTATTGTTTTTTTAATTATTTCTTTTAATTAAGCTTCTCCTACAAAAAATCTACAGTAAGTTGTTTCTGCCAAATTTGGTTTACTTCTGGTAGCCTGACTCTTTTTATATGCAAAATTTTAAGTGCTCCACCGAAAATAAAATTAAAATTCTATTCGTATTATGATTGGTTAATAGTCACTTATTTTCTGTGGACCTACTGTGTATTTCGAACTAAAAGAAATATGTATGTAGATTATTTTTTTTTACTTTACAAATTTATGAAAATTACTATCAATTAAAAATTAATTACTATTAATTTTTATTTATTAAAATTGTAATGATTGGAAAATCTAAATAATCCCTTAAGTACATAGCTTAAAGTGTGATTTTTATATATTTCATTAATTTGGACAGTTTTATCATTTTATATAGAAAAACATTTTTGCTTATAATTTGCAGAAATTTGATATTAATCTAATGTTACTTATAAAAATAGGAAAAGGGATTTTTCATCTAAAACAGTTTACCTAGAAACAATTTATCTTCTCTCTCGAATTCTATGCGCCTATCGGCTCGTGTCGGTAAACTTCATCTTCGTGAATAACAGCTATCATTATATGCTCGTTGAATAATATACTATTTATACTTTTAATTGTCAAATAAGGCTGTTAGTCAATGCGTTAAAAATATTTAGTTATAAATTAGGTGAAAATAAATAATCGAGGTGAAATATTTTTAACTACCAAAACATATTTTGCTGTGTGAATTGGTTAAAATTTTGACAATCTAAAATTGTACAAAATGTACCTTTTTTGTGACAACGAAAAGAATTTGAACCGTTTATTTTAATTAATAATAATTAATTGAATTTATGAAAGATTAAATAACATGTTTATGCAACATACATATGTAGATTTTCTATAATAATGGAAGTTTTAAATTTTCGGAATACATTTGTAATACAGTACAGCTCATACGTTATACACATGCCAATTATATGTATGTTGCTATATTATCTTCTTTTATTTCTCATAATTTGTAAACGTATTTAATTTGAGACAAATCAAACATGAATTCATTCTGTTTTGAAATACATCTACTTACTCGTTCTACCAAAATATAGTTTTCGACATCCGACCATAGTAGAAATTCTACAGCTACATTTGGCCCGTTTTCCTTCTTTGCCCAAATATGCATATCTTATATGATGTTAAATGCATATTTCAAATTAAATGGATATGTTGATGGCATAGATGGATTAAATAAAGATTTAAAACAACATTTAACTCTGAATTAATGAAATATTAGGTTATGTTTTTTTAACAACATCTGTCAAAATTTATATACGGTCATTATCGCGTTAAATTTTTATTGTGGTGAATAAACAAATATTTTAAATTTACTGTCAAAATTTTAATTTTTAACAAGTTTTCAACACATTCACTGACAGCCTAACAGCCTAAATAGTCAAAATAATAATAAATTTCACATAGCCAAAAAATAGAACTAAAAAAATATGCTCTAGCATACCCAGCGTAAAGTAGGCAAACTAAACGATGAATTCGATTTTGAATTCCCTCAATTTAGAAGGAATTCGATGAATTCCTAATTTGAATTCATTATATAGCATTGTTTTGTAAATTGGCAAATGAAATGTCACTTTAGATGAATTATTTTTAGTTAAATTGGTTTAGATAAATTGTTTTAGACCAAAAGTCAGCAAATCATAAAAACATAAATGTTTTAAAAATGTTGAATTTTAGCTTGTATTTATCATTTAAAACGTGGTAAATATGGTTTAATATGATTTCAAAAATGATTAGTGACTCCAACTTATATTTATAGTGAACTGAACATTAAATTTCTGCAATTTTCTGCACAGTTTTGTGGCATTTGTAATGATAACACTTGTCCAAATAAATCAAATATACAAAAATCATATGTTAAACAAAATAATGGATTGATTAAATTTTCCAACCATTACAATTTTAATAAATAAAAATTAATATGAATTAGACTCTATTTCCATATAACTTCATACAGCAAATTTTTGTTATAGCATTTGCTTACTTCAATATTGCCCCCTCGTCAATAATCTTTTATCATTTTATTGTATTTACATCAATACTTTCGTTCTGAAAATTTTAAACGAAGTAAATTTCAAATTTTTAGGGGAGTATTTCAATTCGGAAGGGAGTACTTAGGAAATACATTAGTTAGCGCTTAAACATAAATAATTGTTACTGTTTTGTATTAAAAAAAAATTATGTATCAGCAAATTTCACCAAAAATTGTTTTTAGTTTTTGAGCAAAATTTAAATATTAAATGAAAACTGTTCTGTTTATTCAAAATAATCTGAAAGACAATTTCTGCAGTCATTTATCCTTGCCAGGCAAGAAAATTGCATGTAAGTCTGGATTTTATTGAAATGCAGTGTTATACGCATAAGCCAAATTTCAGGCGTACAATACGCCCTAAATATCAGCATATCTGTTAATTTCTGGAGGTCTTAATCTAAACTTTTGAGCCAAACAAAAGATTTGAGAATATTGATATCAAAGCGTTTTGCCCGACTGAAATTTACCATGTCACACTGCATAAAACTTGCCTTCTGTGCAACTTTCTAGTCTCGACAAATGACTGCAGAAATTGCCTTAGAGGTCCGAATCTAAGCCTAAGAATGATTTGAGAGTATTGTATTGAGCCTAAATCACTGCATAATTGTTGTATTTAGGCGGGCTAATCTAAATATTTAGGCAAATAAGATACATTTTTTTTTGTTAAAATTATGTAAAGTCTGAAATGTTTGAGTTTATCAGGAGCATCTTATAGAGTGCACTGATGTTTTATAAGTTATAAAAAACTTGAAATTATCTTGCCCTAACGTTTCTTTTAAGTTTTACAAACAAATCTTCCGATTCTTAATAAACGAAGCTTTGTAAAGTTGACGTAATTTAGTTTGCAAACTTGACATGTTTGAGGAAACCCATTTTATTATTTTACGCCGGAGAATGACGGAAACTAATTTAAATTAGCTTTGGAGAAAATGTTTTATAAAAAAGCCAGCTACCTCTCAGAATATTAAAATTGTGGCAAGCAAAAAGTATTACTAGTGTAAAAGTATTACTATGTAGTATAGGGATAATTAAAACAGGAGAGTATAAAATGAAATAGCAGCGCACACGAGTACGGACTAGGCCAAAGTAGTAAAAATACCTCGATCGTACTCAATTCGGCAGCACTGATTTGCACTCATCACCAAAAATAAAGTATTATAAATTAAACGATGGTTGGCGGGGGCAGCGAGGCGGAAGTGTCATGTCATGAGACTTTATTGATATATTTTCTTTTGTTTTGCTAGCGCTTCTGATCGACAAACTCTTTAGTCTCCATAAATTTTCTGCAGAGTGTAATGAACGCCAAATGAATAACGGATATATTAAATACACGCCAACAAATTACTCAATCCACCTGGTACTTAATTCATAGATCATAAAAAAAAAAAAAATTGAAAATTTTAATCGATTTTTTTAATTTATATAGATAGAAGATAATAAACTTGATGTGATTAGTTATTTATTATAGACAATCGATTACAATATTCGCGCAAAACAGGTTTGTGTAAAGAACAACAGAATTTTGCTTGCAGAAATACGATTCTGCGTGATCAACATCGTCATCAAGATTTTATTGATTGATCAATGATCTTCAACAATTTAAAAGTTAATTCATTGAATAAATATTATTACATAAAATCGATTCTAGTTTTAACAAACAATTTTTTTTTATTTTTATTTAAAAATATCAAGATCAAAAATATTAAACAAATATGATCACTTGAAGTACATTATGTAATGCCGCAGACCACTTGGGAAAAAAAATACTCATATGTTAAAATATTTACAAAATTTAATTCATTCAATATGATGATGATGATGATAATGATTCGATGATATTGTGATGTGATCAAGTTCGATGATCTTTCCTTATTGTTTACACTCAGAGTACTACCATGCAGCATAGCATTATTTTAATGTTTATAAAATAAACTTCTTCATGACCTAACACATTACCAGTTGTTGTGTAGCGAAAGCATTTTTTTGTTTTTAAACAACTCCGCGTGGTCTTGTATACAAGACGGATTTTGTAACGATTTTCTACAGTCAGTGTTCGCCGTGATAAGAAAGAATTTCTTTTGTATTCCGTTCGCTGCCTTAACAGTTTTGAATAATGTTTACAAAACACCCCATAATGTTATTTTTTTTCTATTTAATTTTCTATTACTTTCACGTATGAGTGTATATATTGAGTAAACATTTCTTTCCGTTCTGTTGTTGTTTTATATTTGGAAGTTGGATTTGGTTTCTCGTGTAGTTGTTGGTTAATAGTTGTAACTTGTAAACCATGAATGTAATAATTTCCCCACATTTTATGTACTCGTACGTATGATACTAACTAACCATTAATATATGGATTGTATTATGAAAATTTTATTTGTAATATGTGTGGTTAATTTTGTGTAACGATTAAATTAAAGAATAAAACACAACAAAAAAACAAAACATTTATTTTGTCGACGTTTTTATATTTTTATGCAAAATCATTTAATTTTGTTTATAATTAATTAACATGGAAACAACATTTAAAATAGGCGTGAATATTTAATTTAATTTAATTTATTTTTTTTGGTTGCTTTTTATTGTGGTGTATAGGTGATTATCATATCAGTATGTCTATATTTGGCTGTTGTTATGGTGACCGGTGAAATTTTTTTGACTTTCAATTAGATTGAGTTGTAAAATTGACTGAGTATTGTAATACAACCATACAGATCTGATTGATCCAGGAACTGACGCGTTAAGTAAACTGAAGGACAAATTAATAAAAACGGTGCGATGCGGAGCGATGCTCCTGTTTATGCGGGAGGCAGATTAAATATATTTTCGTTTAAGACGTAAAACATGTTACGTTTCGGTATACATAGGGAATCATCTCGGCAATTGCGGCGTCAGATTTTCCCATTACTCACTTATTTTATAATACCGCTCCGCATATAATTCGCTTAGAGTAGTAAACAATACATCGCTTGAAATAAAAGAAATGTGGGTACACATATATGGTAACTATTGAGAAATGTTGGAAAATGCCAAAATGGCAGCTGTGAAAACCACTTACAATACAATGGAACCATCGTATCGGTGAAGTTTATAACAAATTAACAAATATACAATGCGTCCTTAAATTATTTTAGTTTTCACTCAATCAGAAAGGCCAGAAAAAAAAAGTTTTTCAATTTAGATTCTATTGAAATACAAAGAAGCTAAAAAAATATTTTAGAGACATCAAAATAGATAATGATAATTACCTTAGCTCGCGCGGATCGCACTGAATCTGCTTCACTGAACGTTATTTTAATGTACTTAATTTTTCACTATTTCGGGCAATTCTGTGTTCCGGACACTCTTAAAAGGTGTATAAGATCATTTTATTTTACAGGTTTCTAAAAAAGTTGTTTTGGAGCTCTTGGTTCTCTTGAAAGGGAGTCCGGAAAAAAACAAAATAGGAGGCGCACATCTCCACATAATATAACGACTCTAAGCCAATATCGAAATTACCTGACTTTCACTAAATTTTAGTGGATTGTAAATCACATCATTAACTTTTCAAGTTAAACAATTTAATAAAATAAATCGAGGATGTTGCCTTACGGTTTAATGTTAATTACTAATGCTACACTGTTTTCAGGTTGTTATATACACATACGCAGATTAATGGTTATGATAGAATAGAGAGTAATACCAAACTATCTGGTTTTCTAAACAACAATTAAAGTCTTGTCTGGTATTATAGAATAACAGTTTCTGATAATCTTGGCTTATAAGTGTAAAGGTTAAATTAAAAAAATCGTCATGTTTGTCAAGTTTTAGCTAAATTGAGAAACGTTTTTTTCAAAATATAATTAATTAGTTTTGGTTAATATCGCACGCTTATCTTATTCGTAAAGACGAAAGTTTCAAAGATCATCCGCGTCGTTATTTTCTCGATTGGATACATTTTGGCGGGATATACACGATCGTTTCCTATATTTATGGAATTTGAACTTCGATTGAACCTCAGAAAGTATAGTATCTACTTGAGTTCGTCGGCGGGTTTCTGCAATTGTCTTAATTTTTTTTTATTTCATTTGACATTTTAGATATCCCGAAAGAACTGAGAAATATATTCCAAAAGCTGTGTTTATCTTGGTATACCTCTCAATAAAATATATGAAGTGCGTTTTTATAAATTAACCCCGAGTGGCGCATCATCTGCGCGGTGATTCGCCACTTCGGAAACCATACTGGTCAGTTAAAAGATATTTATAGTTCTATGCCATTTTTAATGATCCTATGGCTTAGAAACTCAATTTAACAACACAATATAAACATTTTGAAGATTTGCGTCCGAAACAATAATTTTAATTGGTCCTCATGGTCAGATTTGTTAAACGTTTACGAAATCAAGTTGTTTTGTTAACCCATCCCAAAATCTTTGGAAACTTTACTTCGAAAACCCTATGGCATGCAAACAAACTCGTAAATGCCAAAAGTAGTTGTATGCAGACTTGTAAAGGCCAGAGGTAGTGGCAAAGCGTGCGTAAAAACTTATCCCAGATTTGTTTTCGCCATTTATTCGAATGACTTGAGAACAGATTTAATTACATTTAATCTTTTGCTCTATTTCAAAACACAAAATAAGAACAGGCCTAACTAAACACAGTGCAACTATTGCAAAACGAGTGTAGAAAACGAGTCATTGCAATAGGAAAGTGAAATTTGCAGCATGAGCGATGGCGAGCAATTTTTCCTATGAAATTTAAAAAATTTTCATTATTAAAGAAAATTCTTTTGAAAGTGTATATGAAAAAACATGAAAAATACAAAAACTAAAAAATCTCGAAAATCGTTGACAATTTTAATGTTACGAACGGTTTTCTCGAGTTAATAATTTTTAGCAGTCTGATCAGTTTCATTGGCGATTAAAATTCATTTTTGGACAAATCCTTCTCAATCTGGCTATACGAAATATGAATGTCCTTTAAAGGTGAATGAGCAGGAATAGAATACTCCATAAAAAATATTTTCTAAATCTGGATGCGTTTTTACACAGTAAAAATCCAGCGGAAGAGGTTTTTTTCTAAAGGTCGTATTTCTATACATTTTTTTTCAGAAAGTGGAAAAACTTACAAAGTGTTTGAATAATAAAATGGTTTTCTTTTGAATTTTAATTATTAAAATTAGTTCAGTTTTCGAAACAAATAATTATTTTATATTTTATAATTTTCGAGCTTTTAGCTATTTTAAAAAATAAAAGTTTGATCCTTTTGACCAATATTTCGGCAATAAGCCCTTTGTAAAAATTATTAACTTTTTGAGAAAAATTTGTGTTGCATTTTCGATGACCGTCTAAGGCATTTTCGACTGTTTTTGTAAGGGGATATATTTCAACCTTCTGAACTAGAATCCATCATAAATCACGATTAACTAAGAATGGGATCTTTTGAAAAATCACTCCTCAATAAATAAGTCTAGTGATATCATTATCATCAAGCTTTTTCGAGTATTTTCGTTAGCGCAGAAGACTTGTCGTTGCCATTTCTTCTCGAAGTCTAATACACTAGACAGACAACTTTAACAAAGCCGATTTAGCTAAACTCGTTCAACTACTCCATGCAAAAAAACTCACTGAAAACACTCGTTCACTAGCGATGGAAGTTGGGCGGATTATGAGAAACACTTTATTTAAATTTTCCAGATTGGGTGATCTATGTTTCGTCGAGTCAAATAGTTTGAATTCATTTTTACGCTTACAGAAGGAAAGGAAGCTGATAAGACATTGAATAGCTGCTCATTTAATGAAGTGATAGCCGATTCACCTTGAATAGTCGATGGGTCGGTAGTCTCAATTTCCCAAAGTGAATCGTCCGAATCCACCTACTCTCTCGGTAATATTATGTAGAGATGTACACACTCTCTTTATGGTTATGGTATGAGACAAAGGGACTCTATCATGGCGTAAAAAATGACGTTACGCATATTAGGCTAAAGTTAGGAATCTAAATTTTGCATTAAAACTACAAAGTAATGGAGTCGTGGAGCCTAGGGGCTTCCAAGCAAAATGTGTGTTGAGATTTTGAATTGATGGATGAAAGTTACCGCTAGCAAAACCGACCGGAAAAGAAACCGTATCATGAAATCCGGTCGGTTAAAATATTGAGCAAATTTGCGTTCAGTGTATATTTTCTAAGTTGCTTTATATTTTGCTAAGGAGCTATCACAAACTTGTGTTTCTTTTACGACTGGCTAGGGTAATTTTTTTTTATATTTGTATTAAAATGGTTCTTAACAGGGACCAATCATTATAATTCTTCAGAAGTCCCGCGTAATTGACTAAAACAAATTTGTACGTATCCGTTCAAATAACTTGCACAAATCTCTTGGTGATGGCCGTATGATACTCACTTTTTTTCAATTGCAATAAGCGTGATTTACACGTTCCAACAATGTTTCCCAACAAAAAATGAAGAGATTAGTATATCGCGAATTCCATTTGAAAGACAAGAACAAATATATAAACAAACAAAATTTTGTTGGACTTTTTTTTTCTTTTTTTTCCAACTTTGTTTCCATAAAAAAATTTTTTGACTATAAAATATACTCGACCCGAGTATATTTTATGGAAACAAACAACAACAAACACATTAAAAATGGCGATTTGTAAAATTTTTATAGTGCTTTATTTTTATTTTTTAAAATTTTTATTTAAAAATTAAAATTTACGTTGGAACAATTTTCATTTTAGCCAAGAAAAGTCGTAATTTTGATAAATAAAGTGGTATCGCTGCGGCATTCGTCAAAAATTACATTGTCGATTTTATACCGCCAAAAAATTATAGCATGCCCGACATTTTTGTTTTATTTTTTTATAAATTTTTGTTTAAAAATGGAAGTTTACTTTCGAAAAGCTTTATTTTAGCCAGAAAAGTTGTAATTTTGAAACATAAAGTTGTATTATCGCCCTATTCGACATCGTAGATTTTATACCGCCACAAAGTTATAGCACGACCGACATTTTCGTTTTATACTTTTCTCTTTTTATCGCATGTAAATATTTTCTATTGCGTGTAGCTCTAAGTCTCAACAAAAAAAAAGTTGGAAAAACATTGTTGGAACGTGTAAAACACGCAATAAAGTGCTGCAAAACTAGTAAAGCAAAACAGAGATGGGTAGTGTAGGCAATACTATATGCAAATATTTTGAAGGTTCGGATAAACAGAATTTGTAAATAGAATCAAAAATTTTTTTTGCAATGAAGTTGCCATTTTGAAGAAAATTTATTGTTTGGTTCTTTGATTTTTTACGAAAGAAATATGAGGCCCGCGCATAATAAATTTGCATTAGATGCCGCAATTAATTTTAGCGACATAATTTATATGTAAAGTTAATTTATATATTATTTTCTTTTGTACATAATTTTTTTTTGGTATAAATGTCAGAAAAAAGTTTCTAATGTCAAAAAAAAGAATCAATTCCAATTCTTTTTTTGCGATATTTGCTCGATTAACTGCTAGAAAAATTGAGCTACCACTTTTTTTTTTGACGTTTCTATATTTTTTTCAAATCTATGGTGTATACACTCACTCTCACAAATATTTTGTATATATATTTTTTCTCTCACTCCGTTTGTCTTTCCTAGTCACTGAAAAAGTGGGAAAAAAGTGAGTATCATACGGCCAAGAATGAAGATTTGCACATTGCATTAAATCTTTTCTGTACGTACATGCTAAGTCCTATTTGTACAATTTCGGTAGATCGAATATTTTCATTCAAAACATTTTGGCGTGTGTCGTCCTTTTATATTTTAAATGCTACCTAATTTCAAAATGTCATAAAAAAATTAATTTGAATGGTAAATTTGTTTCAGTTGTAACAAAGTTTGATTTTCCTCATGCCAAATTTTCAATTGGCACTTGTTCAATAATTTGATGTTAACACTTTAAGTTAATTTCAAACCACAAATTTATTTTTTAAAAGGGAAAAAAACAAAAAATCCAAAATGCCCAATTAAAATGTTTACTAAAATCTGGTCTGCACATATGAAGTTATCAACCAGGTTCAAGCAAGGGCTGAACCACAAAATGTACGTAAGCCGTCACCCTATGAGTTCAGTTTAGGTAATCTTTTTTGTTGGGTATTGAAAGTTGTAGCTGCTTGTATGAGAGGCGCGTGAAAGAAAAAAGAAAGGAAGAAGTTTACTGTTCTGTAGTAGAGATTTTATTTTGTCAGAAAATTGTATAAGCAGATACGTAATGATTAGCCGTGATTTGCGGTGTGTAGGCTGCATAGTTTACGTTCATATTTCATGAATTCGATCTACTATTCGTTATTCATCGATGAACTGGACGGGTAAACCTCGTGTAGTTTCCTTTCGTTTGAACGAGTTAACTGAACCAGTGTAAGGTCATGATATCTCCTTTTCTGCAGACAGATTTGACCTCGAGAAGTATGAAGGTGCTTGATGATATGTGTGTGCGCTTCATTTTTGAGGCTAAAGACAAAAACAGAATAAGGGATACATCGATAAGCAAATATACTAGTAAAATTAACTTCACAGAACAATTGTCGATGTTGACGGCGACATGGCGTGCATAATTGTATTTGGTCGCTGTATTTTATCGATGTGTCTCTTGTTTTGTTTTAGTCTTAAGCAGTTACAGTTAGGTTGCCAAGAATGTTTTATGTTAAAGTTTCGGCAACCGACGTATAAAGATTACATTAAGAAAATACTGCCGTCAAATTCTGCATTTTTGGTTATTGATTTCTTAACCAAATTTTATTTTTGCATGTTTTTAGGTGTTCTTGCAAATTTCTAAAACATATTTACTTGTAGCGTACGTTGAGTCGTTCACGAGATATACTGTTTCTTAAGAAAAGAGCTTGAACGTGCCCTCAAACCTGATTTAATTCTTTATCGTCAAAGATGATGAGAAACGATTTTAAGAGTAATTGGCTTACCAGAATTAAGCAGCTAATTAACCAAAAATACTTAAATTTTGTATTTTCTTTAAATTGAAGTACATAACAAACAGCATTTCGCAGTGGTAGTGTAGATAATTTCGATGTTTGGTGACCCTTAAACCATACACAGCATGCCCTTTTGATGTTAATAAGGTCGCTTTGGTAGTATCGCTTGGCATGAATATAAATATTGTTAAGCCTTTGTAAATGTTCTATATTCTTAAACTTCAATGCTGTGACATGTTTTGAGGCGCGAATGGTACTATTTTCATGTGCTTTAAAATAAACAAAGATACTGGAAAAGCCAGGAAAATTACTTGGAATTTTTACAATAATCGTCAAGAGTAAAAAAGTGGAAATAACTTTTAGTAAGGTGATCATCATGAATATACAGTCAATGTTTCTGTCATTCTTGAGCAGCGTTTGGAATCCTTTCCACGAAAATAACAGAAAAATTCCAAAACTTCTTTCTAAAAAACATTGGTCGAAGTGGGTTCGACCTCATTCAATAATTTATATATTTTAAATTCTATATAGTGTCTGAACTTACGTCGAAATTTGCCAACTTTTTCAAAGTCTTAAAGAAAGTAAGTCCTGTTATATATACAGGGGCGATAGGGGTACTCACTACTTTTATGTTATTTTTTGAAGCGGGTTACCGTTAAAATTTTGGGTCCAAAAATATCAAGTCTCGTCGTCAAAATTATGAAATTGGTTTGGTTTAATTAATAAATATTTCTAAAAACTCTGCAGCCTAATTCGGAGTAAATTTTTAACAACTCCAGAAAAATCTTTGATAAATGTTCATCTTTTATCATCAATTGGAACGTTTTTGGAATCATTGAACAAATTTTTACGTGGAACTGAAATAATTATGAAATACTCCTAAGTTGTTAAAGTTATTCAGAAGACTACTAAAAATCTGTAGATATGTATTTTGATAATTGAGCAAATGTATATCTCGATAAATTTCTAAACTGTTTTAATCAACCATTGATTCATGAAATATCCAACTTTGTAGAGATTTCGATTAGAAAAATCTTTTTCTTGTCGAAAGAGGCAGAAATTAATCTATCATTGCTTTACCTTGAAAAAAAAAGATAATCCGAGATCTAATCTGACAACAAGTTCAATAAAATCGACTTATTTCAGCAATACAATACAGCAATTCAGCCGAATTTGTGAAAATCCCTCTGTTAATTTAATTTCGGCAACCCCCAGAAAAAGTTACATCGTACAAACCTATAAGCTTGCTACCAATTATGTCTAAATTATTTGAAAAATTACTATTTAAGCGTCTAAAGCCTATATTGTTGTAGAAGAAGCTGATTCCGGATTCCATTTCATTTTAGGATTTTTTTTTCCAGAATACTCAACAATAGAACAAGTATACCGAATAATTCAAGTAATTGAAGAAGCCTGGAGGAAAAAGATATTGTTCTGCTTTATTCATGGACATAGCACAACGCACAAGCTCACAATAAAAAACTAAGCGATGGTTGCCATATGATTTCTACAGAAAATAAACATCATATCTACTGGATAAATATTTTATAATAAAACATCAAGATGCTTATACAAATGTCCGCCCAGTTAAATCTGCTGTACCACATGGCAGCGTGCTGCCGCCGGTTATATCTGCTGTACACCGCAGACATACCTACAGGCAATCAAGTAACTGTGGCAATATTTGCAAACGACATGGCATTACTCTCGTCACATGAAGACCCCAATAAAACTACAGAAGTTATACAGGAGAATATTAACAGAATTCAAGCATGGACCAAAAAATGGTAAATTAAAGTTAATAATGCTAAATCTAATCTTGTAGCCTTTACAATGCGAAGAGGTACATGTCCACCAATACAAATGAATAACCCGGATATACCTCAAACTGATGAAGTAAAATATTTAGGTATTCATCTCGATAAACGACTAACATATGGCGTAAACATATATGGACAAAAAAGAAAGCATTTGGGAACAACAAAAATACTATATATCGACTGATAGGCAGAAAATCAAGTTTATCGATTAAAAACAAACTACTGCTCTATAAAATGGTAATAAAACCTACAGCTGTGGGGAACGGCCAGCAACCAGAAATTGAACATTCTTCAGATGTTCCAGTCTAAATTTCTAAGAATCCATAGTAGATGCACAATGGTTTGTATCAAACAATATAATTCACAGTGATCTACAGGTCGCAACAATACGGGAAGAAATTAGGGATTCCGCACTGCCAGGTGTCACTCAAGATTGACAATTCATCCAAACGAGCTGGCGAGCTAGCTTCTCAATAACAAAACGAGGGAAAGATTGAAACGTCTCAAAACTTTTAATGTGCCAAATAGGTCTTAGATATAACTTTCGAAATTAATTTTTAAAATCTGTAATGAATCGAATCAATAATAGTTAAATTTGTGGGGTATATCAAAAAACAAAAAAAAGTTTAATTTCACCGACTATTTAATCTAAAAAATATCACTTTTGAAATCCTTTGAGTTTAGTCACACGGCAGAACTTTGCCGAATATAGTAGTAGCAATGCAATAAATGAACGATTTTTTTTGGATTTCAGGATGTGATGATTCTCCGAATAAGTTCGCTGATTAGCCTTAACTAACTGTACTATCACTTGCGAGAGATCGGTGAACTTGTTTCAACGGATCTGATTCAATAATAGATAGAGCCAAATGCTGGCGGATAAAAGTTAAAGGCGGAATTACTTCTGAAATGAGATAAAAGATTTTTCTTTACAAACAGGCTTAAAGGTCGACGAATTCCATAGGGATAATGATAGGGATATAAGGTCGCAGAACTGACAATCTTCAGTAAACACATAAAATTTGTGAACAAGTGGAATTAAATTCGCAGAGAATCGCACGGTTAGTTTATATTGCTGCCCACTTTATAGAAATGTAACATCGGTTTACCACATAGGTACTGAAAAAAAAATTATTTTCGTAGGAAGCTACTTTATTTATTAATACTAGTAGGTTACTCCGTGGACCCTCAGGAGACTATCATTAAACTTATAATTTTGGCCACCAACCACTGTACTGTAGAATTCGCTAGTGGCCGTTTTTTCTATGATCTTTCCGTTTCAAACTATATTTGAATAGTAGCTCTGCCGCTCACTTGAAGGACCCCTTACATGTTTATCCACCACAGGTTTCTTAGAGTATTCGTTGTGTCTAAATGTAACCAAGTACATCTACAATTTATTTAGGACAAAATTATTGGGATTGTATAAGTAATACTCCTATTTATAGCATTGACCTTAATAACTCAGCGTCCTGATTAAGATCGCTAACCCCTGCACAATAGCTAAAGCGCATTAGAAAACTACGTTTTTTAATGTTATGTTGTGGAAGAAATTTACAGGTAAGTTTTCCACGCTTCCTAACCTGAACCATTTGCTCTAATTATCACAGTTGGTTAAATTAATATTTTATGTTATGATGCAACATTTTAATTTAAAAATCTAATCGAATAGCTTATTTAAATCTAACAGAAACCAAGGAAACTTAAATTGGAATTTCATTTGCTCCATTGCCCATGCGATATTAAGCAATTTACCTGAAAGTAAAATGATCGACTGGAGACTCCTCCTAAAATAAATCATCGAAAAAAAAAGAAAAATGGAAATGCGTGGTTAGTATTGCATTATATGCTGAATTCATATAAATTCAATTGCTCCTTAGAGTATATGACAGATATGGCCTTATTGTTACTTGTCGCATAAGTTAGGCAACAGGAGTATTGATTTCGTACGAAATAAAAACGTACCGTCAGGTTATTGACTTGATAGAAAGATATCCTTGGATTAAAATTGTGTCTTCCCTTAAAGCCTTATGCTACTGTAATTTTTTGTATTTATTTATTTGCCTAATAATGCTATCTATAGCTATTTACGTGTAGTTTAAGCAGAATTTTTGTTTTTCGTTGCAGGGTCAAATTTACTCAAGACATGCTGCAAGCACCGAAGACCTTTTTTAAAAAGATGCATTTTAAATCCAGCATTATACCGCCATTTTGGAAAATTTATTATATTGGAAAACAAATATTTGGACCTTAATACATAAGTAAACATGTACTGTATTTTCTTTCGTGAATAAATTTTTTTTTAATCCGAAAAAAAATCCAAAAATTTGATTCATTTTGAGGCTTCTACAGTGGCATAAGGTCTTAAATGCATCTTGAAGCTTTCACCGACAAATAGTGTTTTTAGTAGACTAATATTGTATCTCTTTTTAGTTCCTTAGTCGTACGGAATCGGAATAGACGTACAATTATGGTTAGATTCGTTAGCTCTGATTTTGGCTGAACAGTATTTTCCAAGTTTTGGTGTCTTTATTCCATTTCATACTATATTTGAGTAGTAGTTCTGTGCCTTCCAGTTTCAAGTTCGCAGTCTTACCTGAACCATCCTTTTTATCGACTAATGTTTATCTAGTAGACCTTTGTATTCGATACGCCTAGCCTAAATGTAAGCAAGCACTTCTACAAATTATTTTGAAAAAAACTATAGAAGTTGTTGTAAGTTATGGAAAAATAATCAATTTCATCAAAATATAATTAAAAAAAGCTACCACTTTCTAGGATCAAACCGAAAACCTTTGAAAATTAACTTCGACACTTTATCGCCTCAGCTACTGTCTGTTTTCGAAATACTACTAATAGTCCTTGAATATATTAGTAATAGCGTTTTACGAAAACGAAAATCCTATTTGCTTTACGCTACGAATGTCCTAGATATGTACATCCAAACTGTTTCTGGTGGTAGTGAATAAAAAGTTATGCGCAACGTGCAGATAGTAGTAGTCCCAGCAGAAGGGCGTTGTTTATAACATTCTGTTTCACTTCGTGGATAGAAACAAATTAAAAAATGTTTAATCACGTTAAGTTGTTAGTGAATTTGGAAGAATTTTTCTAAACTAAAAATCACTATTTTGAGCTATTTCGATTCCAGGGAATTTTTGATGTCAAATATTGTAGTAACAAAACTCGATGTTTCTTTAGAAACAGTAACGAAAATATCCCCAGCCGCTAAAATTTGTCAATGGATAATGGAAACCTGTAGTGTAAATAGAGAAGCACTCGAGAGAAGAGTGTAAAACTAAATCTAAAAGGCTTTCCGGAGAAGAATGTCAGCCCCAAAAGCATAAAAGTTCATATTAAGCGCAAAAATAAACAAAAGCGGTTAGTTTTAGTGACATTTCATGAAAAGCAATCAATTAAGGATTGGAGTAATTTACCAATAATTTGTTTGCCTTAAACAAAACCTTGGACGGTATAATTCTAAAAATTTATCGAACGAACACTATTACTGGGACACTCAAACTAAACTATCCTTTAATGTCGCGACATCAGTACGAACAAAAATTCAATTAATACGTGACCAAATAATTCTTAGACAAAATTATTGCTCATAAATTTGGGTGTTCAAGCTAAATTGCACATATTTAAGAGGTGAATCTTTAAATATAAAATACAGTCGTACACATATTTATAAATATTACATTTTTTGGCAATATATTATATTATATATTGTGTGCATATTTTGACATCTAAACAAATCCCAAATTTCATGTTCAATGACAATATCATATTCATAACTTTATGAGTAAATAAAAAATTTGTCGCGACAAGCCGCGCACAGAAATAGCGAAATGCGTGCCCTTCCTAATTGAACATATAACGTTCTTGTTATGTTGTACATATAACATACATATTCTGTTTAAAAACTAAATTAATTTGCGTTTGCAGACAATAAAGTGTAATAAAAAATTAAATTTTATTACGCGAATTTTTATATATGTACATCTCAATTCTTGTATACGCGGATAGATACTAACAAATTAAATTATTTAATTTAACAAATTGTTGTGTGAATTGTATTCTATGTACGTAAACAGATATTATCAAGCGCACATAGTTTTGAATTTCATAATAGACCTCAACATAATTAACTGTGTGTATATTATAATGTGTAACTAGTCAAATATAATCATAAATAATTATGTAATATAATTAAAAAACAGACTTTACATAATATGTACAAAATAAAATGTAAGGTCAATAGGGAGGGGACACGTTGCTTTGTATTTTTTTTTTTTTTTTGGCTAACAGACAAATAGCTCTACACTACGAGAACACAATACTAAAATATAACGAAAAATACATAGCGAGACGTAATCAATTTGAATGGATCTCAGATCTCGACTTATTACGTTTTCTTAAGTATTGGATTATGCAAAGTAAATTTTTATGTTTTATTTTTGTGTTGTGTTTACGATGCTGATGTTGACTTGGATAAAATGCGGAGTATAAAGGTCAAGCGATTTTAAAAGCGGCTGTCTCACAATTGGGAAATTTACATTTTTTTTTTTTTGTTATTAACTTGGGTCTGCGCGATGAGGTTAAATAAAAATTATGTTTAATGTCTGCATATTTTATTGTCTGCTGGCCAATTATTATTTTTAATTCGGGTGCATAAGGTTAGACGACCGAAATCACAGATCACCATGATATTGTTTGATTTATTATATAGTGGTTTTGACAGCGGTCGTATGCTATATAACATTAATATCTCTTAAAAATTATTGTTGAGTACTATTTTAAGATAATTTAAAATCCTAATTAGTTCGTTACCATATTGTCAACCTATAGGCCAAACTTCTGTTTTTTTTGATTGATTGTGTAGTTATACCTGAAACAGAAATAAAAAAACATGGTTAGTTTGTATTTCGTTAAATTTCTGAAAATATGTTTTCGTTAAAAAATAATCGAAATGAAAATCCCAAATTATCCCAAATTTTTGATTGGCTACCAAATCCTTGAAAGATCACTCTCTACTGCTGTGTAATCGAACAATAAAATCGAATTGCTCCGTATTATTTCTCCGTATTATATATATGTGTGTGTTTACCACGTTTTAATATAAACATAACCTATAATTTTTACAAAACATTTAGTCGATACTCGATAACAAAACAACATAAAAAAAAATGAGCGTATCATAAAAAAACACAAAACACAAACGAAGCTTTCAATAAACTGAAATCGAATGAAAAATGTCATTCAAAATGACGGCTCTAATTGTGTTAGTAAATCTGCCAAAAAATCGAGATTCATAAATCAACAACAATTTTGCTCGACGGATTGACTTTTCTTGACAAATCTAACAGTTTGACAGCTGAAAGATCATCTTTCTTCGAGTCGGATTGCTTTTTTTTGGTGAATCGAAATCGTCATGATATTATTAATTTGGGCACCAAGGTTTTGATGACTAAATTTTATCTATTAAAGACATCGAGAGGATCTATAATTAAAAAAAATTTAGGAAATTCTCTTGAACTAAAATATTTTTATTGGCCCAAAACCTTCTGATGGTTATTGGGTAAGCTCCAAATAAAGAATTTACTAGAATCGAACTACAATAATTTTAGTAAAATATAGCAAAAACAACTTTGTTTATAGGCATCAGTTTAACTGCTGTTTATCAAATTTTAAATTTCAAGATTGGCTTTAACATAAGGTTGGCATAAAAGCGCGTTTAACCCGAATAAGTCAAGGCCCGAAGCTAAGTCAAGGGATACGGGATAATCCACAAATGAATATGATCTTGTAACCGATTTCCAGAGATAGAATTATGTAGAGACCTATAATAAGGTAAAGTAAAATTACAGATGATCTTCATTTTACGATGAAATGTATTCATAGCTGTTATTGCCCTTCAACGAGCTAACAGAAAGCGTGTGACTGTAAACAAGGGTTTACCCTTAGCTGTATTTTACTATCATTGCTAGAGACTAAAGTTGTCTATCGCCCTGTGTCAATATTCATTAGTGGCTAAAGCCAAAAATTTTGTGAAGACCCAATGAAATTTAGTCGAACCGTAAGAAGTAGTTTTACCGAAGATTGCCAATATTAAATTTGTGACAATTTAATTCAAATCAAATTTCGAGGGTTTACGTAAATGATAGTTTAAGCTGGTTCGAAGGTATCACATGCTTTAAAAAAAACAGCTTAAAAATTAGAGTAGAGTACAACGCTAGAATTTTCATACGGATTTTAGTCTGATAATAAGACAAAAGCAAATGGAAAGTAGATTGTTCCAGCCAATTCAGCTACTTTTGAATTGGGTAGGTAAATTAGTTGATAGTGGGCCACTACCCCTTAAAATTATAACTAATCGCATATATGTTTTTACCAAGCGCAAGGAAAACATAGTGGCGTTGTTTCGAATTGCTTTAATCAGTGCTTGATAAAATCAGTCGAATTTTAACGCTGATAATACCTTGTGTAAGCTGTGGATCCAGTTATTATGTAATTCAGACATTAAACATGTTTATTGCGCTTATTCAAATTCACATATAAATGGTCACCAAGAAACTCTGAAAAGCATTAAGCGATTAAAATGGAGCTTTTTCGAAATAAAAAAAACTATTGACAAAACCGATTAAATTTTACAATGATGTTCTTGCTTTAAAATATTTAGTTTCCCATTCCCCCAAGGAAATATGAAACAGAGTATTGGAAACGCCTTATTTTAAAAAGAGCCTAACAGTATGTATGATTTGCTAAAAAATTTTAGGAAAACTAAAAATTTAACAGGCTTTACAAATTTTAAGAGTTCCAATAATTCCAATGTAGAAACTCCAAGAAATTTAAACATTTAAAAATTTTAGAAAGGTAATAATTTGTAAAATTTCAAAATAGCAATTTTATTAAATAATTTAAAAATTTAAAGTATTCTGAAATTTTAAATATTTGCAAAAAAATAAAGAATTTAAATAATTTACAGAATTTGCAAAAGTTAAAGAATATTAAACAATTTTCTGGAGAAACCAATTTAAAAAATTCCAAAAAATCTCTCGAAAAAATTTCGAGATATTTACAACTTTAAAGAATTTCAAAATTTTTAAGGTTTTAAAAAATGCAAATCATTATCTTGAAATTTTAGGTCCAGAAATAATTTTTAGGCTATTACGGGTCTTTAATCAATAAATTTCAAGAATTTCGGAAATTTACGAATTTCGAAAAAATTAAGAATTAAATAGTTGAAGAAATAGTGAAATACATTTTCCAAATAATCTAATTTTCAAATATTAAAATTTTTAAGCATTGGAAAGGAATTTAAAGAATTTCAATTAAATATTGCAATTATTAATTTTAATGGCATTGAAAAGGAATTTAAAGAATTTCAATTAAATATTGCAATTATTAATTTTAAAATAAAAGTAACCCAAATTTGTACAACTCCCACAATTTAAACTGCGAAGTAAGCGACTATCAGAAGGAATTTACTCAGAGGGTGGAATGAAACCATATTAAGGCTATCTAGATAAGCTTTTTGCCACACAGGCCACTAAATAAAATCTTAAAAGTCGGATTAAATCCCATCTACAACTATCGTTGGTTAGTTCCATTGGAATCCATTGGAAGGAAAAGAAAAGGAATAATAAATATTGCATTATCTATTTTTATAAGCAAAAAATGCGCTAAATTCAAGTACCTCAAGTATCATAAAATATACAGGAATTCAAGTAGCAAATTTCAAGTAGCTTCATTTATTTCTTTGTTATTTCTAAAAAAAAAAAACAGAACAAATTGTTCGACCTTCCTTCCTATTTTGCCTTATTAGAAGCTTTTTGCCTATAAAAATGGAACCATCACCGACGTGAAATAAAATATTTCCATTGAGGAATGGGCCTAAAACATTCTCAACAACTTGAGTTTTTTTTTTTGAAAACTTCAAATATTATTTTTGTGCAATACTATTCCAGCTTTGATCCTTTTCAGTGTTGTCGAGTTGTGGAAAATAGTTCGACAAAGGTTTACACCACATGTATCACATTCCATGAGAGTAAATCACAAACGCAAAGACCAAAGTTATTGAAATCATGTTAAAATTTTTTTTTTTTTTTTTTTTTAATTTTTTTAAAACACATTTATTGATATGGCTACTACAATCTTAAACATTATTAATTCATTAGTAAGGTTGACATTAGTAATTATGAGATAAGCATAAACTTGTGTGGGTCTGCTGGACCAGTGTCCAGTCCCCTTGAGATATAATATTCGTACGGTTAGCTCATGTGGTTTGATTCGTTTGAGCCGCCTTACTTCGTTTGTACTATCCAGTAGTTGTACGGCCTCAACGTTCATTTGGGTAAGAAGTCTCTTCTCATGTTTAATGGCACATTCGCGGATGACGTCGTCTATCAATTGTATTTTTAGATCATTGTGTATTTCCCTGTTAGTCACAAATCGGTAAGCGTTGGTGACCATTCGAAGAAATTTATTTTGGCTACGTTGTATAATGTCTAGATTGGATTTATGAGTACAACCCCATAGCTGCGCACCATACATCCATATTGGTTTGAAGATAGGTAGACTAGTCTTTTGCAATACAGATTCATTTTGGAATGATGCCCAATTAACCAGTACATTTGACGTTGTTTTAATCGTATCTGTTCAGCTTTTTGTCTCAGGTGATGTTTCCAGTTGAGCCTTGAATCTAAATGCAGACCAAGGTATTTTGGCGATTCAGCCTGCGGCACTTGCACCCCATTGAGGTATACTATATGTGTAGACTGTTATTTTTGTGTCGGAGCGTAAATGTCACATTGGTTGATTTGAGCTCATTAAACACGATTTTCCACTCAATTGTCCATTTAGTAACGTTGTTCATTGCTCGTTGAAGATTTTCCACTGCCCTTGGTTGTGATATCGATGAATATTTTATTCGTTGTAGGTATGTCCGCAGTGTAGAGAAGGTAGAGGAGGGGTCCCAATACGCTTCCTTGCGGAACTCCCGCTAGCGTTGGATAAAGGTCAGAACATGTTTCTTCATGGATGACTCTGAATTGGCGATCAGAGAGGTATGATTCAAGCAGCTGGCAATAGTTTTGTGATAGCATTTTGCTCATTTTGAATGTCAATCCCTCGTGCCAAACCCTATCAAAGGCCTGAGATACATTCAGAAATACGGCGGGGCAATATTTCTTTTCTTCTAGCGCTTGCTCTATTACCGTAGTTATTCGATGGACTTGATCTATTGTGGAGTGGTTATTCCTGAATCCAAATTGAAAATCAGGAACGTTTACCATTGGCTTTAGACGTTTTAGTAGTAGTTTTTCAAAAAGCTTTGATAAGGTCGGAAGCAGTGAAATTGGTCTGTATGATGCTACTTCTTCATCTGGTTTACCTGGTTTCTTCAACATAATTATTTGGGCCGTTTTGAAGCATTTGGGTACATACTTCAATCTCATACAGGCATTAAATAAGTATGTGTTCATGATGATTGCTTTGCGTGGAAGTTCCTTGAATAGACCCGGTGATATTTCATCAATTCCTGGTGCCTTTTTTTGGCTAAAACTTTTGTCGATTTCTTCAGCAATTTCGATTGGCGTGACCCTTTTAAAATTCTGATTTGGTTGATAGACAGGTGTTATATCAATGTTGGATTGAATGTCATGGGGTGGAAACACTGTTGCTAGGTGTTAAGAAAAGAGTTCCGCTTTTTCTTTTTCTTGTCGAACCCAATTGCCTTGAGCATTTCTTATAGGTGGTACCCGAACTATAGGTCGTTTAAATTTTCTGGTTGCTTTCCTTAACGAGTAGTCCTTATCAATTTCTGGACCTAGCCCGCTTAAGTAGTTGTCGAAGCAATCCTGTTTGAAGCTTTTGATTAGCCTATTGACTTTGTTACTTATTCGATTGAAGGTGGTCTTGTCAGCGGGATTTCTGGTGAGATGCCATATTCTCCTTGCCTTTCTCCTTTCCTTGATTTATTCCCTGATTTCAGCCGGGTATTTGACTTCAATCTCCACTTTGTCCTTTAATTCTGGAGTAGCTAGACTGGCGGCCATACGAGTGTATTCAATGAAATTGTTTGTTTGTTGTTCCAATTATTCATTACTTTTAATACTAACTTTTAATTCAACTAGCTCTTCCAGTTTTTCTCTGAAGAGATCCCAATCCGTGAATCTATTAGTAAGGTTTTGTATTTTATTTTTCTTGATGACTACAGCGATTACTGACAACAGTTCACGAATGTGATCAGATGTTAAGTCGTTAATTCCTTCGACTCTAGTGTAGCTGGATGAAATACCTTTTATGATGACGACATCAAGCAGATCTGCTATTTTTCCTGCATCCGTTGGCATTCTGAAAAAGCTTTTGTTGGAGAAGTGTGTTTCTGAAATAAGTGCAATCTCTATGTTGTTTGTATGGAGAAATATTTCCAGTTCTTGGGTTCGTTGGTTGAGCCCATTATAGCGTTCCAAGTTACAATGCGTAGGAACGAGTTAATCATTTGTGTGTATGCTGACGTTTTTTGCTAGGCGGATAGAAATTAATTTCTAGTTTTTCCACCCTTTCTGTTAAGTGACCAAATGTCTGTTGAATTTGACTAAGCTTTTTAATAATTTCAAAGTTATTAGACTCGTTATTAACTTCTATGTGTTTGCGCATAGGATAATCCAACTGTGTATGGTGTGATTGTTGTTTATGGTTTAGCAGCTTTGATTTGTAATCGCTCTACTACTCTTGTTCTATTATTCTGTTGACTTTTAATTTTGTTCTGATATACACAGCATCCTTTATAATTTGCAGTACGTCCTTGTTGTTGACAAAGAGCACATGAAGGCGCGATATCTGGTTATTTTTTGCATTTTGTCGTGTGATGATCTCCAGCACATTTAACGCATTTGGTTTGACGATAACAAAAACTCTTGGTATGTCCAAGTTGTTGACAATTCGTACAGTGTGGAATATCCCTTATCTTGTTAGGTGGCTCAATTTTAACTATACAGTACGCAAGTTTCTTGATGTTGTATACTTCTTTATTGTTGTCTATACGTTTTAAGTCGATATAAAACAATGGAAAGTGTTTCCTGTCTTTTACACCATTAGTTGTGACCATTTTGTATATGTTAGTAATACCTGCGACTTCATGTCCCATTTTTTCTAAGTCTGCTTTAATTACATCGTGACTAATGGAAGATAGTAAGCCTCTGATAACCACTCTATAAGCCTTTTCGCTCTTCAGCTGGTAGGTGTGATATTCTATATTTTCTGATTGGTTGCTGGGTTCTTTTTTTAATTCTTCCAGTAATTTTTTGACATTTCTGTAATCATTTTCATTTTGAAAGGTAATTTTAATGTCACTATTTGAAAGCGCCTTAAAATTCTTCTCTAAAATCATTTTTCTCGACGTTTTAAAGGGCCCTGTGTCCGAAAAAGCTAAACAAAAATGTGTGAGTCTGTCTGTTCGGATATCTTTCTGGAGGTCTGTATAGACGGTACCTAGCGATGGCTTGTCCGTTTGTGAATTTTTTCGCCAATATGATTCAAGGTGAATAATTGTGAAGCTTTTGGAACCTGTGCGTCAAGAGGTTCGAGTACTCTAAAACACTTTTTTATTTGTGCTGGTTTGAGGATTGAGATTATGGTTGAGTTTGGGGTTGAACTGGGGGTCAAATGGCGAGTTGAGTTGGTGTTAAGACGGAATGAGTTGGGGGTTGGGTTAGGCTCTAACTGAGGGTAGAGGCAAAGTTGGCTTGACTTGATTTGAGTTGAATTCATGGACGCACGAAATTTTTCGGAAAATATTAGTTGGGAGTTGAGTTGGGCGTTGAGTTTGGGGTTGAGTTAATGGTTGAGCTGGGTTGGGTTAGGGTTGAATTGTTTTGAGTTAAGTTCATTCAGACTTGTAGTTTTCCGGACCGTATTGATTTGAGGAATGAGTTGGGATGCAGTTGAGGGTTGAGTTAAGATTCACCGTGCTGATTTAGCGATTGAGCCTAACGTTCATTAGGGGTTGAGTTAAGGTTTGAAATATGAGTTGAGTTGGCGTTGAGTGAGGGGCTCGTTGGGGAAATTTTGGAGTGAGTTGACCATGTTGTGCTGCGATTTAGTTGGGCATTGAGTTTGGGGTTGACTTGAGGGCTGAGTTTGAAGTTATAGGTTGAGTTGTGGTGTGGTAAGAGTTGAGTTTAAGTTGATTTAACAGCTTAGTTCAGGATTTGTTTGGGGTTTGAATTGAGATTTGAATTGGAAGTTAGCATGAGTTGTTGTGAATGGAATTTATGTACGTTTGCAGTTTTTTGAACCGTGATGATTTGAGAATTGGTTTGAGCGTTGATTTTTAGGTTTAATTGAAAGATAGGTTGTCGTTGAGTAAAAGTTAGGTTAAGTTGAGTCCACGTATGCATGCACTTCTCGAACCATGTTGATTAAGCGATTGAGTAGAGCGTTGAATTTGGGTTGTTGAGCTGGGGATTCAGTTAAAAGTTGAGTTGCGCTTCAGTTTAGGGTTGGGTTGGAGGTTAAGTTGGAGTCCAGTAGAGGCTGAGTGAGGGGTTCAGTTGATGATTAAGTTGGGGATTGAGGATTCGGTTGAATGTTGATTTGATGATTGCGTTGGGGATTGGGTTGAGATTGAGTTGCAGATTGAGTTGAAAACTTAGTTGGGGATTAAGTTGTAGGTTGAGTTGAAGGGTGTTGAATAAGGAAATAAGGGGTTCAGTTAGCGATTAGTTTGTAAATTGTGCTGGAGGTTAGATTGTTTTGACTTGAGATGAGTTCACGTATGCTTACATTTTAATTTTTCATTGCCGGGAATCAAGCTTCTCTTCCTAATCCTTACTATTGAAACTGATTTATAATTAATTGCGTATAATAAATCGGATGTGTAGTTCGGAAAATATTAGAATTTCTGAAGCTGTGCATCGAAATTCTTCAAACTGTTGATAAAACCCAAAATATGCCTAAAACATCTTTCCATAGCTTTTCGTTTTTGGTTTTGAATGCAAATTACATACTTTAAAATAGATGCTCAAGCAGTGTCAGATTTGCAATCTTTTCTTTCTTCAGCTGCTCTTCAATTGGATTTGAATTATTAATATTGAATCTTTATGTAACTTGATTAAGAAAATTTCAATTGGAAGAATTATTCCGAAACGGGTTTGTCAATTTTAGAAGGTTTTGATGCTGGTGGCGGTCAAAATTTTTGTTTGTAGATAAATTATGAAAATTTTGTTAGTATTCCTTAAATTAAAATTTGAATGCAGAATTTTTCAGAATAGGTTACGATTGCTGACCTATCTCGGTTGCGTTTGGTTCCGTTTGCGTTTTGTCTTCCTGATTATTGCGCGTAATTTATTTTGAGTTTTGGTAGGCCAAGACCAATGCTAGAAATTCTGGGAGTTGGCCATTCTCATTTGAATTAAAAGTTTGTTGGTTGAATCTTTTAGAAAACTTCTGATAATAATCTGGCGCTGCCCTAATAAGTCTTTTCTATTGATTGGCCTCAAATTTGAATATAAATGTTTAAGTGTCGAAAATTTAGAGATCGTTGGCCAGAAATATTTAAAATTCCACTAAAACTGAAATGTTTCTTCCTTGCTCATGAAATTGATTTATTTTGATTGTAGGAACCATTTCATCTAAATTTATCGAATAACAGGGCCAATTCTAGAATCTTCGGAAGATGCCCATCAAAATTGAAATACTTTAAATCTGGCTTAAAACGTCTTTACTAAAGATTTGAAAACAAATTTTCAAAAATTTGGAAAAATGTATACTGTAATGGCCAGAAACATTCGTGAAGTGCCAGATTTACAAACTCTGTAATTGATTTATTATGGTATGTTTATCATATTTTACCCCGAATCGACCGCAATACTGGAGTCATCTCTAGAATATTTAAACAGAAATGGCCGATTAAAATTTCTGTGTGCAAACATCCTTAATATGGCGTGATAGTTTTACTGCAGCTTATGGATGGTGGTGATACATTGCCACCAGTACATTTTAAAGTATGTACGTCTGATAATCATAATCATAAACTACCGGCAAATTTTGGTTGTTGAACCGATATTTTTGCGTAAACATTTTCGGAAGTTTACACCAGTTGATTCGCATAAATATTTTCAAACTGCGGCAACCAAAACAAAAATCAATTTGCTTTACTGTAAATATTATAACGAGTATGAAAATCTACAAAAAAAAAAAAAAAAAGAAAAAAAAAGAAAACAGATTTTACCCCCTTTCATGTATTGATAGAAAGAAATCAATAACAATGATATCATTCTGCCGAATATATAGAATTAATACAAAAGATCTTTTTTTTTTTATTTTTGTGTACAAGCTCTTTACTCTCCCACTTACAAGACTTCCCACTTATCTCTATTGTATTTATAATATTAAAATTTATTCGATGTATAGTCGGAAAAGTTTGAAAATCAATTTCTCAATTTGATAACTTCATTCGTACTTAAACGATATATTTGATAGGGAAGGGTGGCGGCTGTTGTTTATAAATTCTCGAAAATTATTGTACTTGTAATAAAAGGGAGAATTGTATACTATTTGTTATAAAAAGATGTATGAGAGATAACACGAAACTATGTATCGTCGCCACATTGTCTTCATGTTTAATTTCCGTTGTGAAATGCACATTTTTCGCCTTTGCTTCGTTCATTTCGCAAAAATTCAAAGTTTATTGGCATTTGGAGAATGCAAACGAATATAATTTGCACAATATAAGTGTATACATAACCAATCGATCAATAAAAAAAAATTAAAATGTATAAAGCGCTTATATAGGAAATTACGTGATCATAATTTAATATGCGCATTATCAATATGTATATAATTATGAACTCGATCGTACGAGTATACTTGAAAGTAAATAAATAATAAAGGGATCAAATATTGTTAACCCATCCAGAAAAATCGCGATCATTCAATAATGCATATAAACAAAATTGTTTTGATCGTTGCTGTATATGTACATAAATATAGGTCACACATGATCAAATTCATCTTGATGATTTAATATTTTCTTAATATTTTGTACATTTTGTTTTACCTTGAGAAATTAGTGTTGTATGTAGTCGTGTTTTATTTTTAGTACATACGATCGTTTTTATATTTTTGGCTAATTAAAAACCTACGATCATTTTTTGTTTTTGTTATATTTATAGCTTAATGCACTTATATAGGGGTGTACAAAAATCGAATCTTATTTATGATGACGTTCCACCTCCACATTTATCTTGTACATGAGATTTGTTATTTTGTATTTTTGTGATACGATCGATTAAATACTCCATGTGAAGGGCGCAATTCATCTTCTTTCACTACAAATTAATTATATTTCCTTAGTTCTTTGTATGACTAATAACTGTTATTTATATTTAGAAATAAAAAAAAAACACAACTAACTTTTAATTTATATATATAAATCGCGATTTAGCGTTTTTTTTTTAATTTTCCTAAAAGGATTTCCAAGTCCTTTATCTAAATTTCGTTTTTATTATTTCACCCTTGACAATAATTTAAACCAACAATTCGAAATTATTTTTGGCAAACCACAACCTATTACGTGTATATGTTATTATACGAAGCTTGTTTAATTCTTGTACAAACTTGTATAACATAAAAAAAAAAAAAAGTTAATTAATTTTATCTACTACAATTTATTTCAATGCCATTTTTAGCATTTTGTTGTTTTTACGGCATTAAATGAAGAATAAATAATTAAAATTAATTACCGTGTCGCTTAAAGTTAAGAAAACATATAATTTAGGTCGAGTAATATGGTAAATATGGCGCGAAATAATTTTAGTACATGTACTAAACGGTACATTGAGATGTCTCTCGCACTTTAGTATTGATTAAAATTGTTACGTCCATTAGCAAAAAAATGAGTTTATTTAAATTCTTTTGTTTTATGTGTGTCAATTAAAATGTTAGTGCACACACAAATAACAAAACAAAAAAAAACTATAAAAATGTCAGTTTGCTCTTTATATTACATAATATGTAGAATACCATACAATTTAGGTCATATGCATTTTTTGTAAAATCTAAATGGCTTTTTATTATTATATGGCACAAGACAAGACAGCAAAAATTGAATTTTTGTTGTGATCGAAATACTGTGACACATTATAAACACACATTATACCCCTTGCTTTGCGCACCATAATTTTATTTTAGTTTTTATTGTCCTTGTCTATCAGTGAAAATAGAGAATGGTATTTTAAAAATAAGGGTGTGAACACTATATTATATTGGTTGGTTTATATCTACAATACATATAAATCATGAGAACATATTAACCCTATTGAATTTATTAGACTACTACTAGAGTATGTTCGTGTTACCAGATGCTAAAAATGGTATTATTGGAAATTTTATTGGTGCTTTTATGGATGAATTCAAATAAAAGTTTCAAGTATATATTTTTTGTACAATCCTTTAAGATTTTTTTGTTTTGGTTATAACAAGAAGGATATGGTCTTTAGATTTCGTGTTGATATCGATTTAAATTCAATTATAATTTTCATATTTTACTGAAATTTAAATGTATCTTTTAAAATTACAAAGATTTTTATGAGTTCAGTTCACTCTTAATAATCTCCCGGCTACCAATTTCGTATCTAGTGTTGCCATATTGCTACAGCAAGAAAATATGTAATTGACTAATATTGCATTCAGTCGAGAAGCGCCATTCGAGATCGATGAACAACAACGATTACTATGGATTCAAGTTTTTAATAACTGTAGATGTATTCGAGGTGACAATTAAGGAAAGGAAAAGCCTGTGGTAAACCTTAACACATAGAAAAAATGTCAGATTTTATGTTCGTCGAGATGCATTGAAATATTTCATATTTCCTACCTTAGAAAAGCACGTAAAAAATGTTTAGGTGTCTAAAGAATTAGAGGGATGCCCACAAGCCAGACACGAAAGTGACCGGACATCGTTTCATCGTTCTTCAAACGATGGAGAAAAAAGTGTTGTTCTGCGAATGCCAACCGTGCCGCCTAACGATCCATTTTATATAATGTATGCCTCGGTGTTATACCTTCGATAGTTTGAATCCCATATACATACCTACTTGCTTTGGTGAAATTAGGGACCGAACAAGGTTTTGGATTCTGTAAAACTGAGAGGTACGGCAAATACTGTATTTCTATGGTAAATATAGCAGAAATAATGGAAAAACCACTTTGTCCAGCATCATCACCCTGTCAAGAATAAAATACTTTTTTATATTTTTCAGACACCATAATTTAGATCAAAATTTAAGTATCCCATAAAATAGAAAACAAAAACAAAAATTCCAGCCCGCACAAAAAGTCATAATGTCGCATTCGTATAGTGTGTAATAGATTTAAAATCCAAATGTATATAAGGGTTCGAAAATTTAATTAAAAATATTTTAAAGTATATATTTTAACGATAATGACGACAGTCTAACCATTATTTATTTATTATTATTATTTTTTTAAGTTTATATAAGAAGCCATAATAATACAACAGAAGATGATATATTGTGATCATCAAACAACAATCAAATCGTTTCACCCAATTTTTTTTTGTTGGTTATAAATCTCAACTTTCTTTGTTGAAATACGAATCACGATATGAAATTATGTCATTGGTAATGATCCTTTAATATGGGCATTTGTTTGTCTTAAACAACACTCGTGTGGATATACACAAACATGATGATATCATTTATTTTATTTCTATAAATGTCAGCCTTGACTTAAGTTTATTGCTTATTCTATTTAATGTTGTTTTTTTTTTGTATATACTCGTACACTCATATAAATTTATATTTTATTTTAGTTGTGATTAATTCAAAAGAAAAGAAAATTTAAAACTACAAACTAAACGAAACTAAGTTAATTCAATTGAATCTTTACTTGAATAGAGAAGGATGAAGAAGAAAAATAAATAAAATTTAAATTTCATTTTAAGTGTTTAATTTATCGAATCGAATAAATTTTCGATAAATCAAATCAATCTCGAAAATGTTATGTCCATCCGCGCGCTTTTATGTACATACTCTGCAGGGTTTGTAATTTTGTTTAGCTAAAGGAGCGGACCGAGTATGGGTGGTCCAAAATAAATTGTATGTTACTTTCTACGTTACGTTCTTAACATACATTATTAATGCTTGTATTTTTTGGTACAGGAAATTAGGCCCAGAACAGGATTTTAGGTACGAGCATTTCAACAGTTAGCACGAAACACGCTCAAGTTCAAGCCAATATTATTTAATTTAATTTAACAATACTAATTTTTATGCAGTGTTTATAACATTTCAAAAATATTTGGTACAATTTGGACACTAGCCTTTGAACACTACTTAAAATTTTCAAACTAATGATCTGCTAAATTTATAATTTTAAAAATATTAGCGTACGATTCCATTTCTGATCTGGATCAATTAGCCCCTACACTTTTCGAAGTTGAATCCGTTTATTTCGTTCACTGTCTGCTTCCTTTCAAAAACAATTTCTTGGGTAGAACAAAAAAAAAATTAAAAAATTATTGACCGAATAGTGTACTATAATCATGCTATTAAACGCTTAAAATGTAATTTTTTGCTGGTATGGCTTTAATAATATTCTACAAAATTCAGAATTAATGAGCCACTCAGACTTAATAGATATTTCAACAAATTTTCAGAAAATTCTGAAAAAGTTTAAAATTTTTGATAGTAAATGATTTTTTAATTTCTTAAAATTTATAGAATTCTTAAAACACTCAAGATTTATACTCTCGACATTCCTTAAATTAGTTAAATTTAAAAACACTAAAAATTTAAAACAAAATGTAAATGCTTAATATTCTTAAAATAATTTATATTTATAAAACTTTTTAAACTTTTTAAATTAATTAAATTTGTAAACTTCTTGATATTCAAATAACTCTTAAAATTTAAAGAACTGTTCCTTAGAACCCTAAAAGCATTAGAAATATTTTAAAGCATTCACTTCAAAAAAATGAAACCTTCGTAATTATATTCAAATTATTATTTTTGTGAGATAACTGCAATTTCAAAAAAATTTGAAATTGCAAAAAATTAATAAAAAATTATATTTTTGAAATTTTAAATTTCTTGAAATTTACATTTTCATAATTTTTGATTTTTGGTCCCTAAATTTAAAATTTCATTAAACTTGAAACTTTAAAAATTTGTTAATTTCTTGAATATACTTGTATGTATGTACATATTAAAACTGTTCACAAAATTCTTAAATCTCATGAGATTTCTGAAATTCTCGAATTTTATAGCAATCTGAACAGATTTAAAATTTGTACCACACACATTTCTTAAATTTGGTAAAATTCTTGAAATACTTAATCTTGTGGCGCTATGAAAATTTTAAAACAATTTCAAAATTTTCCAGTTTTCTACATAAATTCCAATAAAATTATTGTAATTTTGATGCTGGTTATTCCTAAACTTTTGTGAGTATCTAAATTTTTGTAATTCTTGTAAATCTCTTGAAAATTTTAAAATTCTTAAATTGCTTAGAAAATTAAACTGTTTAAAAAAGTAATTACTTAAATTTCTTGAATTTGTCTCGCTCCTGAAATTTTTAATTTCAATTCAAAATTTATAAATTACTTGAAATTCTATAAATCTTTGAATTGTGAAAACTCTGATAATTGTAAAATTTGGTGAAATTCTTTGATCTCATGCAATTTTTTAAATCTTGAATTTCTTACAACTTGAAACTGCTTCAAACACTTAGTTTTTCACTACTCTTGAAATTTAAAAAATACAAGATTTCTTAAAATTATTAGGAGCTCAAACTTAGTTAAATTTCTTTAAATTTATATTTAGGTAATTATTGAAATTCTGATATGGTTGTTCTTTTAATTTTTAGAAATTTCTTAAGATTCTTGAAATTTGTCAAAATTGTTTAAATTTGTTAGTTTCGGGGCTAATTTTGATCTTAAAACTAATTAAAATGTATGTTGTATTCTTGGACATATTTGGTTATCAATTAAAATTCATTCATTTCTTAGAACTTTGAACCAATACAATTTTTGAAATATTTAACCTTCCGAAATTCTTAAAACAAATTCATAAATATTACACCAAATATTTTTAAGTTCTTAAACCCTTAAAACTATTCAAATACTGAGAATCTTTAAATTTCATGAAATTAAGGTTAGTAAAATTATTGAAATTTTGTTCCTTAAATTTGCCAAAATTTAGAATTTTTGAAATTCCTTAATTTCTAAGAACCGTCCCGAAATTTCGTTCAAACTTTCAAATATTTTGTGCCATACCTATGGTACAAATCTTGAAATTCTTTGTTTTAAGAAAATTTGTAAATTTTTCGAAATTTTAAAAATTTTAGAATTTTTCAAAACCTTAATTTTTATTAAAATTTTAATCTTTAAATTTCTTCAAGTTTTTATTCATAAAATTATCTAAAATTTATGTATTTACTCAAGTAATTTGATCGATTGTCCGGGTAATTTGATTCAGGAGCAATGGAATTTCTCTCATTTTTTTTTTTAATTAAATAATTTTGCACATACATACTTAATTTAGTTTTTAAAAGTTAAATGTCGAGGATCTAATACATATTGGATTTAATTCGTATTAAATTAATGTGGAATTAATTCAAATTTACCGGCGAAATTAACTCATTTCCAAGTGAATTTAACTCCGCCGATAAATATGAATTTATTACGCCACAAAAACTAGAAGGTTGAAATACAAATATTGCCCTCGAAAGTGAAAGGAATGTAGCGTCTTGAAATGAACTTGAATTAAAATTGCAATATTCAAGAAACTTTAAAAATTTATTAATTTCTTGAATATACATAAAAACTAACCCTGTTCTTAAAATTGTTAACTCTTGAGATTTCTGAAAATCTCAAATTTTATAGTAACTTGAACAGGTTAAAAATTGGTATCACACACATTTCTGATATTTGGTCAAATTCTTCAAATATTTAAACTTGTGGCGCCATGAAAACTTAAAAAAAATTTCAAAATTTGCAAATTTTCTGAAATTCCAATAACAAAACAATATTGTAATTTTGATGCTGGATATTCATTAATTTTTTAAAAATTTAGAGGAAATTCTTAAAGATTTTGTTTGAAAAATTGTAACTCTATAGTACCTAATTCATAAAGTATCTAAATTCTTGTAATACTTGTAAAATTTTAAAATTCCTAAATTTCTTAGAAAATTAAACTGTTAATAAAAATGTAATTCGTTATATTTGTTGTATTTGTTTCGCTCTTGAAATTCTTAATTTCAATTAAAAATTTATAAATTACTTGAAATTCTACAAATCTTAGAATTCTGACAATTCTAATAAACTCAAAAGTATTAAAATTCTGATAAAGATATTAATGCTTTTTTTTTGGAAAATTTGACGAAATTCTTTAATCTCATGGAATTTTTTAAATTCTTAAATTCCTTAGAACTTTGAACTGTTTAACATTTCTTAAAATTATTAATAGCTCAAAATTAATTTAAATTTGTTTTCAGGTAATTATTGAAATTCTGATATGGTTGTTCTCTTAATTTTTAGAAATTTCTTGAGATTCTTAAAATTTGTCAAAATAGTTTAAGTTTGAACTAATTTCGATCTCTAAACTAATTAAAATTCGCGATGTATTTTTGAATATTTTTTTGATGAATTAAAATTCATACATTTCTTAGAACTTTGAACTAATAATATTTTTGAAATATTTTATTTTCTGAAATTCTAGAAATTCTTAAAATAAATTCATAATTTGAACCAAATTTTTTTAAATTCTAAAAATCTTAGAACTCATAATATACTGAGAATCTTTAAATTTCACGAAATTTATATTCATAAAACTGTTTAAAAAATTTAATTACTCACATTCTCGAAATTTCGTTCAAATTTTCAAATATTTTGTGTCGTAACTTTCGTAAAAATCTTTAAGTTTTAAAAACAAGTTCAAAATTCGTAAATTTCTCGAAATTCTAAAAATTTTAGAATTTTTTATCAAAATCTGAATATTTGAGTTTCTTCAAGTTTAATTAAACATATTGTAAAATCCTGTTAGAACACATAAGGTTCCAAACGACCCAAGTCAATTACTAAGTCAGCACAACTGATGTATTTGCAGTAATTACCTGAAAATAGAAAAAGAATGTAATAATTAGTATCGAATTTATAAAGCAACGTGGAATATATGAACGTTAAATATAGACGATGGATGAAATCCGAAACCGGTCTTCCTAATTTAAATTTATTATTATTTTCACATTAAGAAAGATAATTTTAACCATAAGTGTTTTTTAAAATTTGTTTATTTTTATTTTGTATAAATAAAATTTGTGTTTTTTAAAAAGACATGTCAATGTGGACATTTTAAATAAAACTAATAGTTTTTGTTTAAAAAATACATTTTATTGTGAAAAAAGCCACGGCATATGAATAATATGGATTCCTTCCATTTTTATTGTAGTTAAATATATTTTTCATAAATTCCAAAAATTCTTTGAAATTTTTAAAAATTGAATTTCTTTCTGGTTGCACAATTGGAATTCAGTTTTAGTTGAGATGTAGAGTAGATGCAATGGATCATTGCTTTATGTGAAATCTTTCGAAAAATGTAAGATTAGAAGCCATTCAGGTTAAAGCTAAGAAAATTTAGTTTAAACATGAATTTGGAAGATAGGAAAGTAAGGATAGGAATTGTTTGTCCAAAGTGTAAGTGTGATTCTCATGTTGGGGCAGTTAGTAAATTTGTGAATTAATAAATTGGATTTTATATACAGAATTTTGAAGTCAGCAAATTTTAATTCGAAATAAAACAAAATTTCATTTTAAATATGTAACATTTCTAAAACCCATTATTGAATTTTCACGTTTTTATTGGTCACCACCGGTAATTGAATCCGACACTTCCAAGGGGTATTAATAAGTTGCGCTTAATAAGATGGCTGAGTAAACCTTATAGTTCAACCTGTTGCAACCCACTGTGATTAGACAGTCTTGCACAAAGTACAACAATTAAGAACACCCAACTATATGATTCTAACTTGATACAGGTGTACTTGATCTAAACCACATTTGTGTTATCTAGATGAAATCGTTTTAAAAAAAGTTGAAGTGAGCCGGGAAGACGTAGAACTATGTTGATTATTGAAATGGTTGTTTTAAATTTTTTTCATTCAACCGTGCCTTGTACTCTACAGCCACGATGTTAGGCGTGTTTTCGGTCGTTGTTCGTTTTTTGGAAAGTGTTCTCCTCTTGTCCCCGCCACCTTATTCATATCAATTTTTAACTCATGGAGCTAAGTACTAAAATGGCTGTTGGCCTTGAAAATCAGTCCAATTTCATTCGGAAGTTTTCGGTTAGGGGATACCGTTGTTTACACGATGGCTTTTCGTTGAATTAATAAAGTTCAAATTCTCTTGGGCAATTAAGTCCTCTCGGGCAGTCTGGGCTTCTTGTATTCCATAGCGATGAGTGTTGGCTAGTTTTATTATCCTTGGGATCTTCTGTTTTGCTGTTTAGCTTGCCTCTACTTTTGCATCTTCTTAACTTTTGATATTCGAAGTATTTGAAGTAGTTCGTTCACAAACGTTTACGTCTGCTTTTTCCATGATGAGAGTCTAATTTACCCAAGATGCCAAGTTTCAATGTTTATTTTGCAGGTCTAATTGAACTCAATTGAATTAATTTATCTACCCGGTGGCATACATCACGTCACGTACAAGCGAATCTATCCAAAAATCGGCTATTTTTTTTAGAGTTGATGGTCCAATTTTAAATGTTCATTCATTAGATCCCATCGAGGTTATTCCTACAAAGGGGCCATGGGCCAAACCGGGGATTCTATCTTATTTCAGAAATGCGTCCTGTTGGCTTAATAAACTTAATGAGCTTGAACCAAGGGATCAAATATAACCAATCTAAATTAATAGATTTCGAGTTAAGTAATTGGAAACTGACTACCATATATCAAAAGCTGGACAACTGCACACGAAATGTAGCAGTCGTCATCATTTTCGAGACATGACCTGAATGGCGACGAAGACTCTTACCTGATCCCACTTTAAAGACACGACCAAAAGTAGACCGGGTTAAATTGGGCTACGAATAAAGTATTTAGCCAGACGACAGCTTGAGAAGATTGATGAAGTTTTTAGAATCCCTGACAACTTTGGAAATGCTATCTTTACAGATAACAATATTTTTATTTCTTAAAGGTTCAATTACACCATGTACGAGTATTAGTGCAATTGTTTCCGCTTGAAAAACTGTGCAATACTTATCAAGATTACCGGATGATCTTAGACCAAGCGAAGGACAGTAGACGCCAAATCCTGCGTTACAATCAGAGCGAGAGCCTTCAGAAAACAGAACTACCGACCCCGACAGTAATTTATTATAATCCTGCGATCTCCACTGAACCCTTGATGGACAAATCACCGAAAATGACTTAGTGAAATTGAATTGAGGCATCAATTTATCAATAACCAAATCAATTTCTGGTACCAGAGAGATATGTTTATTAAGAATTAATCTTTGCTGACAACTTTATCGAAATAGATCCACGTACTAGAACGCGAAACGCAGCAAAGTATGCTGAGCCAAGAATGAAGGAATGTAGTAATAGCCCTACAAGCAATATTCTGTAGACCGTTAAGTTTTACGATAGAACATTTTGGATTAACTACTACATAGCATTGGTAGAACTAGCGATTTGTAGATGAAACACAACATCTTGTTAGATAAACTCCAAGTATTCCTGAAGACAGCATCGTAGCTAACCAGCTTCATTTGAATTAAGGAACTTATCTTCTTTATGGTTCCGTTTAAGGTCTAAATATTTCTAGTATTTTTTTGAAAACTCTGTCAGTAAAACAAGAGTTTGCATTTATATTTCTAATAATATATAATTGTGTCTCTTATATATGGCTGCAGTTTTGCTGATCTTGCGGCTGTGCTTATCAATAACGTATCCGATCTATCTTATTTTGAACTGGTTATAGCTTCAGTATATCTGCCGTATCACTCTGTTTATCCTCCTCCTTCTGAAGAACTAACCATAGTCGTAGTGTGGTGTAAGGATATGAAATATCCCGCTTTTAATCCTTTGCGACACTAATGTACATCATACTATGTGGGGCAGTACGAATGTTACCAATAGAGGTTTTGCTTTGCTTAACTATTTAAGCACTGTTAAACTTGAAATACTCAATAAAAGCTGTGACCCAACTTTTGTTAATTCTGCCCGGCGTAAAGTGATTGATATCAGTTTGTGTTTGATGTTCGTGTTCACCTCTGATCATAGATGCATCTCTTTTAACATTAACCTTAAAAGACCATCGTTAAACCATATCGTAATCGGACTCTTCTAAGCTTGTTTCAATTCTTGATCTTTCAACCAGTATTGGGTCGGTTTCTGAAAGCCATTTCTGCCGCTTTCGATATCTCTTGTCCACTTGTTACTAAGCAAAAGAGTTGAAACAAACCATTCTGGTGCCCTGACCTTAAAAGGTTAAGGAAACAAACTATAAAGTTCAAGATTAGAGCTATACAACTAATCTTCAATCTGATTGTAATAGCTTCTTAAAATCCCAAAAGAATTATAAGAAGAGCTTAAGGTCCTTCTCATAGAATATTTTGGGGAAACTTCTATGAGGAAACTAACAGCCTTTCTACCGTAGCTAGACTTAATAAAGCTTTGGCTAAAAGTAATATTTGTCGGCTTGGTGTCCTTTGTCTACCTAATGGCAGGTTTAAATCCTCGAAAAGAAAGACGGATGAGCTGTAACATAATTGTCACCTAATCGATAGTGATTAAGGCGCCTCTTCGGCTACTAACATTTATACTGCTGCTTCCGATTGGGACTTAGCTAATCAAATTATCACACCTGAAGTTCTGTGTTAGACTATTTTCTCCTTTGCACCATACAAAACTGGTCGTCCTGATGGGATTTTTCCTGCTGAACTTCAGCATGGTTTTCCTTTCATTAGGGACTAGTTCTTTCACCTTTTCAGGGCTTTTATTGCTTTTAGTTCCGTCCCACCTTCTTGGAATAGGAGTAGAGTGATTTTTATCCCAAAACCTAGTAAGGCTAACTATACTGACCCTAAGACATATCGGCCCATTACCCTGTCCTCAACCTTTCTGAAAAGATTAGAAAGAATGACAGACAGATTTATTAGAGATGATTACACTCAGTAATATGCAACATGCTTACGGGGCTGGTTAGTCCTGTGAAACGAAAGGTCGCTCAACATCAAAGAGTTTCTAGTGGGTACTTTCCTGAATATTGCGTTAGCTTTTGACGATACATCGTTTCATTTGATTACTGTAGCCTATACTAATTTTCCTCAGGGAGGTGTACCCTCACCTCTGATATGGTTTCTGGTTATTGACGAGCTTCTTGGCAAACAGCAACAATCTGGTTTCGTTGCACAAAGTTATGCTAGCGATCCGAGTTGATACAACTTGCTTTACTTATTTGGGAGGAGTGGTGCGTTGACAAGGGTTTACATTTCAACCCATCTAAAACTGTTTTAGTTGTCTTTACTAAGTATAGACATAATGACGTACTATCTGTCCCGTCTCTTTTTGGTCACAAATTATCAGATCACACTACGTTCACCATTTAGTTGTCATCCTAGATAGTAGACAGAACCTTAAGTGTTCAAATTAGTTGAGATCTCACGGAGTTATGTACGCGAAACGCTATTCGGCCTTGACGGTCCGATCCCTCTGGCTTCGTATGCTCATTTATGCTAATTGGACTTTTTTGTTTACAGGTTGGCATATTTTGCGTTTCGCTACCTTTATTTATCTAAAAGTTATAAGCGTTTATATCATTTTTTGTGCATATGGTTTCTGAGCGATTGGCACAATAAACAAATCAAATACAGAGACATCGAAGTACGTCAAAAAGCTGGGATTTTTTGTTAAGGCGTTTTATTTTAAAGTTTATCCGGAAATTGGTATTTATTTTCCAATTTAATCTTATTTTTGTTTCTAATTATTTTGCGATAATAGAAATGAGGTTTTCTTGTTGTTAGGCAAAACTTCAACAAAATATTGATTAGTTCATTTTGAGAATTGGAGATTGGCGTGTTAATAGAAAATAGTCCAAAGTAATCAGCATCAAGTACGTTGAATATAAATAAAATGCATGCACAATCAAGCCAAATACTGGTATGTGAGAGGATCAATACCATATGAAGCAAATAAAATGATGAATCGCGAAGGAGCGCCCACAGATCAGCCCTTACTATGTTTAGCTAAATATTTTAGACAGATCGCACACACGCTTTGAGACTTGTCATCGAAGCAAAGGCCGATTTTTAATCGGTAGAGCAACGCACTCCTATACAGCTCCTCTACTGTTGTTAAGAATTTGTAATTGAAAAAACTAGAAATTTAGAAAAATAAGAAATTTGAAAACTCAGGTAATTTACTAAAATTTGAAAAATTTCAATATAAACTAAGGAATTTTGGAAATTTTTGAAAATGATAGGATCGTTAAAAAAATTTAGAATTTGAGATTTAGGAAATTTTGGAACATCTTAATTTCGAAGAATTTAGAATTTCCGTTTCTTAGAATTTTTGGAATTCAATTCACGAATATTTAGGAATTAGAAAATTGTTGAATTTGTAATTTTTCACTTTAACATTTTAAGAACTGAAAAAAGGGAAAGGAAATTTCAAATTAAACAAAATGGATTGTCAACTTTTAATTTACACGAAATTTCTACGTAAATCGTAAATTGCAACGATCTTATTTCGTTCATTATGGGCCACATTGGATAGATTTGTTAATATTTAAAATTTGGATGAACATTTCTTCAGCTTGTAAGAGTTCAAGCAGAAAAGCAAATTGTTCATAAAAGGCAAAATAATGGGCCGTTCGGTAAGAATATTCTTCAGTTCATTGAGTAAATATGATGTTGAAAAACAGCTCAATGTCAAGGAATTTTTGAAATTAATCAGATGTGTACGTACTTTACTTTAGCCCCCAACTTTGATCCATATTAAATTTCAAGTTTAATGTCGCTTAAGACATTTTTTTTTCTTGCATATATAATTAACAGTTCGTTTCTATTTATAAATATTTATCGGTTGTCAAAATAAATTTATTCGCTGTTCGAGCATGAAATTGTAACCTTGACTAATTTTGCTACCTTATATGTAGTTGTTAGGCTAATAAAAATACTGCGTCAAGTATGACTTCATGTACCACACTGTATTTATATGTATTATTTGTATAAGGAAGAAAAATGAAAATTAATTATAACAAACATGTGAATGATCGTCATAAAAATATAAAACAGATCGCCCTTTCATTATATTTTAACTCAAGCCACAATGTTGATTGAAACATATGTTTTATGCTCAAAGATTATGAATTACATAAATTTATGTATTTTTATACATAACAAATTATAAGTTTGAGAATGCTTGCTATACATAGTATAATATGTATGTGTCAATGTCTTTACCGCACAATCTTTTATAAGATCATGATGATGATCACAACAACATTTATCTTTTATGAATGTTACACGTATGTAACACTTGACACATAAAAAATTAGATTTTATGGTAAAATTTGGAAAAGACAAAAATAACTTCACTTTTATACTTAATGGCGTCAGTTAAATACACAAAATAAAACAAAAATTAAATTATAACTTGGTGATGATGATGATTAGAAAACATAAAAACCTAAAATATGTTTATTTTTGTATACATCATATTTGGATAAGGTATGTACAACAACCTTGTTTGTGTTTTGATTAAATGAGTTGTTAATTTTTTCCCTCAATATTTGCATTCACTGATATTACCTACGCAATAATTTCCGCAGTCCAATAAGCCCTCCACATCATCTTGCCTTTTACATACATACCATATATTGTACATTGACGACAGACGATATTAAATTCATTTTTTATCTTGTCGACGACCTTGATATACATAGTAATTGATATAGAAATTTATCGATGAAATAAACATACGAAACAACAAAAAAATCTACTTGCTGGTGACAAACAATATTTTTGGTGTGCTGTTGCGGCGTGCGTGGGTGGTAAATTTATATGGCATATTGACAACTTCAAAAGCATATTATAACCTATTTTGATTGATTGATTTGTTATATATATATATACGTACGTGATTATTTGGCGAACCAAATGCGTGCTGATTTGGCGCAACCACTCCATCATTCACAAATGTGTTCATTCGACCAATATAAATATAAATAATGAATTCTACGAATTAATGTTATATAAAATCTTCAAATGTAAAAATAACACAAGAAAAATAAAATTAAATATTTTGATTTTAATTCTAAACATCATGAACAACACAACATGTTAACCTTCAGACATGTATTATGCATTCATAAGATCTACAAAAAAAAAAATTGATCGAAGTCATTCATCATTTATTTTTTATGAATATTTTAAGTTTATATAATGACCATCTTATACGTACATAAAAAAATATTAAATAAATAATCAACACGACCTCCAGACTATTTAAATGAAAAGCGCGCGCGGTATTACATTCATTTTAAAAGAAGTTTTTATTACCTTTTAAATATACGAGAGTATTAAAAGATCTAAAGTTAGAAAACTATTTTCCAATATATGTAGAATTCTGTTTTTTTTTTTTTTTTGTAATATTATGTATAATTAATTTCATTGGCCCCTTACATGAAATAATAAAATATAAATAAATATAAAATTTTTATTATCATTTCTTTCCATTCGATCTTTAAATGTTTATTTTAACTTCCAGCATCTTACGCATCATCCATATTATTATTTACAATATGAAGTCGAGAGGGAGATCGATTGATCGATTGATCATCATCTTGATATTTTCGTTTTAATATTTTGCAGAGTTCATAATTATTTTTTATTTATTTTAATTTAAAAATTATATATAACATCTTCCTTTTGAAGCAATAAAAAATAAAAACAAAACAATGTCTGATGGAAAGCAAACTGTTCAGAATACACACAGGAAGTTTTATATAATTAAAGATCACTTGATCTCGTCTTATAAATCGAACAACAATTTTTTTTTAATATATACATACATATGAGGGCATTATATATAATGTACAGTATATCATGTATACGAGTGTAGTAGCGTGTGAATTTATGTGCTTGACACTTGTATACAAAACTACGAAAATGTATAGCTACTTAGCATGCAGAAAATTTGCAAAACTGTAATTTAATATTATAATTATACACGGTCGGTGTCAAATATATAACATATACATATACAAAACGATCATTAAACTTGATATTGTTTATTTAAGTAGCTTGGGATCAAAGTCGGATTAGTGTGATATGACTCAATTTTGCTTCAAACAAATCTAACTCTGCACCCGAATTTTGGTTCGATGACAAAATGAGCATGAAAAATGACTTGATTTTCTATTTTGACACTAGTCGGTTGCATTTTGGTTTAGAGTAGGCGAAATAAAAAGTCAGAGGCCTTACCATCTTCATTGTTATTCGCCTTTATTTTTCCGCTTCGCTTATTAATACCAAACCACAAACAACGCCATTCGTTCACCCAACTTACAATTATTTGTCAAAAATGAAGTTTAACAATGCCAAATTACAATTTGGTATTAAACATTTTTCTCGCTTTGTTGTGCCTTAAATACAACACATGGATATCTCCACTTATCGTCGAAAAGAAATGCGTTCGATTCTTGTGGTACTAAAATTAAGTTAAATTTGCGCCTGAAAGCGTTCAGCAAACCAGCAACGAACGACGGCGAAGTCGGGTAAATAAAATTGTATATTAACGAATTCGTTCCTTTATACGCAACCCTATCCGCCCAAACAGATAGTGGCGTAACTACAAATTTCGTTCCCCAGCCAAAGTTTTCTTGAGGCATTAAGCAATAGCACGTGATTCAGTTGTGTTCGACATAAATGTCTAATTTTCAAAGTATCTTGAATCTTCTAGAAAGTTACAAATATCGAATTATCCGTAAGTATGTAAAACCAAAGAAAATCCTATAAAAGCTAACCGAAGCTATGTAAAATGTAAATAACCTGGACGGACATTCTTGAATGATTTCGAATAACTTAAGAAATTGGAGAAATATCGAAAAATCAACTAAATATTACGATTCAGATATATATGTGTAACTCTGCACGTTTCCACACCTCAAAGCTAAGCGCAGAACATTGCCATACAAAATTCGAATAAATTCGAAAATTTTAAAAATTTCGAATTATCCTAGAAATGTCGGAAAACTTAAGAAATCTAGAATAAACAATGGAAAAATCTCGATTAATACAGAAAAATTCGAATAATCTCTTTATTATATGAATCTCGATTGATCTAGAACAATTTCAATAATACAAATCTGGATATTAATGAATAATTTCGGAAAGCCTGTAAGAGTCTAGAAAATTCGTGTAAATATTTATAGTAATTTAATGTTACCAATACTACTAAGCAAGTTAAGGCTAAGTTCAACAGCAATAATAATCGAATCCGCAAATAGTATCGGATAATTTCATAAATATCGAACAATAATATTCTTCGAACCTGACAGTTTCGAAACACCGAATCACCAATTAAGTCTCGAACATCGCGCATCCCATTTCCATGCTATACTACACAATAATATCGAGAAATTTTAAAAAGTGATCAAAAGATGTAATGCGAGAGAAGGGATATGAAACAGTGTTGAAAGGCCAAATGTCTAAATGCCGAATGATTCGGAAGGCCGAATGTCAGGCCGAACGTGTGGAACGGCCGACTCGGTCGAAAGGCCGAATTATCATTAAATTTTGCTTCACTTAATTGATTGAAATCAATATTTAAAACCATAGAATTTATTTCTTAATGTAAAACGATTTAAATAAATTGAAAATTCGTGCTAATAAATCCTGTGTGTATGTACTGCATATTAATGTGATCAAATTTTGTCGGGAAAAAAATTTATTTCTTTTTCTTTCTTTATTATAATAAATTTATTTTTAATTATATGACAAAAATAACGAAAGGAGATTTTAATATTTAAGGCGATTTACTATTAAACATTTTTATACAAAAATGTTGTTATATAAATTTTGGTTTTCATAATAATATAAATTTTGAAAATTTTCATTCCTTAAAACCATGAAAAATTAAAATCAATTTCGACACAAACGGTCTTTCGACATTCGGCCTCTCGTCCCTTTCGGCCTTTCGACACATTCGGCCTTTCGACACATTCGGCCTTTCGATACATTCGGCCTTTCGATAAACTGGGCCTTGCGAAATTCGGCTTTTCGATATTCGGCCTTTCGACCTTTCGACATTCGGCCTTTTAGACACAAGCGGCCTTTCGACACATTCGGCTTTTCGACATTCGGCCTTTCGGCGTTCGGCCTTTCGGCGTTCGGCCTTTCGGCGTTCGGCCTTTCGGCGTTCGGCCTTTCGGCGTTCGGCCTTTCGGCGTTCGGCCTTTCGGCGTTCAGCCTTTGGACATTCGGCCGTATTACGGTGAATCTGGAATGCAAAACGAATATTACAAATAAATCAACTCAGCAAGCACTGAAACTGTTATTGTTTGATGTCGTAAACATTGATTTCGAACGAGTTTAGCAAATATTCATTTAAACCTAAATATCTGTCAGAACTTAATTTTTTTCTATGGAGTCAGATTACGTCTAATTAGCAACCGGAACGATTTCTTCTTTTTCTAAAAACTAGACCACCCCCTTTTCTTAAAAATTTCCTAAAAATGTCCCGTTTTGAAGATTTGAAAGGATGGTTTACTTTAAGCTTAATCTGAGCTACCATCTATCGGATTTTAACTTTAAACTAATATTCAAACGCTTGATAAATATCGTGACCACATTAACCGCCCCATCCCCACTCGGGGCTGCGGGTGCTGCGGGTACCTAGTTAAGCCACTGCAAATAGAATGTTACAGTATTTCCAAATATTTACATCTATTCAGAAGAACCAAGTCCTTCGTGAGATTAATCAAAAATTATAAAAAATTGAATGTTTATCAAAAAATCATAGCCCACAAATTCTGAACCAAAAATCTAATCCCTGTAAATTCATGCTCATATTTGTGCAGTACTTTGTCATAACTAGTAAAATTTAGTCGAATAGATTATATTGTGTTAATAGGTTAAATTGGCAAGCAAAATTTTGAAATCAGTGACACGTATATCTCGTGAATTGCAGCTTTATATTTAAAACTTTTTAAAAACCAAGAGGAAATTTATAACCTATTAGCAAAGTGCAAAGTTGCAGTCCCGTGAAATAAGCATTCTGAGAACATATATATTTCAATATTTCACCAGCAACACAATTACCGTGAAGTCAAGTGTTAGTATTATAATGATTGTATGTGCGAAATGTCAAAAAATCTGATAAGTTGTGCTTGACTACCATCTCATTGTCTAACAATCGCCAATGTTCAAGTGTTTGCAAGCCGTATCACAATAAATGCCATTTAAAGTCGTCCCTTGGTATTGTGAAAAAGTAAGTAACGCAGATGGGACTTTCAATGGTAGGCATATACTCAAGTTTAATCCTTACCAAAGCTTGAAATAAATTACAGTCCTTAAAAAAACTGGCAATTATTTTTTCTATATTTCCAAATCGTGGATATATTGTCTATTCATCAACGGTATGTCATTGATTTCATTAGTCCATTGTATGTCAATCCGCTGTATAATTTTCAATACAAGTAATATTTGACATTGTTTAGGAACCTGTTATTGACTAAACACTTAGAATACAGAAGGTCCAAATCATATTGGATTATCACACAACGCCACTATGACCGTGAAGTGCGAACATTTTCCACCGAATTGCAATTTTCATTAAGAAGAAAATCAGTAATACACAAGAAATATCATTTACTGATACATAATTAACCCAGAATTCCATTTACTGATACATCATTTGTCCGATTAATTAAATCTGAAATGATCCAGGAAACCAAATGTGGATTAAGGCTATGTGAAAATAATTTTTTTTTAACAATATGAAATGGTCATCTTTGTCAAAGGCCTTCCTAAATTCTGTATAAATTACGTCGACCAGCGAAATTCTCATAAAGTAAACCATAAACACACTTCAAGATATCAAGACCATTATAGTAAGATTAGACGGATTAGGAAAAAAACCCAGTTGACTACCAGAAATTAAATGAGTAATTTAATTAAAAATGTTGCCATGCATAATTATCTCAAATATTCTACTCATAATACAAAATTTCGTAATTATTACGGTAAAGGTTTTATCACTCTTTATATGTAAATGAATAAGGTTAAAGATTGGTGGCCACGGTCACTTATCAGGGTCGACTGATTTTTAGTATCTAAACCATATATAGACTTACTATTTCATCTATTGGAGTAATAAGCTCAAAGTGTGAATTATTTGCAATAAGCGGGAATTAAATAAATAAATTATTAATTTCTTTATCTGATTTAGCCGATGAATTCCGGAAATACTTAAAAAATGACCAGAATTTGTTGGATTGGTTTGAGATATTCTTCTTCACATTAGACATCCTATTGACTTATCTGTGATATCTTGTTTAACTTAATTTTTTAATATTTTGAACATACATACTCGTACCTATTCAATAGTCCTTAGTGACTCTATCTGTAACTTTGTAAATTCAATAATTTGATTTAAACGAAAAGAGTACCAACGCGGGTATTTCAGTTAGCATGAATCTTTTAACTCATTAATTTTATATAAAAATAATGACAGTGAGTCGTTAACATCAAGATTGTATAAAATACGCTCCAAATGAATATGTGTGTAATAAGTAAGGATTATGGAAAGCATTATGCTTAAAATATTTATGGCCTTGTTAACGAGAACGTAACTGGGCAATACGTTAGCCAAAACCAAATCCGGGATTCTATACCGTTTATGCTTTTATTTAATTGAGTTTAAATTAGGAAAGATTGGATATATTAATACTTTCAACCAAGTACCTCCCAGAAAATTACCAAAGGAATATTAAAATCTCCAAGAATAATGAAATCTGGGTCAGTTTTGTTTAGGTTAATTATAAAGTTGACTGTCAAAGTAATCGTCATATTGGCGTTAGAAATAAATATATGGCAGCGGCGTCTTTTCCGTATTTTTGTCGTTCGGCGAACGACCATAGAAGAGTACCTTCTGTATTAACTAAGAACACCATTAAAATAGTTTTTCTTAAAATTAGTTTAAAACTACCAATATTTGTATCTTAAAATAATAATAATTTATATTTAAAAATTCTTAAAACAACCCCGCGCCGCACATCACATTTTATTGTGAATATTTCGCCTTTCCCTTTGATGTTGTTGGTTTGTAATTGTGATCAGAAACGTAACCGGAACCAAATCATCTTAACAGAGGATCGATTTGTTATGCAGCTAAAATGAACTTACAGAAGAGGACGGTTGTTTTAAATGAAATAAATTTACTCAATCTGTTCATTGGTACAAAACAACATAAAAAAACGTCATTATAGAAGGTGATTATTGAGTTATTTACCCTGAATTATGATTGAACTGTTTGTGTTTTCTTATTATCCTAACATATATTTGCTTAAATTTGAATAAATTTTAAATATAATTTTTAAGTTAAACAAACGAATAATGAGGAAACGCTACTGATATTTGGTCCTTTCTAAACTTCCTTATAATGTTTCTTCCACTCAGGAGTTCGAAATATTGTTACTCACAGCAATTAAAACACTCCTACCATCCACTTTCTTGCGAAATAGGGAGAGATGACGGTATCTTCTAAAAATAATATTGTATGCTGAAAAAACTAACAATCGAAGTTTGAGTCTTTCAAAGTTTTATCATAATTTTATGAGATCACATTGTTATAGAAATCAACTACTTTAGTTCTAAAACAATATACATTTTACAAATAAAACGATAAAAAGATTTAAAAAACTTAAGTCAAAATACAAGTATGTATAGAAAAAAAAATAAAATAAACAAATAAACCACCACAACAATAGCCACATTTCTTGGTGCTCAGTGATCCGAATCAGATCAAAATTTACATTGAAAGAAACAACAAAAATTGAATAAATTTGATCAAAATATAGATTCGAGTACTTAGCTCTTTGCATTTCTTTGTCGTTTCATGTAACATAATTTCATCCGGGTTAGATCAAACGTCAAGAAATGCAAGACACAACTATCCGATCAACTCTATTTCTTGAATTTGTGTGTTAACCAACATATAGTATGTATGTAGTAAAGAAGTTAAAAAAATCAAAGCGTTTTCTTTATTTTTATTAATGAAAAGGGGTTGAAAGGAAAACCTATAATTATAAATCCTGTCTTTTCCAATACAACGAAACGTCTTGGTGGGCTAGTTATATAGTGACGTTGACTTATACCACAAATTAGATAACTTTAGTTATCTAATTCTATAAAATAATAAAAACAAAACACCAATATTTACTCTTTAACATCAGACTGTTGACCGGCAATTGACAGGTCCCGTTTCGCCTCTGATTTTAATAAGCTAATAATCTGATCATCTTATGTTACTTGCAAAATTTTTGATGTAGAATTCTTTCTTATTAAAATGTTACTTTCTTGCACCCACATGAACTTATAAAGCTTACTATCCTTCAAAGACCTAGCATTGGCTAATAGTTGCTATTTCGAATCGGTAACATAAACAGTTTTCTTAGGCTCCTTTGAAGTTAATTGTAAATCCTTTACCGTTACACTTCGATCAATCTCCAAAAAGAACTCCAACTTATTGAATAGAGTATCCATCGGTAATAAGATCGAACGGTATCATTGTTTCAATTATTTGAGCGCTTTGTTAGTAGGAAAATTCTTACAACTTACTCCAATTTCGTAGGAATGCATTTAAATTTGACCAATATATACTGATTCATTTTTTGGTGTTCTCATTTGACAGGTCGTCAAATTTAGAGGATAATTTGGTCAATACAACTTTCAAATTATTATTTATATGAGACGTGTAATTTTTATTATCGTACAACTCCACTAAATTCTCAAGGGACTTCTAAAGTAAAGAGCCTTTTTTAGTGGTACAACTTTTGATTGTTTCTCACAGGAACCCTTAGTAAAAATGATGTTTTTAATTTCAAGTATTTCAATGGAAGAAGCATGAATGCTATAAAACATTTATATAAAAGTCCTATGCATATCTTTAAATATAACATACAAGAAGATCATATTGGTATTAAATAAATTTTAATTGCTAAAATATTTAAATTAAATTATGTCTAAAATTCATTTTCCGAAAGTAGGCCCTAATAAAAGGTCAAATAAAATATGTATATCATTCAGTCATTTTCCTCTATTTTGTTATGTACCGTATGGAAGCACAAATATTTTAACCAAAATACATTTTTTTGTTCTCTATATCCTTAATAGTAAATTAGCAGAAAGAAAATCTGCTAAAGTTATTTTTAGGTTTGCTTGAAATATGTCCACGTCGTGCTATAGTCTATTTGATGTAGGTTGACTTACCATAGTGACCCCAAAATTTTTAGTAAGCTTTTGTTTCAATTTGACACCAGAGGCCGTATTCTCGAATTCCACAACCATTTTCCACATGTGGACATTTGTCAAAATCTATGTAATTATTCACTTTTTCGTATGAGGGAAATTTTTTTCAACTGCTTATACCCATTCGGAAATATTCCCTGACAGAATACAGGAATTTAAATTTCCGAACGTTTTTATGAATTTTGACAGATGTCCACATGCGGAAAATGGTTGTAGAATTTGAGAATAGGGCCCCAGAATGCTGTTATGAAAATTTTATAAATGTTGTTTTAAATAAATAAACGTTGCCCATATAGTGAAATTCAAACATTCTGGAAAATACCTGAGAGATTATAATTAAGAATGTTTAACGTTTTTTTAACGATGTCCCATACAAACAGTTCTAAATTTTTTCACGTTTCTAATTCCTTTATAAAAGCTTGGGTTTTTACATTAGTTTTGCTTGGATTTTTCATTAGCTAGTATTTCTTTGGGAAAATTAAATTCGAATTAGTTCTAAGTCGCGAAATAGAAAGAACAATTTGGCATGGTATCAGGTGGTATAAATAAAATTTCGAGAGTGCAATTTTTGCACTAAATTCAGGCAGGGTTGCTTTATAGCTGATAGGCTCTGACTTTCGAGTCAATAAATAGGATGCATATTTTATTTTATACGCTATTTTAATTTCTGTTAAATTCTAAATTAATAATTCCTAAATTGAAAATAAACTATGTATGTATATATATTATGTCTATATTTGTACCTTTCTTCCAAATTTCAAAAATTTGTTCTTTAAAGTAAAAAAATACAGCTGATTGGTTCGAATAGCTGTCACTTTTTTAAAGGTTATATAATTTTGCCTGAAAGGCAAAACAATTTGCCAAATACAAAATTGAACCATGTTCAATTTTCTATTTTTTACCTTAAAGGCATTTAATATCGCCCACTTGATGCATCTAATTTTATTGCCTTAAAGTCAAAAATCGTACATGTATCACTGCCTTAAATTATGCAACATATCGTCATTTGAGTTCTATCATTCGCTCTAGTAAGCGAAATCTTCTGTATTTCGAGAAATTGCATATTTAAGTTAAAAATTTAAAATAGTTATAAGTCGATTTTTTATTTTTGCTAAAACAGAGTTATGTTTAATTAAACCGACAGATGGTATATTTCCCGATTTCTAACTATTATTTAGGTTTTGAGACCTGGTTCAGAACCACGAACCAATTTTAGTGAAAAAAACTCGATATAATCTCCTTGTAGTTGGCTAGAAAAACGGATGTACGTTGAATTTTTGAATTTTTTTTTACAGCAGACACATAAACATTTTGACGTTTCGACAAAATTGTTGCGGCATAAAGATTAGACGCGGATGCTTTTAGTTTGCACGATTTTAATTTTTTTGCAACTAAAAATAAATAGAATAAATTTGATTTAATATGAGTGTTTAAAAAATCATTTCGACAATGTGCACCAAATTTTGTTAACACTTTTGTGAATATACATGTAGGTAGTCCAATTTTCCAATGAAGGTCGTTTGACTTTGACGCATTCAAAGTTTCATAGTGTTTCAAATTCTCCTACTTTATAAGAAAAATTACCGTTTGTCCCAGGAGATCCACCAATAATTTTTTTTATCCGCAAAATTGTAAAGGGTTCAACGAACTTAAAATGTTCTGCAAGAAAGTTCCAAATTGTCCTTTCATCGGTTGTCTGTTTCCCTATAAGTAAGACTTATATGTTCGAGTAGACGTTTGAATTAAATTTTTATTTAATTCGGACATACAAGAAAGCATCGAAAGCTTATCTACTTATTGTTAATAAATACTCGTATATGTACAGACCAACCGTGGGCAATTTAAAAACTGGACGCTTGGAAATAATTTTGCGCGTGCCTTACAAATTAAGCTTGAAGCGTGTACTTTAATACTTGGTTCTGAAAAAAACAGCGGTGATAACGGGCTCACTTGGTTTATTGGCGACCTACAAATATTTCAAATTATTATAATTAGTGTTTCGAATTTTCAATAGGGCGAAAATCCGTTGTATATTTCGCTTAAAATACTTAATAGGCCAAATTTATTTCTTAATTAAATAAAGTCAAGTAGCAAACACCTGTAACTAAATAAATTACAAACTTATCTTTCAACTTGCCCGTCTAAACGATGAACGGATGACGATTTTTCCTCATCCATTTTAGTTCACACTACTCTAATGTTCTGTAAAATTATAATTATTAAGAATAGCATCTAGTGCTTCGTGCAAAATTCGTCTTGAATTTGTACTAAAATGTCACGTGAAAAAATGAAAAATAGTTGTTACACTGAGAGAAAAAATTAATAGTCTTAGAACAAAATCAAAACATCAATAAAAAGTTCAAATTACCACATAAAAATGTTCAATTGCACATTAAAGGTAGACATTTTTGAAGCTATTTTGATGATTTTTGGTGAACTTAAACCAAATTGAACACTCTATACTTCATAAATTAACGCACATATGAAAAATTTGATTACAGATTCGGAAAGGACAGAAAAAATTAAGTTAGAACCCATTAAAATCAAAAAATAAGATGTGTTGACACTTACGCCAACAAAGAACTCCTACGACGATGCGTCAACAGTGGTAAATGCAATTATAAACCTAAATGAAGAGGTTACGCTACGGAAGTTCTGTGTTCTTTTCTAAAAATTATTTTTGTTATTTGGTTAAATCTAGCCCTTGTTCAAAATAGATTGCCAAAAGATTTAAATGTATGTATGTATGTATAAAATAGGGGTTCCGAATTTGCGTGATCAGTTACTATAGAACGCAAATGGCATTAGCAGTTCTAGCGTTAATAGATAAGTGGCTATAGTATGGAAATCAATTTCATTAATGTTTTATTACAAAATGACATGGCATTTTTTATTCTGATAATCATTTAATGTTAAGAGTAATGAAAACCATTACTTGATTACTTGTTGATTTATGACCGCTATGATTTATGACCGCTACACTGAGTTTAATTAACATAATCATGAAATAACTCGACTATCAACGTCGTTTATTTAAAAAACACTAAGATTTACCACCAAATATATTATGTAAATTATTAATTTTAATGAATTAGATTATTAAAATATGAATAGAATTATTAAAATTAGTACTACAATATTAAAACTATTTCACTTATCATTTCATATGATATACATACATACCTATGTAATTTAAACTAAACTTTTTTGTTTATTAAAATAACTTGTTGAATAATTTACGTCCGTACTCCACAAAGTGCAATGAGAAATAACTCTTTTTAAATAAAGCTAGAAGAACTTAAATTTCAATCTACATATTTTTAAACTAACTACCATCTGACATAGACAGATAAATGATTTTTGAAGTAAAACTTTTTATGCGTGATACGATTCGAAAAAAAAAAAACAAAAATATTGAAACGAAATTCTGTGAAGGTCGTGAAAAACAATTTGTATAGTTCGGAAAAACAAATTCGTTTGCCGAAAAAATCAAAACATCTTTTACATAGGATTGCAACAACAACATTATTCTGCGAGCATTCGATCAATGCCTCCTAGATTTATAATAAAATATTGGTTGCGTTTCAATATAAACAGAAAATGTCTCATTTCACACACATCCACATACAATAAACAAGTAGCTACATTATATGTTTATAAATAATTAGCATTCATTATTAATATGTTCTTTCCATAGGCCAATATCATTGTATTTAGGCATTGGAGATTATTATATCAAATAACTTATAGGAAATGCTTATATAATAAATATTAATTGAGAATCAAAAGCATATGAACTACTAACTGTTTCTTGTTTTCATTAAAAATTTACTGCTTAAAAAGTTTCACTTCCTTCTGCCGCGCTTAGACACACTTGTGTTTTTTTTTTTTCATTCAATCATTCAAGAGACATTCAGCAAATTTGTTGTCTTTTAGTGTTGTCATGAAGATCAAAGAATTAATATTCATTGTATTGTTCACATAATTAAACTAGTGGCTACTAAAATGTCACTTTCCAACAAGAAATTCAGTTTATTAGCTCCCAAACTATGAGCAATATTTAAGGTTATGATCTTAGAATCGCCTGGGCTGTGGCTTTGCTGGGGTGTAAATGGCAGGAATATGTGAGCGAGAGAAAAGATGTGCAGAAGAGGCGGAAGATGTGTGAGTAAGACAAAATGTTTTAGAAAATTTTAGAATTTTTTAGAAAATTTCGGAATGTTCCAGAGTTTTCTAGAATATTCCACTATATTCTAGAAAATTCCAGATGTTCCGAAATGTTTTAGATTTTTCCAGGATGTTATGAATGAAATTTTCTAAACGGTTCCAGAATTTTTTCTAAAAAGTTTAAGAATATTGCAGAATTTTCTAGGATTTTTTTTCCAGGATTTTTTAGAATGTTTCGGAATGTTCCAAAATTTTCAACGATATTCTCACAATTTTCTAGAATGTTTTAGAATTTTCTACAATTTTCTAGAAAATTCCAGGTGTTCCAGAGTATCCAGAGTTTCAGAATGTTCCAGAATTTTTTAAAATTTTCCGAATTTCCAAAATTTTCTAGAATGTTCCAGGACGTTTTAATATTTCCTAGAATTTTCTAGAAAATTTTAAAATATTTCAGAATGTTCTAAAAGGTTCCATAATTTTCAAGAAAGTTTCAGAATATTCCAGAATTTTCTAGAAAGTTCCAGCTATATTAGAAGGTTGGAAAGAATTTTTTGGAATGTGGAATCCGAGTGTTCCAGGATTTTCAAGAATATTCACAAATTTTCTAGAAAATTCCAGTTGTTTCAGAATATCTACAAAGAAAGTTCCACAATGTTGCAGAATTTTCTAGAATTTTCATAATTTTCTAGAATGTTCCAAGACATTCCAGAATTTTGAAGGATTTTCTAGACAATTTCGGAAAGTTTAAAAATATTGTAAAAGGTTCCAGAATTTTCTAGATAGTTTCAGAATATTCCAGAATTGTTTAGAAGGTTCCAGGTGTATTGGAATGATCCAGGATTTTTTAGAATGTTTTGGAATATTCCAGAATTTTCAAGAATATTCTTAAATTTTCTAGAATGTTCTAGAATTGAGAATTTTTGGAACGTTCCAGAACGTTCCAGAATTTTCTAGAACTTTCCGAAATTTACAAAATTTTCTAGAATGTTTCAGGATGTTTCCGAATTTTCTAGGATTTTCTAGAAAATTTTAGAATATTCTAAAAAGTTCCAGAATTATCTTTAGAAAGTTTCAGAATATTCCAGAATTTTCTAGAAAGTTCCAGATGTATTGGAATTTTTTAGAATGTTTCGAAATGTTTCAAAATGTTCAAGAATATTTTCACATTTTTCTAGAATGTTTCACAATTTTCTACAATTTTCTAGAAAATTCCGGGTGTTTCAGAATTTTCTAGAAAGTTTCAGAATTTTCAAGGGTTTTCTAGAATATTTCAAAATGTTACAGAATGTTATAAAGGTTCCAGAGTTTTCTAGATAGTATCAGAATATTCCAGAATTTTTTAGAAAGTTCCAGGTGTATTGTAATGATGAAGGATTTTATAAAAAATTCTAGGTATTTGAGAATTTTTGGAACGTTCCAGAACGTTCCAGAATTTTCTAGAATTTTCCGAAATTTACAAAATTTTCTGGAATTCTAGAATGTTCCAGGACGTTTCCGAATTTTCTAGGATTTTCTAGAAAATTTTAGAATATGTTAAGATGTTCCATAATTTTCTTTAGAAAGTTTTAAAATATTCCAGAATTATCTAGAAAGTTCCAGATGTATTGGAATTTTTTAGAATGTTTTGGAATGTTCCAAAATTTTCAAGAATATTCCCACATTTTTCTAGAATGTTTCAGAATGGTCTACAATTTTCTAGAAAATTCCACGTGTTCCAGAATTTTCTAGAAAGTTTCTGAATTTTTAATGGTTTTCTAGAAAATTTTAAATATTACAAAATGTTCTAAAGGTTCCAGAGTTTTCTAGATAGTATCAGAATATTCCAGAATTTTCTAGAAAGTTCCAGATGTATAATTGTAATGATGAAGGATTTTTTAGAATGTTTCGGAATGTTTCAGAATTTTCAAGAATATTCTCAAATTTTCTAGAATGTTCTGTAGAAAATTCTAGAACAGCTAGAAGTTTCTAGAAAATTCAAGCTGTTCCAGAATTTCTACAACGTTTCTGAACGTTTCAGTATTTTCTAGAATTTTCCGGAATTTCCAAAGTTTTCAAGAAGACTTTTTCCAAGACGTTGCAGAATTTCCTAGGATTTTCTAGAAAATTTCAGAATGTTTAAGAAAAAAGTTCCAGAATTCTCTAGAAAGTTCCAGAATTTGCTATTAAAATTTTGGTTGCAAAAATGCCAAAACCTCGAAGCACGTAAGAATTACAATTTGGAGTAGTCAATATCCAAGTGTTGTAATCGGAAAAATAGACAAGACATTCGAATACTTTTGCGCGAAAAAATTCAAGGGCGAAACTCCAGGCATGTATTTATGATTGGTGGCCTGACTACAGAAAAAAATCGACCGAATCAAATAGACGTCATCAAATCTTAATTTCCAATTACGGAAAAAGATTCCAAACTCTACACAATAATTGTGAAAAAAACGTGGTACTAATTCAGAGTTAAAAACTGGCCTTAGACATAATAATGGACTACGTCGAAAAACAACAACGTGGCATAGGAAAATCATTTTTAATCAACCTAATTCTGGCCGAAAATCGCGCAAGAAAATAGCACTCGTCGTGTCGTACGCAGCATACTCTGGACTAAAACTACCATTAAATCCAAGATGAGCCATTTGCGGCAAAGGGTTGCAATTTCCGGTTTGAGTTAGTTTTGCCACAGTAGGAGGCTCTGCTCGGCTGGACCTTCTTTTACTTAAATCAAATCTATGTCACGACTATCACTAAAGAGACAAACGACAGGCATAGTGACAATGTTAATATACAAGAACTGATTGAAATAACAGTTTGTATTTAACAGAACATGACTTTCTTAACGGCCATTTAGAAAGAATAGGGAGGTCTACATAGACGAACTTCAGAACATTTACCCGTCACGAGCAATGATATCGCCGAAAGGAGGTTTTACTTGTAAAATAATTTTTTCTGTTCTAAATATTTCTTTTCTGACCGAAATAAATAAAATTCAATTATTTAAGCCATCAATTACTCGTAGATCTGAATTTTTTAAATGAAAAATTGTATTTGATATCGATCATGGCCTGAAAGATTTTTGCTGAAATAACGCAAACATTTGTAATTTTTCTTTTCGTTATTCTTGAAATTTCTTAATTAAAAAAAAACTTGGTCTAAAAGTCGACTTTAGATGATTTACCCGTGAATTGGCAGAAACCCAAAAAAAAAATCGAAACTAATTTTAATAAAAAAAACTCATATAATAAAAATAACTGGTTTATTAAAATGATGCCAAATCAGAATTTTTGGGGTGAAACAAAACGGGTGTTTACCTAACTTTGATAACCTTGGCAGATTGCGAGTTAGCTACACTTGCTTAAGTATTTTACCACTAATGCAATTGCATTTATAAACTGCGGTTTAGATAAACATAAAATGCTATGTGTCTCTCTGTAATGTGGTTAATGTGCGCAGGTCAAAACCCATTAAACCTTGGCAAAGTCTGAAAATTTTGAAAAACCAGAATATTTCAATTGAATTGGTGCATAATCGCAGAAGTTCCATTTGGCAACGGGAGAGTTTTCTTAAATAAAACATGACCAGAATTACACAAATATTGGAGACAAAAAAAATTCGATTTTTACATACATAGCCAATCCAGGCCTTAGGACATTCGCAGCACCAAACGGAATAAGCAGGTTTGTCAATGAATTTTAGTGGATTTGTTTATCTAAATTATTAAGCCAATTCTATAGTAGTTACTAATATTAGCTCTATAGAATTCCTTGGGTTATATCATTTGGGGTCAGGTTTCTTAAAAAAAATATAAACCAAATTCAAGAAATATTGCAGAACACTGCTCATGATGTTTTGGTCAATTTTTTGTATATACTTAGCTCCTGAATTAGCTATCTTTTCATATTACTTTTCTGGTTCCTCCGGAATTTTTCAATGCCGCTGACAATGTTAGACATTTCCCGGATGCCCGTAGAAGTTTGAAAAAATAGAACACGACCGGAGAAACCAGGACTGGTCACCCATAATGTGGTGAGCATATTTATGACAGTACTAAGCAGTACGGAGGAAGTAGCCATTGTGTTCGGAAATAGTGCGTTCGGGTTAGCTCAAGAAATTGTCTTAAAAGTTTTCCATTCCATTTTCTTTGATAATTAATTTTTTTATTAATGACAAATCACAGTTCTCTTGAAGGGGTTTCATTTCCATTTACTCTTACTCAATCGAAAATTTCCCTTAGTATGGATAAGAAAATTTCCCTTAAAGAATTCAAGAATAGCCAATTTAAAATTTCCGAAGTTTTATTTCTAATTTTGATAGATATCCTTATAGGGAAATTTCCGCTGATTTTCAGAATAGGACCCTTGAACGTAATTAAAATTGCCTTACATTTTAGCCGAGACACATATTTAAAAAAAATAAAAAATCTGCCGGACTAAAAATGAATTCGTCTCGCTAATGAGAAGAGAAGGATTAAAGACCAAATACAGTCCAAAACAACATTACATTTAGAGCAACAAATTCGGTCTAGACATTCCATACTAAACCTCTTCTGTCCATACAAATCCAAAGGCGAGGCTTCATATAGGCCGAAGCAATAGGTGGTCTAACAAATAAGTTGGCATATAGTCGTGAAGTTTTGAGTCGGCTATTACTTAAGTTATAGCACCGTCTATAGATAAAATTAAAATTTCGGCGCATCTTTAATTTATATAAAAAATAAACCATCACACTTAGTAGCAGTGCGAGCGATTTTTTTAATTCCCCAACAACACATATTTTATATTTTTCAGAACTGAACATCTATAAATGTCTTAAAATAATTTCTCCAAATAAAATCTATCTTCAAAGCATAATATAACAACAACAAAATCTTTATATTATGAATATCTGTTATTTTTAGAAATTCTAATATGTATGTTCTTCTCGATACTCGTACGTACTAGAATTTATTTAAGAATTATAATGAAAACATTGTCTAAAAAAATTCCCCAAAAAAATAAAACTAATCACATTCAAATATTATAATACACAATAATCGTGAAGATCATGGTACTTCAGAATCAGTCTTCAAATTATGTATGCACACACAACATTATAATTTATTGACTGGACGTTTCTTATATACACTCATATCGTTCCAGTCGTATATAACAATAAATTAAAAATCATCTTCATTCTTTTATGTACAAAAATGACGTTCGGATTTACTTAACAAACAATATTGACTCGAGTTGAGATTGTAGTGGAATTTTAAATTTTATATTCGGGATCTATAATTAGAAAAAAAAAATGATCTTCGCAGCTCGATGAACATCTATGGAAATTCTAAACATGACTGATAGTTTTTTGACGTCATTTTTCGTTAAAATTTTGATTGAACTTTTTCTCGCTCCTTCTCCCTCTGTTTACATATATTCGACTCGTACAACATATTATACATAAAATTTAATACCCGGAAATAGTGTAACATAAATAAAATAATCGGTCATAATCTAAATTACGCTTTTTAAAGATTGACCATCAAAATCGATTTATGATTATAAAATTTATTTTTAGGGATTCTTAAAATGGAATTGTGATGTTGATTTTTTTTTTTTTTTTTTTTGGGCAGACCTTATTGAATTTAATATTTCTTAATTAAACGATTTTAGTCCCATAAAGTTTAAAGTAGATATGAGATACGTTTATTTTTGGAAGATTATACATTGATTTAACTTGGTGTCAACATTTCAGGAGATCTGTGGAATGCCAATTCTAATTATCTTGAATTATTTTACACAAATACCCGACGCCGATAAAGTAATGTTTGGTTTAGTATTGTGCCAGTTGATTCACACTTTTGTATATTGTTTACAAAGCATAGGACATGAAAATGTTAGAAAATTCATTTACTAGGTGGCCAGCTAGACCCACTAAAGTTTAACCTGTTAATAAAGCAAGGTTTTTTTAAATATTCCAAAATAAAAGTTTGTGGCGTTTTCCCAATAGATTATTAAAAAATAAACATCATGTCATTTGTCAATTCAGTTGAAAGTAATTGCGTTTTGAAAATGAGCCAAAATTCTGAAAAAATTCGCTATTCGACCAAGTCGATAACGCTTCACAGGCTTGAGTGGTGTTTAAAGCGCTTACCATTTGATTAAACCATTTGCATAAGGCTAGAAAAAACAAGAAGCTCGATGTTTGGGTACCACATGAATTAACAGTAAAAAATTTAATAAATTAAAATTAAAATAAAATTTAGTTAACAACTAATACGATTAACATGGCCAGAATTGATCAATAGGAAAGGCATCGTCTTCCATTACGACAATGCCAGACCACACACATCTTTAATGACTCGGCAAAATTTGAGTAAGCTTGGCTGGAAAGTTTTGATGCGTCCATCGTTTAGTCCTTGCTCCTTCCGACTACCATTTATTTCGCTCTCTGCAAAACTCTCTTAATGGTGTAAAGCTGACTTGAATAGAGGCCTGTGAAAATCACTTGGTTCAATTTTTCGCCCAGAAATCCCAGAAGTTCTAGAGTGATGGCATAATGGTATTACCAGATAAATGGCAGCAGTATCGATCAAAATGGAATATATTTCGTTTAATATAGTTCGACTACTGTTGCGTTCATTTTTATTGCTTTTAATTACTGTAATATTTAATAACCAAATCCTTCCTTGAATTACAACAGTCAACTGAACAAACTGAATAACTATAGGGCTGCCTACTACTAAAAAAATTGTTTAATGTTACTCTCGACCACTAGAAGCTGCACGTTCAACTTCACCCTACCAATTTAATATAGATGTATTGCATTAAGTGAGATAGTTAGATCGCACCGTTTCAGACCAAGGAGAAGGACTACAACTCTCAAACGCAAAATTATTTCGGTGCAGTTGTGTCTTTCAGCAGCTTAGGTGCTTGATATGTTACTAGAAGCCAGTACTAAGTATACCTTTCAAATATAAGTTTCTTCCCGTAGATCACAGCCAGATAATTATTTTTTAAGAAAAACGAAATTATTTAGGGTTTTGCAATTTTAGTTTGGAACTAATCGAGAATTACAAAGAATTTCAGAATTATTTAAAATCCTCATTCAAATGTCTTTTATAATCCTCATTACATTTCTTGCAAAACACGAAATTGATCTTATGCTGGTTTCTGAAACCGTTAACCGATAGACATAATTTTAGAATAAATGGTTACAAAGTCTATGATACTAAACATCCCTTGGGCAGAAGTCGAGGAGGAACTGCTATGTTCTGAATGAGTACAGCACTGAAGAAATTCAAGCAACCTCTGTATGTGTCGACCTTGATAAAGAAAGTTTAGTCATCGCTTTAATATATTGTCCTCCAAATAATAACATTTCGGCAGATATCTGTAAAAGGTTTTTAGCAACTCAGGGTTAACGCTTTGTAGTCGCCGGAGACTTTAATGCCAAACATACCTACTCGGATTTAAGATTGGCTACTCCAAGGGGACGTCAATTAATGAATGTTATTCAGGAAAATTATTACGATGTTGGATCGTGTGGCAGTCACAGGTAAAATAAACCGAGAAATGATCGAGGCTAAACCACTTTCAGAATTATCTTTTGACCACTCTTCGGTCTTACTACATGACTGGGCTGACCAAAAGCCATATCCTACAATCAACTTCCTAACGAACACCTTCACTAACTGGTTGAAATTCAAGATGTACATCAGTTCGCATATCGACTTATCGGCAAAAGATATAAATATGGCAATGGAAAACTTTAATCAGTTACTGATCAACGCAGCTATTTCAGCCTCGCCTAAACAAAACAGCAAACATACAAGACACACCATAACATCCGCTGAAATAGAAAAATTGATAAAAGAGAAACGCCGCTTAAGACGCATATGGCAAACTCATCGATCGCCTGATGCAAAATACAACTTTAACAAGGCCAAAAATAAACTGCAAAGCCTACTCCAAAAAATCAAAATGGATTATCTGCAAAACTAGCTTAAGCAGCTTTCTCTCCACTCTGACACAAACTATTCATTATGGAAGGCCACTAAATACTTTAAACGGCCTCAGCAACCAAACCCGCCAATTTGTCTGTACCTGAGAGGAAATTCAAGATAAAGAGGCCACTAGTAAAGTTAGTTTATTATTGCTCACCAAACTCATTTAAAGAAAGTCCCTGGGTATGATCAAATTACAGATGAAATGCTTAAAAATTGCCTGAGTGTGCCTTTGGTGGACTATAGCTCAAATATTCAATTCAATCTACGAATTAGAATGCATCCCTGAGTGCTGGAAACTATCAAGTATAAAAATGATTCCAAAACCTGGCAAGGATCCTACTAAGGTCTCGTCATATAGACCAATAAGCCTACTGCCAATCATCTCGAAAGTCTTCGAAAATGCAATTATCGAAAAGATTAAACCGAAACTCCGAAATATCATTCATAATCATTAATTTGGTTTTAGAGCCGAGCACGGAACCATTGAGCAAGTGCACCGAATAGCTACAGAAATAAGATCAGCACACGAGGAAAAGAAATACTGCTCTGCATTCGATAAAGCTTGGCAAGCTAATATAAAATTAATATTAAATTGCCAGAAATTTACCAACTTATGAAGTCGTATCAAATCGCAGATATTATGTCAAACACAATACCTCTAAATCGGGCGAGAAAAACGTCCTGGCAGTAGTACCACAAAGCAGTGTGCTTGGCCCAACCTTATATCTAATTTTCACTTCCGATCTAATATCATCTTCGCAAATTATGACGTCTAATCGAAGAAATTTTTGTCCAATAACCTGGACCATCCAACGCGGCAAGACCAATCCGAACAGCTAAAGTAAAAGGCATGGAAAAAATGTCTGAGGTAATTATGATACTTAATGAATCTCAATCCCAAGAACACCTTGATCAAATGTGATGAAAAACGTAATCATCGCTTGGAACAAGAGCGAAACCGATCTTCACAGCGAATCGCAAACGAAATTGATGCACAACAAAATCTGCGATTGGAAGAACAATGCCGTCGCAATGTTCGACGGCAACGAGCTATGTCACAGAATCCAGTACGAACCTACAAAGATGCCGTAAACTACGCCAGCATTAATTACAAATCATTGGGATCCTTCATCGTTGTATGTATTAACTGCGGAGCCCTCAATTTTCCCGAAGAAAGAGTAGCAAATAAAGGTGATTCATTTGGAGATGGTCGAATTGTGTTGCTACCTCCACAGTTTCCAAATGAGTTGGTTTGCCTTTTTTTACGACGTCACCCGCTCGCTAATGAGTTCCACAAACGAATCCGAAACTTAAACTCATGTTTCGCTTTAGCTTCATTCAACGTAAGCGATGATCGAACCATCAATAGTCGTAACATTTTTAGCTTCAAAGCAGCTGGACAAGTTTATCACAAAATGAATATGGCGGCACATCCGACACAAACCATTCAAGGTGATTTCGAACAACCTTCATATGGCCAAATGTACTTTTTAGACTTCAATGATGCTGTTGACGAACGCTTTGCACATTCACTAAATTATGTAATCAGTCGTGAATTAATGGATCTGTTGAAGGAAATATTGCGAGAATAAAACATTTATGCCCAAAGTTACATGAGAATGCGAGAAGTGGAGGATGATATAAATCAACGTGCTGCTGAGCTGGGACTACAACCTCCAAATGTGCAGCTCATTTTTACAGTGCCAGATGGTATGGATTATAGACGGGTCAATCCTCCTGCTTGTAATGAAGTAAGCGTTGTTCTTACGTTTAACGCCGATCAAAGTTCCCCGTCAAATGAAATGGTTGTAAAACAACGTTGCAAAGATGTTGCCATTTTGAAAAATATCGACCATCGAGTGGAGCCCTTTACCTACCCATTGTTTTATCCAGCTGGAGCGTCAGGACATACCGTGGGTATGCCACTTCGAATACCTTATGCAAGTCGGTCACATCTAAGACGACTTGAACTAGCGCAATATCGTTTAGCTTTTCAACCTATACACGTCAAAAGCCTTTCTTTGCAAACTAATTTAACACCCGACCTGCGTCAAATAGTTTTCAACGTTTTACATTTCGGTGGACAACTTTTTCAACAATATCTCGTCGATACTTTCTTTCGAGTTGAGAACGTGATCGCATCCAATGGATCAAATTTAATCAAAAAACTATTTTAACCGATCAGTACGCAGGTGTTACCCGACTTATCAACAACGACTTAGCTGCGAAACAGAATGCAGTTGTTGGTGAAAAAATTATACTACCATCATCATTCACCGGATCAACGCGTTACTATACTGAACATTTCGAAGATGCAATGGCTATTGTTCGTCGTCTTGGATCGCCAGATTTCTTCATCACCATGACTTGTAATCCCGATTGGCCAGAAATTAAAGAAGCAAAAATTTAATGCGAAACAAAAATTTAGTGAAATTATCAATGATTTGGATAAAAAACAAATATTTGGAAAGGTGGCCACATATGTGTCTACAATCGAATTTCAAAAACGTCGACTACCACATATGCATTTGCTGTTGATCATGAATCCTGAAGATCGAATCCATAATCCAGAAGAAATTGATGATCTAATTTTAGCCCAAAATGACCCCAAATTGGACCAAAATAATCGAAAAGAATTTTCACATGAACTTGCAGTATATCGAAAAGGTAAGGATAATCGCCGAGTTACACGAGATAATCGTCATGTGGCCACATATAATGCTTATTTGCTGAAAAAATTCCAATGTCACATCAATGTTGAATATATGTTGGCAGGATAGGTCCGCTAAAATATTTATATAAATACATCTACAAAGGACACGATTGCGCTTCAATAAAGGTTGTCGAAAATCAACGGAGTTTGATTTATAATGAAGCAGACACCTATGTGGAAGGTCGCTGCATTACAGCACCTGAAGCATGCTGGCGATTATTTGGCCACGAAATCCAAAGAAAGAGTCATACCGTTCAGCGCTTGAATATTCATTTACGTGGTCAATATCGAATGCAAGATATTGACCAAGCCCAAGAAGATCTGGCAGATATTGTACAAAAAGGTTCAATGTTAGAATCGTATTTTCGACATACCCAGAATTACTACTACTATTGGCAAATGGCAGAACATTTTGCTCAACCAGAATGCTTCCATTTGCGAGTACTACTCTATCATGTGAAGGACGCAACAAGTTTTTATGATCTTCTTACTGTGAATGACATTCGCTATGCGACATACAAACAAGCTTGCCTAGCTCTTGGCCTCGCCTTCGACGATAAACAATGGATAGATGGTCTAGAAGAATCAGCACTGTCCAAAATGCCTTCGGTAATGCGAATACTCATCATTCAGATTCTTATTTTTGGATGTTCCGAAGATCCAAAAGGTCTCTGGGAAAGATTCAAAAATCAGTTGGCTCAAGATTTTATTCTGCAAGCACGACGAAATAATAGATCTGAGGATGCTGCAATCAAACCTGCTTATCGTATTATTGCATTCAAGTTAAATACGACAGGAACAGAAGGTCGACATTTTCGTTTCTGGGTGGAACGATATGGTATGGACGATATTGCCTGCTAGACAAACATTACACAAGACATTTGGTCTGAAAGTTTCGCTTTCGTCAGATTCAATTTCCAGCATTAAACCTGGTTCAGTCAAAGCTACACAACTCGCTCAAGTCGATGTTTTCCTTATGGATGAGGCACCGATGTTACCAAAGTATGGTTTACAAAATATGGATCAGTTGTTGTGGTCTATTGCAAATCCAAACTTGCCATTTGGAGAGAAAATTTTAGTCCCTGGGTGATTTCCGTCAGTGCTTACCTGTTCAACTCCGAAGCAACCATAGTGAAACACTTGATTTGTCGATCAAAAAAATCATCTCTGAAAGCATTTCAAAAATTTTTCGTTAAAAAAAAATGTGCGTGTCGATCCTGAACAGGAATCATTCGCAAAGTATATCCTGAAAGTGGGAAATGGAAATCTTCCAAAAAATGACTTCAATGAAATCGAATTACCTGAGGATATAATGCCCAGTGGTAATTTAATCGAAGAAGTATTTGGAAATTGCCTTGCGAATCAAAATTACGATGGAATGAAGGAACGTGTTATTCTCGCGCCGCTGAACAAAGAAGTCAATAATATTAATGCTGAGATCGTCGATCGTCTCCCAGGAGAATACAAATCGTATAAAAGTCATGATTCTGTGAAGGATAAACAGGAAGAAGGTATTGAATTCACGCCAGAATCTCTTAATTCGATTGAAATTGCTAATGCGTAATTTAGATATTTCGGAGGGTATGTGCAATGGAACACACCTGATTGTTACCGAATTATGTAACAACGTAGTTAAAGCAAAAATAATTACTAGGGAAAAAGCTGGACAAGAAGTACACATTCCTCGAGTTACGCTCGAATCCAGCAAAGGGCAACTTGGATGTACAATACAACGACATCCGTGCATACACATCGACCGTGCATAAATCTCAAGAGCAAACGTTCGAATTTGTTGGCGTCGACCTTCGTACACCTGTCTTTAATCATGGTATGTTGTACGTAGCATTTTCCCGTGTTAGACGACAAAATAGCTTGAAAATTTTGTTACCACGTGAAAATGAACGTAGCACATATAATGTTGTGTGGCTCCTGATGAAACTTTTATAAGTCTTGATAGTGACAGCGACGACGGTTACCTCGGCAACATCGATTTTTATGTCTCAGCCGAATAAAATAAAATGAAATTAAAGTTGTTTTGCGAAAGAGATTGAAATAACTGTCTTTCTTTTCACCGAGCGAAACTCGGTCCCCTGGTACTAATTGTAAAATGAATATAAAATTAAATAGACAAAATTTTATTTATAATACAAAGTAAAAAAATGGAGGTGTGGCCAACACACGACTTTCTTTTACGAACAGAGAATTTTGAGAAATTTTATTTTTTTTTATAATTTTTAATTTTTATTTGTTTTTAATTTTTGGAAACATTTTATGTATTAAGTAGTTTTTTGTAAACCTTATACTTTTTAAGATATTTGCAAAATAAATTTTCTGGACCAAGGGAGTGGCCACTTCCGGTTAGCCGATTTGGAGTAAAATTCACTGGGACCTCCCAATTTATTAAAAAAGCTTAAATCTGAAGTTTCAGTTCGATTGGTTAAACCATCTGGGCTGTAGAGAGGACACAGACAGACTGACAGACTGACAGACTGACAGACTGACAGACTGACAGACTGACAGACAGACAGACTGACTGACAGACAGACACCATTTCGAAACCCACTTTTTCGGACTCAGGGGACCTCAAAACAAATAAATCTCTAAAAATCTCAAGGTCCAAAATTTTCATGATTACTATACTTTATTTTACTAGAGTAAAAGAAAGTAAAACAAAGTGGCATTTTTAATATACGGGAAGAAAACGACGCCATAACTTAATCACAGACGCCTCTAATGTGGTCATGCATTGTGACGGATCTTCGGCAGATTGGTCCTGCACGTCAATTCCGGTCGGAGTAAACGTTTTTGTTAACAAATAATTCGCGTTTAGTTCCACTTGTCTCTGTTAACAACTTTAAAAAATTTTACGAAATCCTATAAGACTTAAATTGTGAAATTAGTATATAGGTTTGCCTTCTGTTTAATAAAAAAACAAAAGATTTTTAGTTTAGAAACCAAGATGTTAGAAACCAAGAAATCTAAAATGTACCTTCAATGTAGCAGAATAAATAAAACTTGAGGATTAAATTGGCTTTATGCTGTCACCACATATTTTATTTACTTTTCTTGAAAAAAATCATTAATTATAGGTACTGATCGAAACGATCTATTCAATATGGCACAACTGTTTTTATAATAATAACTTCCTTATACACAAACAAGTTATAATTATAATTAACGTTAAGAATAATACAAAAATAATTTTCTTTTGATTTTTCTTTTGTTTGTTTTAAATTAAACATGACGTTTTATCACAGTGAAATGGTTGCGGTAAAACAAATTTCTATATAGAGGATGTTATATCATATGGAAATATCAAAGACGATCGGTCTACAAAATTAAAAAAAAGTTAGTTACAGTTTTTAAAAAAATTTAAAATTAAAGCTTTGATGTGTTTTGAAATAAAATATTTGTTACAAATTCAGACAAAGCTTAAGCACCACTGATTTAACCAGACTTAGTAATTGTTTGTAATTTACTTATTTTACATAACATTTAACATTTCAAAATTCTAGCACATGTCACACCCAATGCCACATTGATAATAACTTTACAAGTTATATAACATAAAAATGTGAAAGGATGTTGAATTCTATATCTGTCATATAGATATAGATAAAAAGAATTAATTCTGATTAAATTACACTCATCATGGTTATATGCGCGGATTAATTAAAACTTCCCTCGCTAGAATACGATTATACAACTTAAAAAATGTTACTCGATCGCATCGCAGTGTATCTAATTTAAATATTCATTGATGAACATGTTTATTTTTATACTTGTTGTTGTTTAACTAAATAATAATTATAAATTCAAGGTGTTAATTAACAAAATAAATTATCAAGAAATTCAATAATTTTTTATTAATTTTTTCCATTTGTTAATCAATAAAACATGATCGCTCGCGCGCATATTTTGTCTGGAATTTTTTTTTTACTTGTGATCGCATAATTTATGTTTGTGACTGTATATTTTGTATATCTGTAAACATAAAGTGAATGTTAAATAATTTTTGAATAAGAAATTTTTTCGCGCGCGGGGAATTTACATTACTGCGCGAACGGTCTATGTTTATGACTTATGTATGTACATGCATATTGTACAAAAATCATGTCATGGTATGATTTTATATAATAAACATAAATTGTTTCATTTTTTTTTTTTTGTATTAATAACAAACCAACTAAATACAATAAATTCATTATATAATTTGCCACTTAATTAAAAATGAATAACAACAATCAGATATATATATGTATATATAGTACACTAAATTAGAGTGAGTGGCAATTGATTTATACTGACGATCATGCTTTACAAGCATTTATATTTATGATAATATTTTCTAGGTCAATTAATTTTATTTTAAAAACGAAAAATCCAAAAAAACACAGCACGATAAAAATTTCATTTGTTGAACATTTTATGTCAGTGAACTCGTTAAATTACGCGAATAAAATTTAAAAAAATAAAAAAATTATTTGCCTTTTAATGTACGTATGTATATGATATGAATTTAAACAGATGGAAATGAAATTTGTAGTATACTATATAGAGAGTATAAACCAGAAGCCAATTTTATAATTTGTATGTACATATTTTAAAAAGAACAGGAAACTTTCCTAAGAATTTGCATACCATATTACCACAGTCTATAGTCAGAATGAAAAATGCAAATATTAAAAATGCTAATTATTTTTAATTAAATCAATTTATTATAAAATAGTAATAAATTTTCTTTTTATGTTTTATTGAATTCGTATTATTGAAAAAATGCAATAAGTTTTATTAAAACGTAATGAGATTGAATTGAATTTTTTTTTTCTTTGCAATAAACTTAGATCATCAGTGTTGTAGTTTTTATTATGAAAATATCTTTAGGGGCAATAAGACAATGTTTTAGTACTAACTTTTAACATTTATTTGAACACACACCGAAATTATCGGTGTTAAACCTAAATTATTGTAAACAATTTTGTGTTTTTTGGTAAGGACTCGAAAGAACATTTACATCCTATACACGTTCCAAAACTGTTCTACACTATTTCCGAACAATTTCTGACAAATCAGTGGACAAAAATATATTACCCTATTCGGACAGCTAAATAAAAAAATTTGTCTATTCGACACTGAACGACACATTTCCCATAAAGCGTCTGTTATACGTCATAACATTTTACAAAAATTTTCCGTTATTTTAAGTAGGTTAAAAGGCAAGCATTCGCCACTTTTCATCTTAAAACTTTATGTATTAGCTCCAGTTATACCTCTCTAGTATACTGTTGAAAATCTTTATGACTTTCAGAGGGGACAATGTTCAAAATTTGTTTTTCTGAAAATTTGTGGCGTTGTTTCAGATCTCAACATTATTTAAGCAACGTGAGCATTGGCTGATATAATTCTTAACTTAGTGGTTCGTTCAGTCTAGACGGAGCATCACTATGGACCATTCGAGCAATACAAACAAATAAAACACAAACAATACTCCTTGTCACATAGTATTACATTTTACAATAAATTAATCTCTCCTCAACCTCCTCCTAAGAATGTGATATTCAGGTCGATTTTAGAATCCGCAGGAGAGAATTAATGGCCCTTTCACATGCACCGCGATTTTACTCGTACGAGTAAAAATGATTCACTGATTTCATGTACAATTCTAAATGTACATTTCTAATGCATATCGACAATCGCGGAGATTGCAGTTTTTTGCGATACCTCACTTTTATTTGAATCGACCTTTTTGTTGTTTTTTTACTTTAACTTAGGCCCGATTTTATGAACGACTCTAAATAAATAAAAATCCGAGGGTATAGATTAATCTTTAACCGAGGATTTTTTTTTCATCGATTCTATAAACGACGATAAAAACATAATAATTAATGCACGGTTTTATAGCAGTTTTTTGTATGAGTGACAATACTTCTGTTTGACGTTTGCCTTTTTATTTACTAAAATTTCTGTTATTTCATCAAAAATCAAGAATTTAATTTGATTTAATTTTGATTTTAGGATGGAAGTGGAAACATCATCTTCTTCGGATTCCGACTTCATGGAAACGAGAGATCTGACCCTGTTGTTTGGTATTCGCCGACCCAAAGTGTATAAAACATATAACAGTTCACTGGAATTTTATTCCGATGAAGAATTTCGTTGTAGATATAGATTTTGTAAGTCTACCTTTTTTTATATTGTTGGCATAATTAAAAGAGATTTGTGTCATACTGATATGCGAGGTGTTCCTCTTTGTGTCGAGGATCAGTTATTGATAGCGTTGAGATACTACGCTACCAACAGTTTTCAAAATGTTATAGGCGATTTAGCCGGTATTAGCACATTAACCGTTTGTAGCACCGTAAAAAAAGTTAATCAAATTCTCACTTGTAACTTTCACAAGTTCGTCAAAATGCCAACAGCGGAGGAACAGCAAAACACTGCTATAAAGTTTTACTTGAATAATGGTATTCCAAGAGTTTTGAGGCTGACAGATGGAACACACATCCCAATAGTTTCACCCGGTGGAGCTAACCCTGAACTTTTCCGGAATAGAAAGGGGTGGTTTTCCATAAACTGCCAGGTCATGTGTGACGCAGATTTTAAAATGATTGACTTGACTGCTAGGTATTTATGTTCAAATCGTTGAAATGTCTGCGTAATATTAACATTTGTTTTTATTTTTAATTTAGATTGCATGGATCAGCACATGATCAAACCATTTCTAATTTTTCGTTGTTGAAAATTATATTAGAAAACGGAGAGTTTGGCAACCGATTTTTGCTCGGTGATAGTGGATATTCCAACAAAAATTACCTGTTGACTCCAATATGAAACCCCTGTACCGAGATAGGAAAAATATACAATATGAAGCACAAAAGCACGAGAAATTTGGTGGAAAGATGTATTGGGATTTGGAAACGGCGTTTTCCATCGATAGCCATAAAAAGTCGGCTTCGCATCTCCAATACATTAAAAATGATTGTACCTACCGCCGTATTGCACAATATTGCAATATTAAAAAGAGAGCCACCACCTTCTGAACCGGAGATAGAGGTTCCTCTTATTTATAACGGACCAGTAATAACTGCCCGTAATGCGATGGAAAATTTTCCTTATGACAGAACAAGAAAAATAATAATTTAAATCTTATAATCAAATTTAATTAAATATGTATTTAAATAAAATAATTCTAATTATTTTCTTTGTGTGTTTTTTTGTTATAATATTTAATTTTTGTGTTAAGGTATTCCTGTTTTAATTTTTCAGTTTTAATAATTTCAGACATAACTTGATTTTTTAAATTTTCAGACTTGGAAATCCTAGAAGCACGCGATTTTATTACGTTCGATCTGGAATTCCCAGAAGATGATGGCTGGGGTGTTGTGGTGGGAATTGGTGACGTTGTTTCATTTAAGTTACTAAATTCCGGATTGCTCTGAATCGTTATTTCAGGTTCTAAACCTGTGTGATGGTTTTGGCCGGATTCTGGATAATCCATTAATTCGTCATCGAGCATTTCGACTTCGAAATACTCGTCGTTTACATCATCGTCCTGAAACAAACAAAATATTGAAGCAATGCTTTGATGAAGTAAATTAATATACATACTATAAATCACGTACTTCAAATAATACGTCTGAGGAATCAATATTTTGAAGTGGGCGAACAGAAGCTTGCACCAAAGAATATAGAGGATTTGATTCACTCAATTTGACTTTGTAAAGGCCACCGCCCGTTTTGAACCTTTCACCGTTTTCTTCGGCTATTTGTTTTCTAAATTCACCTAATTTGTTTCTGAAAGTATTGCGTAGCTGTGTTTCACTTTTTTTATTAATATTTTGTGAATTATAAGCTATTGTAACTTTTTTCCATGTTTCATTTTTCAATCTGTTAGAAACCGCGTCGGTTTTTTTACACATCAATATTTTTTTATATTTTTCTACACAGCAGAATTATATTTCAATTTCCGAATTTGACATTTTCTTCTTTGTTGAGTCCATTTTTAATAATTAACGTTCATTTTTAAAAATGTCTCATTTGTATGATACACCACATTTGAAATGTCAAAAACAAAAACAAATTTTTTAAGTCTCTGATTCAGTCACCAAAAACAGTAGATAAAACAGAGGATAAAAAAAAATCCGCCGATTACTTTTCTTGTTTATTGTCGTTCATAATAAATCGGGCCTTAGTGTCATGTTTTTCAATTATTGTCTTACAAGCCGAAAGTAGGTTTTTGTTCATTAAGTTATGTGTTTTTATCTACTTTCTTACTATTGAAAGAAAGACTAAATATATATAACATATATTTATGTATCCGTCCCTCTCCAACAACAGTCAAATATTAATGCCTTTCCCAACGATAAATCACGCCTTGTAAGGCAACGCGATAAATCGAAAACTACATGCAAAAAATAGTAAACAACAACTTTACATCATAGTTTCATTCAAATTTCTTTGAATGTTTTTAAAATTCGTCAAAAAAAATTGTTTTTGAAAGGCGACAAAACTTTTGCGTTTATACTTGGAATCAAAAAATCTGCAGTGCGAACAGCCATTGTTTCCTATAAATATCGCGATTGATTCGCTTGCGCGGATTCTATAGTCGACCTGATTATTTAAGGGCGTCTCTTGGTAATTTATACTATTAAGATTTATGTACAACCTTTAATCCCCCCCCTTCCCCCCCCCCACCTCTCCCCCTCTCCCAGATGACCAAGTACTAAAATTAAATTATATTCAATATTGCACGCAAGAACAGATTGAAGTGTCACTTTGTGATGTGACAAAAAATACAAAATGAAAGATATTCTTGGGAACTAAACAGATACACTTAGCTAAATTATTAGTTGCTAACTAGATTAGTAGATTTTATACTACAACGAAAAATTTAAATCGGTCAAAAAAGGGTTTACAAAATAAGATTTAGAGCCATCAAAGTTTTAGTTCATGTTAGATAGTTTAACATTTTAATGGTAAAAACGTGCATTGAGATTGCCAGCAAAATTTTTATTTTTACAGTACTAAATTAAATTTGGATTCCGTGTGTAATTCCGTTTCCGCTCCGTCAAGATTATCTCTACTTTTAGGGTATCGTATAAACAGAACAAGAGCGATAACTACAAGCGACGACTTCAAAATACATTTGTCGGCCGGCGATGTCACCATAGTAAATACAGCAAGAGCGTCAGCGACAGACGACAAAATTAAATAACATAATAAACAACATAACCTTAAATATCGTCTCACTAGCTCAATTAATTTTTTCTCAAGCGATATTATGTTTAATGAATTAAAAAATACTAATTTAAATTAAATTTTGGAAATAAATGTACGTTGTTTGGCGTTAAGGGCAGCAAAACAAAGTTCGGCGATATTGTCGTCGTCGCCAGCGACATTCGTTCTGTTTATACCTTTAATAACAAGATAATATATTCATATCAATATGTCATTGAAATTTCAATCAACAAAATGTCATGAAATGTCAATAAAATGTCACAGAAAGAATTTATATTTAAAAGCATACTTGATATATATTTTTTTAAATATTGACGGTATTATTTGCACCAGCAAAGTATTTTAGATAAATTTAGAAATTTATATTCCATCACCTATTTATTTTGCCTTAAAGACACCTACTTCATCGAGAAATGTGAAAATCTGAAACAAAATTTATTTTGAGATAATAAAAGATGGCGATAAACGAATAAAGTGGATTTTTTATCTCTAAGCAACATCTAGAGTCTACTGTGGGCTAACTAAACGTTACTCAGCCATTTTCAATTATGCTAAAAATCTTACAGAAACAAAAACTGTTATCAAAAGGAAGGAAAATAAGTATATGGCAATTACCTCTGTTGGCCAACTAGATGCATTAACAGCTGAGAATAAATCCTAAACACAACGTCAACATCAACAATTGTTTAATATTAGCAATAGTAGCTCGGTGCACGAAAACGTCCTTGTTCTAATTCCGTCTTCATCATCGGTTTATAATAAACAAGGAATCACGAATGTTAAAGATTGCAAATCCAGTTCTTCAGCAACATCTCAACCTTCAACAACATAGATGTCATCTAAAATCAACATCTGTCTTAATAGCATTATTGATGAGTGTAATTATCTTATCGCAGAACTACCACTACACGTATTTTTTTTTCTTATTTTATACAAATTTTCGAGTTAAATATTCTACGTCACAAATGATTTGTTTATTTCCATTTAATAATTACAGTGAAACCTTATTTCAACGGACGCTTACTTTAATGGACAACTCACTACAATGGACACACTTTTAAGTGCCACGCAAAACTGAAGTTTTTCCATGAAAACCTCCCTTAGTTAAGCAGACATTTTATTAGAGCGGACACGGACAGACATCTGCGACGATAGGAGCATTAATTAGTTCTAGAATATGGCCAATTAGGAAGGAACTTGGCTATTTCCATCCGATTTTGATGAAATTCAGCATGTATGATGTAAATGGAATTCTAAAATGATGTTTAGGTAAAGTTCTGGAATATGGCCAACTAGGAAGGAACTTGGCCACTTTCTTTGAATCCCAATAAAATTTTTATAAAAAGAAAAATTACAAATCCTCATTTTATGGGACTTCATTTTTGGTTCCGTCGATGTCCGTTGTAGTGGAGTTTTTTCTGTATACACCTTTCCCTCAATTAACACGGTAATTAAATTCCGCCAAATTACCGTGTTAATCGCGACTAATAAAAACATAAGTACCTTTTTTGTAGTTTTTGTATTTATTAGTCGCGATTAACACGGTTTTGAGTAACACGGTAATTTGGCGGAATTTAATTACCGTGTTAATTGAGGGACAGGTGTATAATTGTTTTTACTGTTACTCCTCAAAAATTTCGTTAGTGCCGGTATTATAAATTGCTTTCAATTTAAATTGTTTTTAGTACGGTCAACAATTCTTACGTTGAACTGTAATTTTGTCGTATCTAGCTGTTTTATATCATCATTTCTTTACTGATCTGGAATCATCTTATTTTTATTCTAGTTACATAATGTACCATATTGACCATGTCTTCTTCAGGAATTCTAATATTGAGATTAAAGGTTTTATTGAGGATTTGCGCATTACTGATCACTGTTCTATTCTTATAACCTTGTTGGTCAAAGATAAAGTCAGTCAAGTCACTGAAATATTTGATGGTAAGAGAAATAAAATTACTTGTTCATTTGAGATTGCCAATAATTTTATCAAATATATTTTGTAGCAATGGATCGAAAGCCCGTTATTCCGTTAAATTTGATAACAGCCTTAATATTAGTTTTTTCTTTAGACCCTTTTCATTATATAAATTATTTCAAATTTTTAATTCGCTAGAGGATAAATATTCTGCAGATTTATTTGGAATTAGTTGTGCAAATATGAAAAGAATAAGCTTTTATATTTTCGATATCTTACGCTCTTTATTTAACCGTAGCATAACTGAAGAAGTGGATTTTCCTAATTCTTTGAAATTTGCTACGGTCAACCCTCTTCTTAAGAAAGATGAGCCTTTAGTAATGGGTAAGTATCACCCGATATCTATTCTTTTAATAGTGTCAAAAATTTGCGAGGAAGCTGTTAAGGTTTGTATGGTATCCGCTTTATTCGTAGACATTACAAAAGCTTTTGATGTGGTAGATCATAACATTTTATTTGAAAAAATATGGAATGTAGCTTGTGATTTACTACTGAAAATTATTCCATCGCAGTTTCACATATAAATAGTGATTTAAATATTTTGAGTCAACATACAAACTCTTATTGAAGTTAGAAGTCTAAAGTAATGATCTTTCATTAGTTTAATAACGATATAGTTTATCACCACCTTCGGTGCTCTAGAAAAGATCCATGCCATCAGAATTGTCTAAAAATAGAGTTGGTAAAGACAGTAAAATACTCAGGATTAACCGTAGACTGTCAATTAAGCTGGAAATGTCACACAACAGAATTAAAAAATACACTTTACTCGTGTATTAGAAGGATGGATGTACCTTTTGAGATTTCATTATTCACTCGGTGTCTTAAAAATATTTTATCACGCTCTAATTGAGTCAAGATTGTATTTCGGTTGTGTTTTTCAGATATTAGTGGCAAGGGGTATTTTTTAAATCGATGGTAGTTACACTTTAGATAAATTGCTCCCAATCCTTATAGAGTGAAAATGAAGTCGTCCTGATCGAGGCATTATACAGTTTATCATAACAGGGTTAACGATTCGAGATAAGTATAAGCAAGCGGTTTCAACCAAACTTTCAACCCCCGGAACGATCTACGTATCCTACAGCTTGTTCTCAAGAATCACTTACAAGGCATTTTATATTAGTAATATCACAAAAATCGAGTGTATTCCTATTTCTTTTGAACGTATAGTACTTCCAATCACAGTTAAACTTGTGACACATAATTAACACCGCAAAAACAAATTCGGTTTTCCTATAGCGTAAAAGTTCGACTATATATGCTTTATCGTTAGGTTAGTTTACAAAGCTAATTAAATGTAATTCCAGATCGATAAGCATCCCTGTTTAACGAAAGTTTTAGAGAAGATTTTGACCCGTGGTTGCAAACGGGATGGGGTCTTTGCTGCTCTAAAGCATCAGATTCTGTTAATCATAGTATCTTACTGAATAATTTGATTACACATTGTTTACTCAATTTGACTACTTGCTTCTTATAAGTAACTCTCTGCACCTGTTAGACTGTCCTATAATATAATTCTCTATGTTTATTAATGTAATAACAAATATTTTCACCTTTGTGAAATCTCACCTATTTAAAGATAATTTACAAATGTATGATTCAGTCGCGTCGAACATTGTTGCTTGCTAAATTCAATTGACTTGGAACAGGAGCAACCAAATTAGCGTCCCGAAACTTCGGTTCACCGGGGTGTAAGATATTGAAATCCTGTCAAAAATTACCAAATATTTTTTTTTCGACGTTTTGAAAGTCCCGAAGTCCGAAAACGTAAAAAAAAAATGTCCTATGGTAGCTTGAGAACGGCTTGTCCTATTTGAAGTTTTTCCACCAAATTGTTCCTATTCTCAAGGCGAAGAATTGAAAAGCTTTTGGAACCAATACGTCAAGAAGATCAGGTACCAGCTATACGAATTGATACAAAACCAAGTGGTATATTACTACGAGGTTATCGATTGACGTTGACCAATTTTTATATCAGCTGATATAAGGATTGAGTTGGGCGTTGAGTTTACGGTTGAGCTGGGTTCCATTTGGTGGTTGAATTCCAGTTGAGTTGAACTTGAGTTCGGGTTGCGTTAGAGTTGAAATGCGGATTGAATTGAGTTGAGTTCATATACATGAAGTTGAGTTGGTCGTTAAATTTGGGGTAGTTTTAAGGGATGAGTGGCAGGTCAAGTTGATGTTGAGTTGCTGTTAAATGTTCGCAATGAGTTGTGTGTAAGCCAGAGTCAGCGGTTCGGTTGTTAATTTATTTGGGGTTTGTTCAGGGTTGAGTTGGAAGTTAGTTTGTGTAGTTTTATTTTGAGTTTATGTAGTACGTAATTTTTCGAACCATGTTGATTTGAGGATTGAGTTGGACATTAGGTTTAGAGTTAAGGGTTGGGTTGAGTTCATGTAAGTAGGCTGTTTTCAGACCGTGCATATTTAGGTATTGAGTTGAGTATTGAGTTTTGGGTAGAGTTGGGGGTTGGGTTGGGGATTTCAGTTGGGGATTTACTTGGGATATGTTGGGTGTTGAGTTAGAAGTCAGCTTCTAGGACAATGTCGATTTTCAGATTGAGTTTATATTCAATAATGATTATATTCGTCAACAAAAATATTCGTAAATTTAGCAAAACAAATATTTAAGTATTTTAAGGTACAATTACGGTGGTCGGCTGGCAGCCCCAATGAAAACATTGATAGGGCGAAGTTGTCTATGACAATATTTGAGTGCGGTTTGGGTCCAAAATTGTTTTTGAACAATTTTTACATCCGGAAATAGTTCAGAGAAAACCAAAATTTCATCGTTTCGCTTGAAAAGTAGACGTGAGGCCTAAAACAACTAAAGCTTGTACAGGGCTACAATAAACGTGTGGTCTACGTGTGCTGATCTGGTGTGTTAAAATCATATTACGATCGTATTTTTTGACAGTGATAAAAACGTTGTAAATGCAACAGAAAAGGCGGCACATCTATATGAACGAGACGTAAATATCGCAAAGGTCAACCGTAGCCTGAATGACAAATCTCAACGGTCAAGATCGCACTGCAAGAATGAAAGTGTTTTTTTTTGTATTTTCATAAAAAATAATCTTTTTGCCACTGTTGCTTCATCCTTGCGTACCAAGGGGCCAATGCTAAGGGGGTTTGAGGAGTTTTTTATTTTAACATGTCTTTAACTAAAAACACAAATTTTTGAAAAATGTTTTAATTTCTATGAATGTTGGAATTTCAATAAATAGTCAAAGCGGGAGTTTGATAGCTCAGGTATTAGCCCCCACTCTCGAAGGTATAAAGCGGAGTTATATAACATTCAAAACATTTTTTGACATTTAAAAAAGTTGTTTTTTGGATTCTTTTTATTTTCAGGGGGTGTTAAATCGCCACAAAGTCTAAAATATAAATCATTAGCGTTGTTAACTCGAAACCTGAAATCATAAAAACGAAATTCCGAAAAACAAAATCCCTAAAAATATTATCCCAATAAATAAAATCACGAAAATATGATCCCAACCTTGAAAAATAAATTGTGAAACAAATCACTTAAGTGTTAGGTATTTTTGGATTACCCTTGATTTGACAAATAAAAAACTACCCCTAAAAATCAATCCCAAAAAGCAAGTTTTTAAATATGTTGGTATCGTTATCCAAAATAAAATAATCCCAAAAAAAACAAATATCACAAAAAATCAAGTTTTTCAAATAGGATACCATCGTATTCCGAAAAATAAAAATGCCCCACAAAAAATGCAATATAACGTGCCCAATTAAAAACGAAGGCTCCATTAAATTTTTGTTAACTACAATATGAAAATAAAAGCAAGCTGTACAATTTCTTGTCATCCTTGCGCAGAAAGGACCAATGCTAAGTGGCTTTGGAGAGTTTTAGATTTTAGTATGTGAAATACAAACGTAAATAGTATAATTTTCCTGACGTTTTACTGTCATCCATGCACAAAGGGCCCAATGCAAAGTGGCTTTTCGTAATTCTCCATTTTAGTATGCGAGTAATTATTAAAAAACGCAAGGTTTTTAAAAATGTTCCAATTTCTATGAATTGTAGAATTTCAAAAAATCGTCAAAGCGGCGGTTTCAAACGTAAAACGGAAAACGGAAAATGAAAAGGGTTGGTATAGTTATCCAAAATAAAATAATCCCATAAAAACAAAAAAATCTTTATTTTAATCCGTTTTACACCTTAGAGCAAGGAGACTGCCGTCCCAAACCTCCGCTTTGACGATTTTTTAAGATTCTAAGACTCATAGAGATTGGAGGATTTTTGAAAAATTTATTTTTTTAATAATTAAACATATACTAAAATAGATAAATAACCAAAGCCGCCAAGCATTGGACTCTTTGCTCAAGGATGACAGAAAAACGTCAGAAAAATTTCAAAAATATTAACATTTATAAAAATATTAAAGTTTGTATTTCACTTACTAAAATAAAAAACTCCCCAAAGCCGCTTAGCATTGGTTCTTTCTGCGCAGGTTCCCCTTGTTTTCTTATTGTAGTTAACAAACATTGAATGGGGTCTTCCTTTTCGACGGGGTACTTTATATTTTTTAGTATTTTTTTTTAAGATTTTTTCTTTCAGGAATATGATGGTATCCCTTTTTAAATATAACAATTTTTTGAAAGGTTATATTAATTCGTTATATACCTTAGAGGATGGGTCTACCACTCGTAAACCCCCGTTTTGATGATTTATTAAAATTTCAACATTAATCAAAATTATGTAGAACGTTTTTCAAAAATTTGTGATTTTTAGTAATAATTATTCATATACTAAAATGGAGGACTCCCTAAAGCCGCTTGGAATTGGACCCTTTGCGCAAGGATTACAAGAAGTTTAATAGAAATAATATAAAAATTTAATCGGGCCTCCCTTTTAATGGGGCACTTTATTTGTACTTTTGGGAGATTTTATTTCGAGAATATGAAGGTACCCCATTTTTTTAGTTCACAAATGCTCGAAGCAACGCCAAAAAGCTATTCAAATTTTGGTTAAAATTTTTTTCGTGTATTTTCTTGTCAATTCTCTTGTGGCAGGTATTAAAACTAAAAATTTGGTTAAAATTTGTTTAACCACCAACTATTTTTTAGCTTAGCTTAACCATATTTTTCGCCTATCCAATACTTATAGTATTAATTAAAATTTTTAACATTAGCGTAAGAATTATCCAATTTGTGTAATAATGAGAATAAATGTATATATAAATTTAATGCGAATCGTAAAATAAAGATACTGCCAATTTTATCAATTTTTGAGTTCTCTCTCTCTGCCAACGTTGATCTCGGATTGATTTGTTTCGTTTTGAGGTGTCATTTTGAATTGTTGCTTTTGAATTCCCCTAAACGTTTGAATTTCGACTTAATCAAAAACTTGAAAAATTGTTCTATATTTCTTGAGCCCAGTTTCTTATATCCACTTATTTACGCTACTTGGACTTTTTTGATAACAATTTGGTATTTATAACCTTTTGTTTGAACATCTTTTTTGAGCGATTGGTATCCCCATAGAAGTTAAATTAGGCTTAGCTTAGTTTTTTTAGGTCAGATACAGTTATTTGAGAGCAATCATCAATTCCCTTATACCTTCGACTATATTTATTCATGCCTGTTTCTAAATAAGCCATTATGCATTTTTAAAGAGGGAAGGCAATTGTCTAACCTTTGGATTTGGTTGGTAATTTAACGGTGTTCGTTGAAATCGCTGTTCCCAAATTCCAATTCCTAAATCCAATATGAGTTGAAAACTGTATTGCCGGATGTGTAGCAAAATCTCGTGTCCAAAGAATGTGCGTGGTCCAAAATAGTATTGCGGTATCTTCTCGTTTCCAATTTATTAATGCAGGGTCAAAATATAATATTAGCGGTATATTATCGTGTCCAAGGTAATTTCGGGTAAGTAGGTAAATAAGTTCAATAAAATGCAATCGCCGTATTTTTTATCACTGTATATATATTTTTTTATTTTATTAGTTGAACTGTATTCGCTCGCTGTTTTTCTACTAATGATTTTATAAATTTATTATTTTTTTTTCTTTCTTAAATTCTTTACAAAATTGTCTTGTAGAGACATCTAACTTTTCAAATGATAACTAATATCATTTACTATAAATTTATGAACAATTTCAATTATTAGGCATAAAAACGTTGGGGATTAATAAATTATACTAATTATTTAGGCATAAATAAAAGTGTCAAAATGTCAGAATATTCGTGTTTACAATTCAATTGTGGTGAGTTATTTTTAAATTATTTATAAACTTTTAATTATAATAATACAAAAATCCAAATTTTAATTAATTTTAGATATAATAATAATGGAATGATGTCTACTTTGAAGAAGTGACAGATTAGCTGATGGCTTGTTCAGATAAGTTAAATATAAAATAATTAATCGTACTTTGTTGATTCTTTGTGTTTCTTTTAGCTAATCTTGTGGAGCTGGATCATTCTTAACAGCAATATTGATTAAGCGACGAAAATTTAAAAATAAAAAACAACTCCAGATGAATAAAGAAGTATTTATGCCGTATATACGTAGGAAAAGTTGTTTACTTTCAACTCAAACAACTTTGATAAGCGTCAGCATGGTTTGTTTAAACATACTGTATTTTAGTATGTATAACTGTTTGACATATTTGATTGATTGGCTGTACAAATCTTAAAAATTTCTCTTGCATATTTTATATGAAACTACTTACATGGTACTATTATCCTTTAAACCTATTGTTGAACGACCGAAACTTACCGACCGATTTTAAACATCATTATTTAACCTCTATTCGTCGAAATTCTACTTGCCAAAAACTAAATTCCGGTATTCTATCTTATGTAAGTGATTTTGTTTACCTGAAAATAAAAATAAAAAATAAAATAAAAAAATTATTAAATACATCAAATCATCTTACAAAAATTTTGTATAGGTATGTCGAGTTTCGACAATTAGAACGAAACGAGGAAATGTAAATGGATTAGCATTTAATAACACACAACTGTTGCAAATTTTAACTATGCATGACTCATAAAATAGTGTTTTTTTAATTCATTAGCGAAAACTAATAATTTATTCAAACACATCAACGGCAATTAGCAACACTATACTCAACAAAATACATACATATGTGTAAACATAATTGATGATCTCATCATATTAACATCACATTTCCATTTAATCATTAAACATTATTTTATTGACATTGTTAAATTATTTTGTGTGTTCCATACTAAAAAAAAAATGTTTTAACATTTAGCAATAATAATTTCCCATTTTTATTATTTTTCACCTATTTGCTTTATGTTCGAAACGGAATAAATTTGAACTTTAACACCATGCGCGCGCATATATCAAATGCGATACGGTATTTTAATTTTTTTTTATGAACAATATGGCGAATTATGTCACAAAATATATAAAGTGATTGATTATTTTTGTTTTTAATAATAAATAGAATTTTTTTTTCTTGTACCGATAACATGTGTAGCATCATCATAATCTATAATGCGCCTGCGAGTTCAATATGTTAGTAGTGTTTCCGTTTCGAGATTAAAAATAAAAATTAAGCGCACGTGGTGATTTATTGGTCGATGATCATCTTTTGTGTTTTGTTTTGATGTTTGTAGGGTTGATTTGATTCTGTTTTCTTTTGGCACACGAGATCTTTCGTTTATCATATTGTTATAATCGATCGAGAGCGTAGATCTAGATACGTACACCTGCCCCTTTTGTAAGTTTTGGTAAACAATTTTTTAACATATTTTAGGTATACCGGCACAGTCACAAAAGATCATACACTTTAATAAAGATCCTTTTGTTTAAGGATTTTTAGGGTACAAAATTCCATGAAATAGGTAGATTTTGTTATTTATTTATGCTCCTGTTGTGTTATTTTTGTGTGTTCGTGAAATTTTTTTGATTAAACAAGAAAGAACAAGTTTCTTTTAAAACAATATAAGTTTCCGGTGTACAAAATTTCCGGTGATTCTTGATATATATTTGGAGATGCGCGCTAACCGCCATGCATAAGATTGCGTGACTTTTTAACAAAAATAATAATAAAATAAAATTAGCTATGACTATCACAGAATAGAAAATAATGCTAAAATTTTAGTTTTGTATTAAATCAAAACTACCGACACACGAAATTATATGTATACATATACATAGAGATGTACATTTATTTATTACACATGTGATGGGCTAAGCTAGCACCACATTTGTCTATTTAATGAATTTACATCTTGATAAAATTAAATTTCAACTCGTGGAATATGTACTTTGTCTACACTACTTTATAACATTGTAACCTTTAATCTTGAATTTATTAATTGAACGCCGGTCATTACTATCGAGAGATAAATGAAATATGACTTAAATTTTTAATGATCGTCTAAATTATTATGTAAGTAGATGTCCACGTGTTTAAAAAAAAAAGTCATAAAAATGGTTTTAGTGAAAAACGATCAAAACGTTATAAAATCGATCATCATATAAAATTAATTAAAAACAAATATACTTAGCGATAACCTCCACCTACAAGAAGTATAAAAAAAAAAAAAGATGTAACATCTGGTTTTTGGAACATTTTAATTACCCAAAAACAAAATCGTTTAATTTGGCCCATTACGTTATCGGATTTAAATTACAGATGTGCGTATGTATATTAAAGCACCGTTTCCTTTTTCGATCACATTATTTGATTAGTTATGGTTTATATTATATAGAGGGCCAATTGTAGCTATAGCATAATAAAACTATATATTATGAACCGTACGCTAATTGACCGTTTTGCAATTCTGTTAATAAATCGTCATGATCTTTCTTTTCCAAAATACGCTACAGAGAATTTCAAGGTAACCGCATTCACCAAATATCTACCTCTTCATTTTTTTATTTTATTTTTTACTACCTAGTATCCGAGACTATAATAGTTTATGTGTACTATTATGTAATTTGAGATTTTAAGATTTATACAAAAATAACCAAAAAAATTATTTAAATAATTCATTATTATGTATTATGATAATCACACACAAATAATCCGAGACTCATGATCATTCAACTGTTTTTGTTTCGTTTTTTAATGGATGTTCATACGTATAACGAACGAATGTTAATTTGAAATGTGAGATTTACATCCAGATGGATAAATGAATGGATTTGTTAAAAATAGTAACAAGCGAGTTGAAATTTAATTATTTGCCGCCGAAAATTAGCTATATTTATGTAATGTGAAGGTATGCGAGCTTTAAACAATCCACAAGTTATTAGTTAATTCAGGGGTGTCCATATAAGGTTAATCGCGATCAACTGATCGAAAACGAGGTGACACCTTACTTCTAATCCGTTAATTCGACACTACTTGCTTTTGATAGGTGCCGATTCTGATTTACCATTGCAATGAAAATTTATTGTCTAAAAAAATTTATTTTGTACTTTTTAATCCATTTTCGATAGATAAAAATTTAAATATAGTTAACCACATTTTGCCGGCGATTCTCACAAATATTACTATTGTGATCAAAAACTAGTAAGTCTTTTCCAAACGAGAAGTGTTTTCTTTTAGGTTAGTAGCACCCATACTTGTTTACTTACATCTAAAAAGTTACATCTAAGTTCAAAGATCAAATTTTGCTTCAAAAATGGAATTTCGGCTTCCAGTGGCACTATTCTGGTTTTCTCAACGAATTGCGAATTCTTGTGAGTTTTTAGTGTATTTTGGATTTCTTTTTTCCAAAGCATACTGACCGATTGGTATTTTGTTCATGTTTTGGGAAAAAAGAATTCCCAGCCAAATTTTTGGTAACCGGGCGATTCCACTAGCACAATTCCACTAGACACAACTCCAATAGACGCAATTCCACTGGGACAATTCCACTTGACACAATTCGATTGGGGAACAATTTAACTTGCGTTATAACGGTATAGTTAGACGGAAATGCAAACACATACTTTAATATTTTATTGGTCTGCGAACGGTGCAATCTGTTAGAAAACATAACAATTAATTGTCAGTTTGTCACTACTAATGTAATAGAAAGCAGTCTACGATCCAGATGTCACTACCTGCCAAATAAAATAGTTTTTTGACTAGTAAGTGTTTTTACGCTTTAATAAATTATTAATAATCGTAGTAAATGTTTCGTTCCAGTTGTTCTCGCCCCTCTTGCTATTAATTCTTTTTTAATATTTTCCAAAATAATTTAATAAAAATTTTATTTAGCTTAAATTATTTATAAATATTTGTTTAAATAATTATGTATAATATTATTAATATCTAATTTATCGGTTGTACCCATTTTTGTATTTGAAAAAAAGGTACGATACGTATTGACAAATGAGCGAAGAGTTTACGGTGCCGTTAGGTGATGCCACCTTTCGGTAAAAGTGAAGTACTTTCGTTCTACTTTAAAAGTGACAACTAGCGGCAAATGTATTTACCATTATACTACTTTCGCTCGGATCTGCCCTCTTTCGGAAAACATGATCTATTACGAAGATAATTATAACTATGGATTTAAAATTAATAAAAACTGAAAATGGCTAAGAAGCTGAATTATAATAAAAGAAGGATATACCTTTCAGAAAAATGGTGAAGTAGCAATGGTAACAAATATTTCCGTTGCTGCCGTTATTACGATTTTAGGCCGATTCCACTGACACAATTCCACTACTTTATCATTTGTAATTCATTCTTTAAGTAACATTTTAAGTTTAACTTTTTTATAATTAAACGAATTCAACTTGCACAATTTAACTTTTTGATAATCAAGCACATTTAGGATGGTAAAACGCGCGCGCCATTTGCCACCCTAAATTCGTTTCATTATCAAAATGTTAAATTGTCCAAGTTGAATTGTGGAAATTGAATTGTCCGAGTTGAATTGTGGATGTTGAATTGTGCAAGTTGAATTGTGCAAGTTGAATTGTGCAAGTTGAATTGTGCCAGGTGGAATTGTACAAGTTGAATCGTCCAAGTTGAATTGTGGAAGTTGAATTGTGCCAAGTTGAATTGTGCAAGTTGAATTGTGCAAGTTGAATTGTGCAAGTTGAATTGCGCAAGTTGAATTGTGCCCAATGGAATTGTGCCAAGTAGAATTGTGCCAGTGGAATTGTGTGCAGTGGAATTGTGTCTAGTGGAATTGTGCTAGTGGAATAGGCCTATGGAATCAAATTTTTACGGAAAAATAAACAACAAAATTGCTATGAAGTTTATTGATTTACTTTTTTCCAAAGAGTTCGACAAAAGCTCTTGACATCAAATGATAACGATTTTAGTGTTTGGTGGATTGATTTAATTGTAATTTATGTTTTGCCCCTTAAAAGTTATCCCTTTTACATTTCAAGTTTAACCGTTAACAAATCAAATTAAGCTAAGAAATGGTTGAATCTAATTTGTAAAAAAGAGCTAATACTAATCTGCTTTGCTGCTAAGCAGTTTGCGAAGAATCATTGTGATATTCATAAAAATCAAGAAGAAATTGTTGAAAATACATAATTACGGCTGAAAACAATTTTTATATGGTGTTTTCTCCTGATTTTGTAAATTGTCGTCGCTTCCCGATTTCGTATCCCTTCGTCGCGGATTTCATCTTTTGATCACTTTTTAAAAAATTTCGAGATTATTGGAGTGTAGCATGGAGATGAGATGCATGATGTTCGAGACTTAATTGGTGTTGTTCTGTGTTTCGAAACAGTCAAGTTATTCGAGATTTTCGAGATTATTCGAGTATGCTTGAGATTGTCGAATGTATTTGATTGTTCCATGTTACTCGAGAATGTTAGAGCCAATTCGAAGAATATAATTGTTCGATATTTACGAAATTATCTGACACTATTTGAGGGTTCCAAACATGCTTATTAGCTTAACATGCTTAGTAGTAACATTAAGTTGCTTGACAAATAATTCGATAATTATACAAATTTTCGGAATTTTTCGAAATTTTCGCGGGTTTTTTAACAGGCTTTCCGAAATTATTCATTAATCTCAAGATTTGTCGGTATGTTCAAGATCAATCGAGATTCATATAATCCAGATATTATTTGCATTTTTCTAAGGTAATCGAGATTATTCCGCGGTTTATTCTGGATTTCTTAAGTTTTCGACAATTTTATTATTTATTATTCGAGGTTTTCGAATTTATTCGAAGTTTATATGGTAGTAATGTTCTGCGCTTAACTTTGAGTTGGGGAGAACTCGTAGAACATCTAAGTTATGAGTTATGATATTTAGTAGATTTCGTCGTTTTTTCGATGTTTACATTTTACATACGGTGAGCAGCGCATATAGGATTTTCTTCGCTTCTGCATAATTATGTATAATTCGATATTTGAGAACTTTCTAGAATATTCAAGATACATATGTACTTTGAAAATTCGACATTTTCGAGATTATTTCGAAATTATTGATATTATTTGTTTCGTGTCAGATTTGAGTACCACCTTTCCTTTATATGAAATACCAATTGGTTCGAGGTGTAAAATTGTGTATTTCTCTATTCAATAACGAATTTGAGGAACATTTTGATTAATTTTAGTTACAACTTCCGGTAAATGGAAAATCAAAAAATTTACCGATAAATGGTAAAGGATTTTAGAGGGATATAAACTGTATTCCACTACATCAGTTCAAATTTGTTCAGACAATAACAGTCTGCAGGGTCTTTAGGCGTTTGAATATTCGGTTTTTGAAAGTTGAATGGTTTTTAACACCTTCAAAATTCATTAGAAATATAAACTTGTAAAGATTAAAATTTGCGCAATTTATTAAATGCTACTCTCGAAATCAGATAATTTCAATTAATTCGAGGCTGAACGCTATAGGATGAAATAAGGTCCTAATCCTAATTTAAAAAGGATGAACCGCAAATTTGTATGCCAAATAAAAACTTGTTCATAGGTACAAGAAGCAGTTTTAAGGACCAAAGAAAAATTTTCCTGGGGCCCGAAATTTGTAGTTACGCCACTCATAGTTCTGGTCGGAACTACAACAGCAGGGGTTGCAGTGGAAGAGAACAGTGCCAAACAGATTGCCTCAAAAACAGGAGTACCAATCGATCATCTACCTGTTTATAACATTGGAAATCAATTAAACCATTGCGTGGGGGGTCATTTTAACCAAAATAAAATTGTTATACTGTTTTCCGAGGTAATATAAAACTTTTCGAAGCATTATTTTTCTACGGTTAATATGCCTTCCAAATTCCAACAATTTATCCACAGGTGTCTTTAAGGCAAAATGAAAAGCTTTCCGTGTGATGTAAAATGTAAATTACTAAATATACCTAAAATACTTTGCCGTAAGGTAAAACAAATATTGGTAGTAAACTTCTAACTATAAATTCCTTCTGTGACGTTTGATCGACATTTTATTGATTTATATTTCAACGGTAAATGTTGATCGATACATTATTTGTGAATTGCTCTAATAAATCCCACTTTAGAGGTACTATTACAAATCACACTGTTAGGGCGAAGCACAGCTTAGGTAAGTATTGGGCTCATTAAGTTCGTTCGCAAGTTTGTGGTTTATGCTTTTAATTTTTATCAGCTGCTTCGGTAGTTTCGTCTTCCCAATACTCGCCGTTACTTTAGACTGGCTGCAGCTCCAAGGTTTCATAAAATCTGCAGCTGTTGACGTAGACGTTGGGCCTTCGCGTGTTCTCTTACTTTTTCCACATTTTATCTATCATTTGCTAGGACTTTTGTTATTCTGTAGCGTCCTAAATATTTGGCGTTGATCTTTCATATTCTTCCAAATTGTATGCGCTTGATTGCTTTAAGATAATTCAGCTTATATTTAATTGGTGGCCTCAGCTTTTTATTATACGTTCTCCTAAGCCTTTATACTTCAACAATAGCAATATCTTCTTGATTTCTTATCTGGACGGCAAGCATCATTTGGAATGGGCTATGTTATCTTGACTTCTGCGACATTGAATTAATACATTTCCGCAATTTTTTGGTGTATTTAAACCATTTTTCAGGGCCCTCTCGAGACAGTTCTAGGTTGTAACTAATGACCGTAAATGATCAAGATGTATTATTGATAGGGGAAACTCTTCTTTTGGAAAAGTGTGTAAAAATTTCTCTTGCTCCTTGTTTTCTGTCCCCTAATATGCATCTGATACAGTTTCACCGAAATCTGCCCCACTTTTTGCGCAGCTTAGGAACATAATACTTCCGCTCAATCAACTCTATCATTTTCTTCACCACAAAATGTCCTTCATTATGCGCTGATTTAATAATTTATACTTTATTGTTTTCTAAAGTGTAATGATACTCCTCTAATTGTAACGCCTAACTTGCAGTTCCCACTACTATCATCTTTTTGGCCATGGTTTGTACCCAAGAGATATACTCTCAATTTCTCCAGTGCTCGAACGATTGCTAACACTTCCAATTCGTAACTACAGTAACGGGATTTTCAATCTGTCCACACTATCATTCTGGAGCAAAGTTGTCCCATACCCGAGCTTACATGCATCAGTTGCAACTCACTCCCTACTTCTGTTTAATAGATTTTCATAATGAGATCTGACATTAAGACCCTTGTGTCACGTTATTTTTTCACCAAATACGAATAATATAATAATAATCCCGCATAATTCGGGGTAAACTTCCTAAAATATTCCGTTAAACCTAGACATGGTTGGACGTTTTTAACCGAATTTGGTTCACACAACTTTCCAACTGCTATCGTTTTTGCTTCTAAAGATTTTATTTGTCCATCTTTGACTATATAGCCTAAATATTCGTCGGATTTATGTAAAAATCGGCATTTCCTCCTTTTAAAATACGGTTCAAAATCACTAAGATGTATCCTATACCATTCTTAAAATATCCAAGTTATGCTATATACTTACTGCTGGGATTATTATATCAACCATATATGTATACTAAAATATGAGCAGCTAAAATAAAACCTTTAGAAACTAAACTAATGTAACGCTGAAAGGCTGGCAGTGAAACACAAAGTCGAAATGGGACCCTGCAAAATTCATAATGCCATGATGGTGTGATAAACGCCATATACCTGGCAATACCGTCTTTTATCCAATCCGATATTTGCTTTTGCAGTTCTATCTTTTCTGCCCAACTTAGTCGACGAGGTGGTTGCCATACTGGAACTTCGTTTCATAAGACGATTTTCGGATTAAGCACAAAAAAGAAAGTTTAACACTTTTCTTGGAGACAGGCCTGTGTACTATTACGTAACCACTGCCGAAGTTGTACTAATTTTCTCGCAGAATCCATACTGGTGACCGAAATATATCTGTTTGCTATTCAGGTGTTTTAAAAATCGAACATTAAAACATGCTCAAAGATTTTGGAGAAAGTATTCAAAATAGCGATAGGTCGTAAATTATTGAGCGGTAAAACAATTTGATTTAACTTTCGGCCTAGGGAGTATATTAGAAAATTTCAGACAATCTGAAAATGTTCCGTATAGATCATAAAGTCAACACACTGAGGGTTGACAAGTTCAAAAGTTGTTGTTGAAATTTTTCTCGTTTGGATTTGATCATCATTTGGATTTATTGCCGAATATTCAAAAATATAAAGATTTTTTAACTTCTTGGTCGTTGGTCGAAAGATAGATTTTCTTCTTTATCTCGGCAATTTGTTGTCGATAATTTTGATTACGTTTTTTATATTTCGATTAGTCGGAAAAACGTACCATTTTCTGCACCATAGCAAAAAAATCTTCTATTTATGGTTTTTGCTAGTGCCAATACTTTTCGTAAAACATTTTTTAGTAGCTGTTGGACTGATTAATTTTTGAGTGTTAATTCCATTTTCACCAATTGGAGTTTAAAGTTTTTATTTTAAGCACAGTGGGGCCTCACTAAAAACAAGAAGGTGTCACACATTTTAAGTATGTACTAAAAATTTAATTTTTTTTTTGTATAAGCTTATTGCGTTGGATGCGCCCAATAGAGAAATCAAACAAATAACATATTGCAGTTATCGAAATTCAATTTTCCTTTGTTTCAAATTTCCTACGATGCAACCAGGGCTGCGGAGTTGGTAAAATAATTCTTCGACTCTGACGTATTAAAAATTGATTATCCGACTCCGACTCCACCTTCTAAATGTAATCAAAATATTACAAAATTCATTATACTGCTCGTATTTAAATTCTTTCATCGTTAGAACATAATTTAAACATAAATTCCAAACTATCAAATATTAAATCCAGAATTTTTGTGATTCGATGTCCTTTCGATTTCTCATGGTCATTTAGAAATTTTTCGAATTCACGTTTTCTGTTACTTCTTGACGATGACGACTGGTCACTATGACTGAGAGATTTTTAGTGATATCTAAAAATCATTTTAAACGATTGCCAAATTATATAGCTCCGGTTTGCCCCTATTTTATTGATCATCACTTAATAATACTCTAACCTTGCGGTCAACATGATTTCTAGCCAATAACATCTCGTTATCAAGCAGAAACATTTCTCTATATGTTAACGATGATTTTATTTCTATTGCGAAGATATTTGAGTTTTTTCCTAAGTGAAACTTCATCCATCGCCATTCTTTAAAAATTGACCGGGGGCAAATATACTGATTGAAATATAAAAATATAAAATGTAAAGTCAGAGTTCAGTATTTTTCCGACTCCAACTCTGCTCAAATAGTCCCACTCCTCGTCTTCGACTCCCGAGTAATTGCAGTTATCGAGTATTGCAGTAAGCGAGTTTGTTCTGTAATTTCCATCCATTTCTCGTAGAACAGTGTAAAGCAGAAATATATTGAAGGTTAAATTGAATAGGTTAAATAGGCATAGGTAAATGTTGTGGTCTCTCGTCTATTTCTTTTGATCAAAGCTACAAAGGCGACAGAATTTCCTATTAATTTTTGTTTTAAATGAAAATCATCAAAACTTTTACTCTTTTTGCTTCTATATGCATTGTAAACACGAGTAAACAATTGATAAGTTAATTCACGTAGACTGCGCGGCACAACACTGCTTGTAGAGGCTAAACAAAAACTCACCATGTGTATACAAAACAAAAGTGACAATATCACTATTTAACTAGTCAACAATAATTTTAAATTTAATTGATTTATCGTTACGTTTTTAATTTTTTCATATTGCACAAAAATTATGAGAACAAATTTGTGTACACAAATAATTTTGTTAAAAATAAGTTAACTGTAATTTTCGAATTAAATTTAAAAATATTTTTTTATTGAAATGTAAAGCAGAATAATTAAGGTAATCAAATTAAAATTAATATTTTCGAAAAGTTCATCATTTATACAATTTTTAAAGTTGTCTGTGTTACATTGCATTAAAAATTGAGCATACACACATAATTTTGTTAAGGACTGTATGTATACTTAATATACTTATGTAATGGGCGATGCCCGGTACAATTTAAATTAGACCTGTACACATCGATCAATTTAAAGAACGCAATTTGAACAACACACAATTCGAACCCGAAACGCTTGAGTATTTAACCTCATGTCTAAACTTACTTAAATAAAGACTTTTCATTATTTGAATTCATTAAATTCTGTAAATCAGTCAAATCTCTACAAAATATAAACTCATTGAATACTCAAATCATTAAATTTTGAAAATCATGAAAATTTTTAAAATTCTCTAGACCCTTTAAATCATAATTTTATAAATTCCCAAACCTCTATTAATTTTATAATTCTTGAAACCTTCTTCTTTAATCAATTATTTAAATTTTTGAAGCTCGTTAAATTCTTTAATAAACTTTTTAAATCCTTAAGTTCTTAAAACTTAGTAAAATCTTCCAAGCTCACTAAATTCTTTAAATTCAATAAATTATTCCAATTCCTTAAATTTTAAAAATAATTTAGACTCGGTAAACCCTTGAAAATTTAAAATTTGTAAAATTCTTTCCGTTCCGTCCTTCCCTCCACTTTTATAGGACCGAGAATTTTTCTAATAATTTTATGCTCGGTTACATCAAACTGGCCTTATCAGCGCATTAAATTTAAAATGTATAGCAATCATAGACATTTTACAGGTGCTCGTTTTTCGGCAATAAATTTGATACGTGAAATATTACCGATCCCCTAACACCAAGATGAAGTAACCAACTGGCAATCATAGTAATTAAATATTTTTTTGTCGATCAAAGGCACATTATTTTACAGCAATATTAAAACCGATTAAAACCGCATAGAAGATCGTAGAAATGTTGTAAGTGGTGCAATTAAAAACAAATTAATTGAAACATTCGTCTAAAGTTAACCGAAGGCCGGTGATGCAATTATTAAGATTATGTGAAAGATCGCCTCAAATAAAACAATTTAAAAAAAAATGATCTATTCACACGATCGTTTACTATCAGATGGCACCAAAGATCATCTCTTAATGATTTAATATCTGATCGTAAAGTTTTTAACAAATTAAATCGCACGATCGAGTGACACCGCAGGACCAATCTTCCAATGTTCCGAGATCGCCATATTAAGATCACAAAAATTTCTAGTTTTATATGTCCTACACCTACGTTTAGAATCAACCAGACGAGAAACATTATTATTACGATCGATGTTTTGCACATCGAAACAATAATTATATTTAGCACTAAATCAAATGTGTCACCACATCGAAATCCAAGCATAATAGAAAAAAAAACTAAACATATAATACATACATACATATATTCTAATCCATCGTTTATTTACATAATTATTATGTATTACATACAGAAAGCAAAAAAACAAGAATCATAAAAATTATTTTTTATTTTTTATGTTTGGCAAATTTTCAAATTAAATAATTTCAAATTTTTTATGTGTGTTCAAAACAAAAATTTCTTTATTTATATTAGATAAAAATTGTAAAATTAAATTTCAGTTTTTAATTAAAACTAACAATAGCCTATAATGTTTGTATATTATTAATTTTGTTGCCTCGTCGTATGGAAGAAGAAAACCGAAAAAAAAAAAAATTGGAACTATGTAATTATTACAGAGGATGTGAGATCACATGTGAAATTAATTTTTGTGTCGACTTCCATTAAATACAAAACGAAATTATTACAAATTTTTTTGGTTTTTTTTTTTGTTCAAAACTATTTAGAAATGTTCATATGAGCTCAGTGGATGACGAAAGTGTTTTTGTGAAATGATGGCATTTCGGTTATTAAAAAATGTGTACGATCGTTTATAAAATATTTTTGTAAGTGTAATGTATGGTACATAGTAAGGCAAAATTGAATAAAATTTTTAAACCAGAAGGGATAGAATAAAATTTATTTTATTTTTATTTGGAGATCAAGGGTGATCAGTCAATTTAATTTTTGTTGTTTTTGTTTTCAAACATAAAATGAACATTCATTCTGTGTTCCCTTCTTATTACATATTTATTTATTTTGTTATTTGTCTATTGTGTCCATATATATATATATAGTTGAGTCAAGAGTCTTTAAGAGATTATGGTGGGTAATTTTGATTTATAGATAATCGTTCTCTTTTATATATTTAGGTCATCCCATATAAAACGTCACCTTTGTGAGTTTAGTAGATTACATAAAATTCGATATGTGAGAAGAAGAATAAAACCACACCCCCATAACAAAAAAACCATTCATCACAATATTCCTGTCCTATATTTTCCAAATACTTTATACCAATATAAAAATCGAAGTCTCAACCAAAAAAATTAAATAAATAAAAAAATAGAAAAAATTAATTGAAAATCAAGATTAAATAGGTTTAATGACCGACCGCAACCCAATATTTCTGTCGTATATAGCTAGGCTAGCTTTTAATAATAGTGAGAGTAATCAAATTTTAATAAAATCGATTTTAATAAAATAGCGAAAATTGTCTAAACATATGGATGTATGAGCTAAACACTAGAATTTGTATCAATTTCGTAAAACACATTTTTTTTGGTTTTTTTTAATATTCTCAAATCATGAAATAACAGGAGACCACTCCTTAATCTATTTCTAACAACGAAATTGAAAAAAAAAAAATGTGAAAGCACACACGAGTAGCAAGTAACTTGGTTATTTAGAAAAAAGTCAATAAATAACGGGCATGTTTTACATAAAATTACATAGTAATAGTGTATATATATGTACATAATATGTATGTACATTTAGTATTTTGTAGTTTTAAACCAAAGATTTGTATGTACCTTGTAAACAAACAATGACGACGACACCATATTGTTCAGATTTTTTGCACGCCACAGTTGTGGTCAGTATTTTAATTATTTTGTCACATATGCGGATCCCTCTGTCAAATTTGGTCAACCATAAAAATAAAAAAATAGAAAAATGTCCCATATCTATAATAACATAATACAGAAATAGAGTAAAAGTCATAAAATGTTTATTATTTTGGTTCGAGTTATGCGTACCGAACTCGCCCCCTTCGTCATAAAAAATTTTTTTTGTATGCACACTCATAAAATTTATATATTCCAGTCCTTTGGTTTATTATTTTTATAATGTATAATAGTTGAATAACCCTCTGCTTATATTTTATATTTTATACTATGTGGCTCAGTTAAAATTACATAATTTATGTTGGCTCGATAATATACATATACAGAGTGCGTTCACTGCCAATTTATTTATGATTATTATATTGATCAAACTGATAAATTTTTTTTTTTTTTGTGGAAAGGCGTTCGCGCGTATTTGACAAAAATCCAAAAAAAAAAAAATATTTACCCGCATTTTTAATGATCGATTACTGTTAATTTAGTAAATATTCGGTTGTTTGTTTAATTAATTTTAATTATTTTGAGCCGATAGGGTTTCCAGACAAAAAAAAAAAATACAAACCGTATACGACTCTACGAGTATAAAAACGAGTATGCTGGGGAAATTTTATTTTTTGTTTGTTTATTTTAATTTGATTTTTTTTTTATTTGGTTGGTGCTGCCGCTGATCATCATTTCGTTTTCATGACCAAATCGCCGCTTGTGATATCAAAATGAGTAGACTTGATGGCGCACGAACAAAGTTTAATAAAAGGAGTATTTTTAAGAAATCATTTGTTGGTTAGCTCTTAGGACAGTAATTTTTGAAAATTTTGGCATGAGCTTCGATTTAAGACTAGTTCAGATTTGATTTTTGAGATATTTATCAAGGGTTGGGTACGAAATTCTGCTTTTTATTATTCTGCTTTACAAAATTCTGTTTTACATAATTCTGTTTTACAAAATTCTGGTTCACAAAATTCTGTTTCATAAAATTCTGCTAAAAATTAATTCTGCAGAATTAATTTGTAGCAGAATTTTATGAAACATGTACATAATTTTTATTTACAGTGTTTATACATACTACATACGTATGCTGTAATTTAGTATAAAATATTGTACATATTAACAAAGTATCTTTGCTGATTTTGTCTTTGTAGAAAAAATAACAGATTAATTCTTTCCTTGATACATATTATACTGAACACGTACTCAAAAATAAAGTTAAAAATAAATTAAAAATGGACATTAACATCGTTAAAAGTAACAAAGGTCAAAACAAACTTAATGTTAACGGTTATTTTTATTATTTTGAAAGAAAGCACAAGGAAGGAACTTTTAGTTGGGCTTGCGCTAAAAGAATATCCTTGCGCTGTAAAAGCAGAGTTACCACTATAATGGAAGATGGGATACACAAAATTAAGAAAGAACAATGGGAGAAGCATATCCATCCACTAGTGGCCAGTGTTCTGGAAGTTTGCACTACAAACAATCACATTAAAACTTTAGCCACAACATCAGGAAATAAACCATCACAAATTATAAGAAATTCTGTTGTTCAATGTCCTGAGAATGTTAGAGTTTTCTTACCAACAAAAGAAGCTCAAAAAATGAAGATCCATCGGATAAGAAAAAACATAATTGTTGAGCCACAAAACCTTGCCCTTAAAACAGAATTTTGTAAAACAGAATTTTTTAAAACAGAATTACGTACCGATCCCATTTATCATATCTATAGTTCCAACTTACAAAATAAATCGTGATATTTTCATCTACCTGTCACCATGCAAATTAACGCATCGCAATTACTTCTACAGATAAGGTGTACTATTTCGGTGTTTTTACTTTTTTGTGAGTTGACAGCCCACTTGAGAAATCTATGCAAAAATTTGGAATAATCCATAAAATTTTATCGAATAGAAAACGAAGCTAATGAAAGCTGCAAGCATTTCAACGTTACGCTTCTTTAAACCAATGACAAGCTAAATTTTAATAATTTATCCTGAAAATCTCGAAATATATAAACTAATCTGAAATAGGATCGAAATTCTCGGATAAACCAGAAAAATCAAAAAAAGCTCGAAGGATTCCAAAAATATTCTAGAAAATAATTTCGGTAAAGACAAAGCTTTGCAAATCAAAGTGAAAATAGAAAGGCAGCATATCAACCAACCACCTCAGACCAGTTGCCAAATATTGAACGAGTCGGACTGAAAAATCCAATTATGAATGAAACCACGTGTGCGGAAATGTTTTTTTTTTTTTTTTTTTTTAAGAGGGGCTTAACGATTTCATGATGTAAGTAGAAATGTTAGAAACATTTTTACTTTGCTGCGTTGGTTGACTCAAAATATTTTCGAAAAATTCGGAATCTGTGGCAATGTTGGGTTAATTCTGAAATAAAGCCATTCGAAAAAAATTTTGAAAATATTTTAAAATCTCGAAAATCTCGAATAGTCTCAAGGGAAATCCAGAACTACTCAAAAATCGCGATTTTCATTTTCGTGAACCTTGCGAAAAATAGCACCTCTTTAACTAAGCTTTTTTTTTAATTTCAACAAACTCGAGGAATCTCAAATAATATCGAATTCCTCGAATAAACTCGAAAATCGACAAAAGCCGGAATTATTGAAAAATTTTGAAAACTTAAACGAAAAGCGCTGTAATGACCAAACAGTCCAACGTTATACTGATACCCATCAACGTTACATACAAATCACGAATATGGTAATTTCGTTTTCAGACAACCCTTCGGCACACCGAACTTGGTGTGAAATTAAAATGGAGTGATTGACAATTTTTCTTCGAGCATTGTGGATTCACGCGGTCGGACTTTTTACCATAAGGTGTTTTTCCCCAAGCTTCTAAATCAACCAAAAGACATTTTTTTTTGTTGTTTTAATGATTGAATGGTGAAGGAGCTCGAATTCGTTAAAGACCTCTTAAATAGTAAAAATCGGTTATTTTACAGAAGCTTAGACAACTTATGGCTGTATGATACTCACTTTTTTTCAAGTGGAATAAAGCGCTGCAAAACTTGTAAAGCGAAACAGAGAAGGGTAGTGTAGACAATACTATAGGCAAATATTTTGAAGTTTTGGATAAACAAAATATGTAAATAGAATCAAATTTTTTTTTGTGTTGTACCATATTATATAATAAATTTGAATTAGCTGCCGCAATTAATTCCAACGACATAATTTATATGCTAAGTTAATTTTTATATTTACCAAAAAATGCACGTTTTAACACCCCTATTCCCTTAGTCGTGTCACTTGTCACTTGTACCGACAATCAAATTTTGGTATTCTCTTACCCAAGTATAACAACACAGAACTCAAAATTGAGCTACTGTATTTTCCTTTGGATTTTAACAAAATATCCGAAACTCACACAACTCGAATTCATTAAAAATACAACATAGTATTGGTGTGTATATGTATACATTTTATATAACAATTTTTTTTTTACTTACGTTTTGTGTCTTATTATAATAGGTTGATCGGTGCAGTGGTTTAGTGATATTGATTTTTTTTTGTGTTAATAAAAATTTTTTTCGGACGCTCGACGCCATTTTATATTGTATTGGTGTATATTGGGTATAGATTTGGTTACCAAAATAAAAATACAAAAATATAAATTTTGTTTCATTAATGAATAATTTGATTTACCCGCCAAATTTCGAGCTTGACATTTACACACATACATATTAAAAAGTATTCCCGCCAATATTATTTTCACCCACACACATGTATACAATTTTTATATAGTGAGTTCTGTGAGTTCCCAATAATTGCGACACGGTGCATATGTTTTCTTATAATAATTCGTAACTCAAACAAAGGTTAACCCAGAACTAAGTTATGGATATATTATGGAATATTATAAAATAGTTGGATTTAAAAATACTTGGGTAGTCGATCGATGCAACAATCGTCGTTTGAAGTGACGAACATTCTTTTACGTCGCATTCTCTTATATTATCACTTCGATCGACTAAGAGAATACCAATTTAAAGTTGAAGTGACGCGACAATTATCACGTCGAATGAAGTGACACGACCAAGGGAATAGGCGTATAAATATTTTGGCAAACAATTAACAATGCAAACCCAAAATTGTATTTCAGTACCAAAAGAGAAATCAAAAAAAGAGAAAAAAACATCATAACACTAATGGCGAACAAAAATGGAAAAATTGTAGATTAAATTTATTTTAAAATTAAACAAATAAATTCTCTGTGGTACACAAAATACAAATATTTTCTCTATTATTTCGGAAATGTCAGAAAAAAGTATGTAATGTCAAAAAAAAGAATCAAATTCAATTCTTTTTTTGCTATATTTGCTCGATTAACTGCTACAAAAATTGAGCTACCACTTTTTTTTGACGTTTCTATATTTTTTCCAAATCTATGGTGTTTACACTCACTCTCACAAATATTTTGTGTACCTATATATTTTTTATTCCGCTCCGTTTGTCTTTCCTAGGGGCCTATTCTCGAATTCCACATCCATTTTCCACATGTGGCACGGTGCTCTGGAGTCGGTTTAAAAAAAAAAAGTGCGGTGTCTCCGAAATTCTTTCGCCCAACGTTTGGACACCTAAAAAGGAGTTCTTTCAGCCGCTACAGAAAAAAATCGGCTCAGCGCTTTTTTTTCTAGGACGAAAATACGAAAAATAATATGCCTGGAGAAGATAACGCCCTTTCATGTGTGATGATGATTCTGGATATATATACAGGGTGTCATATACATTCGTATTGGTTCATACACAGTATAACGGTACATATAGGGTGTTCAAGAAGTGTACGGCAAGTGTTGTCACTCATAAAAGCATTATTTATTATTATTATTATTAAAAACATAAAAACACAACAGAAAAAATGAAAATTTAGAGAGGTTTGTAAGATCCGCTTACGGCCCCCTCGAGAGCCTTGTCTAGACAAGAAAGAAACAAAAAACAATAGCACACATATCATAAATGAAAACTATTATATTCGCATACAGCTCGCAATAATTTGAATGAATAGTCAGGATGATTTTTTAGTACTTTGTGACGATTCCAAGTCTTACTAAAATCAGCATGGGTCGATTCGACAGCTTGTTCGCTATAAAACCCTAGTCCTCTTTTGGTTTCGGAACAAAAATCTACTACATGGTATAGTATGCCATGAATTTTTGGTGTCACAGGTATCTCGAGTGCTTGATAACTAACCTTGAAATCTTCAATATATCTCTTGAAATTGGGGTCTAGTTTCAATGAGAAGCAAGAGTCGACAACTTTCTTCAACTTTCTAAATGTCTCCACATACTTGACACAGCCAAGGCATTTCATGGCATCTAAAATATCCACCTTATCGAGCAAGACCTTACACGCATTTCCTTCAAATGTTGGACTACCATAGGTACACTGCCGGTCCACGTGGCACTCCCGGGCCCATTTTAGGCTGACTTCTTCGTTCTCCAACATCATATGGTGGAAGAGGGTATTTACTGCTCCCAACAGTAAATGCAATTCTGGAGGTGGGATTATGTCGATGATCCGCTTATTTTCTTCTGCATTAAAGAGAGGTGGATGTATGCAATTATCAAATAACTTGGCTGACTTTCTAAGTCCTCCTTCTGAACGCCACTTTTCGCATTTGGCGCAACAATCATTGATCGTTCTGTAATTGCCCGAGTTGATTAAGTTTTTTTGGGGAGCATCGCACCATGTGCAAGGATGTGCACTTGAGTTACTCATAAGACCCGAAATAATATTGGCCAGCTTCAAATCCGTTGTAACTGTTCCAAGAAAGGAATTTATATCTAATGCTGACCATATAAGCGAGACATTATGGTAATTTTCCTGAGTGTTAGGGGCTAAACAAAGAATAAATAATCGTTTCACCCCAGGATTCGAGGAATTTTTCAGCATATCTTGTACTTGGAAGCTTTCCTTGAGGTGCCATGGGCGGTTCATCGTTCGATGACTGGATGGAAAGATAAAATTTTTGAAAACCACCCCCACCGTCAATTCCGAATTTAAGTTGTACATTGGAAACTTGTCGTTGCTCTATTACATCTTGAATGAAACTTCGCAGATTCTTGCAAATGACGACAAACTCTGGAGAATTGACAGATTTTTCACCTTTAGTTGTGACAAATGCAAATACTCGTGGCTCAAAATACTCGTCAAACCGATGATTACTTTCTGATATTTTTTTTTGATAATTGGGTTCTATTATTCCTGGTGTGCTGGTTTCTGCACGGATGAAAGCAGCAATTCTCAACACTTTCTGGTACTTAAATCCATATCAGTTTGCATTTGCCGAAATCGATGGTACCTGCGAATTCCTTGTTCCTCCAACAATATTCACGGTCAATGGTTTCCCGTGATGCTGCGAGAGGGAAATTAACCCTTCGTCACGCGAGTGTGAGCCTTCTCCTCCACGCGAATTTGTAGCTATCTTATCTTTCAATAACCGAATTAATATATGCTCTTTTTGTTTCGAATTGAGCCGTAATTTTTGTATGTTATTTAACAAGTTCATGCTATTGCACACGTGATTAATTCCTCAGGCCAATAATCCTAAACATTTACCACAACGTTTGATAACTGCTTTTTTTTTTAATTTCAGGAACCTTAGAGGCCTTTCCGCATTTTGTCTTTTTTCTCTCCTGGCGATTTTTATTTACGACCACTGGTGTCAGATTTCGCGAGAAATTTGTACCACAGGGCCGGTAACTAACACAGAAAGATAACATTGGTACTGGTCTCCTTTCCTAACAGATCTCGTGCTGTACTTCACAGACAGAAATTTTCCAATTTCTGAGAATTCACATCTTTTATCTTCTTTCAATAACTTGCCCAGGCGTAGATTACAAGCTGGGCACAGTACAACTGGCACTCTTGTATCACATTCATCAAAACCCGAGATTACTTCCATCAAGTTTGATTTCACCTTTCCTTGAATGATCATCATTTTTTTTGATTTTTTTTCCACAACACAGACATATTTTGAAACGGTTTTCTTCGTGATTTCCACGCTTTTTATAATCCGGATAAAACATATCGAAAATAGAAAAATCAGCGATTTCAGATTATTGTTTACTCGTCATTGCCTACCGTAATACTAAATGTAAAACATTGGAATACTAAATGTAAACTTTGAATCTTGGCTCTCTTTCTCTCATTCAAAACCATAACATGCCAATTTTCTTTATAATTATCTCGAGGCGGTGTAGAACGGGTCTTACGAACGTCTCTAAATCTTTATTATTTTTGTTGTGTTTTTACGCTTTTAGGAATCACATCCATTGCCAAACCCTTCTCGGAAACCCTATATCTATCATTATATATGTGTATGAACCAATGCGAATGCATATGACACCCTGTATATACATATATCCAGAATCATCATCACACATGAAAGGGCGTTATCTTCTCCAGGCATATTATTTTTCGTATTTTCGTCCTAGAAAAAAAAGCGCCGAGCCGATTTTTTTCTGTAGCGGCTGAAAGTACTCCTTTTTAGGTGTCCAAACGTTGGGCGAAAGAATTTCGGAGACATACCGCACTTTTTTTTTTTAAACCGACTCCAGAGCACCGTTGTGGACATCTGTCAAAATTCATAAAAATTGAATTTTTTCGGCACTAAGGGAATATTTCCGAATGGTTATAAGCAGGTGGAAAAAATTCCCCATATAGGAAAATGTCCATGCCGCATGTGTTTTATATACGAATTACAATTTTCGAACCTTTTTGTGTGAACTTTGACAGATGTCCACATGTGGAAAATGGATGTGGAATTCGAGAATAGGGCACCTAGTCACTGAAAAAGTGGGGAAAAAAGTGAGTATTATACAGCCATTAGAAATTCGAACGAAATTAAAATGTATAAAACTTGTAAAAGTTTGAAAGATTTTGAGAATTTGTAGAACCAAGCAAATTTAAAGAATTTCCGTAATTAGAGAAATTGTTAGTTTTAAAAATTTTAAGAATTTCCAAATTAAAAATGTTCTAAATGACAAAAATATTGATATTTATTATCGAGGAATTGGAATCTATCAAATCATTGAATTTTGGGCAAGGTTGATTTGACTAAATTCTTAAAATTTTAGTAAATTTGTGTTTTTGTTTAAAATTTTTTTTTTAACATTTATCAAACTTCCTGCAGTCTTTAAAAATAAAATAAATCTTTTGTAATTAAATTCTAATTTAATTTATGGAGTTAGCTCTAATTGATTCTAATTGGTAATTTTAGATAAAACAGTTACAGCAGTAATTAATTTATTATTTCAAAATTTTCTGAACAAAATTGAGAAAGAATTTTATAGAAGAAGCCATTTAGTTTACAAAAAACATTGAAAAGGTTTGGCAACGTGGCAAGAAAGAGAAGAATTTGTAGAGCCAATTTATTTAGGCGCATGCAATTCAAACCGAAAAGCATTTCCTGTGAACAATTTATGAAGAGACAACAATAGTATTCGGACTTTATTCGACGACAACGAATAGAATGAGTGCTTGAAAGATGTGTGCTCTTAAAAAATGTTTATGAAAATTCGAAAAATATTTCAGACTCAACATGTTTTGGTAAAATTTCGAAAGGTATCGTTAATTGCCGGTGATCTTTCAGGGGGTTACTCCTTAATCCATCGATTGATTCAGCACAGAGAGCTAGCCATTTATATTTGTGAAGATAGCTAGCTGTTTAGATAAAAGTGCGAACCATGATTTCAACTAATTATGGGCTAAAATTTGAGTTCGAAACACTTCCATTTTTTTTGATTATCAAAGCCCGAATATACCTATAAAAACCCCGCTCGCCGTCAGTTGAATAATTTATCTGAGCACATTGAGCAAATTCGTCAGAGAGAACTTCGATTTTTGTTCTCGCTTCATCTTCAATAAAACTGATAGTGCAGCTGCAGTAATCTAATATTTATTTTCATTCTCACGGAAAATATTTGAAAGACCCAAAGTCAGGAATCAGATATTCCATCTTAAATATACATCCACATAGGAAACGCACTCTTTTTCTGACGACTCTTGGCTGAGACGTTCTATTTTCTTGCAGGCCGGCTCTTCGACGTTTTGCAGACTATTGGCGGCCAGTAATTGAAAAGTATTTGCAAATCAACTACTTCTGACGGGATTCTCAGCTCCACAGATCTTCCCTTATCTGAATTATCTAGAAAATTACCAATATTCTTCCAGAGTTTATCCTCTAGCAGCGAAAAGGAAATAGCGGATCTATCTGACTATGACTTTTTCAAATTAAATTACATATTCAAGTAGGCTGAACTATGGCCTTTCCAAAATGATGTTGTTCTGAAGAGATTATGCTTAGAACCAAAAATACACAATACTTTGTGGGAGCAAAAACTTCGATTTCGAAAACTGTCAAAACAGAAATATACTACCACCCTACAGGCTACAGGTATAAAAACTCCGTAGATTACATATTTTGTAACATTTTTAGAAACGTGTATAATTCAGCGAAATAACGATAAACTTGTCATCAAATTACAGAGGTTTGTTTAAATGATACAAAAATTATATTTTTTTCTGTTACAAAAATTGTTAAAAACACCCCTCCCCTCTGTAAAAATCACGGACTATAATCGACGTTGTAAAAGAGTAGAAACAGCACTTGGACAAGCAACAGCCAGGTTAACGTTCTTTAGTGAATTTTTGGCAATATATAGATGATAACTTTTTTGACTACTTTTGAAACCTAAATGGTGCAATTTAGCTGTGAGGGTAGGACTCTAAATAATCTTTCTAAAATGAGTAAAAAGTTGATCCTTTATTGAACTCATGTAAAGTAATAAGCGTTAATCGTATTCTTCTTTAGTGTAGCTTCGGATACAGTTACTTAATTAACTATAAATACGAAAACTGAAATCAATTATAAGAGGGATAGGGCTCGCTTGCTCGCTCGATCTACTCATGTTTTATCAGCATCGACCAATATTTTGGATTCTTTGGCGAAATGCTGTGACCGTGTAATGAGAAAAATAAATAAAAGAGAACATAGCAAATCTCCATAACTGCGCAACCAATACTAATATAATATAGGTTAAACCCTTCGGAAGACAAAATCATGCCAGTGGTAAAAGGCTTATCCAGATCGGTTACGAAGTTTTAAGAGTATCCCTTACAAATAGACAGACGATACGCTTTATAGGTATATATAAAATATTACATCTGCCTGTTTGTAAAGGATAAACTTAAAAACAAAACCGATTTTGATGAGACCTTCATCACTGGACAGGGATTCGGCTTTTTAAGGCTTTAAGCAATCAAAATCGGTTGCATAAATTTAGAGATTTGGTACATTTGTAAGAGCTGATGGCTTATTTTCTAAAAAGGAAGGTAGCTCCTTTTTTTGGTTGTTTGTATCGGTGTTTCTATTTTTTCTTAGTTTATACATTTAATTTATTGTATTGTTGCCAAAAATAGTGTTTATGTGCAACAATTTAAATTTCCATTGACAATTCACGCACAAAAATAAATGCAATGCAAATAAAGGAAAATAAGGTCGAGGTTGGTAGAAATCAGTAGATGGTAATCGAGGTCATTTCATGTTCAAATCAAAATGAAGTTGATGTTGCCGTTGGCCAAAACTTAGAGAAAAGAGATGGAATTTTGGTTAAAATAACTAAAAACTCGAGAAAATTGGAGGTGTGGCCAACAAACGACTTTCTTTTACAAACGAAATTTTTGCACCTTCTAAATTGAATCGATTCACCACGTGATTGTGTATGATTTCTGACTTATGTTAAATATTCCATTAATGTCCCTGTCGACCTCTATTCCAATGTACGTCTTTATTTTGCACAAACTATCAACTTTGAATTCGACGTGAACGTAGTATCTGGGCTACAACCAGATGTTTACCCAATCAAACCGCAACTTTATGTTTAAACTTTTTTCATAAATTTTGAGGTCCCAGCTCCCAGTTTCAAAAAATCAAAAATCAAAAAATCTTAAATTTCCAAGAAATTTGCATAGTAAGTTTCTCAAAATTGAAGCCAGAATATCAGAAGGGTTCATTGTCTGATCTGCTGCCAAATAACGCGGAATATCACCAACTAATTGGCAGCTTGCTGTATGTATCAATAAACACTCGGCCAGATGTTGCAACAAGTGTGGCGATACTCGCACAAAAGACAAATTGTCCGAATGAAGAATATTGGACAGAGCTGAAGCGAGTTGTACGTTATCTAAAGGGTACAAACGATTTAAAATTACGCATGGGAGATGTTAAATGCGAGAACCTATTTTTTGGGTATGCAGATGCCAGCTGGGCCGAAGATTGATGCGACCGAAAATCAAACAGCGGTCATTTATTCAAGTTATTTGGAGCAACGATAAGTTGGAGTTGCAAGAAGCAATCGTGCGTTTCACTATCATCAACAGAGGCTGAGTTTGTTGCATTGTCCGAAGCATGTAAGGAGGCGATTTTGCTGCGAGGGTTGCTGAACGATTTTAATTTCGACATAAACAACTCGACTTTGATATACGAAGACAATCAAAGCTGCTTAGCACTGATCAACCAAGAAGGTTTCTCTAGCCGATCTAAGCACATCGACACTAGGCGACATTTTATTAAGGATCACGTCGAAAAGCAAACGATTCGATGTGAGTATTGTCCTACCAACGAGATGCTGGCAGATATGTGCACCAAGCCGCTGGGCACAAATCGGTTACAATCACTTCGAAAGGACAGCGGGTTGTTTTAATTTCATTTATTATTCAAGGAAAGAGGGAGCAGTTGTTATAAAGTAGAAATTGAGGAGGAGTGTTGGATGCAACTAAAAGTCAACTCTTAGTGTAAACGCAATAATCATCGATTTGGATTTTGACTTTTCGTGGCCATCTTGTATTGTCAAATTCTTACTTACTTCCGTTCCGTCATATGTAAAAGTTGTATTGCATAATTTTGTTACTAAAATAACTATTCTAAAATCATCAAGTGTTTCAATTAATTAAAGAGTTAGATTAATTACACTCTAACATTTGCATGATAAGTTTCACAAAATTCCCCGTTCGTAAAAGAAATTCGTGCGTTGGCCGCACCTCCATTTTTTTGTGTTCTTAGCTAAATGAGAGATATACGATAAATACCTTGTCCTCTTTTCGGATTTGGTATATGATTTTTTAAGATTTTAAGTTATTCAAGATTTTTAGCAATACCAATGTCCTTTGAGCCTTCTTGAGATTCTCGATATTAATGAGTGAGACGAGAGGAGAGAGTGAGAGAGAGGGAAGAGATCCTCTAACATCGAGATTATTTAAGATGTTTTTAATAGATTTGAGGTTTTGAGTAGCTTACAGCGTGCTTTATATTAAATTAGTGAAATTATTGCCGCGATTCAAGATTTTTGAGACTTTTAGTAATTTTCTGATTTATTCTGCAAGTTTTATTTGTAATTGGCTTAGATATTGCGGATTATTCGAGAATTTTCGAGATTATATTCTACAATTTTAACGTTGTTCGTTATTTCTGGCAATTAAAATTATTTAGTTTATAAAAATTAAAAGACCGCACATTCATTTAATTTTTGTTTATAATTTAATTAACTTTTAATTTATTAAAATTTATTTATTTATTTTGCTATTTATCACCATTTTGTATATGTTTGAATTTTAATTCACCAAAGCGCGATGTGTGCGGCATTTCCCCATTTTGAAGATCGAGAGCAGACTGGAAACAGATGTGCGGAAAAACGCGCGTTTAAACGCACCTCTAAATTAGAATACACTACTTTATATGAAATGAAATACATGTATTTCGCATAACTTGCGTTTTTCCGCAAGTTGTCTCTAATTCTAAAAAAAACGCACGGCAGCAGTGTTGACAACACAAAAAAGTAAAATACTAATAATTAATGCTAACTTCACGACATAACTTTCCTGTTTGACATTCCAATTTATATCCAAAATGGAGGAGGTTATAATAGAATTTATAAAGAAAAACGAATTTATTTACAACAAAAAGCATCATAACTATAAAAATATATATTTAAGAGATAAAAAGTTTCTTGAATTGTCACAAAAATTAAAAATTCCCAGTAAGTAATTAAAATTGATACATTATCGCATTATCGTTATAGATAAATACATAAATATGTTACATATTGTATTTACATATAATCTAAACAATTTTTCGCTATTCAAATTTTTTATTTTCTAGTTGAAAAAGTAAAAACGAAATGGAGGAATTTAAGAGATACATTCCAAAAAGAAGTAAAAACCATGAAATCTTGTGCTTCTGGCAGTGGAGCATCCACTCCACCTAAAACATGGAAATGGTTCGACATAATGTCGTTCATGCTAGATATTGATACCGCAAACGAAAAGTAAATATATAGAAATTACATATGTATATACTATGGACAATAACTTGATGACTATTTTTTTTTTTAGAACAACTGGAAATTATAGCAGAGAACTAGTTGATGTAAATGAATACTCAAATACGAGTGAATCTATCGAAATCCAATCGGACATAGAAACTAGTTTTTTCGACATGGAACTAGACTACGACATAGGTAATCCCTCACCGAGTACGTCAACGGCACTACCAAAAAGGAGATTAGATTCCAACAGCAGTTCTTCGTCATCTACAACACAAAAACGAGCTTCAAATAAAAACAAAAATGAAGCATTACTTAATGAGGCGAATGATGAGATGAAGCAATTGTTAGCTTTGGCAAAAAAATCATTTGTGCGCCCGGAAGAAGCCGAAAAAAATCCAATTTCATTATTTTTCGATTCAATTGCAACAGAAGTGATCGAGGCCCAAATCTCACCAGCAGATTTTGGGGAAATGCGAATCGAAATAATAAAAGTGATAAATAAAATGTTATATGAAAAGCCATAAATATTATTTCAATAAATTTTTTATTTACATATTATATAAATAGTCTTTTAAGTTTTCTCTGATAGAGAATGCATCTCTAGAAGCATTGAATCGGCTGAAATGCCTATACTGAGGTAAAGGCTCAACTTCACTTCGCCAAGTACCCTGTATCATTTCATTTTGTTCACTCCAATGGTTAACAAAACTATTTGGTACATAGTTCGACGAATCGTGTAGTTTAATAAAGTTGTGCAGGACCAGAGTTGCACGTACAATTATTTCGGCATTCTGAGGAAATAAGTTTATGGAATTCGTCAATACTCGGAATTTCGCGGTCAAAATTCCAAAAGTATTCTCAATTTTAACTCTGGCTCCTGATAATTTTTTGTTAAAATGGTCTCTGTCAGCCGGAAGTGTTCGCCCAGGATAAGGCCGCATTAAATTGGTCCTTAGAGGAAAAGCCGAATCGCCGATAAAATAAGAAGGAAACTCCTCGTTACTGTTCGGAAATACCATCGTTTTTGGTATATTAATTGTTAAATTTAAAATTTGGTCTCCAAATGCGCTCTTTTGTAAAATGCCACCATCACTCTGGCTCCCATATGCGCCAACATCAACAGCAGAAAATAAATAGTTACTGTCGCACGTAGCTAACAGGACGATACTATGGTATTTCTTATAATTATAGTACAGTGAGCCAGCGTGTGGTGGGCATTTTATACGAATATGTTTGCCGTCGATTGCACCTACGACATTAGGCATTCCAGTATTTTTATAAAATTCGTCGGCAATTTTTTTCCATTCAGTTTCAGTTGGTGGCGACAAGTAGATTCCACTGAGTTCGTCCCAAATAATTTTAGAAACCTCCAAGATAATTTCCCGTACTGTTGACAAACCAACTCTGAACGACCACGCCAGTATTTGCCACGCTGCGCCATGAGCTAAATACCTAAATGTAAAATTAAATATAATTTAAATGTTTGTACTATATTACATATTTATAGTATGTTGTACTTACACTAAAGTTAGCACTAATCGCAATTCTGGATCAATAGCATTTCGGACATAGTTTTGCTTCTGTAGCTTTCGTTTTAACAAACTATTTAAAATGTTAAACTCCTTAATGCCCATTCTCGTTGCCTTCCTAAATTGATCCTCGTCATTATTTTTAATTATTAAAAATATTTTTGCGAAAAATCCATGCATTTCTCTTTCATTTTCAGCATAAATTTCTCGAGTCCAAATCCTTCTGTTTGATGTTCTCTGCTGATTTTGAATAATTTTTATCAGTTTTTTATAAGATAAAAAACAAAGGTACACCAAAATTATTTTGTTTAATGAATCGTATTTCATTAGTTTCATTTTCTTGAATTTTTTAAACACAAAAGATATACATACAACACAATTCGATTACACAATATGGCGTCCCAAACAATATTAAGCGAAATGTCAAAATAAAACGCAAAAGTAAAAATAAAACGCTCATGTGTTTTGGTTGCGTTTTCGCATGCGTATCCGCATGCGGAAATTCCGCACATCTGTTTTCAGCATAAAGTGAAAAACAATATTTAATTTTATTTTGTTTTGTCGTCTCTTCATGTGGAAGAGACCGTAGTTCATTGGTTGAATGCATGTGTTCCCAAATGGTAATGTCAACGTTGAGCGGCGTGAAGACGTTGCGTTAGTGGTTGGGTAAACTCAGACGCCAATGTATGTGAGTAATACTTTGTGGCGGAGCACGCATGAGTGAGCTGCTACAAGGCATTTTGAAATTATCGGGATTATTCGAGATTATTCTAGAACACTAATACCAGTGTCAGACTAGGAATTAACTAGGCACGATTAGCTAAACTCGATTAGTTAATCTACCATTAATCTAATTGCATTGACAAGGTTTCGTAAGTGGCGCCACGAGTTTATGGTATCGGTATTAATACAGATATAATCACTCTTGTTTGAGCTGAATTTTTTTATTTTGCTCAATAATTAAATCACCATAAAAACAACATAGACATTAAAAAATTAATTATAATTTAAATACTTTAACCATTAATAACATTTTCAATCTATTTAATTTTATATCCACCACAATTTTTTCTTTAGTTTGAAAAATTTTGATAATAGTTCCATCTTTATTAAAATAGCGCAACTTATATTTAAAATTTTATTTTAACACTTATGCTGTGTGCCTCAGAAGACTTTTCAAACTAAACTTTTGTAAAACCCAGTAATTCATGCAATATTTCAATAGATGTCACTAGGTTAAAAGTATTCAATTGTGCCTTTGCTTATACTCAACTAAACTTTTCAAATGTCATTCAAATTTTATAAACAACTCAAAATATTGTAAAATTTTAATTTTTTATTATTATGTTGTAATATTATAATTTAACCTTGTGCATTGTAAAGCACGAAGCATTATGGAAAATGCATTTGGACTAAAGAAAGCACGATGGTGGGCGATTTTTAAAATCACTGGAATTGAAAATTAAAAATTGCGATAACCGCCTGTTGTGTAATGTACAATATTTGCATTAATAAGAGTTTTGAGTTGAAACCGTTTGAAGTAGTCTTAGGTGAATACTTCGATAATTTTAATAATGGTGCAGATGATGAAACAGCTTTTATTTAAAAGTAATTCTTAAAATAGTTCAGCCTTTCAAAATTCATATATTTCACCATATCCCCAGTTTTATTATTATGTATTTACATGTATGAAATACAAATACATACATGTCGTCACTCATGTTCGCTTGAACTAGAAAGTTCCATCAAACTGGACATATACTTTATGTACAGTTTGGTGGCTTTTTTTAAAACTTCTTAGTTTTTCTGTTGTTTATTTTGTACATTTTGGTAATTCAATTTTTAATTTGGGCATACTACGTCTTTTAAACTGTACGTCACACATATTGAAAAGTCGTTGAAAAGTAACCTTGAAATCTTGAACTTGACACTCTTGAGCTAATCTCGAAAAATTCACTTATTTTAAACACCTGGTATTGATATTATTATTGTATTTGAGAATTTATTGATTTTTTGAGATTTTTCGTGTGGTATGCGAGAATATTTGAAAGTGTTTTGGGTATATTGAGTTTAATTCAAATTTTTAAAATTTTTCTGAAATTTTAAATAATAGTCATTAGTAAACTTAATTATTTAGATAAAAGCCTCTTTCCAATAAAAACGGACAGGGTCAATAGTGTTTTTAATCATTTGATGTTGAACCTTTAAAAAGTGTAGCTATACATTCGAAAATTATGTTTTAAAAGACGGTAGCTTAACAAGATAAAATAAATCAAGATTAATCGGTTAATTAAGACGTCGGTTACTAAATTATGAATAAGGTATCAAATATAAAACATATTTTTGGTAAGGCCCTCTGGAACAGGGAATTAATTATCCAGCGCAATTATTGAATCCAAACTCTGATTATGATAGCCGTAATTTTCATGTGGACGGTTGATCGTTTTAAGTAGCAAGCAATAATTTAACTTTTTACCTAATAAAACCACTCCTCTGTACAACGGTGGTGGTACAGAATTAAAAATTTTGATTAATTGAAATTTTAATAAATATTTAGCGTACTGGAAAAAAGGTGTTTGGTTCAATTTTTATTTATTGATTGCCGAGAGTGTCAGGTATTTCAGCTAGTTATGTATACAAAATAATTTTAAACCAAATCTTGAAAAAAGGACAAAATATATCTAAAATGACTTGATTGGTTCCGTTTTAATAGTTCCGATTCAATAGTTACCAGTACAGCTTCGAGAAATGAGAGGTACCGCTTACAAATTACACATATGGCTGAAAATAAACTACGAACTATCTGGGTGAGCCTCAAATCAAAAAACAAATAAAAATTTAACTAAATGCCCAAGTTAAAATGACCTAATTTTGATCAACCAAATTTAACTTAAACATATTTGACCCATAAATAATATTCCAATAAAATCATCAAACGTAACCAAAAAAATTTTATATAAAAATCTCAACCAAACTAAACTGTCACTCAATATACCTAATAGATAATAGATATTGTTGACAATTTAATTTTTAAATCACTGTGCCTTATCGTAACAAGCTCAATGCTTTCACAATTACACATGCAAACAGTAAAAGAGAATAAGAAGGAAAATACGAATAAAACAACCGTTATTTGTGTAATCTTTTCCAATTATTCTCTGGTAACAATCAATAAAATAATTCAAATATGTGTATACCTATAAAAAAAAAAAAATGTTTAGTAGTAAAAATAACCATAACTATCTAGCAATTATCGATAAACACGAGTACATATACATATTCTTATCACTCCATAGCTAAAACTATATTCCACATAGAAAAAAACCTATCAACACTGAACCGAACTGACTCGTAATGTATTGTGAAATAAATGACCTAAAAATATCAATTTTTTTATTGTATTACTTAGAAATCAACTTAATAACCAACTATACTCATAATAACTATAACTAACTAAATAAATCTGTGTAACTTAATACGTTATCGTGGTTTTGAATTAAAAAAGAAAAATGCGAACTCTGCTTTCTTAATAACATAAATCGATTTGTGATCTCTTACATTGTACTAGACTTACTGCACCCGGGTTGTATACTGAGTATGTCGATGTACTGTGTGCGTGCGCAAATTAATAACAAAACCTTTCGTTGTTGTTGTTATTCGAGATCGAATTATATAAAATTATGGGTGGTCTTGTCGACAATGCAGTTCCATTTATATTGTATACGTATGTGCACAATTCGAACTAAATTAATAACAAATGTTTAACAGTTGGTTGAGATTAATTTTTGTGCCGCGTGCACGCTTACCTCCCCATATGTATATAATGAATTTATTTATTTACTTTTTCAATTATTACGGAGCTATAACATTAATATAATTAAATAAATGTTGTTACAAAACGTATATAAAATGGCAAAATATTTTTCTTAATGATGTGGAACGCAAGCATTGTTTCGATGACTTAATTATAAAAAAAAAAAAAACGAAAATTATTAAGGGGTTCGAAATTACTCGGTGTTTGGTTCTGGAATAATGAATTTCATCAAAATTATTCGGGTTATGTTTCTATCTGGCTTGAAAATTCTTATTTAAGATTTCTGTATAAGAACAAAACTCATTAACAAAAAATTATCTAGGTGCTTAATACTTTTAGGCATATCAACATAAGTAAGTAAAGCTAGAGCGAGAGAGATGACTTTTGTTCCTAGATCGCTTTATATATAAGAGGACCTTACAAGTATTCACTTGGATACTCTAAATTCTTAGTCAATTTTCAATTTTGCCTTGAGCGATCTTGTAATTTTCTTGATGTAGTTTAACAATTTTTAGATCGGCTGTGTAATTTTCTAGAACCGCTTGCAATGTTTTTCGCAGACAAATGATTTTAAACGCAACCGTTTTTATATATGTCGAAGCATGTTGAATGACTTGCGCTCCATTAATTTGAGATATTTTCCATTTTTTAGGGAAATACCCACATCCCATACTGACATTGACAATTCAGGTTATGAATTTGATGCATTTATCAATTAATTCTCTTAGAACATTTTTAGCATAATAAAATCATGTCTTCAAGCTTTCTTTAAGTTTATGCAGGCTGTGATGGTTGTGGCCGTTTTAATTATTTGTTGCCTTCCATAATGAATAATCTATATTTTCGGTCGCCGGTAGGTCACTTAGGTACTTTCTTCGCTTGATTTAATTTCCATTTTAGTAATTTAATACTTTGGTACTCCTAAATCCATCGGGTTGCGCACTTTTCTTGTATTAGCTGCTATATATGAGAAGTTTTATTGATTTGTTCATAAATTTTAATATCTAGTGTAGTCTTTTTGCCACTTTTTCCGGTATTTGGGTCAAACTTTCGGTCGCTGCCTTAATACCTTCTAGCAAACAAATTGGGGTGTCCAGTTAACAATTCTGTTGGACTATATTTCTATATAAACTCCTTTTAGGTAGTTTATTTGTTAGCGTGAACGTTTAGATGGTTCTGATTTTAAGGCTTGAGTACTTCGTGTTATTATTATTGGTGAGTGATCAATTGGCAGGTCAAAGACTACTACCATTGCTAAGTGCTATACCTCTTGATAGACAGAAACATAATATTTCAGGTATTCTATTTCTATGTGTAGGCCAATATGTGGGATGCCTAGAAGATAGGCAACACAAATATTTAATACAACACAAATACACATTTTACGACTTTAATCAGAGCCTTCTAGAGTATAGAGCCATTATTATTATTATTATTAAGCTTATATATAGTATACCATATATCTTTACAAATATTTTGATAATATAACTGTGTTATATAAAAATGTCTAACTTATCCATTCACAATATCGCATCGTTAGTCATCTGATGAATTTCCTCCAATCCGTCTTTAAATCTTCTAAATATGCATTCTTGATAAATGTGAATAATATTATGTATAGGATGTCCACAATCACAGGCAGCTGAAATTTCATGATTGTAACGATTTAATTCAGAATTTGTCACCTCGTGATTTGTTCTAAATCTATTGACTAAGGTCCAACGATATCTTAAATTTGTAAATCCAGGGCCAATTAATGTTGGATCTTCAATTAGATGCTTGTTGACAAACTCTGATTCATTAAAAAGTGCCTTCCAATTGTTATTGATGTCATAGTTGGTTAACTCTCCCAACTCAGCAATTTTTGTCCAAAAACGTTTTCTAGAATTCAAACGGTTTTCTATTCTTCCATCGAAGTCGAAATGAATAGGAAGGTTTAAATTTCTTGTACTTTTTAAATGTTCTTTGTATAATGCTAACTGTCTTCTAAGATGAGGTTGTTCAATATTAGACAATATCGGCAGCCATGGTAATGGTGTTGTTTTAATTGTACCCGAAATAATTCGCATGCAACTATTGAGTTTTGTATCTACATGATTTGTATGGGCACTATGTTCCCAGACAGGTGAACAATATTCAGCCGTTGAATACACCAGTGAAATTGCTGATATACGTAACGTTTTAGCATTCGCACCCTATCGAGTTCCAGATAGTTTTTGGATAATGTTCACTCTTGATTTAATCTTTTGTCCAAGATTTAAACAATGAATTCTAAAAGTTAAAGCTCGATCCAAAGTAACTCCCAAATACATCGGATTCTGATTAAATTTGATTAAAATTCCATTCACGTAAACATTTAATATTTAAACGAGTATTCGAATGTTGATTTGATAAATGAAAAAATGCAACTTCGGTTTTCCTGGGATTCGTCTTCAGTCACCAATTCTTGTAATAATCATTTAGTAAATCCAAATCCAATGTCAAAGTAAGCTCTGCATCAACCACCAGACTGTCGTTGTATGGAAATTGGTAAACTATTGCCAAATCATCAGCGTATAGAAACTTTCTAGATTTTGTTTCTGGCAAATCAGATGTACATACATTGAACAAAACAGGAGCAAGAACTGAACCTTGAAGCAATCCATTATTCACACATCGAATTCTACTTTTCTGATTTCCCAAATGTACATCAAATTTTCGATTCGATAACAAAGCAGAGATCATGTTTAAAGTTTTTGAACATTTTAAAATCTTACTTAATTTCAACATCAATCCTTTCTTCCAACTTGTATCATATGCTGCACTTAGATCCACGAAAGCAACAGCTGTTTATGATTTGTCTTGGAATCCTGCTTCAATATGTGTTACCAAAGACAAAACTTGATCACAACAATTTCTTCCTGGACGAAAACCGGCTTGATAATTTGGAATATTTTCATCAAGTGTTGGAAAAAGTCTGTTATAAAATTTTTTTCCGAAAATTTTATAACCAATGCACAACAAAGATATCGGTCTATAATTTTCAGGTAGATGTTTGTCTTTTCCAGGTTTTAAAATGGCACGAACTTTTGATAAATTCCAAATCGGAGGGATTTTGCCACGACTATAACAATCAGAATAAAATTTCGCCAACCAATTACGGGCGTTTTTTGATAAATTAATAAAAAATTCGAGAAACACCTCATCCACTAACTTTTCTTGGTTTTAGATATGTTAGTACACTATTAATTTAATCAAAAGATACTGACGAAGCCAACCAAGTATAAATTCTCCATTCAAATCCTCTTGGTTGTAACCCACAGACAATGATGACTATTGAAATTGCCCATATAAACTGCGGGATGATTAAATACTGGTAATGGTGTTGACCAAGAAGAGCCAGGAGGTTTATAAATATTTAAAATTTTCACGTCGTTTAATTTGATAACCAGAATTTCAATATTATTGATGTTTGATTTATAAATGTCGCAATTCCATAATGTTCATGATGAATAGAATCAATGAACGAAAATTAATTTATTAATCGGCAATTCAAAAGTTGAAGATCATCTTTCATATGGGTTTCCTGTAGAAGCAAAACATCACATTTATTGGTGTGAAGAAATCTTGACAAATATTCAATTTTCGCCTTCGTTAATCCTTCAACATTTAATTGACATATTTTAATAACAGCGCCACCGGTACGACATTGTGGTTGATAATCTTCTTCTTCAACTTCATTATCAATATTTGTTTCACCGTTAGTTCAGAATAGAACAGGTTCGGTGTATAATTTCCTAATATTTCGTTATCCATAACAGATACCGGTGGACCTTACAGGCTATTAGAACCATATAGGCATTTAAAAAAAATAATATTTAATTTAAAAATTTACACAAATCAAAAAAAATTACGGAAGAAAATAAATATTCAACCATTTTATTTGACAGTTGGCCTACTGTCTAGCTAGAGCCATAATCTTAATGATGTATTTTTTAGAAGCTGTTTTAGTGGTATAACTTTTCACTGATTTCCATAGGAATCCATAGTAAAAATGGTGTTTTTTAGCTTCAAGTTTTTCAATGAAAAAAGGTAAAATATTATAAAAGGTTTATATGAAAGTTTTCTACATATCTTTAACAACAATTTACAAGAAGGCCATATTGGCATTAAATAAATATTAATTGCAGAAATATTAAAATTAAATTATTTCTAAAATATATTTTTCGAACTATCATTTTGAAAACTACATCAAAGTTGGCTCTGACGAATTAAAATAATACTTGCTAAATTTATCTTTAGTTTTGCTAGTGTTCGTAAGAATGTCTAAAATGTTTACAGAAAAATACGAAAAAAAATGATTTAATCACAAAATTATCTACTGTGTACTGTAATTATCTACCTATATTTTGTCAATTTGTTTTGCTTTTCCTACAATTTTTGAACTTAAAATTTCTCCAGGTGGTAATTTTTGGTACGATTTTACCAAATTTTTACGGCCATCACTGCCATCTGTGTAATGTATATTGACTTAATGACCAAACGAATTGTAGTAGGCTTTTATTCCAATTTGACCAGAATGCTGTTTTTATGAATTTTTTTTTATATTTTGGTTTAAATAAATCAATTCTTACAAGAAAATGAAAACGATTTACTTAAACGATTTTCATATATGTTGAAATTCAAACATTTATGAAAGTATTTCAGAAATCATAATTAAGAATTTGTAACGTTTTCATTTAAAAATTTGTCTTAGGAAAAAAAGTAATTTCCCATATGTTTTGTGTGTTTTACTATGAAAAGTTTCGTTTTTTCCTCGTTTCTAATTCCCTTATAAAACTCAGATTTTTTGATTATGGCTCTATAAAATACAGGGTGCTCTGACACTACTCACGTAATGCGCAGAACTGAATGAGTTTAAATTTTGCGTACAATTCAGTAAAGAACTAAAGTGATGTAAATTAAATTTTTTTATCGGAACAATCGATAATACAAAACAAAAAATTGTCGATAATTTTTTATCGATATTTTCTTCAATTTGTCGATGGAAACCCCGACGTTGAAATTCTAAATCGCTAAAAACAATAATTTTTAAATAAAATAATGAAACCAAATAATTAGTTCCAAATAGACAATGCTTTAATCCGATTAGTTAAATTTCCATTTAAAATCAACCACAACACCAAAAATTTCGCCATCTATCCGCGTAATCCGTTAAGCAATATATACACACCATAAAAATTAAAAACGAAAATACCAAATGGTTAAAACCACCTCAATCGTATTAATTTCTTCAAAATTTCATCAAATCAATCGTAATTTTACCACATTGCGCAGATTGTTGCTATTAATTAACATCCGATTATTAATTAATCGTTTTATGCCGTATCACTGTTGTAACGTACATTTCGTCATCGTCTTTAATATTATTATTTTTTTTTGTACAACATCAATAAAATGTTCTTTTTCTATGTTATTCGAAAGATGATTCAACACGATTAAAGATTATAAATTATCTTTCTCCTCATATACAGACGAAGATGATATTCTTATTTTATTCTTATGTAAATATAAATCAAATAAATAAGAAACCCAAAAAAAAAAATCTTTATAAAGTCGAACAGAAGAATTCAAATTAAATTGTTATGTATAATTCGGTTGGTTGGTTATACATACAATACATGGTTATATGTATAAATACCATATAGATACCATGAAGATATTGTTGTGCCGCGACTATGTATACATACCACCGGACTTGTTGATAACTTTTCTTCTTTTATTTTTTTTTTTTTTTTTTTTGGGTGAAAGTAAATCGATTATTTAATACATCTCTGCGTTTAATAAATATTTAAGATCTCGCGCTTTTGATTTTGATTTTGTTTGGGCAGCAAAAAATGTATTTTTGGTATCTCCAACTTTGTTTAGAAGATAAAAGAATAAAAACAAAAAAATTAAAGAAAAAAAAAAAACCAAAAAATTTGTTAAGTAAATTGTCGGTTGGTTTTTTGTTCACTTCATTTTTATGTATAGAAATGTATCTACTATGTATATACATTATACGCATAGATTACGTCAAAACATGTTGATTATTTATATTTTAATTGTGTTTGTTGGTTTTGCCGTTGTCTTTTTATTAATCATTAATTGAGATTTCAATTAAAATTTAAAGTGAATGTAAACAACATGAGATAAAATTAATGCAACAGTTGCACAATGGGTCGATTGGAGTGGCCAAGGTTAAGTTTGAGAAATTCTTGTTTGTAATAATAATTAAATAAAACTAAATCACATTAAAAATTAACTTTTATACGGACACATCCAAAGATATTTGTTTTGACTACACAGCGGTATAGATATACTCTACCGAGACCATAATTTAGAAATTGCTTCATCAATGTGTCTTTTCGGAAATAAGCAACGAGGAGCACACAGCTTTACCAGAAAAACTCTCATCGTTCAGTCTGGTTGTCAAATGCGTACTCCGAAAAGAAAGTAAGATGAGACTAGCAAACGACTTTGTTTTACGGAAAGGGCTGTCATAATGATGCTGTACCTGGTGATAATAAAATACGGAGACTGATTACACTTTTATACACTTGATAATGGCAGCACATAATGACTCAAAATTTTTAGTGGTAGGCTTTAGTATACAAGTATGCAAAATAAAATAGTCGAGAGGATTTAAGCCCGGACAATACGGTGGCCATTGCATAATGAGCACAATTTTGTCGTAGGGTATAATCATAATCATTGTCTGGATACTACTCACAAGTCCAGCGATAAACTACTGCATCGAAAATTTCATTGCGATAAATTTCTTTGTTCGCTTTAAGCCCTCCATTATTGAATCTGAGCGGCACCTTCCCCACAACGGTAAATCTTGCCCAAACCATAACAGATTTAAGTTTTAGACTTTTGGTAATAATTCGAGCACCAAATACGGTCATTTTGACGATTGCTTAGCATTGTTCAATAGTGAACAGCTTCTCATCGGTAGAAAAAAAATTTTTTTTGGATTTTTTGCATTTTTGAAGTTGCGTGAGCTTTATTTTGTCCATAAGAAGATGGCTTTTGGTGGTTGTACGGATAGTTGTTAAGGGTTTCTTTGGCTATTTGTCGAACAGTTTCTCAGTTTACTTGAAAGCTCCTTGCTATATGACGCATCTTGAATCCGACATTTGTTGAAGACCTTGCCTTAGACGGTCCGAAGAACAACCTTACTCTCGTTATCGTTTTATCGCTTTGAAGATTAATTGGAAGTGGAAGACGAAGGCAAAAAAAATTTTAATTTTACACACACACACACACACACGCACACACACACACACACACACACACACACACACACACACACACACACACACACACCCACCAGATGGTTAACAAAATCTTCTCTTTTATTTTATTTAATAGTTTCTATTTTTTATAAAAAATAGAAGGGCGGGAATAACCCCTTTTTCTTATATAAATAATAAGGAAGAAATAAAATAGAGGGTAGAGGAGATTCACAAGTTAAATAGGCACAAAAAATTCGATATAAAAGCAGTTTTTAATTTACGTTTAGTTAGTGTTTATTAGAAATTTCGAGGGGGGGGGGGGGGCGAGTAGTAGGGACAGCAGAGACGCAACAATTTCAACAACAACGTCAAGCAACACTAACTACAGTTAGTACAAATTTAGTACAAATTTAGGTGACCGCATGGGAACATGATGATGGAACGAAATCTCGCTCCCCTCACAACCGCCGATGGAAAAAATAGTGGAAAAAAATAATAATAATAATTCAATACAGCTTTTCAGGGAAACTTGTCGCACCAACAGATAGAGATAAATTCAACACGGCGTGTAACTCTAGACATTTGTTGCGGATCAAAATTGTGTTGCCATTGTGATGTCATAAAAACACTAACTATCGGCTTTCCCATTCCTCGATGTTGTTATATGTAAAAAGGTGTGTACCGATGGCTGCCTGGCCAGGGGCGGATATCACACACTATATTAAACGTATGTGTCTTCTTTACGGGGTTGAATATTGCTGTTTGGCTTCATGAAAAGCTGGAGAGTAATATGGATGGTACATAATTCCTCGGTGAGGGAGAGGTAATGGTGTCGTGTTGACCAATGGGTAATTTGTTGTGTTATTCGCGTTTGTTATACGGGGGGAGACTTGCTTTAATGCTTGATCGTACATTAAAATCAATCAATCAAATCTGTTAGTGTTTATTAGAAATTTGGCAAAGCTCAATTTTCCGAAAGCTAAAATAATTTTTCTGCCATGTCACGCGCGGCATTTTTTCATTTAAATTTATTGGGTTTTTTTAGCATTTTTCACTACATTAAAAATGAAATTAAACCCCACTTCATGAATACACTAAAAATGAAAAAAAAAACTTGGGGAATTTTTTCATGTTCTTACAATACGCTAATCTTATGGAAATTGCTGGAGCACATACATTCCCTAACGCCATTTAGGGCATTACAGGTAAACACTTGTTTATTCCAGAACATTATCAAAAAATCATTTTATGATCCCATTTTCGTCGCACAATGCATGAAAAAAGCGAAATTTGCACAAAATGCCACACTGCAAAATGTTCACAACGGAAAATGGTGCACACGGAAAAAAGTACACAAAGAAAAAACATACGAGAAAAAAATGCACAAGTAAAAACGCACAGAAAAAGCTCTGAAGAAAAAATTCTTGCGACAAAGGGACTCAAAAGACCCAAAATGCAAGTGCCTCCACTTAAAAAGGATGATAGGACTTGGGCAAGAGGTAACAAAGAGAAGGCTGATCTGTTTGCGGAGTATCTCCGGGAAACCTTCAGTAGTAGAAAGTAGTTGGTTCTGGCTCACCCCAAATGGGGTGAATTTTACTATGGGAAAAAAAATGACGTAAACGTCAACGTATGATTTTATACAGGTAGGATATAGTGCAACCACGATAATGAAAACTCTATACAAAATGTAAACGACTGTATGCAAATTTAGTTAATTTTCAGTCGTTCAACCGTATAATTATTTTGTTAGATGGCAGCACTTTCAACTTTGGAAAAGTGTGTGTCTTTGATAAACTTTGGAAATTGTGCGTCTTTATTAAATTGTTAAATCTTACAGTTTTATATCAAACATGATAACTAAAACTCTATATACATTTTATTAAAAATCAGGTATTCAACTGTGAATTATTTTTTTTAAAACTTTATCTGTAGGTGTCTCAACTTATTCATGATATAAAACCAACGAGCTTGTATCCGAGACACGACCAGTTTAAGAGAAACCAAAATTTAGAAATTACAAAATATAAAAAACCGTTAATTGGTTAATGATGCCATCAACATTTAGGCTGTCTCAGCCTAAATGTTGATTATTCAATACTAAATTTTTTCTCAATTGGTTATGCCCCAATGGAATTCTTAAAAAAAAAAAAAAATATCGGGTCTATCCGGCTCCTAGGGCGACACTTTTACCACAAAACGTCGGTTAAAGATCACCAAACCAACCATTTACAATATTTTACAAACATTTTCTATTATTTTGGGCAGGTATTTTCTTAAATTTTGAGATTGCTTTCCCAATATCACTATTGGCCACGACAATATAAATCTTCCACTTTCGTGCCGCCAAATCACAGACTCAGAAATAATCTTACAAGGGAACCTTTTGTATTGTCAAATCAAAAAATTATAAAAACTATTCTAAGTTAAAATACTCTGTGAGACATTAACGAAACCTTTTTTTAATCGGCAACCAAACCCTTTTAGAGGTTAAAACGACCACATAATTTGCGAAAACAGGTAAATTCATCCCCTAACAAAATAGAGATGCAATCCTTATAATCTAATTTACTATCGATTACTTGTACTTTTATGAGCAATAATTACTAATTTGTTTTATCAAAAAAAGTGGAGTAGAAGTCGGGATATATCGAATAAAATTAGATCAAGTTATACATCTCTAGTATACTCTTAAAAAGCCTTAAGAATTTAATTTACTTCGTTTAGAGAGCAGCATTCACAATGTGAAAAATTTATTTTCTGAAAATTTGTGTCGCTTCACGATATTATGTGAGCAATGTCCAAATTGACTGATATGATTCTTCACTCAGTGCTTGGCATCTCTGTGGACCATTCGAGAATATAAAATAATAAAATACAAAATCAGAATTAACGTTAATTATCTTTTGTCTCCGAATCCCACCTCCTCGTCACGTCAGCGCCTTGCTTCTCAACTTGCTTCACCCTATCGGCGTGATATTATTTTATAGGCGTCGCATAATAATTTGGTATTAAGATTTATATACGACCTTGTTTCAAGCGAATTTATTGCTCAGAAATAACACCTTTAGACGCGATTTTAATAAAGCAATTCACAAATAATGTACCGATCAATATATCGTTGAAATTTCAATCATTGAAATGTGATAAAATGTCAAAAAAACGTCAGAGAATGTCAACGCCACAGAAATGGGAATGTCTAGTATTAATAAAAGCTTACTAGATAATAATTTATTTTTAAATATTGACGATTCAAATGACGTATTAAATCAAATCAGTTTCCGGTCACTTCGAAACTTTGAAGTCCCATAACTCGCAAACCTAAACATTTTTCGGCCTGATCTTTGCGACTGTACAATTTTCTAGGATTGCATAGGTTATACAGCATATAAATTCAAAAATTGTATGCAACATTTTACATAATGAGAATAAAATTTGTTTGAACTTTTTTATTTTTATTTAATAGCTTTAAATCAATATGGCGTGCGGCATGTTTGATCAAGTTCATTACTATTTAATTAAAATACCATACATATATTAATAATTTGTAGTTTAAATTTTTTTCAATCCACAAATTTTTATTTAACTTGGTTTAATTTTTACAGTTTTTAAAACATTAAATTTATATTTAACAAGAGACATTGCTTTAGTCAAATACATTTCATAAATACGTCAATTCCGTGACGCGCGTCATCACATTGAAATTTTGGTTAACCCCCCGTATATAATGAAAACAAAGACGTAGTACAAGGGGAAAAGGCGCACAAGAAAAATATTTGAATTCTTGTTTTAATTACTTTTTGCGAACTAATTTTAACATTTGTGGTGGAACTATCAGAAGCTGACGAAATATAGTTTTGCAGAAAACTTTAAAATTTTAAGAAAATTCGCAGAATTTTTCATTTTAACAATAAACAATTTTTTACTCTAATTTGAATTAATTAATTAATTCGTGTAATTTCTAATATGCAAATAATTTCTAATATATAAGTATATTAGTATTTACAAACAATTATACAACACCCCATTGATAGACAGGTTTTTCAATATTTATAAATATTGAAAAATCTGTCTATTATGGTGTTTGAATAATTCGTTCGTAAATACTAATATACTTCTGCGTGTTATCTGTAAAACACATTAAAATGATCTTAGGATCGATTGCATATTAGAAATTACACAAATTAATTAATTAATTCAAATTAGAGTAAAAAATTGTTTATTGTTCAAATTTGCTTAAACAGGACTGGATCGGTGTGAATGTGACGAAAAAAAATTTGTAAGAGAATTTGGCTGTATCAGTATAATTCGCTAATACAACCTACACAGTACATTCTGTATGGAATGCAAATTGTAGTGCAATTAGTTCAGTCGCCGCGGCCTGATAAGAAGATTATTTTTTTCAAAATCATAAGCTCATCAGTTCGAAACTGGATTAAATTCTTGCAATTTTTCGGAAACATTAACTTCAAATAAATTAAAAAAAATTTCATTTTAAATTTACGCGATTGTGCAAAAAGGTCCAAAGCTAAGCTGGTTTGGGATGTTCGTATGTAAATACGTTAATAGAATTTTTTTTTTTTTTGGATGGTATTACTATAAATCCTAGAGTTTCTTAAAATACTCGGAAGACAAGGGTTTGAGGTGGGAGTCTTCATCTCTAAGTCTAACCTATCAAACAAATTAAAATTATCTTAGAAACTTTGAAACAGATAAAATATTTTAAAATTCTATTTTACGATTAAAATTTCTATTCATAGATTGGTCAGATGTTTATTTCGTTGTGATAAAACTCTATTAAATCATCAAGTTCGGCCAGTTTATGTGAAAATGATTACACAGAAATCGAGCAGTTCTTAGAAGTGAATTATCATATTCGCACAGAATTCCACAAATCCTGGAAAGAGGGGGGCGCCCTCACCCTTGTGAGAGGTTCTTTTGTGGTTGATCGATTTCCGATAAAATTCACTGAGATGTGAAATTTTATATATATATATATATTTTAATGAGAAACAGACCGACAGACGCTAGTTCAAAAACCAATTTTTCGGACTAAAGCGGCCCCATTTTACGTATTTTTGAAGTGGTCACCTCGTTTAAGAATCGGGATAAGTAAAATACTAAAGTCGAATTCTTATCGCGGTTTGATATAAGCTGATGAATCTTGGACCTTCTTAATCGAAATATAACCGAACCAGCGTTTCAAGTGTAAAATCGTGTGTGTTTATTCAAATCCTAATTTAGCCACCTAATTTAGGCTTCAAAGTTGAAAAGCATGTTGGGTGATTAAATTGAGACAAGCAAATATCTCGAAAATGAGCGATTCTGTATAAAAAAATACTAATTTATTGGCCACGTGTTTACTAACTTGACTGTCATAAATCTTTAAATGATTTGTTTTGTTATGGATGTCGAACTGTCAACATAATAGAGCACAACTGCAAAAATTGTACGCGCAGGCAGTGAAACTTTAAAATGAGAATCACCTCATCATTTCCGTTGACTTGAATGTGGTATCCAGACCGACCACGACAGATTCGCCATTTAATCAGGATTATAAGCTTACAACACAACTAAAAAGATTGAAACCGCGAATCTTTCAAACAAACTCAGCCTAACATTGTTTATTCCGCGGTATCGCAGACATGAAGAACTTTTTAGATACCTTAGAAATAAAAGCAACATTCAAAGATACGGGATAGACAAATGACCAAACGCTTTATTATCTTTGTTCGGGATAAGGTCTAGGTATCTGCAGTTGCGACCTTTAATTCAATGCCAACAGATAGAGCTGCGCCATTATGGATATATAGCGGGAAAAATTCAGCTCAAATACAAATTTTTCTAGTCCCTGAATTTAAGCAAGCATGATTTTTGAGACTTTTGGCATAAGACCCGGTATGGTGAAACATAAACAAGTTCATCTTCCATTCAAAAACTCGAATAGGGAATCTTTCAAACGGTTAACTAAGTTACTCGTAAAGACACGTTTCCTTTTCTCTTTCTGACGCGGTCTGGCAAATTAAATAGATGCAGATTGCATGGAGAAAAGAGCTATCAAAATGCCATGCCATCCCTTATACGACTTTACTGTAATGCCGTTTGGGCTCTGTGATACCTCTCAGAGTAATTTCCCATCAGCTATAGAACAGAGTTTTCCCTATCTTGATGACCTATTAATAATGTGACATTCAATTTTTATGAGCGCCTCTCTTTGCTGTCTGAGGTAGTATCTCGTCTGGCGAAGGCAGGTATTAACATTCTTAATTCACTTAGTAAATAAAATCCCGTTTCTACACCATCCAATTCAATATTTTTAAATCCCACTTAAGTTTCCATGATTGTCTAAGATGCCTTTTTGTAATATGTTGGGCTGCGAAATAACCTCTGGACCATTACATTAAATAAGATAGATCAGAAAATTGCATATAAAATCTTCTTTTTGGAAACGCCTAATTAGCAGGACCACTAAAGTCATTTACTTTTAAAGATAGACCAATCCGCATCCAAATCAGAGGCTTAAATCAAATTTTTCTGACTTTAAATTAAATTTTTTTGTATTTTTGAATTCACATAAAATGCATCTTCCAATTTCTTATCTATAACATTGGAACCCAAATGCTGCTACTTAGAACTCTTATAGTTGTATGGTAAAACCGCAATCGATTTTTTTTCGCTAGGCAAGAAAGTTCAGGTCACAAATTTTCATTTTCAGTTAAAAAATTTCCATTTCCAGTATCACCAATAAAAGCACATCAATACTATTTCATCAATTTCGCCAACAAACCCAAGGCAGAATATAATTTTGAATCAATAAACTCTCCCCTTTAATTTGCCTAGATTCTCGACATAAGCAAAATCCCAATTTACAAGTTCTGTTTTGGATTTCATTAGTTAGGACCAGATATAGCATTTGCAACATCAACTTTATATTTTTAGAGACTATTGGCAGATATCGAGAAGTTCCACATTTCAGAACTTCTCGAAATTCGAGATTCGGGATAATTCAGTCCTAACTGGGAAATTATAGGGACAGGAATACAAATTTTGTAAAATTTTAAAAATCTCCAAATTTTTTAATCAATTGAATTTACCGTCTTTAATTAACATTGTTTTGTAGCAGTATAATTCTGGTCGTACTATAATTAAGCAGTTTTATCAAAATTTGGGCAAATTTTAGAATTTATTCTGAATTTTTCAATATTTCGAAGTTTTTGGTCCAATTTTCTTATGTACATGTTTTGCAAACTATCAAATTGTTTCGACCAAATGACAAAGTGGTTAAAGCTGCGGTGGTTGGATCAGTACGTACTACATGAGCAATACAATTGTGTGTATGTTGCAATGTAAGACATTAAAAGTGAACTGCGAGAAAGGTAAGGGGGTACCTTGTGTTCCTGAAAATGATTGCTTGGATAAAAACAAACAAACAATTCAAAACAGATTGGAATCGTGTATTGTAAAACTTGGAACTCCAAAAAAAATTCTATCTGTCTTACATTCTAAATTATTCCTGATCATTCCAATCAATTTCTGAATTCAAAATTTGAGAGGATTTGTACAATTTTCAAATTCCCGTTGGTTATTTCAAAGTATAAATTTTATTTCAAATACATCCCGATCGATTTTTTTTTTTAAATAATTCTAATTATTTGATGACTAAAATGAGTGCGGTAAATGGTTTGCACAAAGTGATAATCTTAACACAATTTTCTTCCGCATCCACCCACACACAATTATATAATTTGTATTAAATTTTTATTAAATAACATAAATTTTATTAGTTTTTAATGACCGTTAGTGTTAAATTTTAATTGTATGCGTCGCAATTAGTTTAAATGAACTTTTAAAATCTTGATCGTGATTACTTGATAACAATTATTATATAATAATAACGCCTTTAATTTTATGAAAAATTAAGTGCTACATATGGTTCTACAATAGAGTTTATGTACATATGTATAAAGATTCGTCTCTTGAAGTGGCATACTGTCACGCACTTCAGATTTATAGTTTATTGCCTGATAAGACTTGTGTCAAGTCTGATATGAAATATAAGTTCTAGAAAATATTTCGATTTTATATTGCAGTATATAGAAGGTCGCAATGATTTTTTTTTTTTTTTTATTTGGAATAATTCCAGTGAACAAATTTTAGGTCTGCCAAAAAAAAAACTATTTTGTTTAGTTCACATACAAGTTAACTAATCTAACGTAATAAATCAGGATTGTATATTTAAAAGGGGTTAATGCCGTGACATTGAAATGTTCAAGGTTAATCTTTTGTAATTTGGGTGAAAGTTTTTAAATGCGAGCCCCTCTAAATTAATAAAAATAAATAACCTAATTTTGTTGTTATTAATATTATTAAGACGATTTCCTTCTGTAACGAAGAAAAATGTTTATAAGACCGCATAAATCGAGGGATAAACGGATAGAATTTATTTTTCGTCTATAGCAATATTAAAACCCCTTAAAAATCATAACTCTTTCCATTTATATAAATTTTATTAGTATTTTATTGTATTCGTTTGTTTTTTAAACCATAACTAATCCTCTTATAATTATCGTTGTCTTAAAAAAACATTTATACAACGTAAGAAACCGGTAAACATTTTAATGGTTTTTTTGTATTTTATTTTTAATTTACGCGCTTCGCACATAAAACTATGTTTATAAATAAAAAAAGGTCATGTCGGGGGATCACTTGAATTGTAATCGTCGTAGATTCGTCAAGATCCATCAAAACATCAACGATTGACGCATACAATTAGAACGTGATAAAGTACCATAAAAAATCCAATTATCATACCTTTACCAATATCTACATTTATTGTAATGTATGTGTATATGGTACGTTAAAATATTTCCTAATGTATCATACACACAACCCTCCCCCCAAATTTTGTTTAGTTTTATAATACTTTATAGGTTTCTAAATTTGACACTTTCGTATCTCGAAATAAAATCTTTTATTATTTTATGTATACGGTTTTACGTATGGCAAAGAGTAGAATACAATAATATACCGACCAGGTGAAGGTATTAACGATACCGAGACCAAGATATTATTATATTATGTACCCAAAAAAGGATATAACGCTACATTCAATGGAAATTCGTCTATTGTTAATATAGACAACAAAATCTAAATAGAAAGGTGTTTTTTGTTCTAGTTCTTAAAACAGATTTTGTTTGTTGTTGTTTTTTTTTTGAGTTGAATTTGAATAAGCAAATTTTTTTTTTAAATTCAATTCATAAAAATACGATTAGAAATTTGAGACTCATGTACAAATTGCCTTTATACTGTTATTAGTTCTTGAGTCTTTGAAAAATATTGCTTATATCTCCGCATAGCTATGATTTCAAGGATATTTCAATTTTTATTTAAAATTGTTAGATTTAAATTAAATACAATGTGGTTATTACAATTAGTAACATATGGTATAAGTAATGAAGATTGTTCCACGAATGTTTTATCTAAAGAAAGTTTCGTCTCAAAGTAAAATTTTGTCTATACGGTCAAAAATTGGCCACGACTAAAGTTTTGGTGAGAAAGAATAAATTCAATAACCTGATTTGTCGTATTCTCATCATTAACCAAGAAATCTAAGTGGCGAATTGTTGGCGAAAGTTTTTTGAATAGTACTCAAAAAACGTTATTTTGAATTTCACTTTAAAGCTACCGTCAATTAGATACAGCTGCATAAATAAAAAATCGGGCAGATTGGTTGATATTCCGATATAGTTTTTAGTAGAAAATATAAAATAGATAGAAAACAAAAATGTTCGTGTAGAAAATCTCAATTTGGAAAGGAACCATGTTAAATTGTGCTTTATTTCATCCCTTACTAAAATTGGGCTTTATTTCATCCCCTAAAACCTTATATACGTACATTCATAAAATGATTGAAATTCTGATTTGGGTAGGTATTTCTAAAACTTCTACAAAAATCAAGAAGTTTGTCAATTTTTCGACAATTTTGAAATTCTAAAATTTCTTAAAAATTTCCTCAGTTTGTGAAAATTCTTTAAATAAATAATTTTCTGGCGTTCCTGAAATTTTGAAAGTCTAAAACTTTAGCTGCAGGAAAGTTGTAAGGGAACGACCATCTCTAATATTCTTAAAATGAATTAAATTAAAAAAAAATTAAAATTCTTAAGTTTCTAGAGAATTTTTAACTCGTAATTTTTTTAAATTCAAGAACTTTGATTTGGTCAAATACAAAAAATATTTCTTATCATGAAATTTCTAAAACATTATCAACAGTTATACATTTCTTGAAATTTTTAAAAGCCTTAGAATTCTAACAGGCTTGAAATATTAAAATTATTTAATTAAATCATTAAATTTCTTGATATTAATCTTTAAAAATATTGAAATTCTGAATTGGAACTCTCTTACAATTTAAAAAAAAAAAAATTTCTTAGAATTCGACGAAATTGTTAAAGTTGGTATCTTAAAATATTTTGTAAAATTTCTTAGAACCTGACACTGCTTAAAAATCTCAAATCTTTAAATTTCTTAGCGTGGTAAAATTCGCTAAAATTTCGATTGCTGAAGTTACCATTATGAAAAAAGTAACCGTTTCATCTCAAATATTCTTTAATTATTTAAACTCTTTAGGGAAATTAATTTCTGGAAATTTATTTTTCTTTAAATTTTCAAAATCAGAAAATTTCTTAAAGTTCTAAGAATTTGACAAAATTGTTCAAAATTGGTTTGTTTCTTGAAAACTCCATACTCTAAAAATCTTCTGAAAATTCTTGTTATTTAAGATAGTGTTTTAAAATTCATTTTTTTGAAAACTTTGAAATTCTGATAAAATCTTTATTTCTTTTGGAATTTTTTTTTATTTTTAAATTTTTTAGAACCTTGAACTATTTAAAACAACTAATTTCTTACATTTTTTGAATTTTATGTAATTTTCAGTTCAGAAAATGTTTTAAAGTTCTTAAAATTTGAGAAAAATTTGTTTAAATTGGTTTTCATGAAAAATTTTGACGTCTCAATTATTTAAAAGTTTTAGTTTCTTAAAACGTTTTAAGTTCTTATAAATTCTAAAAAAATTTAGAACTTTGAACTTTTAAAAAAAAATTCCATAAATTTCTCGAGTTTGTTAAAATTTATGAATCTTAACACGAAAAATAATTTCGTGATAATCCTGAAATTTACCAATTTTCAACTTAATTTTTATAAAAGTTGTAAGAGAACGGCTTCAGACAAAATTTTAAATTTCATCAAATTTAAATTCTTAAAATTATGAAGTATTTGGCTATTCTTTAAAATTTGTAAAATTTAACAATTAAAACAAAAAATAGTTAGGAAGTGCTTTAATATGAAAAACGTCAAAGTTTATAGTTCTTCGTCATAAGATTCAAGTAAGCCCTAATCTTACTACAAGCAAGTGTTGACTGTTACTTTAGTAATATAAAATTCGTCTTAGCGTGTAAAGGAGCTATTTCCAATTAACGCTACTCCGATTTACAAACAAATTAACCAATTCCTCAATATCCCATCGGTGTGGGCCCTTAATTGAAAGAAAAAAATTTCAATCATTTTATAAATATATTTTTAAGGTTCTAAAAGGATTAAAAGTTCTTAGATTTTTAAAAATTTCCAAAAATGTATAAAATTTCTAAAATTTCTTAAAAATTTATTGAGTTTGCTCCTGAAATTTTGAAACTAAAACGTTGGCTTCGGAAAAGCTGTAAGGAAACGAACCATCTCTTATATTCTTAAAATGAATTAAATTCAAAAACAAATTTAAATTCTTAAGTTTCTAGAGAATTTTTAACTCGTAATTTTTTTATAATTCAAGAAATTTGATTTGGTCAAATTTAAAAAATATTTAATGCCGATCATGAAATTCCTAAAACATAATCAACAGTTATAAATTTCTTGAAATTTTTAAAAGCCTTAGAATTCTACCAGGCTTGAAATTTATCTATAAAAAAATTCTTGATATTTATCTATTAAAATATTGAAATACTGGAACTCTCCTAAAAATTAAAAAAAAAAAAAAATTTCTTAGAATTCGAAGAAATTGTTAAAATTGATCAGTTTGTTGAAAAATTTCGAACCTTAAATTACCGCTAAAATAAGTTGGTATCTTAAAATATTTTGTAAAATTTCTTAGAATCTGACACTGCTTAAAAATCTCAAGTCTTTAAATTTCTTAGCGAGTTAAAATTCGCTAAAATTTCGATTCCTTATTTTACCACTATGTAGTAACCGTTTCATCTCAAATATTCTTTAATTATTTAAACTCTTTAGGGAAATTAATTTCTGGAAATTTATTTTTCTTTAAATTTTTGAAAATCAGAAAATTTTTTAAAGTTCTAAGAATTTGACGAAATTGTTCGAAATTGGTTTGTTTCTTGAAAATTCTATACACTAAAAAACTTCTAAAAATTCTTATTATTTAAGATAGTGTATTAAAATTCATTTAATTCTCATTTTTTTGAAAACTTTGAAATTCTGAATAAAATCTTTTAATCTCTTGAAATTTTTTTTTACTTTTAAATTTTTTAGAACCTTGAACTACATATTTAAAACAACTGAATTCTTAAATGTTTCGAATTTGATCTAATTTTCAGTTCAGAAAATATTTTAATGTTCTTAAAATTTGAGACAAATTTGTTTAAATTGGTTTTCATGAAAAATTTTAAAGTCTCAATTATTTAAAATTTTTCGTTTTTACGTTTTAAGCCCTTATAATTCTTGTAAGCCTCTTTAAATTCTTAAAAATTTTAGAACTTTAAACTGTTAAAAAAAATCCTTAGATTTTTTGAATTTGTTTAAAATTTATGAATCTTAACACAAAATAATTTTGTGATAATCCTGAAATTTACCAATTTATAATTTAATTTTTACAAAAGTTGTAAGAGAACGGTTTCGGGCCAAATTTCGTAAACAGTTTAAATTTCATCAAATTTACATTCCTCAAATTATTAAGAATTTCGCTATTCTTTAAAGTTTGTAAATTTTAACAATTAAAACAAAAATTTGTTAGAATTGCATTAATGGTAAACGCTAAAGTTTATAGTTCTTCGTCATAAGATTCAAGTAGGCCCTAATCTTACTACAAGCAAATGTTGGCTGATACTTTTAGTAACACAAATTTGTCTTAGCGTGAAAGAGAGCTACATATTTCCAGTTAACGCTGCTACGATTTACAAACAAATTAACCAATTCCTTAGTAAACCTATTCCATCGGTGTGGCCCATAATTTAAAGAAATAAATTTCAATCATTTTATGAATATGTATAAGTTTTTAAGGTTCTAAAAGGATTAAAAATTCTAAGATTTATAGAAAATTTCAAGAAATTTATAAAATTTGAGAGCAAGCGGTATTCTCGCTTAATCTGAAAATTTATAAATTTCTTAAAATGTTTTAAAAATCTTAGATTTCTAAATAATTTTAGAATCTTCAAATTAAGTATTGTCTTTAAATTAAATAATGGAAATTTTGATTTGAATGCTCTTTAAAATTTCCAAAATCAGGAAATTTCGAAAAGTTCTTAGAATTTGCTGAAATTGGTTAGTTTCTTGTAAGATGTTAAACTAAAATTTCTTTAAACTTGAACTGAAATTCATTTAATTAAATTTCTTAATCTTGAACAGCTTTAAATAATTAATTCCTTAAATTTCTTGAATTTCTAGATCAAATTCCATTCAGAAAATTTCTGAAAGGTTTTTAAAATTTGATAAAATTGTTTAAATTTATTAAGTTTGTTCAAAAATTGTAAAGCCTAAATTACTCAAAATTCTTGGAAATCTTTTAAAATTCTAAAAAATTTTAGAACTTTCAACTTTAAAAAAAACGTAATTCCTTAAATTTCTTGCGTTTACTCAAATGCATGAAGTATATATGTAACTTCGTGACGCTTCTGGAATTTACAAATCCTTAAAAAACTGTATAATAAATTAATTTTCAAAGTTATTTAATTAAATTAATAAATTTCTAATTATTAAAATTTTTTGAAATTGTATTATTGGTTTAAAAAATTTAATTAGGAAATTTTAAGACGTCCAAATTTTTCCATATTCTTACTTTTACGGAAAATTTTAAAGTCTTTATCATTATGCCAACTGAACCAACACAGCTCAGAATGCAATTTGTGATTTTGATCATATTTTAACGCTTAATGTTCGAGAATTTTAATTTTTTTTAATTTGATAGATTTTAGAGTTTGATTTAACTGTTTAAATTAAAAAATTAAAATTTTGGTTCAAACTCCTTGCATTTAAATGAAATTTAATCAAATTAATTTTTTTTAATCAAATTGAGCAAAATTTTAGAGAAGGGTTTATAAAATGTTTAACCGAGTTAAATTATAAAATCTGATGATGTAATCTTAGACGGTAAAATTATAATTAGAAAAATAAAAATTTTTGGTGTGATCACAAAAAGTTTCTTAAGATTTCACTTTTTAATTATCTAAATCAGAATCAAACTATTACAGTGTTAAAAGTGTTTTCGTCTTCAATTTTTCAAAGTAAATAATTCGAAAAAAAAACTCTTAGCTCTTTCCATTAAGAAATTGTTACAATTTTCATTATTTGTTGAGAAACGTTCCCGCATAAAACCTGATAAAAGAACAGGTTTTTTCATTACTAAAGTTCACGCAACCATGGTTGCGTTTTAATACTTGATTTGCCTTGAAGTTGGCTAGTGTAGAGTTTCCCTTTGGAATGGATTTGCCTCAAATCGAAATTTCCATAATAACCATAAACTGAATTTTTTTATTCATTATTTACGACTACATCTCTGAACCAAAATTTTGATATTTCGGTTCAAAATTCTTACAACCTAAAGAGATCAGTAACATGGCTTAAAGTTCATGTGGTTCTTCTCGTGTCGAAAATCCAGCTAGTGGTGACTAATTTAACAAGTCGGGCACAATTTGAATTTTACTTGATACAAGACTTAATTGTAGCGTTACAAACATGTAACTTAAAAGTTTAATATTCATCATTCAAGTCAAAATTTAAGTCACCCAAACACCGAATCGTGACATTTGTCACAATTTGTCAGCGAGAGCGATAATGGGATTTTATTTGACTTCGCCATTGGGATTTCCATTTGTGTTACTAACCTTTGGTGAATAAATCAGTTAATAGATTAAAATATTTGTGTTGCTCTTATCTAATTATGGTCACCTTTTACCTAGAAAGCGGATGTTAGAAAAAAATTGTCTAATCAGCTTGGAAACGGCGGAAATAAAATTTTATAATTTAGTTGATAAATCAAAATGTAACTACTTAAACAAAAATAAAAAAATTCCCTAAACCCCGAATTTCGCTGTTGTTATTTTCGGGTTTATAATATACGTTCTGTTATTAAATCTAAACTACATTTTAATACCGATATTCGACTTATTTGGCCAACCAAGAATTGAACAACAGAATCTGATGATTGCGAAACGAAAATATTTTAAATTTTAGCTGCAAGCGAACCTTAATGCACCCAACGAAAATAGCCACCCACAATTCTAATTTGAAATTTACACTTGCATTAATTCACAAATAAAATCTATATTTTTAAAATTTAACTTTATTGCAACATTTTTATTCTTTATTCGAAATATTTTAATAATTTTTAAATTTAAATAAAAATAAAATCGGTTTCTGAATATTCTGAAAATTTAATAATGTACTCGTTATTATGTTTAAAAATCGATTTAATTTGTTTTTGTTATTATGATGTTGTATAATTTTGTTGTTTGACAAAATTAATTTTTTTATAATTTTTAATTATTGACGATTTCAATTTAGATTACTAATTGTCCATTTTTGTCAAATATTGAAGGTGACACGAATATTATACTAAATTTGGATTTATATTCACAAACAAGAATTTTTGAACATTAGAATATTAACACCCCAAAATTAACCCTTTGTCCTTGAATTTTAATAATCTCGAAAAATCGCCACTCTACTTTAGCGACTTGAACTTCGATTAAAATTTCATCAGAACTCGTGATTGCACGCAATGCGCCATTCTGGGAAATACTCTGCGATGAATATACTCGTATGTACAGCAAAAAAAATCAGATTTTAAAAATGTACATAAGCAGGAAACTATCTAACAATCTAATTTATATTCGAAACGTATACCCCGGCTGATACGTGATAACGCATAGAGCGCCCGGAAAATCATAATACTGGTAAGTTATCAATTTTTAAATCATTTTGTGGTAAGATGTGTCCATATGGAATTTCGCACACACACACACACACACGAATAACGGAAACCGATTAGTATTCATCGAATTCAAATCAAAAAGGAATAATCGAGTATAACACAGAATTTCATTAAACGTAAGACGACCGACCAAGCCCAAAAATTTAATTTGTTTTTTTTTTTTCCAAAAAATTATTTAAAAATAAATTTTTCCAAACATATGGTTTTCCACACATAAAATAATTTTGAGATAAATTTTCTTCACAAACCTGAACATATAAATCCAAAGAGTAAAAATCCTATAAATATTTTCTTCATCTTATGAAAATTTGTTTTTTTTTCTTATAATTCTTTTAAAAAAAAAAACCAAAATTTATTAATTCACACACGATTATATTAATTACAACAAAACCAATATAATTTTCTTATTTGCACTATAGAAGATGATGTATAATAATAACAACAAAATCAATTTTTCACTTATATTATAAAATACACTTTGCACGCGGCTAAATTTTAACAAAAATTTCACAAAATAAAATTACAAAAAATTTAAATTCCAATTTTTTGTTATTTTCGTCACAAATACTATATCACAAAATACTCATTAATTATTAACAAAATTATTATGAATAATTTTTTTGTATTTACGTCTCGATCGTATAACGTCTTCTCATAAACTGAAATAAATTCTTCAGTAAGTTTACCAAAAAGAAAAAAAGAAAAACAACAAATTTCAAAACAAAACAAATATCATCGTTTTGTTATTTCATTGAAGAAAATTATGTTGGTAGTGTTGTACGCTACGTTGTATGTTACACACGCTACAAAATTATTAATGTCGTTTACCAATTAGAGAGCTGGTTGTATTTTGTATGATTCAGAATTTGGCCTCAATGAAGATCGAGTTTTTCCATCGTTTACTAAATATTTACGATATTTTGAAAGAATTTTATTATGTTTTTGTTTACTAGTGTGACAGACGACAAACTATAAGTATCTGTAAGTGTGGATAGTCATATGGTATTTTAAATGAGGTAGGTGGGCTATCTTTAGAAATTCGTTGTTTGTGACGGCAATATAAAAATTTGCGAAATGAACTGCGGTTCGGTGTTTTTTTTTTTTTTGTAGATAAAAACGATTTGGAATTTATTTCGTAATTTTCATATGGTTTTATGTGTGTCAATTTTACAAATTTAGCGGCATACCATACGTTAGAACTATTTTCGAACGGATCTATGGTCAATATTTTTTTAAAGATCCGAATTGAATCAAAGTATGGTTATCTAAGCTCTGATATACATCCAAAGGGGACCAATTCCAACATACGAATTGACGTAAACAAACTTGCATGAACCATGTTGAAGATATTTGAAGCATCACAATCTTATTCACACAAAGCGACCTACAATTCATGTTTCAAAGAACATTCAAAATTCAAACAACAGTGGATGATGTTTTGGGACAAAATATAATTAATTGGCACCAAATTTAATGTTTGGGGCATATTTACTGTCTGATATGAGAAATTAAATTAAAATTAAAAAATTAAAATTACTTTTAAAATATTCTTAATATTTTATTACTTCGTCAACCTTGCAGACACAAATGAAATCTTGGTTTACGATAAAGTTTGCTTCAAGTTTGAATGTCATTGGATAAAATCGGGACCAGAACTTCGGAACAAAAGAGACATAAAATATTATGTTAACCTATTTTGTACCGCAAAATGAACATGAACATCAATATTGAAGATCACATCTGCCACTTTAATAGTCAGTTATACTGTATTTAGTTATACTGATTAGCTGATTCATAAACGTTAAGAACCAATGAATGTTCCATATGTGCCACATGTGCTAGCAACCTTTTCAAAGACTGCACATTGTTGGTTGGTTAGTAGAATTCTCTGCTTTGGATGTGGAAAAGCAATTGTCATCAAATCTTATTGTCGAAAGTGTAAGGAAAAGCCTAAATAGGGAAGCCTATATATGGGATAAGTAGCGCTCGACGGGCCGCGTTGATTTCTATGCCACTCGTTACTTCTTGGGGACACTTCTTTGATGGTTCAAAAATTCGGGTGATTCACTGTTCAATTGTGAGCGATGTGTTCTGATTTCGTTGCGGTATTTTCCGTTTCCAAATTAGTGCTGAATCCAAAAGTGTTGTTAATAGTTTTTTCCGTGTCCGGGGAGAGAGCTGTGGTAATATTAACGATGCGGTGGTTTGGATGTCCAGGTAATTCAGGTAATAATCAAAACACGTTTTAACTTTATTTAGACTTTAGGTTTTATAATTTCTTTTATTTATTTTAGGTGTGAACACTTCGAGAGATTTTTCCAGAAGAGAAGAAAAAATACATTTTCTAAATTTACAAATTTTTACAAATTTGACAACTACGAGTATGTTCTAATGACATCTACTTTTTGATATTGAAATGATTAGTTACTTTAATTGTATGGAGTAAGTAAATTTTATTTTTTAAAAATGTCAAATGAGTTTAAATAAATAATTATGCAGAGGTAAAGAGGTAAGTTATATAATGCAAATTTGGGTTTAATTGTGGATATGATGAACGAACAACAAACTGGAGATGAAATTCGTAATGATCAGTTGTGATTTAGATAAGTAAACAGCTGAAATTAATTTTCTTCATTGGTTCTTTGTGGGTTTGTTTTGTTTATTTTCAGGAACCTTTGTGTGGTCTGCGTAGTAGTGTGGTAGTTTACTTTGTGTGGTAGTTTTATGAGTTTAGTGAGAGGACGTTTTACTTCTTCCTTTGCTGTTTTCACTGTTGTTACCCTGATGACACCATCGCTGCCTGGGTGAAAACTAGTTATTCTGTCCATCATCAATTGGCTGGGGTACAAGTTATCCTCTCGTATTAAAACAACGTCATTGATTTCAAGTGTATGGGTTGTGTCCTTCCATTTGTACCTCTGCTGTAGTGACGTTAAATAGTCGCGGTGCCATCCTTTCCAAAACCCCTTGAAGGCGCTGTTGGATATTTTACCGTTTGGACAGATGGTTTAATGGCACCTCTTCCAAACTGGGCTCTGGAATTGTTGTCAATGGTTCACCAACTATAAAGTGTGCAGGAGTTAGGACTTCCAAGTCGGTTGGGTCATCAGTCCTTCTACATAATGGTCTCGAATTGAATAGACCTTCAATTTGGATGACCAGTGTGGTCATCTCCTCGAATGTGAGGTTGGTATTCGTAACTCTCTTCAGTTGATACTTGAAGGATTTTACCGACGCCTCCCATAGTCCGCCAAAGTGTGGAGCGTGTGGTGGGTTAAAATGGAATGTTAAATTTTTCTGTAATAAAAAATCAGAGATTAGTGGATTGCATTGTCTGATCAATGATTTGAGACTTCAGCCGCTGCAGTTCTCTGTTGGCACCAACAAAATTGGACCCGTTATCGCACCAAATTTCTTCGAGAACTCCACGTCGTGATATAAATCGTTTGAGCGCCGCCAAAAATGATTCTATATTGAGACTGCCTACGACTTCAAGAAGCACCGCCTCATCATCCTACCATCCAAAGTTGGGAATTTATTAAATCTTGGGGTTTTACAGATTTCGAAATGACATCAGCAGGATTTTGTTTCGACGGGACATGATGCCATTGGCTTCGCGGGATGGATTCGAGTATAAACGAGGTTCGATTGCCTATGAAGTTCTTCCATTTTCGTGGAACGTCGGATAGCCAATGGAGAACTATCATATAGTCCGTCCATGCAAATACATTTATTGGTTCGACTTGTAGGGATTTAATGCAAGCGTTTACAGTTTTGCAAAGAAGAACTGCGCCACATAGCTCCAATCTGGGAAGTGTTATTTGCTTTATTGGGGCTACTTTACTTTTAGCACATACCATATTGATAGATAGCTCCCCAAACTCATTTACTGCTCTTACATAAATGACGCAACCATAAGCAGCTTCCGATGCGTCACAGAATGCGTGAAGTTGAATGGAATTCGGCTTGGTTATTGATGTCAGACGCCTGGGAATTTGTAGGTTTTCTAGCGCCGGAAGTGATTGGTAAATATTCTGCCAGGAATTTATGATGTGACTGGGTAAGTTTTCGTCCTACTCGACTTTCAGCAGCCATAACTTCTGAAGTAGCATTTTAAACAAAATAATTGTTGGGGCAAGCCAACCCAATGGATCGTATACCTTTGATGCAGTGGACAGTATTTTACATTTAGTCCACCTGACTCTGTTCCGGTCTTGTTGCACTCTGAACGAAAATGTATCGGTTTCGGAATTCCAAACGATTCCTAGTGTTTTTATTATATTATACTTCAATTAATTTTGGTTGGTGTCAATTTGTTCTTGTGAAAATGTATTCAAAAATTCACGAGAGTTCGATTTCCACTTACGGATACGAAAATTCATAGGGTTCAGTGGTTTTTTGAAGAGTGTTAACTGCTAAATATGGTGTATAAGCAGTGCCGTATATGATGGTATTTAATCTATATACCCTTGGCTGTTCTGTCGGATTCTCAACCCACAAAATTAGTTGATAGTTTGCATTGTCAGCATTTTTTCCACGTCCGCGACTATGGCAACTGCAGGTCGGCGGAAATTCAGGAGAATTGTGGTCAAATCGGTCTGAATATTTGGGCCAATTTGTAATATGTCGTTGAGTGACACTTGTGAGCTCGTTTTGCATGACGCATCAAACACGACTCTTAGTTTAGTGGTCGTGCTACTGGCTTTGATGACTGCATGATGTGGAACATAGTATTTATCGTCATCTAGTTCTGGAATCTGCTGCGGCGGTACGCAAGTCATGTGACAAAATGTAATATACTCGGTCATGAACGATTTATATGACTCAAAGAATTCTGGCATTTTTAGAAATTTGCTCTCCATCGATAGCAATGGATAAAAGGTAATCTGACAACAAATCGACCATCAGATTTCTTTATGGTTGTTTTCTCGTAGTGGATATCACAGAGATGTTTTAATACTGCATGTTTCGCCGGCTCTGGTACTTCCTCAACTTCCTAAAATTTGTGCAGCAAACGGTGAATGTCGTCTTCCGCTGAGCTGACGGCTGGTTCGATGGTGGTGTGAAAGCTGGAACCGGTTGATACTGGGACGTTCCATGTTCCTGCGATTAACCAGCCCAATTTTGACGCTTGTAGTGTTGGTAACCTGTCAATTAACCGGCTTTCTGGACTTAAGGTTTTAAAAGATACATCGACTCCTAGAAGTATATCAACTTTGTTAGGGGTAGAAAATTGTGGATCTGCTAGTTCAAATCCCGCAGTCTGATTGTTGTTATATATGATATGTTTCGTGGGTAATAAGTTTTTAATATTGTTTATGACATGACATGATACATTAAGAGTGTAATGTTTATCCACCCGTGAATGAATTGTCATATCAACCTTCCCCGTTGTTGTTTCAGCTGGAGTGGATGCTAGACCGTAAATGGTGGTGGAAGCTTGACTTCGCTTTAAGTCTAGGCGTTTAGCGCAAGATTCTGTCACGAATGACGATTGTGACCCAGAATCCAATAGCACTCGATATGGCTGGAGTTCTCCGGTATGTGATTCTACGTAAACGATGGCTGTTGGTAATACCGTGGTTGGTGATGCGAAGAGTGAATGCATAACTTGTGTATTATTCGTCTGGTTGGTGATAGAGCTCAAAGATTCGTCATTGTTTGTTATTGTAGGTACTTCTGTCACTGCTTCATTTAGTGATAGATATGTTGATGCTTTCGTGTAACCGGGTTGTGCTTCAGCATGGTCCGCATGCAACAATGTAAGATGTCTTCCATGGCACATACGACACGATGATTTCGAAAAACACTTCGCGGTTTTGCGACCTCTTCTGAGACAGTTGTTGCACAAGCCTTTTTCCTTAACGAGTTTTGTCCTGACCTCCATAGAGTCATTGTTAAAAACTGGACACCTGAACAGTAGGTGTGGTTGGTTATAGACAATGCACTCAAGTGTAATGTTGGACTTCGTGGAAACGAATGACGATTTTGTAGCACCTCTTTTGATAGGAGTATCGCAAATTTCCAATGCATCACATCGTTTGTTAAGGAATTTTAGCATATTCTCGATTGTTGGAAACTCCTTTTCAACCGCTTCGGTTGCCCACATTTGTTTTGTTTCTGAATTGACTTTGCTTAGAAGAATGTGTATCAGACATGGGTCTCATGATTCTGCGTTGGGTTCTAATGCGCGCAGTCCATGAATTATTTTATCTGCTGTTTCAGTAATGCGGCGCACTTCCTTTCCCGTCGCATGTACACATTGCATTGCTTTTGGTCGAAAAATTGTGGATTAGCGATGAAATGGTGGGAGTCGTCTTATTATATCGATTGCAAAGTTTGGTCCATGCTTCTTTATAATTCCTTCCGTGACTGGAATATGTCGGATCAGTGTGGCAGCTTCGCCCGTTAGTACGCCTTTCAACATTTGCAGCTTGTGAACATCACTGATATTTTCATTGCCGTGTACCGTACTCACAAATAAATCATGGAACGGTGCCCAATGTTTGTAGTCGCCAGAAAACTTCTCGATGTCTATTTTTGGCAGACCAACACGTTGTGCGATGTTGACGCCTTCGTAGTACGTCTTCCGCTGGCCGATAAACTGCTCCAGCGTGTTGTCCATGATTATAGCCACATGCCTTGCGTAGTAGGGCTCGCGCTTGGTCTGCGGTTGCGCAAACAAAGCCCGACTTCAAACTTCGAACGTCGATACAAAATCCTTTAAATATGACTCAAACTCGCGATGTCATCAACTCTTAAATGAACTGACTTCAACTGAGTCAGATAAACTTATGTACGAATTAACTGAAATTCAAAAAATTCAGCTGGATAGTGTTACAAAATCTTTTCCGATATTTGAACAATAAGGTCGGGGACGTAAACATCTTTAAGCAATGAGATTATCCAATCTCTCCCTAATACAAAGGGAGATGGATAAAGTTATCACCAGTTTTTTAAAGAAACCCATATAGTAGAGGAAAACACTACTTAGTCCTTGGAGTTCTCCGATGTTTCTGGTAAAGAAGTCTATTGGAAGTATCGTCAGTGCTTAGATTCTCACAAATTGGACAAGGTAACAAAGAATGGAGCATGCCTCGCACCACATTAAGAGGGTTTATTTGGCAGATTAAATAACACTAAGTTTATAACAATCTTTTGGCAAATCCCTTTATGCTTGAATTTTTTTTTGTTTGTCTTGATGGCCTTTTGATCGTTTCCCCAGCTTTTCCGAGCATACTACTTTACTTCGTACAGTAGCTAATAATTTAAACAATGCTTTGTTGGCAACAAATTTTCATGAAAGGTTCTTTCTAATGATAGAATTAAAATACCAAGGGTGGTGGGAAATGGTAGGTTTGCGATCGGATCCCTTTATAATAGAGGTAATAGTGAATTTCCCTGCATTTACATCCAAAAACAATTGAGGCGTTTTCTTCTTATGTGATGATATAGGCGATTTATTTCAAATTATTCGGATGTTACTATCCCAATCTCGTCTTTATTGAAAAACGATATCAAATATGACTGGAATGAAAAAGACAGAAAGTCTATCTTAGCTTACCCAGACTGTTCCAAAATATTTTCGCCAGGTTCGTCCGGATGCCAGTACAGAAGACTTTGGTGCAGTGGCTCTTCCCCAACGAAAGCGGGTGAAGTTAATTACCAGTTCGTGTTTTTAGGGCCATATTCCCTAGTAATATCATTTGTCATGGCAAATAACAGTCAAATTTTAATATTACTTCTATAATCTCTAGGCGTCTGCTACAAAAAACTTCGTATTGCACTGATTTTTTACGACGATAGTCATTTCAAATTAGTTTTCTGGTGATGACATATTTTCAAGTGAGAGGTAGCTGTGCTAATTGTCATTTGAAATAACTATAATTGTCGCCAAAAATCAGTGAAATGTGATGCTTTTCATAGCAGACGTCTATGGTTTATAGAAGGAATATTAAAGCTTGGCTGTTATTTGGCACTCCTCTTTCCTACATCTCCGCTAGTAATTTCGACCTTTTTTACATTTTTTCATCTCTTTTTCATCTTTTTTCCCTAGGCTATTTTCAGTTGTATGCAGGCGGTACATGTCTCCGCTGTTTATTAAATTTTATTTTTATTTCCATTTTTGACCTACATCTTTTGTATTTTCTGTTTAATGTTTTTTTCAGACTCTAGATACGTATTTATGAATTCGATGGGTTAATCTCCGAGTCCGGTGTTGAACTATGTGACCATGACCTTCGCAGTGCCTTGGATCACGTTTAAGACAAATTTTCGGGTTCGGAGAGTGTTCTCCCGGCTGTCACTGGATCGTGACGATAATCCGGATATTTTGTATTCGTGACGATAATCCGGATATCAGGAAAAGCTAGGAGTTTTCCGGATGGAGTTGAACCGGATAATCCTTTGTTCGGCGAAATTTTCTGGTTTTATACAGCTCATGCTTTGGTGCTATTTATCAGATGTTGTATTCATCTGCAAAAGCAGTAATGAGGAAACCTATAAGTGGTTTTGCGATGAGGTTTCTGTGTTGTGGTTACCAACATTGGCATGATGAATCCAAATTTCTTGATCAAGGATTGGAAAGTCGTCCGATACAAACGAGAGGCAAATTGTTTAACTAAATGGTTTACTTGTACCACAGCAAGTCAGCTTCATTTAAATTAAGGAAGTTGCTTGCTGGATCAGGAACCTTATCTTCCTGACGGTTATGTTTGTGGTCTAAACATTCCTTTCTCAGAATTCTATCTCAACTCATAAAAAAAGGAAACATAATAGGAAACTGAACAATAAAGCCAAAAATACTAATCGTTAATGCGATTGGGATTATTTCCTTATAGCTCAAAGGGTATATACGAAAAGCTTAAGATCAGCGCACAGAACCGCATGAACAAAGTTCTGTGAGTAAATGAATAGTCTCTCTGCTTAGCGCTGATTGGGAACTAGCGGATCGGATAATTACGTTCGAAGTTCTTCGTTTGAGTATTTTCTTCTTTACACCGTACAAATTAGGTTGTCCTGGTGTGATTTTCCCGGCTGAATTACAGCATGGTTTTACTATTATTATCAACATTTCTTAAAGCGTTATAGAGAGGATCGTCGACAGATTTATTAGAAATAATCATTTATCTAATTCCCCACTCAGTAACATGCAACATGCTTATAGAGTAGGTAAGTCCTGTGACACGGCTCTACATGAACTTGTCATTAGGAGCGAAAGATCCCTTAATAATAAAGAATTTCTTCTAGGTACTTTCCTGGACATTGCCTGGGAGCCCTTGATAGTAGAACGCTTTCGTCGATTACTAATGCCTGTGCCAATTTCAGTATTGATCCCACCATTGTAAAATGGATGATGCTCAAACCTCGCATTGTTGAGGTTGACTTGGATAAAACTTCAATCTCGTCCAAAGTTGCTAAAGGTTGTCCTCAGGGAGGTGTGTTCTCACCCTGTTAAGGCTTTTGGTGATTGACGATCTACTTGTGAAACCCCAGAAGGCAGGCTTTGTTGCTCAAACCTACGCTGACGATTTTTTATTACAGTTAATGGAAAGCGCTTTACGTATTGTAGAGGCGTGATGTGGTGGAAATAATTTACACATCAACCCTTCTAAAAATGACTTAGTTGGATTTACAAGGCATAGAGATAATGGTGGTTTAACTGTGCCCTCTCTTTTCGGGATGCCGATTAACCAATCTGACTACACGTTAAGCATTTAGGTGTCTTCTTGGACAGTAAACTTTTCTGGAAATTTCATCTGGAGTATTAACTTTAGAAATCGACTGCTATCTTTTGACAGTGCAGACGAGTTTTTAGGAAAACCTGGGGTTTAACTCCCATAATTTTGTCTTTCGTCTATAAATCGTCGCTTCTACTGATGTTATCTTCTGCTCCCTTGGCATGGTGGCCATTGTTTAAATTGAAGGCTTCAATCATTAAACTCAATGGTCTATGTATAAATTATTGCTTGTAAGGTCGGTACAGGAGCTATCTATGACCACAATCGCCATTGGAAGTTCTTCCACTTCCCATGTTATTAGCCACCCAAACTGCGATTGACACAATGTTGGTAATCCGGGAATATGTATCGTTTGACTTCCCACAATCTCAAAGAAATGTTCCGCTCCAAACAGGATATCGACGGGACGTGCTTCATTAAATGTGCGATCAGTAAGTTTGTATTCATTCACGCGAAAAGAAGTATCAGGTGTTTTTGTTGAATTTGACTTGATAATCTGAGACGTTAAAATAATGGAATAACTTGGATTAAATCTTGACTGAATGACCAATGTTGTGCTTCCTTTAGTACTGCCAACACATGCTAAACCGACCACACGAATGTCGGACATGGTTCTGTCCAGGCCGAGGTGTTTGATTAGAGACTCGGTAACAAAGGCACATTGCGAACCTGAGTCGAGAAGTATTCGTTCTTTGACATATTCGCCACTGCGTGCTTTGATATTGATTATAGCAATGGCCTTCTTCGACAAATTAAACACGAAGTTCTAGCGAAGCATTTATTAGCTGGATGACCCTTCCTTAGACAGTTATGGCATAGCCGATGCACGTTCACTATTGCAATTCGTTCCTACACTTTGCTGTTCCGAAATGGGGAATATTTGTACAACAGATGATCTTCCTTGCACGGGTAGCAGTTTTTGGAGATGTCTGAGGTGACGATTACTCTACTAAAAACGATTTGGTCGCTGCAGTTATATAAGACCTTCTGTCTTGAATATTACACGATTCAAGTGTATCACATTGAGTATTTAAAAATTTCAAACAAACGCAAGATGCAAATTATCAACCGAATCTCGTGCCCTTTTGTAGCAGTATAATATTGTGACGGTGACACCTAGTGTGTAATAGAATAAGTTAAAATTAATAGCTCAATGTTAAACTGTTCTAAATGGAATTTTCCATGATAAAATTGTTCTACTCTAATCTAACTAGAAAAATCATGAGCTTTCTAGAAGTTTGGTTTATGTATATAAAAAGGCGAACGAAATCGAATTGGATTAGTAATATTTGGTAAGCGATAGTATAAAGATTGAAAGGAATTAAAAAGTGATTTAAAAAAGTGTTGTAGTGCGATAAATAAAGTAAAAGTGATCAGTAAAATTTAAGAATAATTTATATAAAGTGATTTTGTGAATTTTTATTGATAAACTGTGTTGTAATAAATTTTGTGAAATAAATAAATTCGTTGGTGATAAATTGAATTGAGTTTGTATTATTCACAATCCAGTGATACGAACCTTGATTGACAAGGCAAAAACGTAATAATATGTATGAAGCCAGGGGATCTGGTGACTTTTCCTGTTTGCCAAGGATTCGTAAGGCATACACGAATTGTTTCATCTGATTGGTCGGTCGTAGAGCCGACGCAGCTCTCGGTGGTTTGCATTTTTACACGACCTTTGATCTAAGAACGGCTGAATCAATGTAGATATAATTGGTTTCGGTTTGTCGCAACGTTCTGCTAGTTTCTGCCATGCCCCCTCATAATTTTGATCTGTTGTCGTTATATAGCTTAGTAACCCAGAAGCTTCCCCACGAAGTGGACTCTTCAACTGTTGTAACTTTTGCGAGTTTTTCAAATTTGGATGGTCGTAAACAGCGTTAACGTAAAGATCTCTAAAGGAAGGCCACGTCCTATAATCACCGTTGAGCGGTTCAATATTAATTTTAGGTAACTTTAATACTGTTGTTGCATTGAACATAGATAGATCGAAATTCTCCTCCTGTTCCTCGAGCACGGAGAGACTGAGCCCAGGAGTGCTCGAATTGGCTGGAGTTCACCGGTAAGTGATTTTGCGTATACAATGGCAGTTGGAAGTACCGTAGTAGGTGAGTAATAGGGTTTGTGCAAAACTTGGGTATTGGTAACAGTAACGTTTGGTGTTGGTTCAAACGTGGATTTTGAATCTGAGGTTGAAACTGAGGCTTCATTCAGAGAAACATGATGATTGGCGGAAACTTGTTTGGAAACTGCCTGTATTTCAGATTGCCATGGATGGAACAACGTATGGTGACGCTGTTTACAAATAAGACACGACGATTTAACGTGACGAATGAATTCGACGTATGTTTCGACGTAAACTGTTTTGCTGTTATATCACAAAGAAAAAGAATTCTAGCTTCGAATGTTGGAAAATATTTGCCAATGGATTGAATTGGCCACATTTGTTTTATTTCGTCGTCAAGTTTATTTAATAAAACTTCAATAATCCACGGATCGAGTGTTTCAGCGCTTGGTCCTAGTGCGCGTATTGGTGACGCAAAGACTTCCCGCTGGCTTGTACACATGGCGTTTGCTCAAAAAATGCCTTAATCAACGAAGTGACAATCAGATTCATTTTGTTGAGCCTGTTACTTAGTTTGTCTGCATAATTATTTTCTATGCTGGGAATATGTCGAATAAGAGATGCCGCTTCACCTGACAGTAAACTTTCCAGCATCTGCAAAGCAAAGCTGGTCCCTCCACACGGGTCACCAAATCTGAGTATACAAATACAAAGCGGAACCAAAGCACTAACGAAGCTGGTTCCTCAAAACCAACCTATAATACTAGGAGGAAGGCCTGGAGGGCCCTGGATAAGATAAATAATAGCTCGCCAGAAGGCAGAACGGATAAGGACAAAGCCACGCTTGCGTGGGCAAAAACAGTCACCGAGAAAAAGTCGGAAGGCCCTTCAGCTGGTTCACAGCTTAAAAGAAATAGATCTCAGTAGGAAAGTCCTAGGATCGCAAAGCTATCAAAACTCCATGCTTCCGCTACGAGTCCTTTTAGCGAGGTCCTCAAGGATCAGCTGGTTGTGGCAGTTATTGAGAAATCCCAAGAGGATGGTAGTATCACGCCCGCCAATTGGGGGAAGAGAGCCACCACCTACCTGAAAGTCCTGTCGGAAAATCCAGGACCTGCTCCGATCTGTCGGGACGCGGGCTGGCACAGGAATCAGGTGAAACTGACTGCCTTTGCAGATCAGAGGTCCCTGCTGCTTTATAAGAAGGCAGTGGGGGGACTTGGCGAGGTATGGCCCGGAGCCAGCCTTGCTGTGATTGATAGGGAGGAGATCCCCTGCAGACCAAGAGCTAGGGTGTACATCCATTCGGAGCCTAGTGATCCGAAGGTGATACTCCAGTTGTTGCAGGTTGGCAACCCGGAGTTGCCAACGCACAACTGGAAAGTTGTTAAGCTCGAGGAGACAAATGCTAACTATAGGTCAGCAGTTATCATCTTAAACAGGGAGTCACTGACTGCACTGGAAAAAACCAACGGTTTAATCAACTATGGTTTCAGTGCAGTCACACTCAAGGTGTACAAGAAGGACGCGGACAAGCCGGAGGCTCCGAAGTCATCTTCAGAAAATACTGTGGTGCTCGATAGCTCATCTGCGTGCGCGGAGGTAGCCAGCCAAGCGGAAACTCTCTCCACGGACAAGGAGATGTCAACGTCCATGGAATCTTTAAAGAGGCTCTCAGAGGACTTCTCATCAGGGGATGACTCTGATGTTACTGTGGTGGAGAAGAGGGTGTAGAGATGACACTGACATTTCTTCAAGTCAACCTTCACCACTCTAAGGCAGCATCAGCTGCTCTAATTTTAAAAATTGGGAAAGAAGCGACAGATGTCGTCTTGATCCAGGAACCTTGGGTCACTGAAGACCGGGTACTTGGGCTCAAGACTCCCTATTATAGATTAATGCATGCGAAAAAAGAAGGTAAGGTTCGGTCGTGCATTCTCATTAAAAATAACATAAGCTGTTTTCTGTTATCAAATTTCAGTAATAGAGATGTAGCAGCGGTCAGCATTGAGGTCGATAAACGAAACCTCTAGCTAGTATCAGCTTACCTGGCTTATGATGAAGTGGATACTCCACCAATCATTCTAGGTGAGCTAATCTTGGAGGCTCAGAAGCGCAAGGTTGGAGTCATCCTTGGGTGTGATGCCACAAATTAACGAGGTGAGTTACTCCTTGATTACATTTTAAGTACTAACCTTCATATATGTAACATAGGCAATAAGCCGACCTTTATAACTAGTAATAGACAGGAAGTATTGGATATTACTCTTGTCTCAAGCTTTCTGACGATTAGTTTATTAAACTGGAGAGTGTCGGAGGACCACTCCTTTTCTGATCATTGTTATCTTCAATTTGAAATGGACTTGACTTTTCCAAAAAGTCCAATCTACAGAAATAGTATCAAACCCAACTGGGGGACTTGGTGGACGAGTTGTCCAGCGCTTTTAATGAAGCGATACTGGGCTCTAGACCCTGATGGTCCAAGGAGATTCAACAAACACGTCGTAAATGCAAAAGACTCTTCAAAACGTAGATTGGGACTCCTATAAGGAAGTCCTCAAAATTTACAAATATCAATTGAGAAGTGCCAATAATAGCTCTTGGAGACTATACTGTGGCAAAATTCAGGAGTCTTCGGAAATGTCTAGGCTACGCAAAGTACTAGCAACTGGTCCTTCCATCCCAAGTTATCTTCAACGGCCGGAATATGGACCACTAATAGTGCGGAATCGCTGGAACTTCTGATGGAGACTCATTTTCCTGGTTGTTCCGAATCTGTACCTAGCACTTCAGTAGGTAAAAAGGCAAGTAGCCTCATAGGCCAAATTATTAGCAGAAAAAAGATCATGTGGGCGATAAACAGTTTTAAACCATATAAGTCGCCTGGACTCGATGGTATTATCCCTGCGGATATTCAACAAACTACGGATCTAACAATTTCCTGGTTAGAGGTAATTTTCAAAGGCAGCCTAGAACTATGTCACATTCCTAGTAAATGGACAGAAGTGAAGGTTCTTTTCATACCTAAGGCGGGAAAACGCTCACACTGCAATCCCAAAGACCTTAGACCGAATAACTTGTCTTCCTTCGTTTTTAAAACACTGGAAAGACAAAAATAGAAGCTCATTTTAGAGGCACGATTGTGTCGAAAAAGCTGTCTAAATCTCAACATGCTTGCAAGGGGAGATCTGTAGAGACTGCTCTTCATTCTCTTGTATATTTTATTAAAAAGTCTTCCGAATTTAGAGACTACGCAATGGTAACCTTCTTGGATATTGAGGGGGCCTTTAACAATATGCTTCCAGGGGCTATAACTCGGACACTTTCAGATCTGGGAGTGGATGAATCACTCAAGGACTGGATAGAACAGATGCTAAGAGGCAGGATCATAAATGCCAGTTTTGGGAAATCCTTCGTCAGAAGATTTGCAAGCAGAGGTACGCTTAAATGACCTGTTGCTGAAACTGGAGGACGGTGGCTTCAAGGTGGTTGCCTATGCGGATGATCTTGCTATTGGTGTTCGTGGTAAATATCCCGGCACCCTTAGTGAGCTTATGCAAAATGCCCTGGGCACTCTTTCATTATGGGCCAATGGCTGTGGGTTGAATGTGAACCCACACAAAACTGAATTGGTTCTCTTCTCTAGGAAATATAAACTTCCTCACATCGATCCTCTTACTTTAAATGGGTTCAGCTTGACTTTTACAGTTGAAGCGCAGTTTCTGGGTCACGTTTTAGATGGCAAATTATATTGGAAACCCAATATTCTGGAAAGCGTAAAGAAAGCTTCGGTAGCGCTATACTCTTGCGAAAATGCCATTGGGAAAGGATGGGGCTGTAGCCCCGCATCGTACATTGGCTTTATATCGCAGTAGTCAGACCCATACTCTTGTATGGGGTAATAGTCTGGTGGCATGCTCTGGACAAAACTGTCAACCAAAAGCTGTTGACAAAAGTTCAAAGAATAAGTTCTCTGTGGATCAGTGGTGCACTGAGGAGCACATCCACTCAGGCACTAGAAACTCTGCTATTTTTGACTCCTCTAGATATCTTGGGGAAACAGTTGGCAGCTTGTACTGCCATACGGCTAACAACCATCTTAATGTGGACCTGCAACAATACAGGGCACTCATCTCACACAGGGCACTCACCGACTATAGTGTCCCGTCACTATCTTTTGACACAAAGTTCCGCACTAGGATCCCATCCAGGGAGGACTGGATGATGGGTGCAGTTTTGGAACCAGGAGTTATAAATTTCTTCACTGATGGTTCAAAATGGGACGACTACTGTAGCATTTTTCAAGCTGAAGTAACTGCCATAAAGGAAGTCGTAGACTGGTTGAGGTATAATGTAATATCAGGTTGTGATATTCGCATATATACGGACAGTCAGGCTGCCATTAAAATCTCTAATCTCTAAAATCTGCTGCTTCAGGAAGAAGCTAGCAAGCTGACGAATGACAGATGGTCAAGTATCACTTTTTGCATAATAACTCGGCAGGTCTGGCCAAAGTTGGACTTGGCGAGATCAAAACAGCTGATCTCACATCAGCGAAGTCAGATCAGTGTGGTTGTTGGAGTGATTACGGGGCACTGTCTCATAGGGAGGCATGCGAGTAGACTTGGTGTCTTCTCACATGACTACTACTGTCGTAGTTGCGAGGACGAAGAGGAGAAAGAAACAGTACTTCATCTTCTTTGCACCTGCCCTCGTCTGGCGCGATACAGACTAAAGTTTCTAGGGACACCCCTCTTCAAAGACCTGACGGACCTCTGTAGGATGGACGTCAGGAGTATCCAGCGCTTTGTTAACAGCTCAAAATGGTTCCAATGAGTTGGAGGAAACAATTATTTGTGGTATGGCTACGGACCATTTTTGTGTCTATGCCTGGTCCTGGTGGACCGCCACCCAAACCTAACCTAACATAATTGCACTTTAAATATCATCTAAAGAAAGTTCAATTAACGATATTTAAATAAATTTCTCGCATATGGTCAATTATTATGGAACTTGGCTGTTTCTTTGATGATTTTTGGATAAAGTTCTGGAATATGGCCAATTATGTGGGTAGAAAATGTGATTCTAAAATGATTGTCAGGAAGTTCTGGAATATGGTCAATTAGGATGGAACTTGGCTATTTCTCAACAGATTTTAGTGAAATTTGACACGCTCAATGGAAACGGGACTCTACAATGATTTTTAGTTGAGGTTCAGGAATATGGCCAGCTAGGATAGAACTGGGCTGTTTCATAACCGGTACTAATGCAATTTGACATGTGCATTGGAAATGGGATTCTTGAATGATTATTCAAATTCCGGGACCCTACACTAACATTAGAATTTCTGCTCATGCTGCGCGTGCTGTCACCCATATTTTTACTTATTTTTTCCCTATGATTGCGATTAATTTTCCCGGCAGATGTATAATAAATATATCAATATGAGAAACCTCAATAGCTACCAAATTCCCTAAAATATCGCCAGCCCAAATCATAAAAGTTTTTATCTGTTGCAGTTTCCGTAATCCATACAGTTGTCGAGGTTGATCTGCTGTGAGGTAGATTGAAAATTGGTTAAGAAATAATCTGTAGTTTCCATCCTAGTTGGCAATATTCCAGAACTTCATTATTACCTTTATTTCTATTATGGTTAAGAGTTATAGTATAAATTATGTAATAAATAAATATTGTATTTAGAGTTAGTGTTGAACAAGCGATGATTAAAGAGAGATGATAAGAGTAGGATTGGAAGGTCGTCTTTTATTTATTAATTGCACAAAAGCGAATGTAACAAATGACGACGAGGAAAATAAATCAAAGTACTTAACAGTGAGTAGAAAAAGTTAAGTGAACGGTAGAAAGTAACTATTTAATGTGAGTATACAGTATAAAGAGTATAAAGTGAGTATGAGTACAAAGAACTTATTAATATTTTAAGGAATCATTTTTCACCGGAAGTAAAAGAGATTCCGGAAAGGTACCGTTACCACAAAGAAGATTAAAAACAAGGTCAATCCATACAGGAATACATTGTACAGTTAAAAGCTTTGGCGCAAACGTGCAAGATTGGTTCATTTTTAAATGAAGCTTTGCGAGATCGTTTTGTTTTTGGGTTGAGAGATAATTATTTAAGGGCCCATCTACTTAAAGAAAAGGGTCTTACTTTTGAAAAAGCTGCTGAAATAGCCATAAGTTGGGAAATGGCGGAACGTGAAAAACCGTTACAACAATTAGCGGTTATTGAAAACAAAAACGGTAACCAACAAACCAGAAGAGGTGGAAGTCGAACTCGGTCGCGCGGTAGAGGTCAACAAAGAGGTGGAAATAGGAACGTCCAAAGTTGCTGTTTTCGATGCAATCGTCAGCATAATCCACAAAATTGTCCTGTTAGGATGTGGGAATGTTTTTCTTGTGGTAAAATTGGACATACAGCAAACTTGTGTTTTTAACGGAATGAATGATCGAGATCATCATCAAGGTCGTCTTGCGGAAAGAATATGTCACCACGCAGTTCGAATTTGCAACGTAATTCAACACATCAAGCTGTTAAGGAATTCAACGAGGAGCTTAATAATTTAAGTTTGAAAAAAAAAAAATTATGTGGGTGGAAATAATATAAATGCATTGCAACCAATTGCCAGCTCAACAAATAATCCGTTATGGGTTACAATCAAAATGGAAGGGCAGCTTAAACAAATGGAGGTGGATACCGGTGCCTGTGCAACTGTGACGACTTTAGATAAGTTTAAAACAATTTTTAGTAATTTAAATTATGAAAATGTAACGCACAGATTTTTCTTCTGTTACAGGTGAAATAATCAATGTTGTTGGAAAGAAAAGAATGCAAGTTGAAATTGGTGATGGTAAAGTTCAGTGGTTGGATCTAATTATTATAGAACCGCAGAAAGCCAGTGGGCCTCTCATGGGTCGTACTTGGTTGGATATTTTATTTCCAGCTTCCTGGACAATGTATTTCCTGGTTCGAGTGGAACCATTAGACATTTTAGTGAAGAAATTTGTCTGAAGGCTGGTGCGACACCAATTTTCCATAAAGCTTACACGATTCCTTTTCACATAAAAGTTGCTGTTTCTGATGAAATAGAGAGACTTTTTGTAGAGGAGATATTAATTCCAGTTCGATTTAGCGAATGGGCATCCCCTATTGTAGTTGTACCAAAGCCTGATAAATCCATTAGACTTTGTATTGATTGTAAGGTTACCATTAATAGGATTGTTGAAACCGAACAGTACCCGCTACCTAGGATAGATGATATATTAGCAAGTTTGTCGAAATCTACTATTTTTTGTATAATTGATTTGAACGGGGCATACCAACAATTAACAGAAGTCGTAATAGAAAATTCGAGGAAATATTTAACTATAAACACACACCGGGGTTTATTTCAATTTACTCGATTACCATTTAGTGTTAAGAGTGCTCCCGCAATTTTCCACTCCATTATGGATCAAATTTTAGTATGTATAGATCATGTCGTATGTTATTTAGATGATAATATGATTGGAGAAAATAACATTGAGCAATGTAGGCATACGTTGAATTTAGATTTGGAACGGTTAAGTAAATACAACGTAAAAATTAATATCGAAAAGTGTAAATTTTTCAGGAATTCCGTATTTTTTTTAGGTCACAACATAAGCCCCAATATTGATAAAGTAACAGCAATCGTGAAAGCTCCAGCACCAAAAAATCTTCAGGAATTGCAATCATTTCTGGGTCTTCTAAACTATTATGGCAGATTCATTCCAAATTTATCTGCAGAACTACATTATTTATACAAACTGTTGAGAAAAGAAACATAATATACTATATATGGACGTTTCAGAGATGTAAAAGGTTGTTATTAAGCAATAAATTGCTAGAATTGTATAACCCCTCAAAACCGAGTATAGTTGCAACTGATGCCAGTCCGTATGGCGTTGGCGCGGTATTATCACATTTAATTGATGGAGTAGAAAACCCAGTTTTATTTACTTATAGCTCTTTCTCCAGCAGAAAAAAATTATTCTCAGCTTCACCGAGAAGCTCTGGCTGTGATTTTCGCAGTTAAGAAATTTAATAAATATATTTACGGTCATAACTTTATTTTGGTTACTGACTCACAAGCACTAAAGGAATTGTTTGGTCCTAAAAAAGGAACATCAAGCGTAGCAGCGTCCCGATTACAAAGATGGGCGGTAATTATTTCGACATATGATTATGAATTGCATCATCGACCGGGAAAAAATAATGCAAACGCTGATGCTTTATCAAGGTTCCTAATAACTGCAGATACTACTGTTGATACAAATACCATTCATTTTCAGACAACTGAAAATATTTCAGAGAATATAGGGTTACGTACGGAAAATTTTGCTAGGTTCACACAGGAAGATTTTGTTTTATCTAAAGTCTTTAATTATGTCAAGGATGGTTGGCCAAATAATCGTGAAGTAAACCTCGAGTATTATTTTAAATTAAGGAACTCTTTAAGTATTCAGGATGGATATTTGTTTTACGGAAATAGATTAGTGGTCCCAAACGAAGCGATATCGCATTGAAATTGTTTAGAATGTAACAGTACACTAAATGTGAAGAAAGAAGTAGTGACGTCTAAATGGCCTGTTTCGTATTATCCTTTTGAAAGAATTCATTTAGATTTGTTCCATTGGCAAAATGAAATTTTTTTAATCTTAGGAGATTCTTACAGTAAATTTATCGATGTAAAATTAGTGAAAAAATATGATTTTTCAGAAGTTATTAGCCAGATGAAATCAATCTTTAAATATTTCGGTCTGCCGAAATCTAATGGACGGCCTTTCAATTCGTACTCGTATGTTTTTCGCCAATTTGGTGAAACAAATGATATTAAAATTTTAAAATCTCCTCCTTACCACCCACAGACTAATGGTTTAGCAGAACGAGGTGTACAGACCACAAAAACCTATCTTAAAAAATATCCGACCGGTATATTACTGTCCGATCAAAACGAAGAAGAAGCCCTAGATCAGCGGCCAGTGCAAGCGCGAATAAATTCACTAAGCTAGCTAGCGTTGAATTAACGCATGGTAATAGGTATTCTTGCTTGGTTGTTGAAGACCCGTCGACCGAAAACACTTTAAAAGCTAAGAAGCCGCCACCAATCTATTTGAGGGAAGAATCAAATAGAGAACTTGCTAACACGATCGAGTTTATTACTGAAGGTTAATTTTATATTTCCGGGATCAAAAGAGAAGATATAAAAGAAACAAAAATTCAACCGCTCAATATTGATGCTTACAGAGCGTTAATTAAACATTTTGACCAAGTTGATAAACATTACTACACGTATCAACTAAAGAGCCAAAAAGGATTGGTTGTTATATTAAAAGGAATAGAGAGTTACGTGGATGCAAACGAAATTCAAGCTGCTCTCGCTGAAAAAGGTTTCCAGTGCAAAACTATTACCAATATTTTTAATCGGGAGAAGGTTACTCAGCCATTGTTTCGTCTGGAATTAGAACCAGACAATAAAAAGGTTAAAGGCAACCATGCAATATTTGACCTAAAATATCTACTGTACAGAAGAGTTACCATCGAGGAACCCAGGAAAAGAAATGGGCCGGTACAGTGTGTTAAGTGCCAAGAATATAGGCACACTAGAGCATATTGCACTTTGAACAATGTTTGTGTTATACATATGTGGTGAACTCCATAATTCAAAGGTTTGCAATAAAGCAAAAAAGCTAGCATCAGTGAGAAAATGCAGCAACTGTGATGGAAATCACACAGCTAATTATAGAGGGTGCCCAATTTATCTACAATTGAAAAGGAGAATCAATCCAAAGCAGCGAGCAGAACAACGAATGCTTAATCTTCATTCTTCAGCTAGAAAGGAAACACGGCCAGAAATTCTAAACACAAACGCTCAAAATGAAAAACAGTACGCAAATGTAAACGGCAGCGTGCACCAAGGGTTTCATACGCAAGTGTTATTAAAGGTACCGCTCCTAAAGTTCAAGCAAGTGAAGAGGGAAACATCTCAACAGCTTTGACTAATATGATGCAAATCTTCATGGCGATGATGGAGAGAACCATGGATTTAATGATGCAGAATATGAGCACGCTGATGCAGATAGTCGTAAAAAGCCAGAATTAATCATCATCAAAATAGCCATATGGAATGCAAACGGCCTAGCACAACATAAAGCGGAGGTACATGCATTTCTCACTGAGCACAATATTGACATAACGTTAATATCAGAAACACGCTTCACCAAAAATAGCTCTTTCAAAATTAATGAGTACTCCATTTATGACACCAAGCACCCAGATGGTAAAGCACATGGAGGCACTGCTGTATTGATTAAGCGAAGATTAAAACACTACGAGCTTACGAAATATGAGAAAGAACATATACAATCAAGGAGCATCTGTCTGCAGGACTGGTCTGGAAACTGTATAATATCGACAGTGTACTGCCCATCAAAACATGCTATAAAAAAACTCTAGTTCTTGGATTATTTCAGCCAGCTGGGTAATAAATTTCTTGCGAGCGGTGATTACAATGCCAACCATACTCATTGGGGTTCCAGATTAACATCGCCGAAAGGCAATCAACTTTATGATGCTATAGAGGAACAGTCCCTGGATTATTTATCTGCCGGTAACCCAACTTACTGGCCTACAGATAAAAAGAAAATTCCTGATCTAATTGACTTTTGTGTAACTAAGGGCATTCCACGTACATACGCTAAGGCCACCGATTGCTATGATCTGTCTTCTGATCACTCACCGGTAATAGTAACATTGAGTACTGATGTTCTAAGGAACAAAATACCGAACCGTCTTACAAACAAGAAAACTAATTGGGATCAATATAGGAGGCTAGTCGAACAAAAGTGTCTACTTAATGACCAGCTGATATTGATGCGGCGCCAGAAAATCTAAAAGATGTCATGACATTATCTGCTAAAAGGGCTACACCCGGCATAAGTAGTTCGGAAAAAGTTAATAAACTGTCACATAATATACAGGAACTAATCCAGGAAAAGCGAAAGATTCGCCGTCAATGGCAGCAAACAAAATCACCGTTATTGAAGTGGAAATTAAATCGAGCTATTAAGGCCCTAAGATTTGCTTTGAGCGAAGAAGAAAACCAGCGCTTTACGAACTACTTAAGTGAGCTCTCGGCAACCGAGAGGACAGATTATTCTTTGTGGATGGCCACAAAAAATTTAAAAAGACCAACAAATTCGAATCCACCGATTAGACTACCAACTGGAAATTGGGCGAGAAGTGATGAAGAAAAAGCCAATGCTTTTGCTGCTCATCTAGCAACAGTATTCGTCCCACACGAAGAAGATAATTATTTTGTGCTACCCAAGCCAACGGATGATGGTTTTTCCTACAAACCTATAAAGTATAACCGGAAGAAAGTCAAGGATACAATTAAAACTTGCATAAGCCCGAAAAAGGCACCAGGACATGATCTCATTACTGGAAAAATGATAAGGGAATTGCCGGATAAATGCATAAAACTAATAACATTTGTATTCAACGCGATCATGCGAACCAGTTATATTCCTCAGGAATGGAAGATATCTTTGATCACAATGATACATAAGCCAGGGAAAAATGAAACGCAAATCTCATCATATCATCCAATAAGCATGCTGCCCACAATCTCAAAGCTATTTGAAAAAATGTTACTAACGAAATTGAAACCAGTATTAGAAGAACGGCGCGTTATTCCAGACCATCAATTTGGGTTCCGAAACCAACATGGTACTATAGAGCAAGTATACAGAATTGTAAATGCAATCAAAATCACCTTCGAGGAAAAGAAATATTGTGCTGCTGCCTTTTTGGATATCGCTCAAGCTTTTGATAAAGTTTGGCACGATGGACTAATTTACAAAATTAAGGAGCTTCTACCGAAAAAATTTCACTCAGTTTTGGGAAACTATCTTCTTCAAAGGCAATACATGGTCAAACAAAACAGTGCAACTACTTGCTTAAATGATATTAATGCAGGTGTCCCGCAAGGTAGCGTTCTAGGACCAATATTATACTTGTTGTACACAGCTGATATACCTGTAACCAACAAAGTAATAATATCAACATTTGCCGATGACACGGTTATCCTGGTGTCTCACACTAATCCTGAAATTGCCTCAAAGGAATTACAGAATCATTTAAACACGGTCGCGGACTGGCTAAAGGCATGGCGAATAAAAGTGAACGAAAACAAATCAACTCACGTCACATTCACGCTAAACAAACGCACCTGCCCACGAGTGAAATTAAACGATGAAAATATTCCTCAACAAACGAAGGTAAAATACTTAGGTTTGCATCTGGATAGAAGGTTAACGTGGAAAAATCACATTGAAGCAAAGCGCAATCAAATAAAAATTACATTTTCCAAAATGTATTGGTTGATGGGAAGAAAATCTCAGTTGTCATTAGCCAATAAAGTTTTACTGTACAAAGCAATAATCAAACCCATAAGGGCATATGGTATTCAGTTATGGGGATCCACCAGCGCTTCAAACAGAGAACTCCTGCAACGAACCCAAGCGAAAATACTTCGCAGTATTACCAATGCTCCCTGGTACATTCGAAATAGTAATATACATCACGACCTTGGGATTAAAACCGTTAAAGAAACAATTAAAGAATTCAGTTCGAAATATTATTCAAAACTAGAAGCACATCCCAACGAATTGGCCAGGGAGATACTAAAACAGCCGCGATTTAGACGTCTGAGAAGAACAGATCCACTCGAACTGATGAACCTGTGAACCTGTAAATTTAATTCGATATATACATATAAGTATAGTCTAAATTAATTAAATTATGAGCCCTAACAATAAGTATTAATATTGGTTAAGACTTAAAATATGTAATAATTTTAGCTTAAGATTTGATTACTTCTTGGTAGTTTCTTATGTAGAAAGATTCAAGAATAAAAATAAAAAAAAATAAAAATATCTTGTAGATACTAGTTTTCAGAAAATGTTAACAAGAAATCGGTTAAATCAACTATTACTTGCATACAACAATACGCCATCCACTGCCACTAATACATCACCAAACGATTTATTATTTGCGTTTAAACCGAGAACGTTGATTAATTTACTCAATCCGAAGATATCGATGGAAAACTGTGAGGCAGAAACAAAAATTAGAAAATTTAAAGAAAACAGTAAGATTCAATTTAGATATAAATCAGGAGGGGAACCATGATAAAAAGGGAGGTGTGGCCAACACACGACTTTCTTTTACGAACAAAGAATTTTGAGAAATTTGTTTTTAATTTTTGGAAACATTTTGTATTAAGTAGTTTTTTGTAAACCTTATAGCTACTTTTTAAGATATTTGCAAAATAAATTTTCTGTACCAAAGGAGTGGCCACTTCCGGTTAGCCGATTTGGAGTGAAATTCACTGGGACCTCCCAATTTATCAAAAATGCTTAAATCTGAAGTTTCAGTTCGATTGGTTAAACCATCTGGGCTGTAGAGAGGACACAGACAGACTGACAGACTGACAGACAGACACCATTTCGAAACCCACTTTTTCGGACTCAGGGGACCTCAAAACAAATAAATCTCTAAAAATCTCAAGGTCCAAAGTTTTAATGATTACTATACTTTATTTTACTAGAGTAAAAGAAAGTAAAAGGGGCAAGAAAGTATAAAAGAATTTGTAAAAGGAGATGCAATCATTATCGAAATCATTTTCGGGAATATTTGAAGTGGATATACCGGGCAGAGTTTTAAAATCTATTGGAAATCATATGTACTTAATAAATGTACAAAACATAGTTAGATACGTGCAAAAAAATCAAATTCGTCAATCTACTATGGAGGATAAATATCATCCACCACTTGAAATAATACCCAGGGGTAATAAAAGAAAACGGTAATAGTAAAACTGATAGTGACGATGATTGTGTTTTTTTAAGAAGGTCTAGTAGAAACAGAAAAATACCTTGTCGGTTTCAATATATAACATTTTCAGATCATTGTTATTAAAAATAAAATTATTACTGTACGAGCCATTTCCAACACACTTGTCGAATTGCATCACAATCGGTTAAGGAATAACCACGTTGCATCCTAGTTGGCTATATTCCAGAACTTCATCCAAAAATCATTTTAGAATCCCATTTCCAACACACCTGTTAAATTACACTAAAATTGGTTAAGGAATAGCCAAGTTCCATCCTAGTTGGCCTTATTCCAGAATAGTAGATTTTTTGAAATGTGTATCTGTTTGCCGTAATAACAAGAGCAAGAGCAATATAATATTAATGACATTTTTACTCATCAGAGCAGAGTGTATTTTTTTTTTAATGTACCTAGCTCAATAATAAAGAGCGAAAATATGGTAATACAAACGCAATAGCAGTTGTTATGTACGCACCCCTGTTTTAACTTATATTGTTGTATTATTATAAAACCAAAGCTATAATATATTTATATTTGTCAATGGTATTACCTAGTATATATGTACTCCGTAATTACAAGCTTGATGTAATTAAAAAACGGCATATTGTTTTGGTCGATTTTTAGATTAGTCAGTCGCTGCGAGTCACGGAGAATACATATATACAAAATAATACGCGAATCTAAATTGTACCACTAAAAAGTGTGTAATTAAATTAAAGTAAAATTGTATAATTAAATTAAATAAACGCAAACATAAATGTAAAATTTATAATTACACGTCAATTTTTTATTAAACTCGGCTTACTTAGCCCTCATCCTAACACTGGTGGCAGCGGTAAACAAGCAAGAAAAAAATAAAAGAAATTCCCGTGACTATAACAAAACCAAACCATCTAAATAAAAACATAAACACAAAACCAAGTTTATGTAATTATAAACTAAAGCAGCAGACATTTTGTACTTTGTATACGTATGTACTTTGTAAGTACCGAAAATCTACCACATTTTATTGTACATAAAAATTATTTGGCTACGAAAACCATTATCATCACACTGGATTAATTGGATTAAAAACAGGAGTCATTATTATACATTGGGAATTAATCTAAAAGGCTAAATATTTGTAATGCGGCTTTGGAAAACCTGGGCGAGAATCGTGCAAATCACAAGTTAATTCACACAAATCAGCATCCAGATCATTCGTTTTTGGACAATGCCGGTGACGTCATCTCAGCATTTACATTACATTCAATCATAAATAATAATTTTTTGGATAAAATCTAGTTAAGGGTGAGTCAATAAATTATTTTAACATTATAAAACTGATATCTATTGCAGACAAACTTGTTATGTTCGATTGGTCGTGAGAAAATAGTGCGAAAATTACGTTATATTTTGGTTTATCAATTAAAATACGAGTTCGGTCGTGACCTCATTACGATTATAACAGTGTAAAAATTTTTTTTTTACTGGTTTTATTGTTTAACTGTTTACAAATCTGATTATATTTGCAATGTCCAAATTTGAATTCAAAAGTGCGGTGTTACTAGTCGATAAATACGACGGGTCTTCTGATGTCCACGCCTTTATAAATAGTTGTGAATTGTTAATAAAGCTCTTAGCGGCTACGGAAACTGATCTTTTCTTTAAATTTGTAAAGTTAAGATTAATAGGCGAAGCTTATAGTGTAATTCAATATGATCCTCCAAATAATTGGGAGGAATTAAAAGAAAAATTAATATTCGAATTTTCTCTCCATCGATCCGTTAGTGTTATACAAACAGAACTCTGCCAATTACGGCAAAACGATGACGAGGTTGTTAAACAGTATGCTCGTCGAGTGCAAAAGTTGTTGTATGAGTTAAACGAGGCCTGCGGTAAGGTAAAGGGCATATAGATTCACTGAAAGATATACAAAAAATCAACACAGAATTAGCACTTAAATATTTCGAGAAAGGCCTAAAAACAGAAATACAATTAATGGTGAGACCTCATCAATATACTAAATTATCTGAGGCAATAGCTGTTGCGATTGAAGAAGAAGCTGTTTATAATCAGATTCATGCAATGGAGAAATTAAAACTGTCTGCTAACGTTTGTCAATTATGTAGGAAATCTGGTCATACGGCCCCTAGATGTTTTCAATTGAGGGCAATGAACCAATCACGAAATATTTCTAATGGTGTAAATTCACCATCTACTTCGTTTTCTAATAGAAATTTTAATTCGAGAACTTTTAGTAATTCTCAAAACCCAAATAGATATTACAATAATACAGACAGACAGAGACAACCTTTGCGTTTCGGTCAAATAAATAATAAATCTCTTCGTGAATTTCCTCAGTCATCATCGCAAAATATGCAACCTGATGTTAAAAATAAAATTATGTTTTGCGCTTACTGTAAAGATATTGATCATATAATTGAGGAATGTGAAGTTAAAAAGGCAGTTGATGAGAGACGAGAATTTATATCTCAAGAATATGAACAGTCGGGAAACGTCAGTGGATCCGAAGAGCCGAACACTCCTCATCGGATCCAGAGAGTCAGAAATCCGAGTGTGTAGAGAACAATTCAGATAAGAAACTTATGAACTTTTATACGTATTCTAAATTTTTGGTAGAAATGGCAAATAGAAATGATTGTTTGAGTAATATTAGTAACTCGTCAGAATGTTTAAAAACTGTATTCACAAATTTCACAAACAATGATAATGATAAATGTTTTTTACCAGTTTCGGTAGACATTGGTGTAAATAATGGAATTTTTCTATTATTGATTGATTCTGGCGCAGACATTTCAATTTTAAATTCGAAGTATATCCGAGATGACTTCAATTATTATCCAGAATACAGGTGTAAATATTCTGGTATTTCTGGATCGCCATTGGAGACTTTAGGTGTCTGTTTTGTAAACTTGCGGCTGGCAAATAGTTTTAAGATCAAACACACCTTCCATTTAATCGATTATGATTTACCATCTTCAATACATGGCATATTGGGCAAAGATTTTTTAAAAACTAATAAATGCAAAATTGACTTTGCTTCAAATGTAATCGAATTAACTATTAAAAATAACATTTACTCTTTAAATCTAACTTCGAACCATTATCTAAACAAACGTAATGATGCAATTAATATCATTCCCGCGAGAAGTGAATATTCAGCTAAAGTAGCGTTCAACTTTCCAAATGAAACAGAACGACTTTGTGTGTCGAATGAAATTTTACCGGGCGTCTTTGTGGCTAATTCATTACTCAAAATTCGGGAAAAAAAAGCTTTGGTGAGTTTCGTTAATGTTAATGAACACCCAGTAAAAATTGATATAAATATAAAATTGGACACTTTATCTGTAGAGGACTTTAATGTGTACTCGTTTAATTTTGATCAGAACAGTGTCAGTAATCGTCTTGAGAAGCTTGAAGCCAAATTAAATTTGGAACATTTGCATGATTATGAAATGGAAGCTATTATCCCTATTTGCCGCAACTTTAACGATATTTTTTATCTAGAAGGAGATAAATTGTCAGTTACCGATGTAGCCATGCATTCAATAAGTACAACTACCTCTAAGCCAATATATGTTAAACCATACCGGTTACCACAGGCTACAAAAGCTGAAATAAATCGTCAAATAACTAAAATGAAAGAAGAAAATATTATAGAAGATTCAAGTTCACCATGGAATTTCCCTTTACTTTGTGTTCCGAAGAAATCCGATAGTAACGATAAAAAATGGAGGATAGTTGTGGACTTCCGAAAATTGAATGACGTTACTGTTGGAGATAGTTATCCCTTGCCTAATATAACGGATATATTGGATCAGCTTGGGAAGTGCAATTATTTTAGCACTTTAGATCTTGCAAACGGCTACCACCAAATATCATTACATCCTCGCGATAGAGAAAAAACTGCATTTTCGACTGACACCGGACATTATCAGTTTACAAGAATGTGTATGGGATTAAAAAATGCGCCAAGCACATTTCAAAGGTCAATGAACGGTATTTTAGCTGGGCTGGCTGGTTTAAAATGTTTTGTGTATTTGGATGATGTAGTGGTTTATGGCAAAAATTTGGAAGATCATAATTCTAAGCTGATTGATGTTTTCACTTGTTTAAGGAAGCACAATTTAAAATTAAATGCTGGTAAATGCCAATTTTTAAGACGCGAAGCGTACTATTTGGGACATATAATAACGCCACACGGAATTAAACCCGATCCGTCAAAATTGGTTGCTATTAAAAATTATCCAGTTCCACGTAACGCAAAAGACATAAAATCATTCTTGGGTCTTGCCGGCTATTATAGACGGTTTTGTCCCAATTTCGCAGAGTCAGCTAAGCCTCTTAATGACCTTTTAAAAAAGAACGTAGCATTTAACTGGGGTCCGTTTCAGGATGAGTCATTTAATAGATTAAGAGATGCTTTAGTGGAACCACCGATACTTCAATATCCCGATTACAACAAAGAATTTATTCTGACATGCGACGCTAGTGATCAAGCAATAGGCTCCGTATTATCTCAAATGATTGATAATGATGATCTTCCTATTGCTTTTGCCAGTAGAACTCTGAACCAAGCAGAACGTAACTACGCTACCATTGAGAAGGAGCTGCTTGCTATTGTTTGGAGCGTTGGACATTTTAGACCGTACTTATATGGGCGTGTATTTAAAATATTCACTGATCATAAACCGCTGGTATGGCTATGTAGTGTTAAAAACCCGTAATCTAGATTAATACGGTGGAGGATCAAACTAGATGAATATGATTACCAAATAGTACATAAGCCAGGGAAAAGTAATGTCATCGCAGACGCACTTAGCCGTATTCTGATTGACGAATCACACAACATAAACGCTATAACTAGGTCAAGATCTAAAATAGACAGCAAAAGCATTGATAACCCTGAGGAAGAAATGCTTACTAATAAATTAATTAAATCAACGTCCTCCAAAGTTATTGAGAATGATAAACAACTGGAAAAAGTTAAAATATTATCAGATTCTAAGGAAATAGAGAATATCATAAAAGAATTCCATGACACCACGATAGGGGCTCATCAAGGGCTACAAAGAACTTACAATAGAATGAAATTATACTTTTACTTCCCAAACATGTTAAACAAAATTAATGACTATATTAAACGTTGTGCTTCTTGCCAGAAACATAAAAACCATGTAAAGCAAAAAATGCCATTAAAAATAACGACAACTGCTTCTAATTCTCTCGAGAAAGTATTTTTAGATATCGTAGGGCCGTTGCCTTCAACCTATAACAACAATAAATATATTCTAACAATGCAGTGCGATCTGACAAAATATTCTTTAGCAGTCCCGATCCAAAGTCAGGATGCAGAAACAGTTGCACATGCACTTGTTCAGAACCTTATTTGTATTTTCGGTACACCAACTTCAATTTTGACCGATCAGGGTTCAAATTTTATGAGTTCAGTTTTTAAACGCGTTTGTAAATTGTTTCAAATTAGCAAAATCAATACTAGTGCTTATCATCCTGAGACTAATGGTGCTCTAGAACGAAGTCACGACGGCCTTGTTAGGTATCTTAGACAATTTTCGAAAAAAAATCCTTTGGAGTGGGACACTTGGGTCTCGTTTGCATGTTTTTCTTACAATACAACACCTCATACCGTTACCAAATTTATGCCGTACGAATTAATGTTTGGACATAAACCAAATTTACCTAACGCACTGTATAAGTCCAGTTCAATTGACGTCGTTTATAATTACGATGACTACATAGCTGATCTCAAACATAAGTTACAAGTAACATTTCAAAGTGCGCGTGCAAATATAATTGGTTCTAAATATGTTTCTAAGCGCTATTATGATCGTAATGCAAAGTCTCATACATATAATTCAGGCGATCAGGTTTTACTCAAAAATGAAGCTAACTCTTCAAAATTAGATGCGCCATTTTTAGGTCCTTACAGTGTAAAAGAAGTTATTTCGCCTGAAAACACCGCGATTCAGATCGGAAAAGCAACCAAAATAGTGCATAATAATCGCATAAAACCGTTTTATTAAACCAGTCGAATTCATTCACAACTTAGAAATAAAATAAATATAACAAGTATTGTTTGTAATTGGTAGTGGATAAATGTTAAAATAAAGTATTGATATTTGTATTAGTATAAAAAAAATGATATATTTTCATCTAGGAAAAGTCGCTATTGCAACTTTTCTCTTAGGGTGGAGGGGTGTTATGTACGCACCCCTGTTTTAACTTATATTGTTGTATTATTATAAAACCAAAGCTATAATATATTTATATTTGTCAATGGTATTACCTAGTATATATGTACTCCGTAATTACAAGCTTGATGTAATTAAAAAACGGCATATTGTTTTGGTCGATTTTTAGATTAGTCAGTCGCTGCGAGTCACGGAGAATACATATATACAAAATAATACGCGAATCTAAATTGTACCACTAAAAAGTGTGTAATTAAATTAAAGTAAAATTGTATAATTAAATTAAATAAACGCAAACATAAATGTAAAATTTATAATTACACGTCAATTTTTTATTAAACTCGGCTTACTTAGCCCTCATCATAACACAGTAGAGCAAGAGCCTTATAGTAAAAATGATGCTCCTGTTCTTCCGAGGGATATATTTTTTTTATACAATATCGCTCCTTATGAAGAGTTTTTTAATAGTTTTTATTATCGCTCTTGAAAAAAATGAAGAGCGAGGAGCGAAATGCTAACGCTTTTTAAACTCTATACTATAAACCCCTCCTTCCTGCTCCACAACACATTGTTTTTTAACCCTTTCCACTCCTATGATAAATTTGTACTCGACATCACATTTTTTACACCAATTCTAATGTCGAGCTAGACAAATGTAAGTTTTCATACTATCAGGAATTTTGGAATTGTTTTTTACCAGGAATTCAGGAACTATTTTGGAAATTACAGAGTTGTTTGTAGGTAAAAATAAATTAAAGAGTGGAAATGGTTAATTGTTTCGTAAACCTAACAGGATTCTAAAAAGTAATTTTGATATTTTGAACTGATTAACAAGCACACCAATTCGAAATCCGTGATTTGAAATTTTCAGTTGATTAGTAAACTTGCGTCTTTAATCGATCTAATAAAATTTTGCTTTACAATTTAATCACAAATTCGTATGCATTAGATTTTACACATTATGTGTAACGTGTTTTGTCATTAATTTGTAACGAATTTGCATCAAAATTAACTAGTAACCTAGTCGTGATTACTCTTACTGAAAATGCACGTTTTTACTCAATAGAGAAGAACATTTCTTTCTTTATTAATATTAAGTGTGATAAAAAATAAATTTAAATTAATAAATTATCGTCTTATTAAATTCTTTTAATCCGCATTTGTACAACTCATGTTACGACGAAAAAATAAAAAATATTCAGTTGCGCGTTTTACTCTAAATCATAAACAAGCAGCATCGCAATATTATCGAAAAAAAATGTTGTTGTATAAATTAAGTTATTTTAATTATTATTTACTATATTTGATTGCCTATTTTAAAAGTACCAACTCATTGTTTGATTCGTGCGAATATTTCAATAAAATTCATTGTGACTGTAACGTTTCGTTCGGGAATAAATCCGTTTCGTATTATTGTCCAAAAAACATTTCGATACGTTACCATCAGATTAAAACAAAACCTAGAATAATGATCGATTATACCTTAGATAATAATCTATTGGATGTCTTTTGTAAATTTGAGGATTACAATAGTTTCGAATACATTCCGGATATTGGTTGGCATAATTTTATTCGGAACAAATTAACTAACAACACAAACAATGCGGTAAAACGCCGCGTTAATTATGTGGAACATTTAAATTTTGTCAACTGTTTTAATAATAACTGTTTGAATAATAATATAAATTTGAAAAAATTTCTGACCAATTTAAATCTAATTCATACACAGAAGCTGGTTATACAAAGCTCATCCTACATTGTACTTGAAGAGCATCAATTTCTTAATGGTTTCAATTTAGGCATAATGAAACATTTGGCATTCGACAACATTGGTTTTAAGAGCACCATGTTTATACGCAATTTGACCAACATGAAATATTTAAATTTTTACAACAGTGGATTGATTGATTTCGAAGAAATAAATGCAGAACAAAATAAACTGGAAATTATTAAAATTTTTAATTCACAAATTAAAAATTTTAACAGTCGTAATATTGCGAAGATGAAGAATTTAAAATATTTCCATTTAATTAATTGTAAATTGGTGGCAGATGATTTATTAAATTTTGTTCGATTTATCACAAATGAATTAATCGAGATGCGAATTATTAATTCGACCGAGGATGGTACGAATGTGTTACGATTGAAGGAGGGAATTTTTGATAATTTGGCTAAATTGGAAATACTATTTGTGAAATATGAAAATTTACGGGAATTACCACGTAATATTTTTAAAGGATTGTCATCATTGCGAATATTAGATTTGTCGCATAATAAGTTGTCCTTTTTGGATCGGAATGTTTTCGAAAATAATTTTCAATTGGAATTGATCGATCTGCGAGATAATCAATTTGAAATCATCGAGTGAGTATCGAAATTGTATATATCTCCAGTGTTTTTTTTTTTTTTTGGAATTTTATAGGGTACTTCAACATAACTTCTTTCAACATAACCAGTTTCTTAACGGTTTGATATTTTTTTTTTTTTTACTAAAAAGTGGATACTAAAATAATTCGACTCGCGAAGCAGGAAATATTTACGATGTCAAAAATTCAGGCACTGCAAGGCGTAAAACCCAGCCTTCAATCATAGAAGACCTGTACCATTTAGAATTCGCTTGTTACGTTTTAAATATAACCAGTTTAATGTATAGTTGCGTAAACTGCGTAGCACGAATTTTGTTTAGTTGCTTTCTAAACTGTGGAGTGGTTGAATTATTCGACAGCAGTAAATTATTTTTATTTTTTTATTTTTCCTTCCATTCTCACAAATATTGAGTCGACTTAAGATTATTTTAATTTAAAAGATAATGAAGTTAAAAATAACCGTTTTTTAATTTTTATTTCAGCACGGCATTGTTCGAGGGTCTCACCCATCTCGGTCAGCTTCATCTGGAAAGAAATCGATTAACTCAATTTCAGTATAACGCATTAAATCAGTCGCAGTTGCGTTTGATTAACATTAAAAATAACTTATTGACGTTCGCTAACATTTCGGGATGTCCAATTACAAGTTCCCCGTCTAACAGTATTTCGGTGGATTTAGAAACAAATTTAATTGAAAATCTTCAATCAGTTTCATGTTTAATCAACAATCCCGGTATCATTAAACTAAATTTAACCGATAATAAAATAACTGAAGTACGATTTAAGACGATAATCAAAAGCGAGTTACTACGTCACAAACATAATATGGCGTTAATATTAGATGGGAATAATATAACCATGTTGGATAATCCGCGTGACACAATAGAGGAGGAGATTTTTCTCAGCTATCATAATTCATCTTTATTCAATTTGATCATAGATTTTAATGATAGCCCCATTTATTGTGAGAATTGCCTTAATCAAAGGACATACGTAAATTTTTCGAAATTTTTCTGCGATTTTGGTGTTGAAGTTAAATTAAATTTTCCAAATTATTGTCGAAAATCGGTATACTGTGATGCTAAGGGCTATTATGGTGGTGCGAATATAATCGAGCCTAGAAAGTGTCACTACATGCATAATATGTTCACAAAAAAATTGGTGATAAATTGTGAGAATAAAAATCTGACCGACATTCCGATTATCAAATATTATGACATGATTGATTTTAATGAGGTCGAGTTAAACTTTCAAAATAATTCCATTAAAAAATTATCTTTCAATTTTCGACAAAATATCAATATTATTTCGAAAATCACCAAAATTAATATGGCAAATAATTCACTAGAGGAAATCGATTTAAAAGAACAATTCCCAATACAATTAAACACTTTGGATTTGGAGAACAATCCAAAATTGGGTAAAATTGATGAAAATACGATAAATTTGTTGAAATCGATAGGTCACGACCAACTCATTGTAAAGATCTCAAACCCGACCCAAGCTCTGTGTTACTCATTGTTCGATTCTGTTGATTTCAAATTTTACGGGCGTGACATGTTCGATACTTGTGCTGATTACCGATTTGATTATGAACCAAAAACGATAGAGCTTACAACATCCACGGAATCGACAGTTTCGTCGATCTACAATGAACATCCAGTGGTTGCAATGAAACGAATTGAAGTTACCTACCATAAAAGGCCGGATTATTTTGTCGAGAATGAATTGCACTTGAAACTACTGCTCAAAGTGGCAATAATTTTTGTAACCGCAATCATAATTATTTTTTTGTATTCCAATTATAGTGGGGGATGGCGTATTTTTGATAATTTTCGATTTTCGAGCCGATCGCAAAATATGGAGATGAATGAACATTTTGTGGACGATTCGGCGAATGGAGATAAATAATTTTTTGTGTTTTTTTTGTTTGTTTAATAAATTGTGTTCGATCATTATATTTTGAACATTTTTTTTGGAGAAATTGTGTGAGATAAAAATGAGAAAGCGTATAGTTTAATAACAGGTGTAAGTAAAGTTGTAAGAAATAAAGGATTTTTCACCTTAAATGTCCAAATTTTAAAATGGAATAAAAAACAAAGGCAATAAGTAAACTTTTCAGAATATTTGTATTATCTCCAGGACCAGGGAACTTTTCCATATCACCGTCTGGTTGAAAAACGGTGACGGTTAATCGAAAAAGTGAATTTGAAATTGAAGTAGTGGGTTCGACGACATCACCAACCCACAATCGGCACCAAACAGGAACTTTTAAGCAGTGCAATGGACGTTCCAAAATCTCAAACCCATATACGGAAAATTTGTTTGTTTACATAGCCGTTCATCCAAAAATGAACCTGGTTGTTAAAAATGATTTTTCGCCGAAATTTGGTTCAACTTCGAGATGTTATAAAGCCCAGTCAGCGAATGTCAATTAGCTTTTGGGCACTGTTTTAACTGGATCTTGTATGGGTCCAAGTCTTTGCGCGGAGTGTGTGAAACTCGAGGTTTGGGCTTTGATTCTCGTTTCACCGGTCGCTACAACAATAGTAACGCGCAATACTGGACGACCCAATTAAGAACGAATTAGTCGTCGTTGCAATTTTCCATTCTGTAAAAAAAATGTAATGTATTTAGCCTCTTTGTTTAAAAAATCTTTCGGACTTCGGTTATGACTTTGCTAACCATTGGTGAAATTATATTGCCTATATTTTGGACGCCTACAGTTAGATGCCGGTCGCTTTATAGTGTCGCACATCAACCACATCGTGCGTCCAACTAGCAATTTGAGCGATCATTCGTGACGTTCGTTTAAACGATCGTTCTAAACGAATAATTCCAACCGCTTTTATAAATTTCAATGCTGAACTATAAATAGGCTATTTTGGGTTTCGGTGGATGGATTGGATGTTTCTACAAAATAATCCAGACACTTTTAAGAGCTTGACCAAAACCTTAACTGAAAATGTATATCAGTTCGTTTGAGCGTTATCAACAAACAAATGTAATTGGCATGCCTCTAAAGATTTATGATATTCCGTATTTTGTAGAATTGCTTCGCTGGTGCAAGATTAACCTACCCGAATACCCGATTCACAAAATTTGCAACCGTAAAATTTTCGATTAGTACTAAAATGGTGTTCGTATATATACGATTTGTGATAGCTATCGTTTTGTATTTGAAGGTACAAGAAAGAAAAGGAAGAGATCTCTATTGTTTTCCTTTTTCTTCCTGTATATTTTATTTCATATGCCATTGATAATAGCGTCGAACTGTATAGTTAGGCTCCTGGGCTTTTAAGTGTTATTATGGGGGAACCAGCGAGTCAGTAACAACTTTAAGTAAGAATGCAATAAACAGAAAGTGCCTGTTAATCACAACCGGATCTTTAAGAATTTTTCGTTGAGTTCAGCTGTCAGTTAACAGAGCGAAAATTAACGCGCAAGCTGAAGGAAATGTCAGATTACATCAAAATTTTCAAGGCCCACTTTTCTTAAAAATAATAATTTTGCTATGCATATTACAATCTTAATACTGTATGTTATTACAGATTCGGTGGCTGAAATGTCAACTATTCTGTAAGGAAATAATTTCGTCACATTATGTAAAGATTCTTACAGCTGGTTACCCCTTAAGTCAAATTCGTTGAAAAATAAAAAATGTAATTAAATTCTGAAATATTTTTCATTGCTTTTAATTTTTATCATAATCTAAGTAATTTAATTGATTGAGCAAGATCCTGAAATTGTTATCAAGTTCGGTTTGATTATGAATTAATATCTGGGTTTATTTTGATACTGCGAGATTCAAATTCTTATATTTGACTTATAAGAACGAATGGTTAGAAACCATCACCATACTTGGCCTTTTTAATTGAAATTATCATCGCCTTGAAGTTATCCCAGACTAGAGACGTTTTAAGCAATTTTTCCATTTTTACTTTCTTTTACTCTAGTAAAATAAAGTATAGTAATCATGAAAATTTTGGACCTCGAGATTTTTAGAGATTTATTTGTTTTGAGGTCCCCTGAGTCCGAAAAAGTGGGTTTCGAAATGGTGTCTGTCTGTCACTCTGTCAGTCTGTCTGTGTCCTCTCTACAGCCCAGATGGTTTAACCAATCGAACTGAAACTTCAGATTTAAGCTTTTTTGATAAATTGGGAGGTCCCAGTGAATTTTACTCCAAATCGGTTAACCGGAAGTGGCCACTCCCTTGGTCCAGAAAATTTATTTTGCAAATAGCTTAAAAAGTATAAGGTTTACAAAAAACTAATCAAAATAAAATGTTTCCAAAAATTAAACACAAATAAAAATAAAAAATTTAAAAAAAAAGTTATAAAAAAAAATAAAATTTGTCAAAATTCTCTGTTCGTAAAAGAAAGTCGTGTGTTGGCCACACCTCCATTTTTTATTTTGTAACATATGATACTAATGCGATACATTTACAGTTAGTGCCATAAGCTTAGTTTTTCAGTGCAACATTTAATTCACTCGTAACAACAAGAACCTATATGCAATTCATTTTGAAAAGCTATTTATATATGTATATATATATATATATATATATATATATATATATATATATATATATATATATATATATATATATATATATATATATATATATATATATGTAGGAAAATCGGCTTGGTAAAAATAAAAATGCAGCAACCAAATTTAATTTATTTATTGATGATTGACCGGTCAAGACTAAAAACCATTTTTTCAGAAAGAATCGAAATTACATAAATCATGTACACTAATACAATTAAATAGAAACAAGTAAATAACGTTAATACATAATGCAATTATTTTATAATATTTTAAATGGAATCATAGGGTGATCCCACTCGGCCGTCCTGCATTATCATCCGGCCCGGATGACCCATCATCGGAAGTCACTAAGTCTTTCTCTTCTACACGCTCATCCTTATCATCATCTGAGATACCGGAATAGTATCGTTTCATAAACTCAGCACTGGTAAAAGTATTTATTGGACCATCTGAGTTTCCCGTCTTCTTTACCTCATAGTGGCCGCATTCCTTCACCTGTGCCCGAATTCCGGATCAATGACAAATGAGAATGAGAAATGACTTTATGTTTTATTTCGCCTACTCTAAGTAAAAATGCAACCGACTAGTTGAAATAAAAAATCAAGTCATTTCTCATTATCATTTGTCACCGAACTGGAATTCAGGCCCTGAACTACCTCATATGGCCCCAAAAATTTGCCTTGTAATTTTAGGCCACTGCCGAACGGTGTCCTCTTGATGACAACCCAATCACCAACACTGTACTTTGGAGCAGGATTGCGTCTCTTATCGTAATATTTTTTATTTTATTTTTGAATTTTATCGATGCTTTGTCCTGCTTCATTACGCAATACACTTCGTCCTTGGTTGAAAACTTCTGCTGCTTCTGCTTCTATCGCCTCCTGAATTCGCAAGTCTTCGAGATTTCTCATCTTTGTACCCAAGAGCAATTCAAATGGTGACATGTTAATAGCTCTCTGGTGATTATTATTTATGTACCTCTGCACCTTATCAACCTGCTTCCACCATTCATTTGGTTTGTCCCGCGATAGCTTTGCTAGGATGGGTATTACAACTTCGTTAATCCTCTCAACTTGGCCATTACCGGTATGCATCCCTGTAATAATCGTCATGTGTCGGATATTTTCCCGCCTACAATACTGCTCAAATTCGGCTGACGTGAAAGCCGTCCCCTTATCCGTAATAATATTTGTTGGGTTTCCGAATATTGATTTTTGTAGTTCCTTTGCGTACTCTTCCACAAATCTCCTGAAATATCCTGTCAGCCCGAGAAATCGCTGTAACTGCTTTACCGTCTGCGGTGCTGGAAATTTCCAAATGGCACGCTGCTTTGTTTGAGATGGCTTCACCATCCCGTGTTCTATCTCATATCCTATAGGTATTTTACAACAGTTACCACGAACTGACATTTCGACCATTTTAATTTCAATCCGTTCTGTTGACAAGCTTCCAAAACCATTTTGAGCCTTTTTACTGCCTCTTCTTCGCTCTTTGCTGGTATGATCAAGTCGTCCATGTAAACACAAACGACTTTCTCGTTACATAAACTTTTAAAGATGTTATTAACGAACCTCTGGAATACAGCTGGTGAGTTGCACAAACCGAAGGGAGCACGAAGGAACTCGTACTGACGGAATCCTCCGCAATTGGTATATTTGTTGAGGAAAAATCCGTTGCGCAGATCGATGGTCGTGAAATATTTAGCTCCTTGCAACCTGTCGATTTGATCATCAATCAATGGCATTGGGTATCTATCTTTTATTACGACTTTGTTTAACTTGCGATAGGCCACACATAGTCTTATGCATTAGGCCAGAATTGGTTTTGTAATAATAAAATGGAATGCTTTAGCTGCGTCTTGGGCTTTGAATGCGTAGTTCTCTCAAAAATCAAAGATGGCCATAACTTCTGCTTCATCATTCAGATTATTTTTCTTATCCGCGTTAAAAGTAGTTTATTGCTTAGTAGGTTTCAGAGTTTTTAATTTATTACCTTAGCGGTAGTATCAGTTAGAATGCCTTTCTCAGCTTTAAGTTCCTTAGATTTCGTCGCTAAACGTCGTGATGTATTAAATTCTTTTGATATTTGGTTTACACTACAACTTGATGCAGCTACAGTAAAAATGTTTAGTTTCAGAGGATCGCTGTTTTCCAAACTTGCAAATTTCACTTTGAAACCTGTTAGCATTTCCAAGCAAGTCACTTTCTCTGATTGATTTACAGTTGTTTTTAATGACGTTTTCATCATAATTGGGTCCCTCAAATGAACTTTCATCGATTTGAATATTTTCACAAATTTAATTTTTACTCCTAGATACGTTGTTTGATTCAGAATCAAATTTGCATTTTTTTCGGCAGTCGCAACATAGTTTAGCGTTCCCCAATAAATACGGAAGTTCTAGCGCTAATCGACCCGATATGTTTCGTGAATCTTTACCCACATGTCCTACTTTATCTGGATATCTGAAAGGATTACCATATCTCTTTGTTCGGCTTTTCTCGGACATGTTTGGTAGAGTGAAAATAGGCTTTTCAATCAAAAGTGATGAAAAGATACTAAATTAAAAATTACGTTTGACGAATTTTGTATCAGTGAGCTTTTTGATACAAAATTATTTCTTCAGTAAAACAAAGTTAAATTAGATGGAATTCATCTTGTGATGTATGGTGATAAAAATATGAATACAATTACTCCGTCCACGTCGCTATTTCTGGGTAACGCTAAAAGAAGGTCTCAGTTTAAGCGATATAAGATTCATACATAAAGTGTTCTACATTCACACTTGCCAAATAGAGATACATTAATTAATTTTGATTAATTTGATTAATTTGGTTGATTTTGATTATTTTACTCTATCTAAACTTTAATTTGAGTTTAGCAATGAAAAAACATGCATAGGCTAATTCCAGACTTTTGCGACGCCTTCAACGATCGCAAACTAATTAAAAATTCTTTTTTGAAAAGTTTTTGGAGGTTAGAAATAAACTGCTGAGCTTTTAGCCAAAAGTGAGGTTATAGTCCTGTTCAGTGATAAAAAATACATCGAAATAGAATCATTCCAGACTTTTGCGACACCCTGAGCGATTTTAAACTAAATAAAACCGCTAGCTCAGGGTGACGTTCACTATTGAAACCGCCATATTGATCCGCCATTTTGAATTTTGGATAGATGGGTCGACATCCATTGGTATTGCTGGCTTTGGTTCTGTTGGTCGATGAGGCGGCATTTTATTATATTGATGTTGGATGTTTCCTTTTCCTATTTGGTGGATATATAGGAGTTAGTTGATTAATTGGATCACCATGTTCCTACAGTTCAGGTTTTAAAATTTCAGGCACGATGTTTAGGCTTCTGGGAGAGTTCGTGGGCATTGAATAATCAACATCTTGGATAACTCGCCATTCAATCCTCTTATGAATACATCTAACGCTCGACTCCGGTATGTCTCGATGGAACTTCGATTGTATCCGCTGAGTAGTCTTCTGTTTTGATCTTATTAACGATCAATTTATGTTCGCATAGAATTCATCTATGCTCATATTTTACTGTGACAGACTGCGCAGTTGGTGTTCTAGAGTTCTGAGGTCTCTTTTGTCTGCGTAATGGAGTGACAAGCATTTTTTTATTGATTCTGGGTAATTCTGTTGATAAAATTATGTCAAGTGGTTCAGTGATTTTTACGGATTGTAAATCAATAGCAGATGATTTTGGTTTTTATTTTTCAAATATTGTGTCTAATTTAAGAACAACTGACTGTTTGTTCAATAATATGTCATGCCAAAATCATAGCGAAGTGAATATCTCAGAAATTTTTTTTATTAATCCTGTAGGTATTACTGAAATTGTTGGTATAATTAATGGTTTAAAATCCAATAATAGTCCATTTTATCAATCAAAGTTTTTTAAATTGTAGTATTCCTGATTCTTTGAAAACAGCAGTTGTAATTCCTTTGTTCAAAAAAAGTGTTGAACTTCTTAAGTATAATTATCTTCTTATTTTCTTTACAGCCCACAATTATTAAAATTTTTAAAAAGTCTGTAAATTTAAGGGTTGATGCCTCCTTTTCTTCTGCGAAAAATACTGAGTTAGCTCTAATTAAATTTTTGAATCGGGTTCATATTAATTTAAATAGGAAACAGTCTGTTGGTGCAAGCTTTACAAGGGTGGTTTTCGAGTTATACCTTATCAATAGCTTAAATCATACTTTAGTAACAGATTTCTTAAAATAAAAGTTGATAATTCGTTTAGTATGCCGTTTAAGGCATTGGAGTTTCACAAGGTTCGGTCCTCGGTCCTGTGTTATTTCTTGTATAAATTAATTCTATATTTAATTTGAATTTGCATGCCAAAATTATTGCTTTTGCTGATGATATGGCATTAAGCTATTATGGTTCGAGTGCTTGTGAATTATCCAGCCATATTATTTCTTATTTGAATACATGGTGATCTTGATTTGATGATCATTTCATGATTTTAAGCGAAAAAACTAAAATTTTGTTTTTTAGATTAACTGGGGATCCATGTTCGAGTTATGTTCCAAGTATTGTTTGCAACTTTTGCATTCCAATTGAACATTTTTACAATTTTAAGTATCTAGGTTTGTATTTGGATGCTAATTTAAAATGGAAAATTGTTAAGACAATATTACCAGGATTACCTTGTTGGGGCGGGATTTGTATGATTACATTGGTGCCGTTATTCATATAATATAGTGATTTTTCGAATTTGTCTGGGGTAATCGAGATTTTTCCGTGGTTTATTTATTTAAGGTTTCTTAAGATTTTCGACATTCCTAGGATTATTCGAGATTCTTAAAGATTTTCGAATTTATTCAAATTTTGTAAGGCAATTTTCTGCGCTTAGCTTTGAGTTGTAAGAACTTGCAGAGTTACACATTTAAATATCAATGGTGTGTAAACTGTATAAATGGTGATATTTAAAAGATTTTTTGAAATTATGCCAAAATTTCGATATTTCCCCGTTTTTCTGTAGATTACTCGAAATTATTAAGTATGTTCAGGTTATTTACGTTGTACAAGACGGTGATTGACCTACTTACGAATAATTTGATATTTGAGAACTTTCAAGAATATTCAAGATACTTTGAAAATTCGACATTTTTGGGATTATTTCGAAATTCTTGATATTTTTCAAACTATATTCGAAATTTGTGATGCTTTATCGATATATTTAGAACTCGTCAAAGCATTTTCGTTTTATTTGATGCCATTCAAATAAATTACGTTCTGTTTCATCTACTTGAACGATGGCCGATGGAACCACGTTTTGGATAAAGCATATTTACATTGAAACAAATTTTCTGAATTTTTTCCAAAAAATACTCTTTGTAATATCAAATATCTGAGTAAAATGATTGGAGTTGAAAAGCTTCGATACGTGAAAGCTCTTAAAACTAAACATTCTTCACATTTCTTGCAAATTCTTACATGATTCATGCTCATAAAACATTTTAACGAAAGACGGAATTTATGGAAAAGCACACAAATTACCGAGAAAGTATAAATAAATTATCAAGATTAAAGCTTATTGAAAACCAATACTATAATTTTTTCCCGAAATTCCACGTTTATTTATAAATCAAACTTGAAAGTAAAATGGTTTGGTTTAAAAAGCTCTTAAAACTAAAAGACAAATATTCTAAATCCTACCCAAAATTCTGTCATTACTTCGATAAATGTAAAACTTCGATAAGTGTAAGCTCTTAAAACTAAAGCTTTTCACAATTTTTTCAAATACCTCATATGTGCTCATAAAACATTTTATTAAAGACCTGAAATTATTAAAAAGCTCAAAAATGTTAAATTCAAAGCCCAAAAGTATGAATTAATTGTCAAGCTTAAAGCTTATTGAAAACAAATATTTTAAATTTATTACAAAATCCCACCTTCCTTTAAACTATCAAGTTTCAAAATAAAAAGTAAATGATTTGCGTTAAAAAGCTTCGATTCGTGAAAGCTCCTAAAACTAAAAGTCCAACATTTTTTGCAAACACATAATTTATGTTCATAAAACATTTTAACAAAAACCTCATATTATGAAAATGCCCACAAATGTTAAGTTCAAACCAAAAAAGTATAAATTAAATATCAAGCTTAAAGCTCATTAAAAACCAATATTCTAAATTTATCTGAAAATACCACTTTCCTCTTAAAACAAAAAGCTTTTGATGATTGATGATTAACTTTGAAAACAAATATTCTAAATTTTAGCCAAAATTCCTTCACCCTTTGTAACATCATATTTCTTAGTAAAATGATTTGGTTAAAAAAGCTTCTTGATTTTTTACAAATACATAAAACATTTTGGTAAAAATCTAAAAGTATGGAAAATGCTCAATTTTAAAAGTTAAGCTAAGACCCAAACTTGTTTAAATTTTTGCAAATACATGAGCACTTTCAAGAATATTCAAAATACTTTGAAAATTAGGCATTTTAAAGATTATTTCAAATTTCTTGATATTTTTCAAATTATAATTGAAATTTGTGATGCTTTTAACAATAAATTTAGAAATCGTCAGAGGATTGAGTTGCAAGATATTTCGTCTCATCTACTTTAGAAATCAAATACTTTTAATTGATGCGATACTAGACAATCGGAAGAAATAAGTTTTTTACTAAAAGCTGTTCTGGTTCATGACAAGAAGCATTTTTAGGGACCCCCAAAAAAATGTTGCGGGGGGTCCGAAATTTTTAGTTGCGCCACTGAATTCTGCTCTGGATTTTTAGAAACTTCTCGTAAAATAAATATTTCATCCGACGAAGTAATCTTTCGCCACCCTTTCTTTCATAGTACATACAATGTAATATTTCTAATCTTTCTTCTTGGTAATATCTCACAAATTTTTTGAATTATACGATTTTGAGATGCAATATTACCAGAGAACGAATATATATTGAAGCATTTTTGCCTCGAGTTAGAATCATTTGTTCAACATGTCAAAAATAATTTTTTTTGGTTTTTTTTTGGTAAATTTCAATTATCTGAATTAACCCTTTGATTCCTGAATTTTTTCTATGTAAGTTAAAAATTTTTTGACATATTCTTTGTATTGATAGAGAGAACAGAAAACATTCTTGCAAAAAAAAAATGGGATTGGACCATTCTGGAAGGCCTCCCAGAGAAGTCCATGCAGGCGGACATTCTTACTCAAGTGTTGCAAAAAAAATAAATAAATAAATAAAATAAACCGTTATTATTTAGTAAAAATAAATTCAACTGATATGCATTTCAAAATACATAAAATAAAATTATATAAAATTCAGTCTCATGAAATAAATAATAATGTTAACAATAAACTTAGTAATTATATAAAAAAAGGAACATAATTTGTATAAAATAAACTTAAAGTCTTAATTATTTCAATTTTATAGACATGTATAGGTATGTTTATCAATATCACATTATTGATTGTGAAAATCAAAAAAACAATTGCGTTCTTTTAAGAAACATAAATGGACCTTGCATTTACTGCACATCACATGTGATTTTTTGGTACATTTTTATTACTTGCAGCGCTTGCAGTTGATTGCCATCAAATATTGGCCAGTGATTTTGACAATCATACCGGCAATCTACGTATGGCCTTACTTCAACACGGTTTCTCTTGGGGGAAGGCACTGTTGCTATATCATTTAATTCGACGTTTTTGGGTCGGCCACGTTTTTTTGATTGATTGATTTGGCTACTCATAAATGAATTGGCCATGCTAAATCTAAATTCTAGGAGAGATTTAATTTTATTGCTTGGAATTCCTCGATTAGCACAGTCGATTTTGTATTCGATCCAGCTAGCGGAACAAGCAAAGTCCAGAAAATGTGTGGTTATTCTTAACGGCTATTTTTTTGACTTTATGAATACACGATAATATTCTATGAGCTGATCAAGAAGATCGACTCCACCCATAGATTCATTGTATAATTTAATCACCTGCGGTTGCGGAACTTCCACGTATTTTTTTTTTCCCACCGTAAGCAAGTTTCGGGTGTTCCGATTGCAGTAAAATTTAATGCAATGTGCACCGGCTTGTTGTCTAGCCACTTTACAATCGAAATATTTTTATTTCTGGAGATTAGTTCCTCATAGTTACCTCTTCCTTGCTTTTTAAATTTCTTATCATCCATAAATTGAGGTTTGAAAAATCGGTTGATTCTGAATTCTTATAAAATCTCGACAAATGGAAGCTACTGAAATATTGTCAAAGTATAATTTGTGACCTTTAGAATCTATTCTTGCTGCAAGGTGCAACACTACTCATGGGCCGAAACCAAATTTTTTCAAATTGTACTCAGATAATCCGGTATTAGCACCCTGGTATAAAATAAAATCGTAGGGTTGCCCCGAGTTTCCACATAAAACAAACATTTTAATTCCCCACGGTTTCGGTTTGTTTGGCACATATTGTTTGGCCGATAATCTTCCTTTAAATGGAATCATCTGTTCGTCCACACACAGATTTTATTTGCAGACATCTCGACCGTATCGTGTTTAATAAATGTCTAAGTTTGTAATAGATGTCGGAGTTGTTGATTGGGATATCAAGAACATTAACATAATGTAAATTTGATCTAAGTTGAAAAAAACGATCACGCGTCATTACATTCGACACAAGGTCCATCCCTATCACTCGATCCCAGTAAATTCTTACTTGTGGCAACTATGTTGAACCCATAAACAAATGAATGCCCATTAATCGCTTCATTTCGTTGCTGTCTGTTGGTTTAAATGTAATATTATTTTGCATGGCATAAGTATTGGTATTTGATGCCATTATATGATACAGTTCATCCGTAAAGTATTTTTCAAAATACGATATGGGTGATTTTTCTCAAATGACGTGAACACTATCATCATCTAATTGAATTGACGGTTCGTACGGAATTTGAACGTAATCCGATTTTTTTCGCCACTGTATATCTTTTTTGTCGGTAAGGGTTATATTTGTGTCGGCCTTCATAAAATCAAATACTTGAATATCAATTTCATTGTCGATTATTACAGCTCCATCCAGTGCTATAGAAGCCACAACTGTTATTTGATGATCAACGCAAATCGCTGCAGGCGGAATGAAATTGATCAAATTATTCTCGTTGCAATTTGACTCATCTGGCTGTTCAACATTCTCCTGTTGCTGTATGTCATCCTCTTCTTCGCGTTGTAACTCTATAAGACTAAGGTTGTTTCGGATTGACTTTGTTGCTGTACAGTCATCCAATTCTTCTTCATCAGAACTCTCCATCAATATTGCATAAATTTCTTCCTCACTTAATTTTTCCCTCGCGACATGGTTTAATCTGCTATGAAAATTACTTTGCTCTACAATTCAAATAAAAATCATCAAATCATTATTAATTCAAAAATCGATGAAACGTAATGTCCATCCCAGCGGACAAAACAATTTATGTCCACTGAGAGGGACATTACACTTGTAACAATTTGTCCTTGTAGAAGGACGTTAACATTTTACGCAAAAAATACTAAATTTAAATTATAAAAACGTAAAATTAAACTTTATTCACAAAATAAAATATTAAATTGAAATAGAAACCATTTTTTCAATTTATTTCAAATAACTGTAAATATTTTACGACACTTTAAAATCAAAGATTTCTCTTACCTTACAAAACGAGTCCGTTCTTGTCAAATTATCTGTTAAAAGGTGTTAAAATTAAAATAATGCACTAATTTATTTTTACTGTAATGTCGAGAAATCGTTACTAATACATAAAAGTGGAATACAAATTGTATACAAATACTGAAGCATACATTTTTTTGTACTAAATTCTCAAACAAATTCGACGTCCCTCTGTACGGACAATGGGTTTCAAAGGGTTAAATTATCCTTTGTTTATAAATCCCGAGTAATTTTCTTAAAATAATTAGTAAGTTGTATACAGCTGAATGTGCGACTGGTTTTCCTACTTTTTAATATTTTATTATCAGTGTACCATTAGGAAAATTTGTTTTTTTCTTTTTTTTTTTTTTTTTTTTCATTAAATTTATAAAGCACAGTTGATTATATCATAAATCTTTTTTTTTTTATAATCGGCAATAAAAATTAGTGAATTTTCTACAGTATTTAAAAAAAATGTTCGACCGTATACAACTGAATGTTCTTGACGTACCTTGAAATAGCCGAATCTACCCTCTCTAAACGCATAAAACCGCTTCTCCTTTGATTTATTTTTAATATTTCTTTTAAAGGATTTAATCCATTAAATCGGATAAATAATTCCTCCAACTCTCTCAATTTGAATATTTTAAATTGTTTAAGACACATGCACTTTCATTTAACTTGTAATAAATTTTTAGGTTTTCTTTGTTTTTTCTTGTCAAATCGTGTTACGGAATCGCTCGGCGATATGTCAAAATTTCCGTAACAACACACTTTCGTTAAATTCGACAAAAACAAATTTCGTAAATATATTCGCCTGCTTGTTGTATAATATTTATCTCAAAATTAAATCAAATACGAAAGTTCAAATATTGTGACAATTTTTTAGTTGTTCCCACATACCAGTGGGTTTTTACTAATATATGTCAATTAAAACAAAAAAAAAAAAAAATTGAAATACCAAACAACAAAAATTATACTATGTCCATAAAAATTACATCCCAATTCTAGTTCTGTGAGTAAGCGTGTACTGTGATCACACTTAGGTATTATTTGGCGATGACTTCAATTTAAAACTAAGACATATTTTGCAAACGTGGCCTTAATACACGGGTGTTTTTACGGGTCCTACGCTTTACAATAAATTACCGGTCAGCATAAAAAATATTACACTTGAGAGCGGATTTCTGATTGAAGTGAAGAAATGGGTATTAAGCATTAACGATATAGAATCATTATTTGAATCTTTAACTTAATTTAATGTTTTTCTTTTTTTTTTGATTGTTTGGTTTTTTTAAATAATCGTTATGCATTTGTGATGCAATGATGTTATTCTTGTATATGTGTAGATGCCAGAAAAAACATTTTGATGTTTCAACAATTAGTCTGTTATGTAGTAGGATTGATGATCAATACTGCTGTATTAATGTCATTCTTTAAATAAAGCACTTGGCATAGTTTTATAATTTCTTTTTAGATCAAAACTTTTATTTCCTTTTTGCCGTCTAAATTCTTGCAAAATCTAGGTTACATCATTCAATTCTTTATAAAATAACATCATCATTAATTAGCCCACCCTCCCGCACAGTGCGATTATAGCAAAATAATCAACACTCTACATTTTCTAACGCCTTTTCAATATAAAATTCCATAAATACATAGCCGTACTTACATTTACTTATTACTTACATACAAATGAGTAAAATTATTGTGTAATCATAATTTTCGCATCATTTCCCATGAATAATAATTACATGGTACATGACTTTTTTACAACAATAACATAATTTATATGGTAAACTAATAAAATATATGTACTTTTAATTTAATAAAACAATAAATGACATCATTGAAATAAAATGTTTGGCTAATTTCTTAATTTTCACTTATTAAGTGGAAATAATACTACGTGCACACAAAATAATTCCACTCAGTTATAAGGAGTTAAACAATAAAACTATTAGTTATAAATATTTTTAATAATAAATTTCACAACTAAAAATATTTTATTCTAATATAGGCGGAATTGTTTAGTTCGATCACGATTTTATTATTTAATCGAATGGGGTATACACAATAATAATAATTAAAAAAATAAATAACAAATTTATTCTTTTAGATAATTATAAATTCCTGATGTATGCCAAAACAAAAATTGTTTTTGATTTCCTGAGCCAAAATTGATCGGTAATTTAAACTATTGACTATCGCTAAGTATTTATTAGGTGTATTACAGTGTTTAGTATTTGTCAGTTAGAATAGAAAAAAACAACAAAATCCTCCTTCTTCGTTTGTTTGGCGATAATTGGTAGACCTCAGTTTACCATCCTATTCAAAATTTCTGGTATGTTGCCCTGTTAAAATTGTTTGTACATTTTAAATGCAAAGTAACACAATGTTGTTCCAGATTTCCACATTTCTCGACGAATTAGGTTACTAGGACTCCAAAACGTCGAGTCCGTCCTTCCGTCCTTCCAGTCATACATTTTTGTTATTTTTGTTTTGCGTCCCGTTCTCAGAAACATTGATAGTTTTGGTTGAAATTTTGTAAAAACATAGATTTTAGTAATAAGCAGCGTGTGTTAACTTTACGTCTCTTTAAGACGAAATGAAAAGGTTACCGTGCAATATGGAATTTCTAAATTTAACAAAAATACTTTGCTAGTGGCAAATAATATCGTCAGTATTAAAAAATCAGAAGTAATGATTCATACTTCAGAAGTTTTGAGTTTGGAAGAAGTTCCATAATGCCAAGATCATGAGCATCATCAGCTAGAGACAACTGAGTAAGATTGAAAAAATAATACATCGAAGTTAATTAACGAAGTAAAAACTCTAAAGGTAGAAAATGGATGCTTCAGAGTTTCGTAAGGAAAATGCTTTGCAAGCCAGGAAACCAGAGGAACAGTGTGCTACAAAATTCCATACTAATGAAGAAGAAATTAGAGAAGAAACTGACTAGATCCTAAAAAGGAACAGGAAAAAAACACCTGCAAAAAACTGAAAGCAGAATCTTCTCCAGAAATTATAGCTTCAAACCTTGACATTCGGTGTATTAAACAGATGTATCGATCATGAAAACCAACATACCAAAATGTGGTACTATTCAATCATTAATCAAATCGGTGACTACAAAAGAGTTTAGAGTTGTATCACTGAACAATAACATATGGAAAATCAATACAACGGATAGACGAAACTTATAGAGCCGTGGTTGAAAAGCTGACAGATGAAGGCATGGAATGGTACACATATGAGGACAAAAATGATCGCCCGATCAAAGTGGTGGCCAGAGGTCTTGCCAAACCTGTACAATGCTGGAGATATAAGAGAAAACTTTAAACAGCAGGGCTTTATGAAAAACCCGTCACTGATCAAGGAATCAAAATTAATAAAAGGTGCTTACAGTCCTTAGCATGAGCGTTAGAATAGAAGCGTTAAGAAAATACACTGGCTTGATATGATAACGATTTAATCACACACAGAAATATTGCAAACGAGAGCCTAGATGTGTCAAATGTTCGAAGAAACATCTCAGTGTAAATTGTAACGAGCAGCATCACGCTAACTACAGGGAATGTCAAGTAGCCAGGAAACTGTAATACCTAAGAAACAAAAAACGACATGGCGATGCCGAGCAATAGGACAATATCCAAAAACCTAGTAGTAGAACTACCACAAACAAGTGCAATAGTACCCGAAAAATATACTCATAAAATGTACAACAGCGGGAAACAGGAAGTAACAAGCAAGCCGGTCAAAGCCCAATTCTTGCACAAATTCTATAGAACATAGAGGCCTTAAACTTAAGGGTTCTAGAACAAGAAAGAAGCATGGACATGGGTTAACAAGCAAGAAACAGAGAAGATGAATAACACATTCAGAATCGCCAATTGGAAGGTAAATAGGCTGTTGCAACAAACCCCAGAGTTAGAAATTTTCCTAATTAAAGAAAAGATAGATAGATGCCTAGTTTGACCCAGTAGGAAAAGCGAGAGAAGGCTCAACCATATTTGTGAAAGAAAACATCGAACATCAAAAGACAATCAACGTTACATCGCGTAAAATCGCACGGTTTTAACTTAACTATCGGAGGCGATTTTAATGCTAAAAATATCTATTGGTAATCAAACCTAACAACCCATAAGGAGCTGTTTGCAGATGGTCATTTAAACTGCTAGTTCCTGTCTGGAGGTAAACTAACACTTTGGCCAGCGAATACAAATAAGATACCATATTTGATAGATTTCTTTGTAACTTCGTACTACTCGAAAACAGTAAAACAATTTCGTCTGACCCCACATCTATCATTATGACACTCAGTGATACCATTATTAAAAAAGGAAATTTGCCTAGGTTAACAAATAATAAAACAAACTGGGATCTCCTCCGGAAACTACTCGAAGACAATACCAAGTACGAATTAAAACTCCGGCACAAATTGATGTCCAATTAGAGCTGCTGAACAACAGTATACTACAAGTAGCAGGGCAGAGTACTCCTCCTACTCGAAACCAAACGGAAAATCATATCAACTATCCAATAGAAGTGAGAGATATGGTTTGAGAAAAATGGAAAGCGCGAAAAATCTGGCAGAGAAACCGAGCACCACAAAGCAAATCTCGACTTAATTATTTAAGCCAGAAACTGAAAATGATTATCAAAGAAATGAAGAACAAATCTTTCAGCGAATATCTGGCTTTTCTGGCGACAAGGACACTAGTTTCTATCAAGAATGACGATGGAACTTGGGCTAGAAATGCAAAAGAAAAGGCTGCATTGTTTGCAGCCTATCTTGAAGACACATTTCAACCTCTTCCAAGGCAAACAGCTGCTGAAAATCTAATTTCGGTAAATAAAGTGGATAACCAAAACAAAAGACCTGTAACACTTCAAGAACTAACAGATGAAATTAACAACAACTTAAGCTCAAAAATATAGTGACCTAATTACTGAACTTGTAGTTAAAGTATTACTAGAAAACGGATTACGAAAATTACTGCAAGTAATCAACGCGGCGTTCAGACTAAAGTACGTTCCATACCAGTGGAAAGGTGGCAGAAGTGATACTAAGCGTATTTTGTTGACCAAAATTGAATTCAAATTATTTTGGGTTTATTTGTTTTCCAAGAAAATAGCCAATTTGATTTAATTGACAAAAGTCAACCTTTCCAAATAAAATATACATTTAATATGTATTATGACTCTGGTGGCAGGTATCATAATCAAGAATTAGAATTATGTTTAAATAAACCCAATTTTTTTTTGGGTTAATGTTATTCTTGCGGGGATTTATCCTATGCAATTGTTGTTGTAAATTTGTCAAGGAAATACGCTAAATGATTCTAAAACCTAACAAGCTGCCAAACAAGAAAACATCGTACAGGCCGAATTTCCTAATTTTTACAATTTCAAAATTATTTCAAAAGCTACTACTCAAGAGGTTAAAACTCCTTACCAATTTGGATAAATAGAGAGACACTCTATCATAGATCAAGTGCACAGAATCAAAGATTTTATTTAAGATGCTCTGGAAAATAAAAAATTATGTTAAACTATCTTCTTGGATGTATCTCAAGCCTTCGACAAAGTATGGTACCGAGGCCTAGAATTTAAACTAGACAGATATCTGACGAAGCAGTTTTACTTGATTTGAAAGTTATATCTAGCAGATCGACACTTTCATGTAAAATAGGAAGAGGAATACTGCGAACTAAAGAAAATATCGGCTGGAGTTCCACAAGGAAGTGTTCGGGGACCAATACTCTACATACTATAAACGCGAGACGTACCAAGCACATAAGGAACAAGTATTGAAACAGTTGCGAATGATATTGCAATCTTGGCAATTGGAGGCAATATTGACGAGTCAACCACTAAATTACAAAACACCGCTACGAAAAAATGGCGCCTTCAACCAAAGCAACCTTGATTATATAAAGCCAGAGTCTAAAAAAGGAAGCTTTTATAAGGGAATTAGAAATGAGGAAAAAACCAAACTTTGCATAGTAAAACACACAAGACATATGGGAAATTACTTTTTTTTCCTAAGACAAATTTTTAAATAAAAACATCTTGAAATAATTTATTTATTTAAACTAAAATATAAAAAAATTTCATAACAACGACATTCTGGTCAAATTAAAATAAAACCTTACTACAATTCGTTTGGTCATTAAGTCAATATACATTATGTAGATGGCAGTGGTGGCCGTGAAAATTTAGTAAAATCATACCGAAAATTACCAACTGGGGAAATTTCCATTTTGTTTTCAGATTTTAATTGTTGTTGTTGTTTTTCTTACCATATAAAAAACTTATCGTCCCCATGGAAAAAATCCAAGTTTTCTACCAATATTATTTAGTGGCACTAACAAAATATAGTGGCTATGGCGGTGAAAAGAACATCGAATCCAAAAAAGATTGTCAAGTTTGTGTTAATTTACTTACATGAAAGTTTGGGTTTTGAGAACAAAATATTTTCATAAAAAAATATTTATTTAATGAACAAATTTAAGTTCCAATACATTTGTTTACAATTGCTTTATCATATGCCCATTTGAATGTAAATTTCAGCCAAAATTACGAGTTTCCAGGTATTTACTATAAAAACAACAACAACAAATGTAAATGCCTTTCGTTGCAAAAAACGATCAGTTTAAAAATAAAACCACAATTAAATAATTTTTGTTTTTGTATCACGATAAGTCCAAATCAACATCGAAACGCAGGACGAAAACAATACTGTGAATGCATACTAAACCTGCATTCACAGTATTGTTTTCGCTCTGCGTTTCGATCTTGTTTTGTACTTATCGTTATACAACAACAACAATTATTTAATTTTTTATTTTTTTTAAAATAATCGTTTTTTGTGACGAATGACATTTAGATTTGTTGTTGTTGTTTTTATAGTAAATACTTGGAAAATCGTAATTTTAGTTGAAATTTACATCCAAATGGGCATATAAGAAAGCAATTGTAAAAAAAATCTATTGGAACTTAAATTTGGTCGTAATAAATCATTTCACAAACGATGAGCGATTGTGATACATGTTCGTCCCATGTTCGAGCGCCGATGTTGCTTCGTCCAGCAGTAGAATTTGTGGATTACGAATTAGCGCACGTGCAATAGCGATACGTTGTTTTTGGCCACCTGATATTTGGGAAGCTTTCTCGCCAACTCGGGTATCGTAACCAAGCGGAAGCGACGTAATGAAATTATGAATATGCATTTTTAGCCGCTTCAATAACTTCGGATTGTGAAACTTCCGCTTTACTGCTACACCATAAGCAATATTATCGGTAATTGTTCGATCGAATAAGGCTGGCTCTTGAGACGACACAATAGACAATTGTGATCGCAGTTGTCTAAACGATGGAGATGATACTTCTTTACTGTCGATTGAAATACATACTTCCATCGATCACATCGTAAAACCGTTCAATTAATTGAATACATGTAGATTTGCCGCATCCAGATTGCCCGACTAATGCAACCGTTTGTCCTTTGAGCACATTTAAATTTAATTTATTCAACACTTTTACATCAGGACGTGATGGATACAAGAAATCAACGTCTTTATATGATATATTTCCTTCTGCTTTCCATTCATCTAAGCTTGAGTCGATTTTCTCGGGTTCCTTGATTTTAGGCTCGCGTTCTAAAAGCTGGAATATTTTAGCGGCCGATGTTAATCCCTTTTGGAAATTTGGAGCAAACGCTTGGCCATGTATTGGCTATTGAAACTGTACCCATAATTAAGGCTTGGGCTACTTTAAATACGTCAGCATAGTACACACCGTTATTGGCGACCAAATATCCACCGTAGTACATAAAGGCCGCGAAGGCAAAAAACATAATTGATCGGGCTAACCCATAAACAAGCCAAGATGTTGCCATGTTTGAATACCTTTAGCGCGAGCGCCAGGATATCCATATATTTCATATGGAACATTTTTATTTTCCCAATAACACTACCGTTCTGATGCTTGATACAACTTCTACATACAAAATTTTTTTATGAAAATATTTGTTCTCAAAACCCAAACATTTTTCATATAAATAAATGTCTGATTAGCGGCGTCTATGTGGTTGCAAAAAATCATAAAGGCGCAGAGAAGCGATGTCTGTTATCTGTTGAGGCATTAATCATTAATTTTGAAGTTGGCAATTTGTCAAAACAATAAAAAAAATTATTGACAGTTTCTCATTTTTAAAATAAATATCGACGTGTCGATAAGTTTCAAATTTTATATTACGAAAACAACCAAAAATTACTATGGTTGACAAATTTTTTTGGATTCGATGTTGTTTTCACCGCCATGGCCACTATATTTTGTTAGTGCCACTAAATAATATTGGTAGAAAACTTGGATTTTTTCCACGGGAACGATAAGTTTTTTATATTGTAAAGGAGCATTTCTTTGCTAATATCGTGAAGAAAAACAACAACAAAAACTAAAATCTGAAAACAAGATCGAAACGCAGAGCGAAAACAATACTGTGAATGCAGGCTAAGAACGTATGATAATTTTGTGATTAAATCATTTTTTTCGTATTTTTCTGTAAACATCATAGACATCTGACGTACAATAATAAAACTAAAGATAAATTTACCAAGTATTATTTTAATTCGTCAGAGCCAACTTTGATGTATTTTTCAAAATGAAAGTTCAAAAAAATATATTGTGACGGTGACACCTAGTGTGTAATAGAAGAAGTTAAATTAATAGCTCAATGTTTAACTTTACTAAAATGGAATTTTCCATGATAAAATTGTTGTACACTATTCTAACTAGAAAAATCATGAGATTTCTAGAAGTTTGGTTTGCGTATATAAAAAGGCGAACGAAGTCGAATGGGATTAGTAGTATTTAGAAAGCGACAGTGTGAAGATTAAAAAGTAATTAAAAAGTGATTTAAAAAGTGTTGTAGTGCTAAATAAAAATTATAAGTGAACAGTAAAATTGTGTGAAAATTATTTAAAGTGATTTTGTGAATTATTGTTAATAAATAGTGTTGTAATAATTTTTGTGTGACATAAATAAATTCGTTGGGGACAAATTGAATTGATTTTGTTTTATTCACAATCCAGTGATACGAACCTTAATTCACAAGGCAAAAACGAAACAATTGGTGAAAGCGGTGGGATTGTGAATAATAAGATAAAGAAAATGATTCTCAACGAATTAAAAGTTCCAGAATTAAAGAGGGAGCTTGATAAACGGGGTTTGGCTACTGATGGTAGTAAAGCAGCTTTACAAGCGCGAGTACGTGACGCCATGGAGAAAGAAGGGTTAGACGCGGATCAACATGATTTTGGAGAGAAAGTAACGGATGCGGCAACCGTAGAGCATAAAGAAGGAGATAATAATGGAAGTTTCGATTTGTCACAGTTAATTGCTATGAACCAGATGATGGGACAAATGAGTCTAATGAAACAACAAAATGAACGACAAATGGAGAAAATTGAGCAGTCAAATGAGCGACAGTTGGAACAACAAAATCAGTCTAACCAAGAAATGAAACAACAAGGAGAGGAAATTGAAGACCAAATTATCGATGGTCAAAAGAGAATGGACGAGAAACTTCTCGAATTATCTACTAACATACACGGCGAAGTGGAGAAGCTGCAAATGGAGATTCAAAAGGTTGACGAAAAATTAAGTACAATATTTTTCGGCATTTTCAAATTTCAATTTGAAACGGCAGCCAATCAAAATCGTTGGAATGATGAACATCTTGTCGCAGCTTTAATAGTGGCTTTCAAAGGCGAAGCAGCAGAGGCTTTACAAACCATCCCAGAACAAGAGCGCAACAGTTATCTCGAAATTATGAAGGCGCTGGATAGGAAGTACGGCAGTGACCACAAGAGGGAAATTTATCGCATGGAACTGAACAGCCGCTACCAAAAGGGAGGAGAATCGCTGCAGGAATTTTCATCGGCAATCGAGCGATTAGTAATCTAGCGCATACCAGTAGTACATCGGCCGATTATATGGAAAATTGACGCATTCATTGACGGCATTCGAGATCCAGAGACACGCAAGGCGGTGATGTTGTCACCTAAAACAACCTTCGCCGAAACCATCGCTTGTGCGTTGACAAATGAAACTGCGCAAGCCATCACCAAACCGTCAATGAAAATACGCCGAGTGGAAATCGACACCAGCATAAACACAGAGCGGTCAACACCAAGATACCGAGACGGAAGCGGCAAAATCAGATGTTGGGCATGTTGTGAGGGGACCGCCTTCTGCAACTCAGGCAAACTCAATTGCAAGACAAAGCGACCCGTCAACAGAAATATTTCAAAGAGTATCTGAGTCAGCACACATGCCTGGGCTAGGGTCTCGTCGGATTGGGGTGGATATTTACTCAGAACCCTCCTTGAATCTTTGTTAAGTGCTGATGTATAATAAAGATAATAAAAATAAAAAGTGAATTCACTAACTGACCATTACGAGATTGCTTTCTTGACACTTTCCACTAACAACACAGGATGCACGAGATCCTCCTCGATCTCAACCCTCGGAAAATATTGTCTCACCTCTCACATTTTAACGCTTATTCAGACATATTATCAATGTAAAACAAAATACATATGAGATTCTACTTTACACAAATTTATTGAACGAATTGAAATCATTTTAACTTAAGACAATTACGAAATAATTTTAATGGTTACGAGTTAATTATCATATTTAAAGAAGTTTAATTTAATTTAATTTAATGACATTATAACTAAAATTTTTATATAATAATGAAATACATTAAAGTGTTACCTCATGTTTCAGGATACTGGTGGGAAGCGCTTCACACTGATCACTCGTAACACTACTGATTCTATACAAGAATGTTCTCGTGTTTACTTACTTAAATATTTTTTTTTGTTTTTAACTTAAATTAACTATAAACTAATTTATATTTTGACAATTTTCCATGCACTTATATTTTGGTATTTAGACATACACAACACAGACATATTTATTAATTTATTTTGTTTTTCACTGCTCGATTATTTTGAGATTTTACAAATAATAACACTATTTGGTAAAACTAACGGTACACTTTATCACGCGAACTTTATTTGTGGTTTTGAATTGTAATAGGTGTGGCAAGGCCACGTAAATGATAATGATGACTGCTGACAAACACGAAACACTACATTACTTTTTGGTACAGTGCTCAAAATATGAAGGGGCCGCAATGATTGTTTATATAATTTATTTTTGTATCGTCTTGTATCGTATCCGTTCGATAATTAGGTGATTTCCGACAAAGTATAGATCCGCTAACATCCAATTTTGTTACCAGGTTCGGGATTATTCCAGAATTTGTATGTGTAAATATTTATAGACAATCGTAGAATATAGCGGTATATATTATATACATATGTAGAAATGCCGACGAAAATGGCAGTAAAACTACCGAAATATACCAAAATTTGCTAAATGGTAGTGGCTACCTAATTATTTCGACCACACGGTTATCTAAAGAATGGTTTAAAATTCTAACATTAATAACTACCTTCGACACTGTATTGAATTTCTTAAGCACTTTGAGCTTTACTTACATGGATTAAAGAAATAATTTGTGTATTTTTATTACAACCAATCGTTATTTGCACCCGCTATATAGTCCGATAATATATATACTATACCAAACGAACAGACTTTTAAATAATAATTATTCAGGAAATCTGTTTGTTTTTCGATCACGGCAGCCACCAAAAAGAATTATTATTCTTGATGGTTAGTGAGGATTATAAATTACCGACAGTAATTTGTTTATTATGCTCGTCAAACAGGTATATAACTCTCATTTTTTTGTTTTATTTGTATATATACAATAACCATGTACTCATCGTTGTACATAGACGTAATTACTATTATGTATAATAAAAAAACAGAAATAATTTGGAAATGTTTACAGTCGCTCAGATACCTGTAACGATCGTTACAATGTGATAAGGTCGGTCACATCTCTCGCGATTGGTGAGAAATGAGAAGAAAACGGGGAAGATCACCATCTCCTATGCAGCGACGGCCAAGCGGAGCACAGGCAGTGGCCAAGCAAGAGGGCTAAATGACGACAGAGTCGTTAAATTTTAACGAGTCAGCTTAAAGAGGCAGAAGCTGACTCCCACGGTGACAGCTTAACAATCAAAGGCGACATTGATGGCACGGACATCATCACCCTGGATACGGGAGCAAATCGTACGATTTGTCCGTAGAGATCTGATCGATGCAGGTATACAACCAGCTAATGGATTGAAGTTACAAACAGCAACTGGAGGTAGTTCAATAATAAAAGGCAAAAAGATCGTGAAAATAAAGATCGGAAAAACTCTTTTCCAACACGAAGTGCTGATTGCTGATATTGTGGATGAAGTTATTTTGGGGATGGACTTCGTGAGGGCAACTGGCTTCGTGGTGGATGTTAGACGAGAAGTTTTAATTTACGATAACATCGAGTGGCCACTTCAATTTAGCAGTGCAGGAGCAAGGACCAGGCCTATTGTTATTGATCATCAGGAGATGCTGCCACTGAACTCGGAGACGATCGTGTGGGGGAAATTGGAGGGAGGTTCTGGGTCACCCAGGTTGTGGGTTGTGGGAGCTAACGAAGAGGAGAACGGAGCCAAGGAAATTATAATCGGAAAAGCCCTGGTTAAACCAGACAACGACTGTAGAGTACCAATTAGGACTATAAATCTCTCGGATAAGACGAAAACCATCAAGACAGGGACAGACATCGGCAAATGTAACGAGGTCTCAACTATAGTAAAGTGTGAACAGAAAAGTCCGATTGAAAAAGCCGACATGCAAAGGCAGAAAGAAATGGTAGAACAACTCATGCAGAAATGGACCGAAGATCTTACTGAGGCACAGAAAGATTCGCACATCAACTACTCAAACAGTACACGTCCATATTCTGCAGTACATCGGATAATAACGGAAGGACTTCAATGGTAAAGCACCGAATTGATACGGGAGTAGAGATACCAATTCGTCAACCACCCAGGAGATTACCATTGGCAAAATAACAAAAAGTCAGTCAACCGGATAGTAACAGAAATGTAGACAGCAGGAGTAATCGAATCATCTAATAGCCCATGGAGCTCACCGGTAGTATTGGTCGAGAAGAAAGACGGTAGCATGAGATTCTGCGTTTATTACCGAAAACTCAATGCTGTGACGAAAAAAGATAGCTACCCACTGCCAAGGATCGATGACACGTTAGACACGTTATCGGGTGCTCGAATATTTTCGACATTAGATCTACAAAGCGGCTATTGGCAGGTGGAAGTCCATGAGGAAGATCGCGAGAAAACAGCGTTCAGTGTGGGTAACGGGCTTTGGCAATTTAATGTTATGCCGTTCGGATTATGTAATGCCCCTGCGACTTTTGAACGATTAATGGAGCGCGTGTTAAAGGGATTACATTGGAAGACGTGCCTAATATATCTGGAGAGACATCATCGTCATGGGTAAGGATTTTGACGAGCATCTAAGGAACTTGGCGGAAGTTTTGGATCGGATACAGGCCGCCGGATTAAAGTTAAGCCCAAAGAAGTGTAAGCTGTTCAGAACTGAAGTCAGATATTTGGGTCATCTTGTAACAACTAATGGAATTCACACCGACGAAGAAAAGATCGCAGCGGTAAAGAACTGGCCAAGACCTAAAAACTTACAGGAATTACGAAGCTTTCTGGGATTGTACACCTACTATAGACGCTTCGTGCCGGGATACGCCAACATTGCCAAGAGTTTACACGAGTTGACCAGGAAGAACAAGCCATTCCAATGGAACGATGACCAGGAGCAAGCATTTGTGGAACTAAGGAGACGGTTATGTGTTGCGCCAATCCTCACGTACCCTATACCCAACGTGAAATTTATTTTGGACACCGATGCAAGTAATGACGGTATAGAAGATGTGTTATCACAGGAAATTAATGGCCAAGAACGAGTTATTGCGTACTACTCCAAAACATTATAAAAACCGGAGCGTAATTACTGCGTGACACGGAAAGAATTGTTGGCTATAGTGGAATGTGTCAAGCATTTCCATACATATCTTTATGGCCAAAAAATCCATTTACGGACAGATCAATCACGGCGCTTTACGGTGGATGTGGCAATTCAAGAATCCAAGGGGAAAGATAGCACGCTGGATCGAACGTCTTCAAAGCTACGATTTCCAAATCGAACATCGGAAGGGAAATGCACACGGAAATGCCGACGCATTATCAAGACGGCCGTGTCCAGTAGAATGTAAACATTATGGCCATGTTGAAGCAAAGGAAGGCATCATTGACGTTAGGCTTACGCAAGTGCTGCCTGATGAGGAGTGGACCGACGAAATGATCAGGAAATAGCAATTGGAAGATACGGATTTATCAGTTATAATGGAATGGAAGGAAAAGGAACACCGACCAACTTGGAGCGAGATCGCGAACAAAACTCCCATTGTCAAGGCTTATTGGGCTCAATGGGATAGCCTCCGTCTAGAGAATGGCTGTTTAAAACGATTGTGGGAAAGCACGGATGGCAAAGTGAAGCAATTGTTGCTGGTGATACTAAAGTGCTGGATTGCGCAAATCCTGAACGAGTATCATGGAGGAGCAAGTGGGGGCCACCTAGGAATTAATAAAATACTAGCAAAGATACGTCAACGATTCTACTGGGCAAGATGTAGGTAGTCAGTGATAGAATGGTGCCAAAAATGTGACCAATGTGCGGCGGTGAAGGAACCCGCACGCAAAAGTCGTGGAACCATGAAACAAAATAACGTTGGTGCACCATTCGAAAGAATTGCAATGGATGTAGCGGGGCCATTTCCCACCACTGAGAGTGGCAACAAATATGTGCTAGTAATAATGGATTATTTCAGTAAATGGCCGGAGGTGTACCCCATTCCCAATCAGGAGACGACAACAATAGCTGATGCCGTGGTCAACAAAACTGGATTATCAGATTTGGAGTGCCGATGGAGATTCATACCGATCAAGGAAGGAAATTTGAATCGGGGGTATTTCAAGAAATGTGCCAGATGTTTGGTATAAATAAAACGAGAACAACGCCTTTGCATCCACAGTCTGATAGTATGGTGGAAAGATTTAATGGTACATTGGAGGAATATCTAGAAAAGGTCGTTGAGAAAAACCAACGAAAATGGGATCGGCATATACCGATGTTTCTGATGGCCTATCGATCAGCAATGCATGACACAATCGGAATGACACCAGCTAAAACATTATATGGAGATAACCTACGATTACCTGGAGATCTAATTTTGGGGCTGTACTATCAGCGGCTTTATGTGGACAGGATTACGTAGACAGGATGAAAGAGGAACTTAATGAGATTCATCAATTTGTACGGGGAAAAATACAGATGTCAACTGACAGGATGAAGACTCGATATGACATACGAGCAAATAACCAAGGTTTCCAGGAAGGACGATTAGTATGGCTTCACAACCCGCAACGGAAAAAGGGATTATCACCGAAGTTGCAACCAGCATGGGAAGGACCTTACACTATCATCACTAGGATGAATGATGTGGTTTATCGGACTCAGAAAGGACATCGAAGTAAACCGAAGGTGGTACATTTGGAGATGAGGCTGGCCCTATATAGGGGAGATGATTTTGATTCTGTTCGGGACGAACAGGCTTAGGTGAGGGGTAGTGTGACGGTGACACCTAGTGTGTAATAGAATAAGTTAAATTAATAGCTCAATGTGTAACTGTACTAAAATGGAATTTTCCATGATAAAAATTGTTCTAAATGTTTCTACGCTATTCTAACTGGAAAAGTCATGAGCTTTCTAGAAGTTTGGTTTGTGTATATAAAAATGCGAACAAGATCGAATTGGATTAGTAGTATTTGGGAAGCTATAGTGTAAAGATTAAAAAGGAATTAAAAAGTGTTGTAGTGCGAACAGTGCAATTAAACACTATACAACAATATTTCATCAATTTTAACGAAGATTAATTTGATGTGAGCTGCTCCTCAAATTCATCAACACCTATTTTTACGTCAGCCGTTAATGAAGAGCCCATATATGGTACTTATACTACTTTAAATATGTTTTATACAATTAGAAAATTATACATTTCAGAACTAATCATTGAATGTGTCAGGGTTGTTTTACAAAAATAAAATATTTAGAACACGATTGTGGGAATACAAGTGAATCTAGTATTATTTTTTATTTTAAAATTAATTTTTTGTACTCTATAATTTTATTTATATTTCAGATCTTGAAGTTAACTCGGCTAATATTTCCTTCGTAAAAAAGCAGTGGGACATCATGAAGGCGGCATATCTCCGCTCTAAAAAAGGGGGAAATGTGGTAAAGAGGGTCCTTTTTAGACGATACTGCGGAGCCACGAAGGTACTTAGACTAAAATTACACGAGTCTTAATATTTTAACGAATTGTTTTGGAATTGAGTGAATTCTGTGCAATTTCGTATTCATATATTTACTTACGGGATGGTTTTAGCATAGAATCGTTAGCCGAAATTACTCTCCCTAAAAATACCTCCATCACTTTGGCGTCCTGCGGCCTCAATATCGCACCAAATAAAATTGTATTTGTGGTCACATATTGCCATTAATACAATGGATGAGGTTTTCTTATAGTTATTAAACTCGGATCCAGATTTTTACGGGCCTAAAATACATTATAAAATATTATATGTATATAATTATGAGTACGCAATGCACTTTCTTAATAAATAAAAAAAATATTTATTTCGACTGTTTTATTCATTTACATTTAAAAGCACAATTACGACTAATTTTACATTAATGTTTTTACTTATTTATAACCTTATGTTAATCTAACTAAATTGATTACACAGCATTCTGGATATCTATGTTGAATTGTATGTTTGTTGAACAAATGCGACTGTCGGTCTCGGATTACCAATCGTGTTTATCTTTTCTGCTGACGTTTGAATTGCGATTGTGGGAACGTCTGGCTGATTTGTAGTATGTGCATACATAACTCCTCCGGGGGGTAGAGGAAGGGCGTCCACGTCCTTCGTTGATTTTTTTGCTTTTTCCAGTAACGCTGAATATGATATCCCAACTTCTTTAGATGCTGGTTTTTGGTCGGCTGTTATTTTTACAGTTGTTCCGTGTTTGTGGCAGCAAATGTAGAGAATTAGGCTTATAATACAGATTGACGAGAATGACACTCCGCTTGATAGAGTCCATATCCACGTCTGATGGTCCATTTGTTTTAGGTAGAGGTTGTTCAGTTGTTTCCTATTTTTGATGGATTCTTGGTTAATCAGTGCAATATCCCTGGATTCATCTAATGTTCGGGTAATTTGGAGATTGTGCAGTGCTCCTTGGATTTCGTTATCTTCGCTTGTTGTTTCGTAAGATTGGAATTTCCTATTATTTATAGTAACGGTGCAGTTTTTGAATTTAATTAGGAAGTTCCCTGTTAAGTTTCTGTTGTCTGGTCCACAATCTGAGATAAGTGTTTCCCTTTTTGCGTTATTTATTAAGATTTTGTCCTCCATAATGAATTGATTGTTGTTCTTTCTTCCGGGATGACATCACAGTTGGCTTTGCTTCCCAGTATCAATAGCTTGATGCAGGTATCTTCAAATTCTTTGATTTCTGAATATCTTTGTACGAAGTTTTTATAATCTGTGCTCGTAAATAACCTGTCTCCTGTTCTAACCAGATGTTTTGGGGCTTCTTTTATTATTGTGTTGTTAACTGCTAATGGAACGATCATTATTGTTGTTGCCATTTCCTCTTCCAGCTTTGGTATTTGGAGGATGTAGAGTAGGGTTTCATTGTTTATCGCGATTTTCGGGGTTGTGTACTGGAGTACTTCGTCGGGTAATGTTATTTTGATCTTGGTCCCTGGTCTTGAAGTAGCTTTTTCATTGAAAGGATTTCTTTTAGAGACAATATTTTGTTGCTTGTTAACTCTACTTTTGTTCTTACTATTGCATTTTGTATGTCTTTGAGAATGGAGTTTACTGTGTCGATATTAATGATGGTTGTTCCATATCGAATTCTGTCATAAGTACTCTATTAACCATGTTGGATTGCGTTACCACTTTGTTTACCGTATTTGTGATTGACTGTATACATTCATTGATCTGTTCGTTTATCCGGAACTGTGCGTTGTTCTCGTTTATCGGTGTGTTCATTGTTGTGTTAATTAATCGTAAGTCCTGGGCATCTGGATTGCCTGCTACCCACTTCCAAGCTGACCCGAGTGCATCCCAGCGTTTATGCCTTGTAGGTTTTGGAGGCTTAATTTGTTGGAAGTTGTTTCTTAATTTTTTATATTTTTAATCTATGATGCTATACAATTCTAAATTATTATTTACTTTACTGTTTACAAATTTGTTTATTGATTCTAATGTGTTCTCTAAATTTGTTAAGTTTATTGGGTGAATAATTTTTATGTTGCCTATTTGCAATTTACAATTATTTAATTTTACCAACAACATCGGATCTTCATGTAAATTCTTAATTTCTAATTTTTTTGCGTTACAATACAATTTGTTCATTATAATTATTATAATTGCTAGTTTTAATATTGAAAACATTTTCTGTAATATAGTGAGGAGAAGAGAGAAAAAAATTTATTTATTGACTTTTAATCCTTTTAATTTTCTTTTTATTTCTTTTAATATTTCTATTGGTTTTAAAAGTGTTAATTGTTATGTCTTTAATTTGAGTTTCTATCCCCCTTGGTTGGTTTTTAGATCTAATGTTAGGTTTCAAATAAATTATTTATTTTTCTGTTAAATTTTGGGGTTCTTCTTTCTTTTTATTTTGTTCTTTCATCCGAGTTGTGGTTTTTTCTAATTTGATAATTTCATTTTTGAAAATGTGGTCAACTTGATCTTGTATTTCTTTCGGGTTCCTTAAATTGTTTTGGTTCAAAATTATTTCGTTCGGCGTGGAGCCTATAGAGGAGTGTACGGAATTATTGTATAATGCCACTGCTAATTCTATTGCAGTTTGAGTGTTAGGTTTTGAGAGTTTTTCTTTGTTTGTGTTGAAAATTTATATAATAGTTGAGTGGGTTTTCTCAACTTGTCCATTTGATTCTGAAGAGGACGCTTATTCCAATTTGACATTTAGTCTGTTTAGATATTTTCTAAATTGGGTTGACTGAAATGTTGTTTCATGATCTGAGATAATACTGTTAGGGATTCCGAATAGGGTGAAATATTTTGTTAAGGCTTTTGTTGTATCTGTTAAGTTTTTTGAATCGATCGGTACCATTTGAAGATGTTTTGAAAAGGCATCTATTATCGACAGGAAGTTAATTTTATTGATAGAGAAGATGTCGATATGCACTCTTTCTAGAGGTTTTTCGGTATTGGGTGTTGGAGATATTTTTATATTATACAGTCTCCGATCATATTTATGCATATTGCAGATGTTACATGCATTAGTGAAAGTTTTGATTCTATTGATCATATTTGGGAAGAAGTAGGATCGTCTAATTTGACTTTCTACCTCTCTTATCCCTCTATGGGCCCTTTCGTGTTCTTTACTCACGATACTCGACCATTTTGATAGTGAAGACGAAATGTCCTTTTTGTGAGAAATTTTCCTTGAATCAATCTTGGATTTTCTAGTACAGCGTTTCTGGCGCTAAAATTGCTGTTTGTTTGCCATTATGAAATTTTCTTATGATTTCAGTAATCTCGTTATTCTCAAACGATGGTTTTGAAATTATTATTCTAGTGAATTTAGGAAATATTTCTTCTGATATGACTGTGTCGATTTTAGATATTTTGAAAATTATTTGATTCCTATGATACTTTATAGGTCGGTCAGATGTATAGGCGGAATGAACTGTCTCTATGTCGCTGATATTTCCAGAAATATTTTCTGCGGTTTCTCTAGATTCACGTGAAGTGTTATCTATATTTTCATTGACGTTAATTTCCTTGTCATTGGCTGCTACTGTTGGGAATCTACTGATGGCGTCTGCCACTACGTTAGTTTTTCCCTCCTTATAAATTATGTCATAATCATAATTTTCGAGCTCTAGTCTCCATCTGAGAATTGGCTGGTATTTCTTTACCGCCCATATAACGACCAAGGCTTCTTTTTCATTTGTGGCGTAATTACACTCTGTTCGATTCAGTGTTCTGGAGCCGAAAGCGATTGGTCTTTCGGCACTGTCGTGTATTTGTGACAGAACTGCTCCTAGCGCGAAATCTGAAGCGTCTGTTGTAAGGATGAATGGCTTCGTGAAATCCGGATTGGCTAGGATTTGGTCCGTGGACAGGATTTCTTTTAGGGTTTCAAAGGCTTTTACATAGTCTGGATTATTTATATTGATGACCTCGTCTTTTTTTAGATATTTTGTCATCGGTTTAGTAATTTTTGAATAGTCTCTGATGAACCGGCGGTAGTAACCCGACAGTCCAAGGAATTGTTTAATTTGTTTAGCATTCTTTGGTAGTGGCCATTCAAGTATTTTTTGGATTTTATACGTGTTGGGTCTTACTCCTTCTTGGGTAATCACATGTCCTAGAAATTCGGTTTCTCGCTTTAGAAACTCGCATTTGTCTAAATGAATTTTCAAATTAAATTGCGATAGTCTCTTGAGTACCGTCTCTAGATTTTTTATATGATTCTCCAAATTTTGCCCTACAGTGATGATATCGTCTAGGTAAACATGGCAAATATTACCTATTAAACCGGATAATACACTATTCATTGCCCGTTGGAACATGGCAGGAGCGTTCTTCAACCCGAAAGGCATTCGAGAAAACTCAAAGTGCCCCTTGTCTGTTGAGAAGGCGGTTTTCTCCTCTGATTTTGCGTCCATAGTTATTTGATGGAATCCTGACTTTAAGTCCAGTGTAGTAAAATACAATGATTTGCCAAGGTTATCTAGAATTTCTTCGATCTGGGGTATAGGGAATTTGTCATCTACCGTTTTTTCGTTTAATTTTCGGTAGTCTATGACGACCCTAATCTTCTTCGTTCCCGAGGCGTCAGCCTTTTTTGGGACTACCCAGACTAGAGATGAGTAAGGGCTACTCGAATTTCGAATGATACCACTATATCCAGCATTTCTTGCACTTGGTCTTCCACATCGTTTTTGAAGCAGTGTGGGTACCTGTACGTTTCAGTGTATACTGGGGTTTCATCCTTTGTGACTATTTTATGCTTTATCATTGTAGTTGCCGATAGCTTTTCGTTCTGTTTTAATAAAACATTTTGATTTCTATGGATTGTGTTAATTACACCGTTTTTTTCGTTTTCATTCAAGTGCTCTGTTCTAATTAGATCTTGGATTCCTTGTTTGTCAATTAAGGTTTTACAATAGACTGGTACGGGTTCTAATGTACTAAAATTATTAAGTGGGGTTGGGTTATTGGTTAGTACGTTAACAACTGTTCTAAAATTATTGGCTCTATAAAGGCCAGGTTGCATTGTTACCTCGTCGTTTATCTTTTCGTACTTTGGTATTACCCAGTCTCCATTTAGTGAGGTGTCGAGCGTTACCGCATGATGGTAAAAATTTTCTGCCGGATAATATCGGTAGATTTTAAATTTATGGGTATTCAATGATATAGTGCTGGACTTATAGTCGATTTTCGCTTGCATTTCTGCCATTGTTTCTGATCCAAGAATTCCATCAAAGAAATTATGGAAATCTAATTCATAATACGTTTGCGGAGGTAATTTATTACTAATGAGATTTAATTTGCCTTTTCTGTTCGATTTCTGAGTACCTAAAAAATTTTTAATTGACATATTTTGAGATTATAATAGATGTTCTGGGATTATATTAGGACTAATAATATTTTTATTAGCACCGGTGTCTATTAATAGTTTTAAACTTTGAGTTTTGTCGTGATTTCGACAGATTAGATACGGTAAGAAGTTATTAGTCCTCCGTATCTGAACTTGGGTCTGATTGAAAATTTTCTGGATATAGGTCTTCGATGTCTTCTAAATTCTCGGAATTTAGTATTTCATTTGATGTTTCATCACTCTGGGTTGTTTCGTGATTATCAATGATTCTTCTATTGAGAGTATTTCTTGATCTTGATGAGATGTCGATGGACATCGGCGTTTCCGTGTCTTGAATTGGCCCATTGGGTTTCCTATAATTGAACTCTTTGACATCCTTTGGTTTCGGTATAAATTGGTTGAATTTATTTGGTGCCATTTGGTTTGTTTTTGGAGTGTACTGATTAGTCACGATAAGCTTTTTTGAGTTATTTGAAATTGACTCATTTGTGCTAAATTTGCACAAGAATGCGTATGCTTCCTCTAGTGTTTTGGGTTTCGCTGCTTGTGCGAACCGAAGTAAGCCTTTCTCAAGCCAGAAATGAAGGCAGCTAAAGCATCTTCTTCTATAAATGTGGAAATGGCTTGCCACGAATTGTATAAATGCTGTTTTGTTTAGCGAGCGTCTTTATATTTTGAACGATCTCCTTTGTTTTATTATGTTAGCTATGTACCGACATATTTTCAACTTGTTTGTTTGCCCATAGTTGGGACTTGTAATAGGAAAGTTCTTGTTTGTCGCCTAGGGCTTCAATCAAGGTTTTCTTCATTTCTAAGAAAGTTTCAGGATCTCCGGCTAGACATAATATGTCCCTCGCCTTTCCTTCCACTTTGTTAGAGGTTCAAACATTTGGAGCGTTTCCTCAGCTGTTTTTAGCCAAGAATTTACTTGTCTTCGATTTCCATCGAAGGAAGGGATTGACTTTATAGGATCTGGTATCCTAAAGAGATCTAAGTTTGAACGGTTTTCGTTCGAAGTTACTGGTGGAGGCTGTGTTTGTGTTTCCGTTTTTTGGTTTAGGTATGTCAATACCTGGTCATGCTCGTTTTGTTTTTGGCTCAGCGAGGCTAAATGGCCCGCTATTGCATTTAGTTGAGCCATGACTTGTTCCATTTCCGTCATCTCGTCAATGGAATTGGTTTCTGTTAACTTTATACCCCTATTAGCGATAAAGTTATCACTTAGTTTTTCTTTTCTGTTTCGGGAAATTTTGAATTTGATTCTTTTTTTTCAATTCCCTTAAATAAAATTTTCGCTATCGAAAAAAAACTTTTACGAAATTGATTATGATTCACTTGGATTTGTTTTTAATTGATTTGTGATTTTGAGACCTTTTGGTTCACAAAATAAATCTGGTTGAATTTAATTTTGTAATATTTTTCCTTCTTTTCCGCGTCTATATCTTAGTGCATATTATTTGGGTAATTCTTTCCTCTCGTCTATCTGATAGTGCGTGAGTTTTCGGCGGTTTCACATCTATCTCGTAGTGCGTGGTGTTGCCTTTTATTTTGCAGTGAGTAGAGGAGATACGGTATACACCTTCAGTCCAGGACGTCAAAAAAAAAAATCTGTTGATTATGTATTTTCTCTATTGTAGTTTAAGTGAGTTTTTTTTTAAACGATTCCTAATTGAGCGAGTATATTCTACTCCGTTTCGTAACGATTCTCGATTAGGCGAGTATATTCTACTCCGTTTCTTTATTTTTCCCTTTATAACTACTTTAGAACTTGCACATAACAACTCGAAATTTATTCCGACGGAATCACTGTGAGGTAGTTTTTATTCACTATCTCGGCACTGTTTTCACTACACTTGAACTAAACTTCCGTCTGTATGGCTGCGCCAATTATGAGTACGCAATGCACTTTCTTAATAAAATAAAAATATTTATTTCGACTGTTTTATTCATTTACATTTAAAAGCACAATTACGACTAATTTTACAATTAATGTTTTTTCTTATTTATAACCTTATGTTAATCTAACTAAATTAATTACACAGCATTCTGGATATCTATGTTGAATTGTATGTTTGTTGAACAAATGCAACTGTCCGTCTCGGATTACCAATCGTGTTTATCTTTTCTGCTGACGTTTGAATTGCGATTGTGGGAACGTCTGGGAACGTAGTATGTGCATACATAACTATATACCTAATTGAATTTTTAAATTTGTATTTGTCTTACTTGAATTATTACGTGTTTTCCATCAATTACTCCGACACAGTGAGGGAAATTCGACCTTTCCTCAAAAGCACATGCCACGTTTTTGAAATACTACCTTGATCAAGAAGTTCCCGGAATAACCACCGTGTGACGCTCCCATCGTTCCGATTTGAGTTCTGTTTGTTTTGTTAAGTTGGTACATCTGTTGTTGATATTCCCTCTAAATCTTAGCGTCATAGCTTGACATTTGCAAAAGTTACGTAGTCAAGAGTACATCTACTCTGTGTGTGTAGGCGATTTTTCCATTATTTCCTCTCGGCTGCTGAAATGCGTTCCCCGTAATGGTTTTTTAACTCGATTGAACAGAAGTCCAGGGAGCCAAATCAGGTGAATTCGGTGGCTGTTGGATGGTATTTGTTGCATTTTTCGTCAAAAAATTACGAATAATGATGGCACTGTGTGACGGTGCGTTATCATGGTGCAAAATCCACGAGTTTTCTGCCCACAATTCTGGTCTCTTTCGGCGAATTGCTTCACGCAAACGTCTCATAACGCCTAAATAATACTCTTTGTTTACGGTCTGGCCTTCTGGCAAAAATTCATGATGCACTACACCGTTGTAATCCATGAAAACCGTGAGCATTGCCTTCTTTTTTGACTGAAAACGACGTGTTTTTTTTTTTGGTGAACGCCATTCATTTGTCTGATGGCTGGATTGCGTGTCGTACTCATAAACCCACGTCTCGTCTCCAGTAATGATCCTTTTGATGAATGTGGGATCGGATTTAGCCTCGCAAATCATGTCTAAAATTGTAAATAATCGCCTACACACACAGAGATAGATGTACTCTTGACTCGTTACTTTTGCAAATATCAAGCTATGACGCTAAGATTTAGAGGGAATCTCAACAACAGATGTACCAACTTAACAAAACAAACAGAACTCAAATCGGAACGATGGTAGCGCCACACGGTGGTTATTCCGGGAACTTGTTGATCAAGGTAGTATTCCGTGGATATTTTTGGGAATACTTTTCCTTGAAGTACATATGTTATGCACTTGGTTGTTTCGCTTACAATACGATAAATAATTGTTTGGGAGCACTTATAAGCAAGACCAATGCTGGTTTGAGATTCACCCGTGGCAAGATACCTAAAGCATTAAAACAAAACATAAACATTATTAAATTATTTATTTAACTCACTTTCACATATAACTTCTAATAAATAACACGTACCGTAGCGTCACGGCCAATCTTAAACCAGGACTCAACGGTTCTCTCAAAACACTTTCTTTCTGAATTAACGAACTGAACCGTATTCATGCGACGAACCCAAAATTTCCTTGTTTGGCGCTTGTTTTGTTGGCTTGAAATTTCTTGAACATTATTTTCGTCTTCATTACTAAAGATAATGTTCATTGGATTCAACAACACTTGTAGGTTAATGGTATCAACCATTTTCACTTTGATTTTTAATTCACCACAATGTAAAAATTGCACAACAAACTCAGATAAAAATTTCAGACAGAAAAAATTATGATGTTTTGTAGAAACATTTATGACAGAAAAATTTATGAAATTGCAATACTGTCCTAGTTTCTTCTTAAAATTTTGCTATAAAAAAGCAAAAAAACACATGACGTTTTTTGCCTGACAGCTTCAATCAAGCCTTCTTAAATAAATTAAGTACTCACTATTTAACACACTATACAATATAATTATAGTGATTTCTGGGAAGAACATAGTGTAGTTACCACATTCAGTCGAGGTTGTAGCAACTTCAGCTTTTGTGGTTGGCCAATCGGCATAAAAAAACTGATTATAATGGTATTCAATGTCTGGTAACAAATTTCCCAATCTCTACAAAACATCATGACCTAAAATCTATTATCTTTAATTATCAATTTAATAACAATTGTGGGGGAGATTGTGATGAGGAGCAGAGTGAAAATGTGACAACATGTTGGGTATCGGTCACAAAAGATATGTCACAGTACGTTTGATTTTGTCTTGTTTGTAATTCATGTGTCGTATTCGCTAAATTATTCCTAAGAAAAGTTCGGAATATTTTAGGAAAATCTTTACATGTGGAACTTTTGACGTTTTTTAATTATACACAAAATTCTTTTTTAGCAGATATTTAAATTGCACGCTTTATTTTTATCGGTTGTTACGTCCATTCTTCAGTCACTCTAACAGAAACCTATTTTCGGTAGAACCAGGCATAAAATCTAAAGAAAATCAAACAGATTTTTCCAAATCAAGGTGAACGGTTTAGTAAGACGGGTTACTAATGTGTTCTCAGTCTAATATGAAATATATTTGCTTGATTAACGATACATTAGCAGCGGGTTACTTATGTCATGTTATATAGATAAAACTTTTCAACATTATATTGTACATACAACTAATTTGCTAATATAAATTAAAAACGATATCTTTACAATGTCGTTCCACCAGCCATGATGCGGTCATCCAATTAATTGCTAGACCATGTCAAAAAATAAAATTTGGTATATTTCCCTATCCATAAATAAATCGTTTCTAAACTACTTTATACCGAATTAGGCTACATACGAGCATTACATTCACCAAAAACATATCTTTAACATGAATCATTAATTTATGTGTGCCATATATCTAAAGCGGCACATCATAATTACTTAGGCCATATTCGTTTAAAACTAAGAATTCAACATTATAATTAATTATAAATTTTAATTAACATTTTTTTTTTTTGGTTTATTGTTATATTATGGCACATATATGTAAATATGTTTTTCAGTAACTCACTCAATAAACATAAATTTGATGACATAATTATTGGACAAATATTTTAAATTATTCATGTACATACAAAATATTACTTGTAATCTCTATGTACAAAATGAATATTTGATTTAAAAATTATTATAACATTTAATTTATGTGTAGCCTAGCTGAGCATATTAGGTATATACATAAATTTGTATACGCCCGCGACAAGGCCAAATGTAATTAGAAATTTAAATTTGAATGAAAACATTTTTTTTTTGTTATTTGGGTTTATAATGAATGCTATTTGTAAATTTATACGTTTCGTATAAACATGCACAGGTCATATATGTTTCACTTTCTTTGTTCTAAATGCTTATAAATAGTAAATAGGCCAAAGTTTGAATGGATTGATGATTGCGGAAATCGAACATCGAAAAAAAATTTTTTTTTGAGCTAAAATGACACAGTGCTATATGAGTGTTTTGCTGTTATTGTAGATCACCGCTGGCCGCAAAATGTATGCGCTCTTACGTCTTAGGTCACTTGACACATTTAAAGAAGCTGCAACAACACAGGGTTCGTCCGAAATGGAAAATGTGCATTTAGCGAAGGCACATTTCGATAAACTATACATGCGATGTAGTTTTTATGTGCATTTTTAAAACGTTCTTTGATGTCATATTTATCGATTTTTTTAATTAAGAGTTGTCCAATTTGAATTAATTTAATGATTTTAATGTGCATTTAAATTCGCAGTTCGGATACACCACAGTCTATATTATTAAATAATCCTTGGATGATAGTTCAAATAGAAACCATTTTAGAACTGTGGAAAATTTAACTCAATAAGGTGTTTACAAAGGTACAAAGGTAGAAAAAATTTAATCGACTTTCAATGTTGGGCTTGTGTGTTAGGTAATTAAGTGATCTTTCTCATAAACTAATCAAAGATTGTTCGACACAAATGAGTTTCAACGCCTCGAATATACAGACAAGAAAACTCGTTGAATATTCGCTTTGAGGTGATTAATTATTGCTGGTTTAGTGGCGTACACTTTGCCCATTAAATAACTGCAAAGGAAAAATTCAGGTGGTGTTACATCATATAACCTTGCATGCCAATTAATGTCTAAATCGTCAATTTGGTATAATAAAAAGTTGTACAACATCTGACGATGTAAAAGAAATTAAAAAGTATAGTAAGAATTTTTAAATAAATCACAAACGGCTTAGTATTATTTCATCCCCTTCGAACTGAATACACGTTTTTATGTATCTAGTACATACGTTTTTTCCAGTCATCGAAACAGTTGTTAAAGTCGATTTCCGGAATAGATTTCGAAACCTTCTTCAATTCGGCTCATATCTCTTCAATCGTTCGTTCAGCTATTGCCTCATCATTTAACCCAAATATCCACCGAGCCATTTGTTCATGTTTGGAAATAGGAAAAACAGACAAGGGGCTAGATCAGGTGAATATGATAAATTATCAAGCAATTGGAAGCCTAATTCATCCAATTTTTGCTGTGTTTTCCATGATAAATGTCATGAAAGTGCTTAACAATTACGCACAATATTCACCTGTGATGGTTCTACCCTTCTCAAGATATTCGATTATGCCTTGCGTACCCCAAAAGATAGTGCCCATAACCTTACCAGCTGATGCAACAACTTTTGATTTCTTTGGATCACTTGAACCAGCTTCTACCCATTGTTTTGACTGTTATGAATCGACGAACCGTTATAAATCGATGCAAAAATTCAGTTGAATTTTGCTGAAACATCTCCAAACATTGGTTAGAAATGGTCATTCGATTCATTTTTTGAACATTTGTTAACAGAATGAATAACATTTTTGTAGTATCGATCGTTTAACGATCTCTGTATTGCTCTCCTCGGCAGTTGGATTTTGAATAAATCATCACCGTTTCTCATCGTTGGTCCTTTGGTTTCCCCATAAAACGACACACTGACAAAATGAAACACTGATAAAAGGATAGTGACGCAACGAGAAAAATAGTCTGCAAAAGCATCATTTAATTTTAAAATTAAAATGGCGTTAGTGGAAATTTAATGGAAATTTAAATTAAACTATTCAGGGAAAGGGAGATTTAAATTTAAATTAGAATGGGAACACTTTTAATTTTAAAATATTCTGGAACAGGAGATTACATTTTAAAATTTGAATATATTTTCTGGAAAAGGAAAATCTAATTTTAAAATATTCTGTATAAAGAAGATTTAAATTAAAGTATATTTCATTTTATTTATTTAATTTTAATCACGAAAGTCGTCTCCATGCCAAACACTCGATTTGATCATATGAGCTCATTTATAATGGAGTGTACAGCAAATAATAAACCACATAATTGACGATTGAAAATATACAGAAAGCACTACCTATAGGAATAAACTAAAGCTGTTATGCGGGCCTCAGATGATCAATAAATATTGGCAATATAACATTGCCAATGTTGAAAAAAAATATTGACAAACAGCAATTGTCTCAGACGATCAAAACTATTGGCAATACACTTAAATGTCAAACAATGAAAAATATTTATTTTCAGGTTAATACATTGTATTTTATAACAGGTCCCACTCTAATCACTACTTTTACCTAATATACTAAATATGCAAATACATACTTACATAAATTTAATTTAATATTCATATTTGCATAAATGCAATGCTATTTGTATGTAATTGTTTCGTTTTCTTGGTTATTTACACCAAAGTCAAATGTTGACAGCTTTTCGTATTGTAAATATATTATCAATATTAAAAATATTTTGGTTTTCATCAAACTATCGCCACAATATTTTGTAAATTGACAATCCTTCAATAAGTGTCCTCACATGTTCAATAGTATTGCCAATACTGAAATATTGGCAATAGATATTGATCATCTGAGGCCCGCTTAACCACCACCAAAAATGAGCATCAGCGGAAATTTTTTGAAGTCGAGCAGCTTCAAATATTTTGTCTAAAACCACGGCTCCAATCGTCAATTTACGAGTCAATTGAGCCGTGATTTTAGACAAAATATTTGAGGCTGCTCAGCTTCAAAAAATTTCCATTGATGCTAATTTTTGGTCGTCGTTACAGCTGTATTTTATTCCGATAGGTAGTGCTTTCTCTATATTTCCAATCGCCAATCGTCAATTTACGAGTCAATTGAGCCGTGATTATAGACAAAATATTTGAGGCTGCTCAGCTTCAAAAAATTTCCGCTGATGCTAATTTTTGGTCGTCGTTACAGCTGTATTTTATTCCGATAGGTAGTGCTATCTCTATATTTCCACTCGTCAATTAACAAACTATGGGTGCATCTGAACTGGAAAATGTGCATTTAGTGAGGACACATTTAAAAAACTACATGCTTTGTAGTTTTTATGTGCATTTTATTTCTTTTGTTTGAGGTCAATTTATATTTTAATTAACCATATTTGTCGATTTATTAATTTGGTTTTGTCCAATTTAAATTAATTTAATTATTTTAATGAAATTTAATTTAATCAAAAAATTCACATTTTAAAAAATGTACATTTAAATTTGCATTTCGGACTCACCCTTTGTATTAATAATCGAAAACTAAAGGTTTAAGGCAGGATCACAGCAAGATATATAGAGTAAAGGTAATATACTCCGCTATTTAATTTTCGTCTTTTTCTGCGCATCTGTCAAAATTCGAAAAACATGGCGGAACGTGCGATCATATAGTTTGTGTTCATTTTCATGTTTTCATTGTTTACATTTTTATTTGGATTAATTTTTGATTAAATGCAATAAATATTATTGCATAGTGACGACTAGAATGTGCTTGTGTATTTAAAAAAGGCTATTTTGTTTAAATTTTTGAGTTTCGGTGATTTTTTAATTGATAAAGTTAGTGTTTATATTGTGTTTCAAGTTTGTTTGTTTGTAGTGATAAAAACTATTTTCCTCAAAATATTGTGTTTCGGTGATTTTTTTAATAGTTAAGGATATTTTTAAGATTGTGGTGTGATTGTTGTATTTAGTGAAAAAACTACTTTGCTAAAAAATTTGTGTTCCTTTGAGTTTTAATTGATAAGATTGACGTTTTGTTTGTGTTTGTTGCGAAAATAACTATTGTCCTCAAAATTGAGAACTTTATTATTTTTTGTATGCGCTGTGCTATTTTCCGGTGTAATGCATCCAGTAAAGGGACGAATGAGGGTGGTAAAATATCGTTTCACTCGTTCCCTAAAGATAATAATTTGTGTAAACGGTGGGTGTTTTTATGCCAAAGAACAGACAAATTCAGCGTTAAATCTGCTCGAATTTGTTCCAATCATTTTAACGCGAATGATTTTGTTGCGATAAATTCGGTGTACGAGCAACACCAAATAATAAAAATAAAGCGTCTTAAGCCAAACGTGGTCCCACCACTTTTGTTGCCAATCGAAGACACTATATCACCGCAGAGTGCAAGAATCCAGAAACGAGCTGTGCAATCAAGGTAAGGTTAAATAATATGTTTTGGGATATTCGCCATTTAATCTGCTCTTATATCTAAAAGCTCAACTGTGACTGAAATCGGTGGCCGCAGTGAAGAACTACATAATCCACTGATTCAAATGGATGTCGATAATGCCGCTTCGATGTCAAAGGAATTTTGTAGCGGTTCATCGGCTATGGATTTCGAGGAGCGGGCGACGTTTGAAGGTTCAAAATTAACGCCTGTTTACAATGTAGATTGTAGTACACAAACCGACTCTGAAAATTTACCGGAAAAAGCAGAACCAACTACACCATTCCACATCAATAGAAGTATGCAAACCGATGCAATTATTCCCTCATATACACAGTAAGTGAAATATACTTCTTGAAATAATAATGTTTTCAGCTAAAATAAAATATAAACCAAATTTACTTTAATTTTCCAGATTGCAAAATGAGAACATAAAATTAAAAATAGAAATGTTCAAGCGCAAAAATAAACTACTTAACATTAGCAACATTTTCTCTAGTGGTCAATTAAAGAAGTTGGAATGCCCTGAGAAGCGTAACAAATGGTCATCGGAGGATATTGCTTATTCAATAGCAATACACGCTGCCGGCCCAAGAGCATACCAGTTACTGTTGAAGAAAAAATATCCACTCCCAGTAGTAATAACTCTCAAAAAGTGGTGCGCCAAAATATATGTGTATCCTGGGATTTTGCAGTGTGTTGTGAAAATAATGAAAATGCTAAGGACCACTAAGGAAGAAATGTTCTGTACGCTGATAGCACGTCAGACTCCATACTGGATTACAAAATTGATATTATTAATTAAAAAATCACCAAAATAGTTACCTACAAACACACATTATCTTAAACCATTACTAAATAAATGTTAATAACAAAACATTAATTTTATTAAAGAAATTTTTATTTTTAAAAGTAATTTTAAAAAACTCTTCCTTATAGTGAAATATTTCTTGTCTTTATTTTAAAAAATATTAATAAAAATATCGATTTCGGTAGTCATGCTACCATCATCAGTTTATGCTTAAATTTCTTGTAATTTCTGCTTATATATTATTTATTTTTTATGTGTTAGTGTTGTTTCGTATTATTAACTCGTATATTTTGTTTGTGTTAGTGTTAATTTTATTATTTAAAAGATTCGGGTTATTACGCTCTTTGTATATCTCGAATTCTTCTAATCTGTTCATTTTCTCTCCCTTTGTCGTTCTGTGCAATACCTTAAAATTATCATCCATACTAATGCATTGGTGTTGCGTGATGTTTATGTGTTGTGCAAATCTTGATTCAGTATTTTCCCTTCCTATACCTTTTATATGTTCTTGATATCTCGTGTTGAACGATCGTCCGGTTTGGCCTATATAGAAAGCATCGCAGTTTGTACAATTTAACTTGTATATGCCAGTATCCATATTTGTATTTTGTTTCGGCCGTATTATGTTTTCCAATTTGTAATTTGTTGTGTAAGCTGTTTTGTATCCATGCTTGTAGAGAATTTTTTGAAAATGTTTGCTAGTGTTTTTGTTATATTGTACCGCTACATACCTCTCTTTTCCTGTTTCATTTATTGTGAGCGTTGTGTTTTCTTTCATGTACTTTCTGTTTTTGTATGTGATGTTCATTTTATTTATTAAATCTATTTTATACCCGTTTGCGTGTGCTATGTATTTAATTGTTTCGATTTCGTTATTATAATCTATGTCTAACATTGGGATGGTATTTACTCTGTGGATCATATGGTTAAATGCTGCTATTTTATGTTGATATGGATGATAAGAGTTGTTGTGTATAGTGTGGACCGTTTGTGTTGGTTTTCTGTATATTTTGAAGGTGTGGTTTCCATCGATGTTTTTAATTGTTAAATCCAGAAAGTTAATTGATTTATCCTGTTGTAATTCTAACGTGAATTGTATATTTTCGTGTATACTATTTAAATATTGATGTAGTAATTGCAATTGTCTTTGTGTTCCCGTGAATAAGACTATGATGTCGTCTACATATCTATGCCAATATTTGATGTGTTTTATATATTTGTTTTTATTGTTTAAAACATATGTGTTTTCAAAGTGGTTGAGATAAATGTTCGCTAATGTACCAGACAAAGGACTTCCCATTGGTAGGCCGTCTGTGTGTCTGTAAAATTTATTGTTATATTGGAAATAATTTTGGTTAGTGATGTTTTGCAATAGCTTTATGACATCTTCGATTATCGGCTCGCTTATCCGATTTTTCTTAAACAATATTTCCGTTGCTTTTATTGTTTCATTTATTGGTATGTTACTATACATACTAGTTACGTCAAAAGAGGCCATTTTTCCATTGTGTGGTATTTTAATATTCTGAATTTTGTCAACTAACTCGATGTTGTTATTTATGGAATGGTTGTTGTCTATAGTTATGTTGTTTTTTATCCATTTGTTCAAAAAACTTGCAATTTTGTATGTGGGTGCCGTGGTAAAATTGATGAGTGGTCTTATCGGTATGTGTTCTTTGTGAATTTTCGGCATACCTCTAATACGTGGTGCTAATGGTTTTATCATTTTATTTAATCTTATTTCCCTGTTGGTCATGAAACTTGAGGATTGGTTTATAATTTTCTTAATCTCTTTTTGATATTGCGTTGTTGGATCCCCATTTAATTCTTCAATTTTGTTACAGCTTATGTATTCTTCGACCTTGGTGTTGTAGTCAGCCAACTCCATAATAAATAAATAAAGACAAGAAATATTTCACTATAAGGAAGAGTTTTTTAAAATTACTTTTAAAAATAAAAATTTCTTTAATAAAATTAATGTTTTGTTATTAATAATAAGTGAAATAGGTTACACGAAAATAATTAATTCATTTTCTTTTTTAAAAATGGATCCTATAAATAAATGTTATTGAATTTAATTAAAAAATCTTCGGAAGAAAAATTTGAAAGGAAATATTTTTTTTCACTTTTAACGGACTCAAGATAAACGTCAATATTATCTATTAAAAAATATCAGGAACACAAACATATAAGTATATTTTTTTTTCGCTACATTCAAATAAAATCTAAAAGTCACAACTAAATAAATTTTATTTACTTTAATTCAGAAACATATTAAACAAAAACTTAAACAATGAAACACAAAAAGTAAACACAAATCTATCGTCGCACGCGCCGCCATGTTGGACATTTGTTGTTTTTGTAATTTTTTGACGTATGCGCAATATATTACCTTGTACTCTATATATATTGGGATCACAGCACCTCATATATGTTGGATTTTCTTTCTCCATTTAGATTCTGCTTGAATACACTTTCTACTCGCCGTCAATGGACCTCGGCAAGGACATCATGGATTTAACGGGTTTACAACCGCATATCTCGCAATATAAACTTAAAATTGTGAAAAAATTCAATAAATTTAGTAAAGAAAAAAGTTTAACGTCTTACTGACTTGAAAGTCAAAGCCAACTGAAGTTATAATGGAAATAGTTTTAATACTAAAGTATTCTAGAGAAGGGAGATTTAATTTTTAAATTGGAATGGAAATACATTTTTAACAATTATAGATACACAACGTTATATATAATTAGAGACCGAGCCGAATAGACTGTAAATTCGAGCGATTGAAAAATATCGGTCTAGAGCTATTAAAAACTACACGCAGTTTAATGAAGAAGGTCCTAACAGCTGGAATGAGTGGCGAATAATACAAGTGATTTATGAAAGCCTTCTATTAGATTCTGGATCGGCGAGAAATATTCCTTGGCGGAACCTTTCCATCTTGGCGGAACGTGGCAGAATCTCGACATTCCACAATTTTATTCGATTTGGTCGCTCGTAAAGTATTCGAGAGAGTTGAAAGGTTAGTGATCAGCCAATTTAATTTTTTCAACAGAGAGTAAATCATGATAAATGTATGCACCCAATTGAATATTTGAACTAATCTTGACTAGTTGTGGTGAAAGAGCAATGGTTGAGACTATCAAGATTGGCCTATAAAATGGAAATGAGAGAGAGAAAGTTCTCGAATTCAGTAAGTGCGTTCAGGGTGAGTAAACGGTTAATTCACGTGCTCTTGTCACTTCAGTGATATGGAACCTTGGATATGCTTGAACACTGCTGCTTGGCGAGTCGGATGATGACGATGATGGAGAGTAGGAATGACGAACTTACTGTTTCATAAATACTAAAAGTGGAACACATGTGAAACTACTAGGAAGTGGACGCTAAGGTGGGGGTAGACGTAACTTATAGATGTTTTATATCCTTTATGTCTCTCGAAAGCTAACGCGATGCTCTATCTAGAACCATCATTGGTTTTAACATTGTAACTTAACTTCAACCTGTTTCCTGTTATCCATGTCCCCACCATCCTATGAAACTCAAATGAAGTGTATATTACTCAGTTCAAAGTTTAGTTTAATCCATTCTCCAGGCCATTTTCTATAGGTATTTTATCAGACTCCTTTGTTTTATAGTTAGTAATATTTGACATTAACGTTTCTGTAGTTTTTCTGCTTGGAGTTTTTAGTCGTGACGTGATGAAAATGCCTCGGTAATGAAGTTTACCTTTAAACTGGAGTTCAAAAGTGTTCTTCCATAATGATGGAATGTCCAAAATGGTCAAGAATTTTGACCAACCCAGTGAGCATACGTACGGATGATGAACTCTTCTTGAGGGGTTTGTAAGCGGCAAATGACAAAATTGATGCTAAGATACTGATGAAGACGGTTTTGGAACAATTTGACATCTGTTTTGGCAAATGCAAAAATGTTTGCCACTCTTTGCTTTTGAGTGAGGGACGATTTTAGCTAGGAATGGAACTTAAAAGTGGTTTTGGCTGATTGGACCAGTAAAGTCAATTTTGGTTGACTTTTCAACCGATGTGCATGATAATTTAGGAAATGCCACGTTTCATCCGTATAGTTGGATGATACTTAGACGGAACATGCTGCGGCATCTGATTCAGCTGATTTAGTTTTGATACTATTGTGTTCAACTTTAGATCGTCTCAGTATTTCACAGGTCTCTTCAGAGCTTCAAATGATCGAAAAAGGTTAATGCCGTGGATAATGCCGATTTTGATCGATTTTTTGAGCAACATCATAGTTTGCAATATTAATTGAATATGATCTGTCAGAATTCGATATCCAAAATTTGATATAGGGATAATAAATTTATGAAGGTAAATTTGCACTAGATGATCGTTTAATGCTTAAATAGATCAAACTATCCACAATGTAAATGCTCAGACTGTTTGTATTTTGCATTTTCAACGATGCTATTCAACCAGAAACTCAATATCATATTCGTCTGTATAACTACATATGTTACATTTATCTAACTATCGGAAATTAGAACGGTCAAAACGGTTTTAGAATTAGCGCAGAACCTAGATGTAGTCAATAGAACCTTTTATATCGATATAACAAATATCCAGACCATCTCGAACTCCGTCAAAAAAATTTAATTTAAGCGGCAAACTTCCACTGTTATTTTGCTAGTGTTACCTTGAAATGTACATATTGTAGATAAACTTTGCGCCACAAAAAAAATTAAGCCTAAGGTCAGTTTTCAAAATTTTGGGGCGCCTTTGTTCATTTAAGCCAAAATTATCTATACGAAACGGTATAATTTATCAAGAACAAAATTTTAATAAAAATAATAATGTCATGAGCACATTCGATCGATGATCGTAAAAAATCCTACCGTCAATTCTGAAAACGATTGTAAATACTTTAGACATAACTCGAAACAGACAATAAACTTATCTACAATTATTCATTCAGAGGCCCACCTCGTTAAAACAATAAACAAAACACTTTACGCATAAAACAATACGACAATCAATCAGTAAAACAAAAACAAAATACATTTTAATTTTAATTAATTGTTATTAATTAAAATTTAGAAAACCTAAAAAACTTATTTATTGTATTTTAATTGACTTAATTTTTTTTTTCTAAGCACCGATTGTTAATTCGAAAACCTCCAAAAATTATGCGAAACGTTATGTTGAATTACCAACATCGTACTAAATCGATTGTCTATTTTTATAGTTTCCAGCTTATTTCTAATAAATAATTTGATTTATTGATATTTAATTGAAATACGATAAACGAGTCCGCATCTAGAACGGAAATTGGTTTGTGTTGGGTCAACGTAGCAAACCTTCAAAAATCACAGTGTATTCACCTTCGCCAATAATTACGCGGCTCTACCATATTAAATAAGGTGATTCACCCTTAAACGTATCAAAATGGTAGAGAATTTAATATTTGACCAAATCAACGATTTTTGGCATGGTCGATGAATAATCGCGATTGTTCAAATATTGCTAAACAATATTTGTGGTATCTATGTTTATATGTAGTATACAATTACAACACTATTTCTGCTGCATTATGTACAAACATACGCGTTGTGTGTGACAATCGATTACAATATTATCTGAATGTTAATTACACGCTTTATTTAATAATCGATAACACTTTAACAAGAAATATGCCATCTAATAGCAATCGGTCCCGATTTCGATATTGATTTTTCTTATCAGTACTTTAGTTTATATACAGCTTAGCGCCATCTGCTACCAATGGCGCTTACTTAACACTTATTAGAAATATATGGGAAATAATGTGAGTAACCTTCAGCTCATATACAGGAACAACTGAAACAATTTGATTGAGAACTCTAACTAGAGATATTTCTTTTGGAATATTTACGTATCATCTTTGCCTTGGTCACTTTTTGCGCCCAAAAATATTTAATTCACAAAAAGAAAAAAATTATCCTCTATGTATATACTATATGTACTTATGTACCGTTACTCAGTTCCATTGAACGATAAAGATTTATTTGTTTTTTTTTTTGTAGCTTAATTGGATTTCTTTAAAACTCAAAGTACGAGAAAATGCCTACACTGAGGGAAAAAATTGCTCAAATTATGCAATATAGATATAAATCAAGTGAAAAAGCTGCTTCAATATGCGCTAAGCGAAAGTTTTCTCAATATATTCTCATTTAAAGAATTAACATCGACAACTTTGTTAATGTTAAAATTACTATGATTAAGAATATAGCGTATAGTTCAAGTAAACCCTGATTCTTATTATTAGTATTTTAGTGTCAACATGGAGCATCCACAATTTAGCAAATTGTCAATGTTTTCTTGGTTGTATACTGAACTTGTGAATAGGTTTGCTATTTTTGAGGAAATGTTCCGCACAAACTCAAGAAGAATGTGTCTTTAAATTATCAATATTTTTTCGATTAATTCTCTATCCCAGAATAAAATGCATACTTTTATACAGTTAATAATTCTCTGTGCAACACATATTCTCGATTCTAGACTATAATTCATAGTTTTATACAGTTAGTAATTCTCAATTCTGAACTATAATGCTTATTTTTATAATTTTTCATTCTCTATTCAAGAATAAAATATATAGATTTGTTAGTTGGTTATTCTCGATTCAAGAATACAATGCATAGTTCTATACCATTAGCAATTCTCAATTCTAGAATAAAATGTATAGCTTTGTTAGTTAGTTATTCTCGATTTAAGACTAAAATAAATAGTTTTATACCGTTGGTAATTCTCGATTCAAGTTACAATGCGTAATTTTATACACATTAATTCTCTATCCAACACTGAGTGATAATTCATATATACATATATTATATATATATAATATGAATTATCAGTTTTGGATAAAGAATTTATCTGTATGCAACTCTGAATGGAGAATTACCAACCGTATGAAACTATTTATTTTAGTTTTAAATCGAGAATAACCAACTAACAAATCTATACATTTTATTCTCGAATAGAGAATGAAAAACTGTATACTATATATATATATATATATATATATATATATATATATATACTATATATATGTATACTATATATATACAGGCTTGGCCAAAATTATAAAGCACCCCTCCCAAATTGCAGTATCTACAAAACGAATGAAGACAAAAATTAAAACTCAATATTTTTAGGAAATACTTTTTATATTTTATTAATTTTAGTATTTTGTAGGTCCTCCTTTGGCTTTGATGACAACCAGGACTCTTTTATTCATCGACCGTACTAATTTATCGCAGGTATTTCTCGATATATTTTTCCATTCCTCTGTCAGCGCACGTTTGAGGTCTTCCTTTGAAGTCATACTGCGATCTTTGATTTTTTTTTTTAAAATTGACTACAAATTTTCAATGGGATTTAGGTCTGGTGACTGGGCGGGCCAGTCCATGACTCGAATTTGTTTTTTTCGAAACCAACTCATCGTAACGCGGGAAATATGGCAGGGGGCATTTTATCCTGTTGATAAATTATCGAAGAACTATCCGTTTCCCCAAAGATTTGCCGAATTGAGGCATTCAATGCAGCCTCGAGGATGGTAACATAGTTGGTACTGTTCATCGGACCCTCACAAAACAACAGTTTTCCCACCCCTGATGATGCCATACAACCCCACACCATCAGTTTACCCCCTCCATGCTTTACGGTAGGCACTATACAATCAGGATTGTATGCTTCCCCGACTCTTCTTCTTACGATGGTTGCGCCAGGAGTTCCAAAAATCTATAAGAATTCCATCAAATTTAACATAAATTTCTCTATTAATTCTTTTAAAATACAGTACAATTTTTTATTTTTTTTGACTAATTATTTTTTAATATTTATTTTTTATATTTACCTCAAAAGTAGATTCATCTGACCAAACAACTCTCGCCCAATCCACGTCATTCCAATGTTTGTGTTCTCGAGCCCATCTCAAGCGACTTTTTATGTTGGTAAGTGAGAGCAAAGGTTTTTTTCTTGCTTTACAACCTTTCAATCCAGCTTGCAGGAGCCTTCTTCTAACTGTCCGTGCCGAAATGTGAACTTCTTGTTCTGTTAAATGCTCTGCAGCTATCTCAGCAGATGTTTTTCTTCGGTTTTTGAGAGATTTTCGCACAATTTGTCGATCGTCTCTTACCGAAGTGATACGATTTCTGCCTGAGCGTAGTTTATAGGCATAGTCCCCGGTCTCTTTAACCCTTTTCAATGTAGATTGAACTGCTCCACGAGAGCATTTTAATTTTTGGGATATTTTAATTTGGCTTACACCCTGGGAATCCAACAACACAATTTGTGCTCTTATTCCTTCACTGAGTTGGCACGCTTTAGGCATAATTATCACAAACACACTTTTTTTGTCAAAAAACTTACGAAAACTCTTTTTGATTTAAAACACTTTATGTGAAGACTGCACACGATCAAATACAAAACTAAAATAAAAAAATTTTACGACGCTACAACTTCTTGTTAAGAACCTAAAACAAAACAAAAATTGGTGATTTTCAATAATTAAGGGTCGCATTCGGTGGGATGACTCGTTCGTTAACACCCATTGTTTAGAAAGACATAATATTAATATTTAATGCTAATAGATAGGGGTGCTTTATATTTTTGGCCAAGGTTGTATATATATATATATATATATATATATATATATATATATATATATATATATATATATATATATATATATATATATATTCATATATATCTTTAGTTCTGGTTTCGTCTGTGTCTATTTCGGACGGTTTGCAATTCTCATTTGGAAAATACATCTTCAGGATTCATAGGTCAATCTCAAAATAAATAAATAAAAAACATTCGTTTAATTTTTATGCATACTTTATTATTGGAACATTTTTATTGTATTTTTATAAATTAAACAGCATTGTGCTGATCCAAAATCCACTACAATGGGAAAAGCCATAGATTAATATAAGTTAGTAAATTAAGTCAGAATCAAACAATCAATATTTATTTTAATTTTATTAAGTAGTAAAAGCACATATGGAAGCAAGGAAGTGTTACTTCCGTTAGGCAGAAAAACCTCTTATTTTATCGAAATTTTATGATTACAACAATTAAACAATTTTACCATAGACTAATAAATACTATAGACATTGCATATTAGTAAAAAAGCAAAAAACAACAACAAACTAGTTTTACAGTAGACGACCCTCTCAATTAAATACTTAAATAAAAGCAAAATATAACAATTTTATTTTGTAATCTCAGTATTACCTGTTTTCTCTATTTCTCGCTCTCAATTATTTTATCATCGAGTGTCGTGAATTAGTATGTACATTGTAGATATTTGTAAAAATTGTAAAAAGGAATACAAATTTATGAATGATAATAAATGAATGAATTATTACAACAAACATCCGAAATAAAATTAAAACACAACCGAAAAGCGGTGAGTTTGTTCATAATTTCTGTGGGTATTATTAATACTTGCTAAAAGTATATTAGTAGTATGCACATTATATTTGGATGTAAAATATACATCGTAAATTGAACGAGCACCATAAACTGGTCTCAGCTCAGCTGCTCAGACCAAAAGGATGTGATAAATTGTGGGAAGAAGTACTTGTACGATTAAATTATAAAATATTAATTCATGCAATAATACAGTTGTGGTTCTGCCGTATATCCCGTACTTGATACCTTTCAGCAGGTCCAGCGTATTGTGTAGGAGAATTCAGGAAATAAATAATAAACCAAATTTTAGCATCAGCAGGTTTAATAAAAAATTAAAGAATTTGTATAATATCAACAGTTGACAGATAATGTCTTCAATATAAATTTTTAAAACATCAATAATAAAAAAAGCTTATATAAATATAATATTCATTTTATTAATAAAAACAATAATTTACGCAGCTAATTTAACATTAATTTATATGAAACAGAACAAAAATATTTCAAAATTACATATGTACGAGTATATGGTATATTTAGTATTTCAATCAATAATTTTTTTACCATTATGCATAAAATTATTAAAATTAAGTAAAATTAAGATTTTATTATTTTAAGTTTGCGATGAGAATGAGAATTTTGATGAGGATTTGTTTTGTACTTCTTAGCATTCCACTTACTATGTTTTCTTAGTAGAACAAGGAGCATAAAATCGAGTAGGTCTAAATTATGCGAATTACATGGATTCTGTTCTTCAAACCAAAACTTAAATTCCACATTATTCTTAGTAACTGCTATACAATTTTCGGATATAAGTCTCTTAATATTTATAAAGTGTGCTTTTGTTTTAAAAATGTTTGAAAAAATATTTATATGAAGTTTTGCAATTTTAAAAAATAATTCAGTTGGTGGATGAAGGGATCCAAATTGCGTGTTACACGTATAATTTTTGAAAAATATAAATGACTCATTTTTCATTTTAATTGATTCATCTTGTTTGATTAAAATATTCCTGCAATTTAAACATGGCTTTTTTTTTAACATTTTGTAAGCAATATACCCTATAAAATATTTTAGAGATGAATCATCTATTTTTTCAATCTGACTATCACAAGGAGTTTCGATTATAACAGTATCTAATTCGTCTTGTTCAAAGGTAGTATCATCGATGTTACTTATTTCATGCAGTGGAGGCGTATTGCAGCTTTGTTCAGGAAGGTTCGAAAATTCTGTTACCAATAGTTCATCTTGATCTGCTTCACAATTTGTTAAAAAAGAATTCTCCAAAAATTTCATTGTTATAATTTTGGCGGCAAGATGGTTAAAATCATAAATGGAAGGATTGTTACTGTTGCCACCCCGTTGTCTAATTAAACCAAAAAAAATTTCGATCGGGTCTTGATTTACTCGAGATGTCAAAATATATTCAACATCCGAATTTTGAATTAATTGTTTTAACATTAATAATAACCCTCTAATTGTTTGACGCATTCCAGTTAAGCAATATATAGGTTTTTTTTTGTGCGGCTTGATGTTTTGGAAATAATCCAACATCATTTCCAAATTATTGTAAATAGAATTATTTAATTGTAATCCGCATTTTTGAGGATTCCGATGGAAAAGGTTTCTGCTATTTAAATTATCGAATAATCTATCGATTTTCTCTATAAAATTTGCCGTTGAGAGAGCAAACTTGCTGCAGTTATTCGAGAATGTGCCGAACTCATGCATGGTTCTTATGCCGGCGGCTACTGTGCGACTTAATGCTTGCGTTGCTAGTTTTACCCTCATTTTCTCGAAAGCGTTAGGATAAATATGACGAGATGTCAATTTTGGGCATAATTTTGTGCTACAATTTTGTTCATATTCAAATAGTTCTTTTAAAATAGCCCAACTGGCAATTCCATCCGGAGTTTCTAAGTCTCCACTTAATAAATTATTTCTGACCGACTTGATCAAGTGAGGTGGATCGTATAGCGCAAAAATTTTCTGTTTGTTTAATTCAAAATAAGGCGAAATCTCAGTCACTCCGAGTTGGCTGTAACATTTTCGATTGTTTGGACCCTGATCGCACACAATGGCTATAACCTCGAGGCCTACATCAATCAATACCTTAATAGTGCTTAAAAGAACTTCAGATAATGTTACCCCATCCATATTTTTATCTGTAGCATGATACGAAATCATGAATTTGTAAGGTTTTAGTAGCCCGCGAATCATGAAAACAGTTAAATATTTAGCTAAGCTGTCGAACCTCTCATTATTTGTTTGGCTGAAACCATCGATTACATCGCAAACTGGATCATACTCTAAGTCTTGCCGAATTGAAACTTCATCGAAAATTAAAATGATTTTTTTTGACTTTGTATCCATACTCGAGACCTCATTTTTTAATGCCAATAGAATGGACTCATTTAACCCGGGTTTTAAATTTTTTATTAATGTCCATCTGCATAACGACGATTTGGATGGCATTTGGAAATTTAAGATTTCCCTAAGAAAATTATAACACGCAGGTGATTTAAAATAAATTTGTTGAGACAGTTTTTTCTGTTCCATCGGCCATTCTTTAGGTTTTTTGGATAAAATCATTTTCCCAAACTCCTTTGCATGTGAACTTAAATTGGGCAAGGTTTCTATTTGTAAGGATACGGACTGTTTCCTTAGCTGATTTATTTTATTCTTGAGACGTTGCATACTAAGACGATTAAAATTAAATTTTTGTTTTCTTCTAAGCACGATTTTGTCTTTTAAAGATTGAATTATTTTTGCGGATTCCTCATACTTCCGTTTATAATAAAAACAGTTTTTTATGTTTATTAAGCAATTATTGCACGTTACTGCTATATTTTCTTTCTCAGTCATTAAAGAAGAAGAAATTTTATCATATTCTTGGAAGGAAGAAACCATAGCTGAACTGCAAGCATCATCTTTTGTGTTTGATTGAATAGGTTTTTATATTTTGAAAACGTTCCGGAACTTCACCGTCAGTTTTCAAGTCTTGATATTTTAAATAAAATTCTGGAACTGATTTCTTTTTAAGCTTACGCTTTCCGATTAATTCAGGATTGAAATGTTTTTCACAAACCTGCAGTCTTTTTGGTAAATTGCTCTCGTTTAAACCACATTTAGCAATCCAAACATCAAATAGATCTCTATCCGAAGGAAAAGCAAAAAATTTTCTTTCAGGATTACTTTTTCTAGAAGCCTTACATGAATAAACTGCACATTTTATCCAACAAACTTTTTATGTGCTTTTACGGTTGCCATTCATCATCTAAACCTTGTGTTAATGATCTAAATATTTTTAATTAAATAAACAAGATTATAACATTTTTAAAAATTGGTTTGCAAATGGTACAGATCAGATACAAACAATTCAAACAAATACATTTATAAATGTAGATATAGAAACATGCAATTATTGAAATTAAAGTTATAATGTTATAAAAGTTATAAAAGTTTGTGCAAAAGAAACATGGCCGAACTATTGCCAAATTTTCCCAATTTTCAGTTTATCCCAAAATTACGCCTACTTTTAAATTTTACATTATAACATCACATCCTGTTTAATATTATGCGTTTTTGCACCATTTATAAAGTATTGATATCCGACTTTAGTTCTAAAAGCAATAATGGAATTCAATAATTTTCATCTTAAATCCTGGAACATATATTTCCAGGTAAAATAGAACTGCACAGATAATTATGATTTGACGTTAAACGGAAATTTGCTAATAAATAATCTGACCTTATTTCCTACAGTGACAAGCAAAAATGATGACGCTTTTTTATTTTTTTTTAACCATATTTTGGCAGTGGGTTTAAATTCATCATTTTATTAAAATATAGTGCACTGTAATGTTTTTGATTTGTGTACACTTCTGATTAATTGAGTTGTTTAAAAATGGTCTATGCAGCTACACTGCGCAAATTAAAAAACGGAACAGAAATTTTCTTCGAAAATATACCCAGATTTGAACGCTTGTATCTTGGTGAAATAACACCTTTAAAAAAAAAAAAAAAAATTTTGTTTCTAGTTGAAGGAAATTTTGTTTTCTTTTCGATACTGGAATTTGTTTTATTTTATTTTGTTTCTTTGTGACTTTTTTGAGTAAAACAAAAGGTGTCTAAAACAAAATTTACTGCTGTTTGAAACTCTAAACGAACTTGCTCGATATTTCATTCAAAAATCCAAATCGGCCATTTTATAGAGAATTTAGAAACCTTGTAAAAATGTCCTAGGAAAATTTCTCTGCGCCCACTCCTTGTTGAGTTATTGATGTTTTAGAGGAAACGTATCAAAATGCGTATACACGTTACCAAGTACATTTTTTTATCTTGTAAACTTAGCACTAAACGATAAAATTTTAAGTATCTTCAAAAAAAGCAGTCCCAAGAAATTTGAAATAATGTACCAGTAAAAAAACAGATATCAAAACAGATGATAATAAATCGGTTGAAAGCTTATCGATTAAGATCACGTCGACCTGTTAGAGTTCCGTATCTGACTGATAATCATCGTCGGCAACGAATAAATTATGCATTACAGTATGCCAATTGGACTCAAAGGGACTGCTGTAATGTCCTTTTTCGGATGAATCCCGGTTCAATTTGTATGCATCAGACGGCCGATGCAGCGTTCACTAGGAGAACGATTAAACTCTAATTGCGTGGTGCCAGTCGTAGCATTTCATGGGGGTTCGGTGATGGTTTGGGCTGGTTTTCGTGAAATTAGAAGACTGCTTTGGTAGTAATACAACATCCAGCTTCAACACCAGCACGATATGTGGAAGACATTTTAAAGCTTCATTCAAGGATTTCCATGAAAAGGCAAATTGGACCCAGCATTGGGCCCAGCACCGCATTAATTTAATGAACCATCCTCCGTGAAGTCCAGATTTAAACCCTATAGAGCATGTCTGTGGTCGACGTGATCTTAATCGATAAGCTTTCAACCGATATCTGTTTTTATACTGGTACATTACTTCAAACTTCTTGGGACTGCTTTTTTTGAAAATACTTAAAATTTTATCGTATAGTGCTAAGTTTACAAGATAAAAAAATGTAAAAAAATGTACTTGGTAACGTGTATACACTTTTTGATACGTTTCCTCTAAAACTTCAATAACTCAACAAGGAGTGGCCGCACTTATGTTTTACTCAAAAAAGTCATAAAAAAATAAAATAAAATAAAACAAATTCTAGTATCGAAAAGAAAACAAAATTTCCTTCAACTAGAAACAAATTTTTTTTTTAAAGGTGTTATTTCACCAAGATACAAGCGTTCCAATCTGGGTATTTTTTTCGAACAAAACTTCTGTTCCGTTTTTTAATTTGCCCAGTGTATGTATATGTCGGCGGCAGTATGAAGTTTTGAGAATGACCGTTGCGATACACATAGATACTCGTAATTTTTGGATAACTCAATTTATCGGAATAAAAAATGCCTATACTCAAATCATAAACGGTATATTGCAGCGTGCACTACATTATCTTACAGCAATATAACTATTTAAATCCATTGCAAAAAAAAAATATGGTTTGAAAATAAAAATTTAAGGGAACTCAACTAGCCTTCTCAAACCGATTTTATATCTAATTTTTAAGATAATTCCCAAAAGACATATATCACTAATCTATTATAAATATTGAACAACTAATGGATCCTCCTGCCACGATAAATAATTTCAAAATTTCCCAAAAAATAATGACAAGTATGTTGAAGCATATTGAAGAGGTTTTGAAAGAAAAAGGCAAGGTAAGCGAAATGTTAATTGATATTAATTGCAGACATGCAAAGGTCATCAGTGATCACTTTCGCTTGTCACTGTGTATTTAACTCATTGCTATAAAATACACAATACTAAATCTTCTACAAATTGTTCTACAATTTACTAAAACAAACTAAATTTATTACCTTACCTATCTATTGTTATATTTATTAATTTTCAATAAATCAATTTAAAAGTATGTAAATGTAATTACAATGTTATTCGTTTCCACAGCTGGAGCCGATCACTCAAATCAAAAATTTAAACTAAACTAAAACAAAAGGAATAATAACTAGCTAAGTGTTGTTAATTTGTTATTTGTTTTGTATTCTCTTAATTTGCTGTTGTTGTTGTTGTGTCGAGTAATAAATGAGAATATTATGAGAGACTATGTATTCCGTTTTTTGAATATTTTATTTTGCGGTTTTCTTCGTTCGACTATATTGCACATTACTACCTCTCGACTTAAAATGCCTACCTCCATAGTATTTTAACCAGTTTGTTCTTGACGCAATGTCTGTATATTATTTAGTTTGAGGTTTTACCTTATAAATAAATAATTACTTATAGTAATATAAAATTATCTAGCATTATTTATAATATATACCCATATTATATATCCTATTTTACTTTAATATATAATATTTTTCATCTTAATTCACTTCTTATTTTCAATTTTTAATTTTGGTAATTGTGAAAACCACAACTGTGGCCGTATTCTGGTAATTCTCAGGGAATGTGGAATTGGGGAAAAAATGCATCTCAAAATAAAATAGGGACAGATTTTTCCATAGACAACTTTGTATAGAAAAATTCTTACCTATTCTGTTTTACCAAATATGTACTGTATTGTAATCATTTTTTTTTTTAATCCCAATTCCTTGGAATTACCAGAATAGGTCCACTGGAAGCAAGAAAATTAGTGGTACTTAAATTAGGCATAGTAATCACCCCATATATTATTTCAAAATTTCGATTATCCTCTATGCTAACATTATTATATACATTTTTTATCTTATACTTTAAAATAATTAAATTACGTTAAATATAATTTTTTTACATAATAATTAAAAGTTTGTTTCTCTAGATATAATTTGCTCATTCCACAATAATTAATCATGAATAGCAACAAGAATATATGTGTAGACACATTTATAATAAAGGGAATTTCGCATACAGTTTTCCTTGCTGCGTTTTTCGTAATGTTGTTAATTTTAAACGAACAATATTCAAATCAAAAAACTCAGCAATGATACATTTTGAAAGTGTAATATTTATTTAGACTCTATAAGGTAGTAAGGCCCGTAAATCGGATAAAAATATTATTAACTTTGAATCTGTGATATCATATTTGGTGGAAATATCAAAAAAATATAGATGAAAAAACGTCCATACTTTTGTCGATTCTAAAGGATATTTAATATCGAATACAAAAAACAATTTGAAACAGCAATCTATGGCCGCCAATAAACTTTCAAATTTGTACCGTATATCGTCAAATACCGTTATAAATTCCTTTCGTCCATCAACTGCATCCACGACAATCACTAAAGGTTGAAGGTTAAGGTTATATTCTGCATATTTGCTTCGAATAGCTTCTAATTTTTGTTGAACGGCTGCAGTATCAGTAACTTCTAGGATTAGCGATGAAATAGAATTCTCAATGGTTGGCTTCCAGATGTCCTTCTTTCCAACCTTACTAATTCTGGATGTTGGCGGTAGTGCGTAATGTAGTAAGCTTATAATCTTCTGGATTTTTTAGTCTAGAATACACAATCAAAATTACTATCCTTCACAGAAAAAAAAATTATTTACTATTAAAATGTGGTAAATTTTGTTCCACATTTTGTTGTATTTGCAACAATAATAATTTTAATGAAAGCATTAATCATGTTTTTAGCAAGACTTGTGAGCTTTGATGTTTACAGTAATTTGGGACGTTGTTCTAAACAACTTTTGTTTGAATTTAAATCCTTTGATTTGAACTAATATAAATTAGTTTAATATAGCATTATTATTATGTTTATATATAAATTAATTAATGTGGTAGCTATATGGGAATTTTTTTACGGATAAATGAAAATTATTTAAAAAACCGTTAAAAAACTCTCACACACATACACAAAATCACATGTATACACTATCCACGGTATAGTAATGGCGTACTAAAATTATTATAATACATACCTTAATTTATTAGACTTATTAATTTTAATTAATTAATAAAAATGTAAAATTTATGATTTAAAATAATCACACACGAACACGACACTCTTTTTAAAATTGTTACTGAACAATCGCACTACTTTGATTCAAATGTCAACTCGACGAACTGAAAATTGAAACTGAACTGATAGTATTATACACTATACATATATTCAAGAACAAAAAACGATCGTCATTTTATTTTCTCTTTTGTTCTCAAGAAATCGAGAATATATTTTTCAAAGTGAGTGAAATAAATACACTCAAATAGAGAATAGGATAATAATAATGTTGACAAATAATGACAATATGAAGTTTTATTATAATATTGAGACTAAAATTCATGAAGAGAGTTTTACTTGTTAATTTATGTTGATTAACTTGAGTACATATGTATATACATAACAATAAACAGCTCTATTCGCATTTTGAGAACTAAAAGACTCACCAAGTCACCAATTATAACGGGTTTTATATCTCTTGCTGAGGGAGAGAAAAACATATTACGTGAATCGAATTAACCGGAATCTACTGTATATGCTATTGCTAACGGATTGTTATGAAATTAGGCTTGAATTATAGAAATGTGAATTTATCTGGTGAGTTTATGAAATAATTCCGGAATATGACAAAATATGGGGTGCTATTATGTAAGCATTACGAGTTTCGAGTTTTTCGAAATTGCGAGAAAATGCGATTATGTTATGTGTAAGACATTACGAGTTATCGTAATTGCTACTTGTTGTTGTTGGTTTACTCTTAACATTTCTTAAGTACGACAGGCAACTCATAATGATTAAAAAGATTCTTTCTAAACAAATTTGTCAACATTTTTCGAGTTCTCGAAACTCGTAACTCGTAATACGAGATAGATAATACATATAATCGCACCCATGAAATGGAAAATAATCTCGTTTGATGAATTTGTGATAAACTTTACAATGCGACCCAACGGAATGAATTTACAGACGAGTTCTTAAGACATTATTATGAAATTAAGTTTGTACGGTGGAAACATAATTTTAAGATGAATTTGTGACGAAGTTCCAGAATATGCCCAAATGGAATAATTCTACAGCCTATACTCTTTAGTGGATTATAAGATATTCGTTTCGTATACTAAATAAAATTGTGAAATATGATCAAACGGAATGAAACTAGGTAAAATCTTTACAGATTAATCTGAAACTCCGTTTCTACGATGGATACGGGATTGTGGAATGAATTTGATACAATGTTCTGGATTTTGAAAAACTTAATGAAACTATATGCTATTGCTAAAGGATTGTTATGAAATTAGGCTTGTATCCTGCAAATGTGAATTTATCTGGTGAATTTATGAAATAATTCCGGAATATACAAAATAAGACATTATTATGAAATTAAGTTTGTGCGGTAGAAATATGAAGATGAATTTGTGATGAAGTTTCAGAACATGTCCAAATGGAGTGATTGTGCTATACTGAGATATTGTAAAAGAGAGCCGGTTAATTGACAAAGTTACGCTTCATCAAAATATCTTTGGGAAATTTGCATATTTGGCAAATATGTATCAAGCTATTCTAAATTTGACAGGTACGATGTAAATGGAATTTCTAATGTTTGGAATATGATCAATTATAGCATGTTACTATTTTGGCTATTTCTTAACTGTTTATATTATGAAATTTGAGATGTACGATGGAAATGGGATTCTTAAATGATTTTCAGATGGAATTGATGGAACTTGGACATTTTCAAAATGACTTGATGAAATTCGACAGGTACGATGGAAATGGGATTGTTAAATAAAGTTTTTGAATATGGAAAATTAATCATAATAAAAATGAAATGGATTCATATTTTATTTTGTTGCTGTGGTTTTTATTACAATAAACAATAAATTATAAAACAAAACATACAACTTTGTTCTACTTTATTAAATAACACAGTTAAAAAATTTCTGTAAAAATGTAATAATTAATTTTACAATACTTTTGGAAGACCGGTTTCGGATTTCATCCTTCTTCAGTCCCAATTTAACTACTCCAAAGTAGTTAAATTGGGACTGAAGAAGTATGAAATCCGAAACCGGTCTCCCAAAAGTATGTAAAATTAATTGTTTCATTTTTAAAGAAAGTTTTTAACTGTGTTATTTAATAAAGTAGAGCAAAGTTGCATATTTTGGTTTTGTTTTGGTTATATGAAAGACCTCGCAAACGACTCGTCTTGGCGAATCAATAGCGATTCGCTGGTATTTCGTCTGGCATATGGAAATTAAAATGAAAGCGAGCTCATGTAAATGTATTGTTAGTTCGTATTCACTTCACATTAGAGTTACTTACGAAATATGGGTGAGCTAAAAACGAGAGACAGGCGAAACAAAAATAAAATGCAGGCGATGTTAAAGTGAATCACTAGCGAAAAACTTTTCATTTCTATCTCTTAAAATAATGTGAAATTTATTTATTTTATTTTATTCAAAATATTACAATAAATTATAAATAAAGAATTATTGAGGAATTTAATTTCTACCTAACAAAAATTTCATATTTTATATTTGTATTTATGTAGGTTTCATTTTTTATTTATATAATTATTTATTTGAATGCATATTTGCCTGCGTCTCGGTCGTTTGCATAGTGAAACCATTTTTTTATAATATTCACTATTTCATATGTATTCACTGTTGAGAAACGTTGTAGTGTGGTTTCTAGAATGAATAAAAAAAAAATATAAAGCCTTAAATATTTCATGAAGATCATCATTATATTAACCTTTGATTATGTTCATTATAGCCAAAGATTTCACCGGAATATTATTGTCCTTACCAAACCACGAAAAATTTGTTGCTGCGGTATCAGTAATTACCGATTTCAAACATGCTCGTATGAGTTTATCATTGGTCGGTTCGTTTATTTGTTTAAACATTTTTGTCTGAAATTGGAATGTACTAAATAATGTGCATTATATTATTATGAATTGTCTTACCAAAGCCATCTCGTATTCCTCTGCTTTAATTTGATGCTAATTACCTTTAAAATTATCGACGGTGTCTGCAGGTAGATGTAGCTGTGGGAGATTATCATCTCTATTATCCGATTGATTTGTTAATTTATGTTGCTGTTCACGCCTTAAATATTTTACTTCTTTAAGTAAAACATTTAATAGCGCAGTATTAGCCAGTATCAACTTTTCGTTATCCACACATTTTGTGCATACCATGTTACATATGGATGTTGCTGACTCGTTTGCGTTTCGTTGGTTATTTGTGGAATCGCTTTCAATAATCTCTGGTTGGCTATCAAATGCATTATTGTTGTGATCGACACTCGCATTTCTAATATGTATTCGTAGTAGCCTATGAACAGTTTTATAAATAAATGTTGGCATTTTGCTTGATGATGTTTGAAATTGTGATTTTGTGAATTGAGAAGCCTCACCAAATGCTCTTTTACGAGCGATAAAATTACATGCACCGATAGATGTCGCTGTTATGATATGCGCAGCAGCCGGAACATTCACATTTTTATTGCCAAATTTGGCTGTTGATGTTGGAAATTCCGATTCATCACTATATTGGTGATATAAAAGGGGCTTTTCATGTATTTGCTTTTGGGTGCTGGTCTTCGCGGTTTCTGTCGTTTTCAAGAACTGAAAATGATAATTTTCCGAATCGTCTTCACCAAATTCGTTGGAATCCGAAAACATTTTCAGTTAATCTATTATTCTAAATTGGGAAAATACATTAGTTTTTATCTAATTTATTTTATTTGCAATATTCAAAATTACCTGTTAAATTAAATAAACTTTGATTTCACGTACTATATCTGCAATAGAAGAAAACATTATCGGCTACATACTCGATACGTTCTAGCAAGCAAATTAGCAACTTACGAGCTGAAAATGTCAATTTCGCATTCTCGATTGGTTTTGCGACCATCTAGTAAGAAAAATATTTAAAATAGTTGCGACCAAATTTTTGAGCTCGCAAAACAGAAAAACAGTATAAAAACATCCTATAATTTTTGGTTGTTTGACATTTCATTTTGAGACAGTTTACAAGCTACCAGTGATTTTAATATTTTAGTATATTAAACAAATAACAAAAAAAGTAAGCATCAAATATATTTAGCATACCGTAGTGGTTTTTATATTAATTATTTAATGGTTTATCTGTTTTTTAATTTGTTAGTAAATGGATGCGTTATTCATGGTAAGCCGAAGAAGAAATCGGGTTCCTCGAAAAATATTTCTAGACAGGGAAAATCTATTTGAATGCGAAGACGAAACTTTTTTCAGGCGATATCGATTCACAAAACCGGCCGCTCAATTTATCATTGATAAATTAAGCGATCAGCTTCGAAGGGTTACTGGCAGGAGTAAAGCAATTCCTCCTTATTTAACAGTAAGACATTTAACTTATTTTAACAACACTACATAATTGTTATTTTAGGTACTTACCAGTTTAAATGTGTTAGGATCTGGAAGTTTTCAATTCATGACTGGTGAGATGAATTATCATCAACTGCCACAGCCAACTGTAAGCAGGCTATTGAAGGAATTTGTATATTCAATACAGGGGCACTTAAAAGAATTTATAATATTTCCAACGACCCAAGATGACCTAAATAAAACCAAAAAAGAGTTTTTTAGAAAATATTGATTCCCAAATGTAATAGGGTGTATTGACGGAACTCATGTTCCAATAAATAAGCCGCACCTACCAGATGCGTGTGCTTTTTACAACAGAAAATGATTTTTTTCTATAAATGTGCAAGCAGTAAGTTTGTTGTTCAAATACCAGAAAAGAGGAAAATTAATTATGTTTATCTTATAGGTGTGCAACGCTGAATATTTTTTCAGTGATATTGTCGTCCGTTGGCCAGGATCCACACACGATTCCCATATATTCAAAAACAGCTCCATCTATGAGTTTCTGTTATCAAGCAGACTGCCGGAGAATTCCTATCTTCTGGATGATAATATATATCCATTGTTGCACTGCCTAATGACTCCCATTATTCATCCAACGACGTTCGGTGAAATTAGGTACAACAACCAACATAAGGGAACTCGGAAAATTAAAGAACAGGCATTCGGTATTTTGAAAAGCCGATTTCGTATTATTTGTAAAACTGGAGGATTTATGTGCTACGGATTGGACAAATGTGTGCAAATAATTACAGCTTGTTTTATTTTGCATAACATAGCAAAATTAAAAAATGTCCCTAATGTAGAGTTTGACATTGAAGACGAATCATTAGACTCCGAAATGGAAAACTTAATTGAATTTGACGAGAGTTTGTCTTTTCAAATCCGAGGTACTATAACAAGGGAAATATTGTAATTAACTAAATTAAACTGAATTTTAATTTCTGCGTTTTAATTGTATTTTCCAAAATTCATTTTTTACAGAAAATCACATTTCACTTACTCCAAAATAATGTAAAACTAAATATGTAAATTCAATAAATATACTTAAATTAATTAATTATCTCTAAGATAAAGCGGTATTCTTTCGGCAATGTTGCTTTTAATTCTTCCAGTCGTATTTTTTTTAAATTGTTTGCTAACTTTACTTCCTCTAAACTCTGTTTATGCAAAGCGTTCGTAATTTTCGCCTCCTCCAATTGATGATCCTGTATAATAATATTCTTTTTGGTTATTGCTAACATTTGCCCTTCAAAATCATTTTCAATTTCTCTACTGCGCCTCTTACTTCTTGGGCGATTAACTCTTCCCGAACCTTTATTGGAAGATTGTGTAGGCTGCTCCGAATTAGACATAACTTCAGATCGTTGCTGTGCTGGAGATGCTGGATCCCGATCGACGTTAACAATTGGATTCTAAAAAGAAATATATCTAAAATTCCAAACAATGAAATTTTTAACTTTTAACTTACGTCCCTAAATGCATCAACATAGCAATTAAAGCCATACATCGAATTATGTCCAGCTAATTGTACAATAATCTCTTCATAAGGCTTTAATTGTTGTGGCGCGCCTCCACCTGTTTCTCCTTGGTGATTTTTTATTTCAGTCAATCACTTTTTAGTGCGGCTTTTAAGGTCCGTAAATTTGTTGCGAAGTTCCTCCCCATTCTCGGAAATGCTGCAGTTGCGGAAAATTCATCCGCAATCTCGTTCCAAGCTCTCACCAATGCCTCTCCAAATAAATTTGATTCGCCTAAAAAATTTTTTTTTTTTAAAGAAAAATTATTTACAAAAACAATTAACAACCATACCATTTACTACAATTAACAACCATACCATTAACAACCATACCGTTTACTAAGGTTCTGCGAGTTTCTAATTTTTTTAAAAAGTTCATTAAATCATTGTCACTGAAATTTGTTTTTTTTTTTTGGGCACTCATCTTTAGGAACACATTTATAAAGCCATACCATTTGAAAACGCCATTTTTTTATAAAGCGGAATGGCACGGATTGGTTTTAGCTGTCTCACTTGACAGGCGACGGTGGCAAATTTTGGAAAAGGAAGATTTAATACAGCGATTTTTAGTTATTAATATTTCCACACCAAGAAATAAATGGCGCCACTTTGACTGAGACAGCTAAAACCAATGCTAGCCAGCGGAATTAATGTGAACTAGATTTTGGGTTGAGTATTAGCTAAAAATATACCTTACTATTTGACAGCAAATGCCTTATTATGGTTCGAGTCTTGGGTTTAAAACACTTCATTTGGTTTGTGTATTTACTAAAATAAATTTTGAAATCTTAGTATGCGTATTATTTCTTAGATAAATAAGAACCATCTGGTTTTATAAAAATAAACTAAATTTTGACATTTGCGTGTAAATATTGATTTATAATCAAATACCTACTTTAATAATTTATATATTTTGGATAAAATATACTGTGTTAATAAAATAAATAATAAAAGTGGTTGTTTAGGAGGCAAACGAATTGATTAGTTCGTTTAATTCGATCGTCATCAAAATGTTTATGTTTATCACACATACTTATGATCATATAGTACATACAACACAATGCGAAATAATTTCCGAAATACTTTACTGTGGAAAATGGAGAATTCCTATCTAATTTAAATATTAAATCTCCATTTTCCGGATAATTTTAATTTAAACTATCGTTTACAACAATAGACAAAATGATGCAGTAAAACAAAGTGATTTAAAAGACACAAGTAGCGGTCAACAAGGCCCAACATCTTCGAAAAAATGAAAACAATAAACGCCAAAACCCTTTCAATGTGTGATATCTAGCCAGGAGTTTATAAAACATTGTGATTTAATAGGACATTTTCGGTAAACAACAATATATGTGTATGTTATTTTAAAATTATAATTGTGATTTATGATTTCAGGCAGCAGGAAAGTAAAACTGACATCCTGGGTAGACCAATACTCGCATCAACTTTGCTTAAGTATCCAGCAAAAAGAGTTACATCAACCCGAATAGATTTTGTCGACTGAAAACGATACCTCCAACGCATTCCCGATAAATTTTCAAAGCGATCGAACATAAATTCCGTAAGCACCGATTCGAGGCGAATTATTTCTGTAAAAAATGCGGTAAGTTATTCCCGCTAAAAATCAGATTACGTCAACATGAAAAAATTGAACACTACAAAATTTTTGATTCGGCTGATATACCGTCCCCACTTACAAATAAAACTATTATCGAGACAACAACGGAAAAATCGGAGGTATTTGTGTGCCGAAACTGTGATACATTGCGTGAAAACTTCCAGGCCTTAAAGTTTCAAGATAAATGTATTAATTGAATCGAGAAGCAATACCTTAGCCTACAATATGCCCACCAGCGTCAAAAAAAATCAAAATGAATAAAAATATTTTCGGTTAAACGCATTATTTTTCTATTTTAATAATATTTCAGAGGCTAACGGTTTCGATAACTCTCACGGGCACGCGGGACGTTGCTACGCTCCTCCCCGCTTAGCCCTCCGAGAGATTTTAGATTTAAATTTCGTTTTAGGGCTTTCGATTTGAATTTAAAATCTCTCTTTTTATAAATTCTGGAAAATGGGGATTTCGATTACGAAACGAAAATAACCAAAAATATAAATTTTGGAAAATGGGGAATTTCTTCGTCGCTGCGCTCCCCCCCGCTTAGCCCTCCGAGGGGCTTTAGATTTGAATTTCGGGGGACGTAGGAGCCGGGATCAGCAAACATATCACACTGCGTGCCGCACGTAGGAGCGGATTATATAGGATTTATTAATGACACCTACTAAAAAGAAAAATAAGTGCACTATTTTGCTATACAAGATTTTGTAGTTGCAACATTTTGTATTGCAAAATCATTAAAAAATACCATTTTCACCGTAGCTGTCGAATTTCATCATAATAATGTTGTAAAATTTCCAAGTTCCATTAATTTCATCTGAAAATAATTAAAGAATGCCATTTCCATAGTACGCGTCGAATTTCATCATAATCGTTTAAAAGTTACAGGAAATTGGCCATATTTCAAAAATCTATCCAGAAACCATGAAACAATTTCATTTCCACCGTACCTGTAAAATTTCATCATAATCGGTTAATAAATAGCAAAGTTGCAAGCTAATCGACCATTTTCAAAAAATCATTTAAAAATCCCATTTCCAACCCATTACCTGTCTAATTTCAACATAATCGATTAAATAATAGCCAAATAACAAACTAATTTTCCATAGTAATAAACTTTAACCAAAAATCGTTAAAGAATTCCATTTCCACCGTAAATGTCGAATTTCATGGTAATCGTATTCAAAATCACCAAATTAAATTAATTTCATCTAAAAAACATTAAAGGATCCCATTTCCGTCGTATCTGTCAATTTCGTCATTATCATTTAAAAAATAGCCAAGTTACAGGAAAATTTTCGATATTTTAAAAGTCTATCCAAAAATCATTAGCAATTCCATTTACATCATACCTTAAAAATTTCATCATAATCGGTTACGGACTAATTGGTCATATTCCAAAAATGTATCGAAAAATCCAGTTTGGATTTACGAAATATACGAAAAATAATCCATTATGTACTTATAAAAGTAATGCATTACCTTCAGTTTACAAAAATAACACAATAATTTTTTTGGAAAAGTGGCATTTTCATTTAGTTCAATTTATTGCTACATTTTAAATCATTACATATTTAGTTTTAAAAATTAGCACTTTTAATAAATACGGAGCTATTTTCTAGTTGAAAATATTTCTACCATTGTAAAAATTGGCGCTATGGTATGCCTTTCTAAATCATAGCCGAAGTATTGAGAATGCACTTTCTAGCAAATAAAAGATTGGGTCGCAAATCCGCCATCTTTCACAGTCGCAATTTGTTAACATGCTAGATGTGCGAGTATGTCCCCCTATATGTATTGTAGTGGTATATATATTGATCCAATCTCAGTAGTAAGCGTGGCGATTTTTGTTTTGATGTCTGTCAGGTAAAATATTTTCATGTCTCCATTGTATTGTTCCACATTTGTGTGAAAGATTGATAAATTAGACGATGGTATAGGATAATTAAAAAAGTTATTTAAATTTATTATAAAACGGCCTTTTATAACATCATTTTCAATTTTTAGAATTTTTAAAATTGTTCCTCCTTGTATTAAACAGTAATTATTTGGGTAAGAAGATGAAAGTGAAAATATTGGATTGCATAATAAGTGATTTTTTGATTTTGAATAATGTTCTCTTTCTTTTACTCGATTTAGTATTTGTTGAATGGGAAAAGATCCTTTCTTTACCATTTTTTTAATGTTCTGCATCTCATTTTCAAATTTGAAGGCACTATAAGAATCCAGATGTTCAAAAACTTTTACATCGGCACACAAGTGAAGTAAACTGTGAACGTTGTACGACACATTTTCTTCACCATATATATCAGAAAATTGTGTAACAAATTCTGTTAATAAACGGGCAGCACAATCATTATTCGTCAAACAGTCCTTCGGGTTGCTCAATATTCGGATAGCACATACTAATAACAAGAAATGATTGTAATATTTTTCATCAATAATATTTTTAAAGGCAACCAATCCCGTGTAACATAGAAACATTCTAAGTTCGGTTGCTTTTGAATACTCGATATCGTCCAACGTGCGTTGTTTTCTTGCAAATTCCGATGGCATTCATTTCTTCAGTATTTTAAGGCGTTCATTAATTGCGATTATAGCATTCTTCTTCAATGAAAATTGTTTCTTACGTTGCTTAATCAAAATATTAAGCATTTGCCGCATTACACCTAACAATACACAATACATATAGTCGATTGGAAATCTGCTGACGCAATCGAAGTTTGCCTTTTCAAGAATTTCGTCGAGACGGACATGATGATCTAAATGTGTTTTGTTGCGAAAGCTGTTATCAGTAGGGAGAGGATTATCTATCGATGGGAAACAGACCTTATGTTGTAAATAAATGCCTTGTATAGTACATTTAGTGTTATCCTGAATGAGATTTGACGCCTAATTAAATTGAAAAACAAGTATTTAATTAAACTTTATGGAATTACATTTGAAGTTTCTTAATAAATAAATTGATTAATTTTTCTTCTATTAATAAAGCTAAATATGAAATAATTATTTGAAAATATGTACTCATATTGCAAATAACTTACCCAATATAAATGATCGTGCTGGGGAATCGCAAATAATCGATCTTATTTCTACCATAATTTTTCTGTTTTCAAACGAGATACCCTGTCCATTCAAGTCGTTTAGTTCATCAACAAAGCTTTGTAGGAAACTATTGGCACAAAATGGCTTTTTAAGTCCATGAAATATTCCAATTAAGAATACTTATTTTAAGGGAACTACATATGTTCCCCAAGATTGGCCACAATTGATGTGTTGAAATTTTGGCCAATGGCACACCATCAATATCGATGTCAATACGTACTAGGTTACTTTCGTGTCTATTGTTTCTAAGAAAATTTTCAATATATTTTTTCAATCCAATATGTGAATATAATCCTTCACCCATGGGAACAATACGTTTGATCGATTCGTTTGGTGTTTTTTTTAACGTTCGTATATTTTTGGGCAAGTTTGGATGATATTTGCGTAAAACTTTTAGCAAGCCATTCCCAGCTGCCTCTGTAAACCATTCGGCTATATCATTCGATATGTTCAAAGTTTGAAAATCGTCTAACTGGTCCGATAAAGCCGTAGTATTTGATGCATATTCAGCTTCACTAGAATCGTCATATTCGTTTCACATCGATTATTTTCAAAATCAAGTTCAGCGATATCAGCATCCTGCTGCACTATCGGATCCCTATTATGTTCGGTATCACTTATATAATCACAAATATCCGCGATTTCCCGTCGTATGTGATAATATGCCTTACTGTCCATTTTTTTGAAATGTTCTTATACAAAAAATAAATTAACACTATACTTAAGGTAGATCCGCACGACGTGTTTTCACAAGTACTTTTACAAATGTGTCAACATTTGTGACAATTTTTTATGGCCACATATTGTGTTTTTGCTTTTGTGATTACATATGTTTCCTCACATATGTAATTTTCGAAAATGACTTTTATCCATTTTGGTATGTTTTACACAGGGTATAACCTCAAAAAATTAAACAAATGTCATCATTAACCATGGTTTTGACCGTAATTTTTCCTTTTGTTTATTTTAATTGTAGATATTAATGAATCTAAAAAAATCAAAGTCGGCTGGTCATAAACAAATACATCATAAATTAATCTATCGCCGTCCATATTAATATTGAAAAACACAAATGTTTTTAATGACCGTGTGGATGTAATTTTCAACTTCACAAATATTTTAGAACACACTTGTATTTTTTGACATATTTTCGTTTGTTACAACATAACTGAAAACACATCGTGCGGATCGACCTTTACTTAACACTTACAATCTATATTATATTATAAAAACTATTATAATTCAAAGTGAACTTTGTTCACCTATTCCAAATGAAGCACGTCAATTAATTGAAAAAAAATGGCTACCCATCAAAGGAACCAAAAATAAATCAATATATGCTCGTATACTACACTAAGGCCCGTAATTTTAAACGGGGATAGTGTTAAATCGGCGAATTTATCCCTCCTTTCGCATTTCTAAATGAAGATAAATCCACTGAATCAAACCTGGATTAAAATTGTATCCTCGGATTTATACCTCGATATCGATGGCTAAAACAGTGGATACGGCTATTTTCGAAAATTCGGAAATATAAAACGTCATTTACGATCTGTCAAATCACATATACAAAACTAAATATTTGTAGATAATGAATCACAAATTTAAATTTAAATTAATTTTTGAAAATTTAAATTAAAAACGGAAAATATATTTAATGAATCTCCATCTTCGTCATCAGAGTTTGCGGTGAATCAGATTACGGTATAATATTGTCGATGCGATCTAAACGTCCTAAAGTATTTCACGATAGAATAGACGTGGAGTTTCACAATAAGGAAGAGTATCGGCGCCGATTCTGGTATTCTAAAGAAGGGTTTCATTATTTGACCAACACCCTCCGAGAAGATCTGGAACCTTTGTACGCATATTATCGCTTATAATACCGCATATTACGTCCACAACTCGCTTTCCATTTTATTTATTTCTTGTACATGTATACCACTAATCACGATATTGACTGAAGACTAATACTCAGTGCTGCCGTTCTGAAGACTTTAAGCGGAGTACGTTTCAAATTTTATATTTAAAAAAAATCTCCACAACTGTAGCGTAACTATGGCTTCCCAAGCTAAAGCTTTAGTATTAAATTTGTAAAATGGTTCTTATAACATAAATTAAAGAAACTCTTATAATTTGGGAGATAGCTGGCTTTTTGCTTGCATCATTTTCTCGATAATTTTTTCACTTCAGTTTAATTGTTTGCTGTTTGTTGGCAGTCATCTTCAAATCCACAGTATGTTCCTACCTAAATCCGAACTAGGGCCCAGATACACTAAAAAATGTCACAAATTGGAACTAAAGCTTAGGTTATTATTACTTTACTTTCAGATCTTCTGAATTTTATTCAAATGCAGTGTGGTGTGGTTAAGCCAAATTTAAATCATGTAATACGCCTGAATTCAATATTCTCAAATTATTTCTTTGCCTGTAATATTCAGCAACATTTTTATAATCTCGAGGTTTTGACCTAAACTTTGACCCAAAGAAACGATTTGAGAATTTTGATTTTCAGGCGTATTGAATGAGTAAAATACGCTATATTACACTGCATAAATCCACACTTCCATTCAAGTTTCTAATTTGGAATGGTTAAGTGACTGCAGAAATGTTCTTAAAGTATTATTTTTATATTCAAGAAGTCCTAATCTACTAAGGAAGGATTTGAGAATATTGTAAATACAGACTTCCATACATCGTTTTTGTCCGGCAAGACTAAGTGATTGCATAATTTGTTTTGTAGCATAATTTTTATGTTCAGGAGGTTCTAATCTAAATATTTAGCCAAACCAGATAAACGGTTTTAGTTAAAATCATGACTTTTCTGCCATGTTTGAGTTTATTTGGTGCCTTCTGCAGAGTGCCCTGATGTTTTTATACTGTTGATGTACATAAGATGTAAGTTTTACCAACAAATCTCCCGATTCTTAAAAAAAAAAACTTTGTGTTTGAATTGACATTATTTGCTAAAATCAGTCAGTGAGACATATTACTGCAAGAAATACATTTTAGAGTTTTTTCGCCTGATTAAGCGAAAGTAGTATAAATACTCCAACCGTACTCACTTCGGCATCACTGCTAATACCCAAAACAGACTCAAACTAGCTGTAGTTATTATTTTTAGTGTATGTGTCTACAACACGATTTAAATACTTTAGGATTACTGTGTTTCATAATATGATTATCGTAATCTATAGTTTGAAACTCGATGAATATGAAACAATTTTCATTTTTGAGCAAACTTTAAAAAAGAATTTGAAACCGCGATCTGAGATTATTGCCATAATGTTTTTGTCTGTCAACGGTATAAAACATAAAAATATAGGGAGGAAAACAAACAAAAAAAAATGACAAATCTCATGTCCCAGCAAGCAGTTATTAATTCGAAAATTGATTTCGAAAATCGTCGGTTTTAGCTTCGTTCAAAATTAAGACACAAAAAATCCGCGGATCTATCCTCGTTTAAAATTACCAAAAGTAACCTCGGCTAAATCAGCGGATTTTCGAAAACTGTGGATTAAAGCATGGTTTCCACGATGGCGAGGCGAAAAAATTAGTCAAATTAAAAAGAGGAAGGAATAATAAAAAATAACATAAGAGTGAATGAAACTGCAACAAGTCGTTACTCCGAATTTTTATTTATTTAGTTTTGACGTTTCAATTATTAAAATTAAATTTTGTTAAAAATGGATACTGTTGAGTAACTAATGGCAATATATGCCGTTATGTTTTCAAGTAGCACTGAGATGTGTTCCCCAAATCAAAAAAAATATATATATATATTTAATAATAAAATAAATATAAAATTTTCTTTAAATTGACAATATGGATTCCGAAAATCAGCGGCTAATCCGAAAAAAGATGATGCGTCTAATCTTTTTTTCGGATTAGACGTCCTATTTCGGAGTGCTGAATTAAAATTTTTAAAATTGGACATCCCAATTTTTCTGTCAAAATGGTATTTTCTCTCTATCGTACTATTGGTATATTTTTGCTTTCTCTTTTTAGTTTGACTAATTTTTTCGCCTCGCCATTGAGTAAACCATGCTTAATCCGTCGATTTATCCTTGTTTAAAAATACGAGCCTAAATTTTTATGTAGTGGTGTCATAAGAAAATACAATTCGCTTGCGATTCGCTTTTGAGTCAGTATGCGAGGCCTCGCAAATTTCTTTAGAGGGACACATTTATCATATGTCAAATTCTTTGGAACAATGGCTAAGATGCTTATTACTGATCAACAGAGAATAACGGGATGAAAAAACTAAACAAATCAAAGTAGTACACCCGGTTTTAGTTCATTTGTCAAATATTCCACAACATATTAAATTCAAAATTGTATAGGCAATGGCAGCTAGTCGGGACGCTGAGGCCGTTCAACATTTATTTCCAAAGGCTGCCCAAGTTGTAACAGCAAAAAGAGAACGTGATTCAACCGGACTAACGGGACCGCAAAAAACAGCTTTAATTTCAGGATGGGCGATTATTAAGAAAGACATTTTCACCCATTCCAAAAATGTTTTTGTTTCGTAAGTATTTATGACATATAAAATTATTTAGAATACAAAAAAAAGAAATCTGCCCACACAGATTCCTCGATAAGTATCCAAAATATATGAAATATTTTGATTTCTCTGATGATGCAGAAAAAAATTTACTTGAAAATCGATCATTGCATGCACATTCTTTGAATGTCATGAATGCAATTAATACACTAATTGACTTTGGCTTGCACGACCCCATTTTGTTTGAATGCACAATGAAGAAAATTGTACGAAATCATTCTGCTAGAAGCGTGTACCGGGAAGATGCTAGAGTAAGTGGGTGTACAGTATTTATTAAGGGTATGCTTAAATGAATATAAAAAGTATTTTTGGTTTATAGAATCTAACAGATGCCCTAAAAATCTACATCCTCGATGTAATGGAAAAGCGGAGCACGAAAATATTCGAAGAAGCTCTTGAATCATTTTGTATTCGAGTTGTTTCAGGATTTGAAATTAGTCCGAATGAAAAGCCATGAGTTTCACAACCAGCACGATCACCTTAATATTAATGGATAGATATGATATTGATAATAAATCATCGAGCAAAAATCAAAATTGCAGAAAACTTTTTTTATTATTTTATTATCTTGAAAATGTTGTCTTGAGGATTAACATTATGTTTAGATTGGTTCGACCAAACTTATCACCAGAGAGGAGACTGCGGCCTTGAGGTTTGGGCCTTCTTACTCTTCTCCAGTTTTCTCTTCGTCTTTCTCTCGGCTCCATAACTACGATTGTTTTGAGATCAACGAAAGGTGAAAATTATCCAAGTGCTGGTGTAAGATGTTGTATTCCAACATGAGCTTAAAGGGTTTCGGCCATAATATCTCCTTGTCGAGTATCACAGCTAATATCAAAAACTCTGGATTGTTCTCAACTTTAAAACAACGTAATTTTATATAGATTTACATATATTTTAGAAATTCAAAGTACTTTAAATCAAACCATAAGTTCTCCCGATTGGTCGGGAAATCATCTGCAGCGGAAAAATTTGTTCAGTAACTGAACAATTCAGATGAACGCCCTTCCCATTTTTATGTAAGACAGTAGTATGTATGTGGTGTAAAGAAGGGTTATACTGCAATAGTTACCAGACTTGCGTGTGATCTACTTTCTTAAATATAGCGCATAAAGCTCGAAAAGACATTTCCACAAAATTTCCCCTCCGAATATAAAGAGATCCGAACTACTGCGATCAACACCAGGTGAACGATTTCTCTTCATGCTCTGCATGGCCTGTGTGAATTCTTCGTGAAATAGCTCCTCCCTGAAGCTTAGAAACGTGGCCAGTAACCGATCTTCTATCGTCTATGTCGTTGGGCCAATCCGAATCAGAATAGCCAATTACCTTTGAATTACCGCATTTTGAAAATTCCAGTTTGGCTGATACTGTACCACGAAGGTATCTCAGAATTCTTTTAACCGCGTTGTTATTGAATTTGCTAACGGTGCTGATTGCATAACATATGTCCGTACGAGTAACATAAGCAGTAAACATGATGCTCCCAACTATTTCCAGATTAGGAAAATTATCAGATTTTGGTGTCAATCCATATTTTTCAAGCCTCACGATCCCTAGTGATTCGTATTCCTAGGCACTGTTGAACTACACTACTCCCAAGTCCTTGTTCCCAAGTCCAGTTTGTTATTCGGAAACAACAACCAATCCTCAACGTGCATGGCTACTAACAAAATATATCCATTCTAAATTTTGTGATAGATGCAGAAGTCCACTAACGAAGACTTTATGTCAAAAATCTTTGAGAACACTATCCAATAATCCAATTTCAATTCCAAATACGAATAGCCTATTTTAAGCCGTACAATGCCTTCTTAAAACGACTAACTTTCGACGATTAGTTCCCAATCTGATATTCTTCCGGTTGGCACATATATATTTTTTCCCCGTAATTCACCCTGCAAGAATGGCGCAACTGTATCCATTTGATCAATTTATAGATCAAACTTAACTGCAAGTGCAATTCTCGTTGAGAATAACCTTTAATTACAAGCTGCGCTTTATAACGTTTGATATTTATTATCATGGAATATCATGGAAACTGGCAACCTTCAACCCCATTTCTAACCCCAAAATCAACGTCTAACTCAATCGACGAATCAACCTCCCAAATAATTCTCCGACCGGACCCTCACTCAACCCCAACGCAAGCTAACTCGACCCCAACTTAACTTAGCTCGAACCAAATCTCAACTCTTTACTCAACAGGCAAATCAATCCCGAAATCAACTGGTTTTGAAAATTCAACTCAATCTAACCTCCGAATCTCCCCTATCAATCTCCCGAACCCAGCACTCAAATCCAGCTCAACTTCAACTCAAACCCTATTCAACCCTAACTTGACCTCAACTCAACCATCAACCCAACCCTAAACTCAACCATGAATCAACACCTACTCAACACTCAATTCAACCGCAATCACGCCTCAACTCAACCCGAAACTCAACGTTCAATTCAAACCCTAAATCAACACGGTTTGAAAACTTCGTACGTATTTGAATCCAACTTAATCTAATCTCGACTCCAACCCTGACTGAACCTCCAAATAAATCCCCAACTGAACCACATCGCTCAACATAAACTCAACACCCTATCTAACAACAACTCAATCCTCAACTAAAGGCTTAACTCAATACTCAAATCAAAAATAGAACAAGTAAATCCCCAACTGAACTGCTGAATGAACCCCAACTTAACCCAAACCCAACCCTGACGAAACCCCACTCGACAACAAATTCAGCCCTTAAATTAACTCAACGTCGTTCTCAATCCCCAAATCAACAGGGACCAACCAACTCAGCTCAATCCTAACTCAACCTCTAACACAACTCCAACTCAATTGCAAGCCATCCTATCAAAAAACAACCACAAATTCACGCCCAATTTACTCCCAAAACTATATGGTCTTAAAAAATACATACGTACATGAACTCAACAACTTAAGCTAACTCTAATTCTGCCGTCAATTAAAAACACAAATAAAACCTCCGGCTAAACTGCTCACTGGTTTAATGACTAACCCAACCAAAATTCAACTTGAACTCAACTCCAACTAACCCCAACTCAACTGTATACTGAACGCCCAACTCAATTCTTAAACCAGCATATTTAAAATACTCCTCTACTACTCATTAAACCCTAACCTCAATTCCCAGTCAACCAGAATTCAACCATCAAATGAAACTAAACTCAATCCTCAACTCAACATCAAACTCAACACTCAACTCAATGCTTAAACAAGCATATGTATATAAAAAATTGGTCAAATTGGTAAGACAACCACGGGTATCGTTTAATTTTGCGAAAATGGTTTCTAAATGCTGTACATGTTCCGCCATCGATGCGGATGTGACGAGCACATCATCTAGGTAGACGAAACCAAAACTTAAGCCCTGCTGCGTGGAGTACATAAATCTTTGGAACGTATTACCTGCGTTTCGTAGCCTATACGTCATTCTTTTGAATTCATACAGTCCGAATGGAGTGGTAGTGGCTGTCTTCGCGATGTCATTCAGCTCGATAGGGATCTGATGGTACGCTCTCACTAGATCTAGCGTGCTGAAAATGTTTGCGCCTGCAAACTGCTGAGTGAAATCCGTGATGTACAGAATCGGGTACCGATCTCGTACTGTTACATTGTTTAACACCCGATAGTCCCCATATGGTCGCAATTCACCGTTCTTCTTCGTTGCTAGGTGTAGCGGGCTGGCCCAGGGGCTATCGGAACGTCTGCAGATCCCTTGTTGCAACATGTATTGGAATTTCTTTTGCGCTATCTCCAGTTTTTCCGCACTGAACCGCCGTGGGCGAGCGAAAACTGGTGGACCTCTCGTCACGATGTGGTGCGTCACTGGCTGTGCTTGCTGCGCGTTAGCTCTTATTTCGCTTTGTCAATTGCCTAAATTTTTTTAGTAACTCGACGATCCGTTCTTCGATTCCGGTCTCGGTTATCCAGCGTATGGTTGGTACTGCTTCGGTGGTTCTCGATGCCACTGCGACGAGCGATGTCATGGGGGCGATCAGACGACCGTGTCGTATATCTACGATGATACCTGTAAAATTAAAAAAATACGCACCAATTATTGGGATCGTGACGTCCGCGACTATACAAGTGCATTGGAAAGATCTCCTTAGACCGAGATCCAATGTGATTTTCTTTCTTCCAAATGTGTGTATTTTTACGCCGTTTGCTGCTTAGAGCAAAAAATCAGTCTCCGGCGTGTGTGACTGCTCCCGTGGCCTCGGCACCACCGACACGTCTGCTCCTGTGTCGATTAAATATTTTTTGCACGTCACCTTGGCACGTCGCCGTGCGCCTCAGTGCTTTTAGTTTTTTGTCTTGAATGTCTGCCATTCCGGGCAATTCGGACGGCAATTTCGAGCGGCTTTCTTGAAACGGTAATGGTAGAAGCATTTGCGCGGCCTGTCGTCCTCGTTTTCGTTGTTGTGTCCCGGTGTTGGACTTCTCGATGGTCCTCGCTGTGTGGATTTGCTTCCATCTGGTCCAGTCGCTTTATGATGGCGTCGATCCGGCTCATCATGTTCTGCTCCAAGTTACTCACGGCTGGTGTTGTAATGGCTCATACCATTGCTTGCGATATTGTCTCCAGGATACGATCCGCGAGTTCCGCTAATTTCGCTGCGGGAAGTGATTCGGCGGAGCAATTGAGATGGCGTCATATCCCCCAACTCAATGCCCCGCAAAAGACGGTGGATCTGGTTCGCCCTATCGATCCAGTATGGCCCTTTTTATGTCCGTGTTTATGTTGTGTGGGATATCGGACAGGTGATTACGTCGCTCACTTCGTTACTGACCTTATTATTCAGTGCGCACACGAGATCGTGGTACTTCGTGGTCTCACTTGTGATTCGGCTCAACCCGAACTGTGCCTCCACCATGTGGAACCGCAGTCGGGGGTCCTGGGATTGCCACGGTGCTTTACGCACCGATATAGCGGACAGGGATGCAGTAGGCGTAGTTGATATTGGTGGTATCGCGGTATTATGGCGTGTTTCCGCTTCTGCGGCTGTTTGTCGCGGCGGTATGAATTCATCGGCTAACGGGGTGTTCCCTCGCGTTGCTCCTTCTAGTACCCTTTGTACTGCAGCTTGGATCATTGCTTCCAAACCCATAGTTGTTGCGGTGGCTGTGTTTTGTACCTTCGATGAGCCGAGTGTTTGGTCCTCAAACGAGGTCGTGGCGGCGTTCGAAGGTGTTGAATCATTTGGACCCATTTCATGCTCTTCGATGATACACTATACTCTTCACTGAATTCGAACCGTCGGTGTGCCGATTGCGACAAATGAAATACGACAACAGAGCATGATGCGATAAGTAAAATATGTAATAAATATTAAAACACAGTTAGTTTATTTATTGCTAATATTATTTTTATTGGTAATTACAATTCTAGAGGTCGTGAAATTCGGACTAAATGTGAAATATAATTTAAAATAGGCGACAAAACTTCCCAACCGTTGAAAAATTTTGTATAACAAGCTACACTTTGTAATATTTATGTGTTATGCGTTGTGAAGTATGTGGCGCGACGGTGTACGGACACCAATAACGATTTGAACTGACACACACTCGATCGCACGGCGCGGTAAACTCAATCGCACACGATTTTTACTTAATAACGAAATGATACTGACAAATGGACCATGACCAAAAAATTTGGTGAGTAAAAATAATAAAACTGAGTTTACCCGTTACTACAATGCTTTACAATTCCTGCTTGAATTGTGTTCTGCGAGGGGTGGCTGCTGATGGTATCGTTCTCCTTTGTGGAGGACAGCTGTTTTACTGTTATGTTACCTCGCCTTGTTTTCTTATTCTGCCTTTTTAGTGGGCACTTTTGTGTCTAATGCAGTTGTTTGTGGCCGTGGACAAGGCGAGCAAACTTCTATATAGTCGCTAATTACCATGGGACGATTTGTTTTTTCCTTTTAATACCGACCGTGTTCTCTGGTTTGCACACTACTGGTATTAGCGGCTTTGTGCGGCATATGCCGCTTCTCCTTGTATGACTGGCACGATAATATCGTGATCACCAATTATGTGTGGCGTAGGGCACTATGCCCTTACTCCTTTATATATTTCTAATGCCGGCCGAGGCAAGGATTTATTATCGGTGGCACTAGGTATAATTATTCCTTACGAAAATAAAGTTACACAGTATATGCGCCGCATTGTTTAGCGCCGCCAATACGATTTGCGATCTGGTTGATCTGTATAATTCTGAACGCTTTTTCAAGTATATTAATCGTTGCAGATGCGGTTGTTGAATTTGTATCGTATATTTCTAGCTACTTCGAATAAGCATCTACTATAACCAAAAAATTATGACCGTCGTGACGGCCTGTGTAATCTATGTGTATGCGTTGCCATGGATCTTGTGAAATAGGTCATGATTCTAGATCTGCCTTTATCGGTGATTTCATTGTAATTATAGCCTATAGAATACCAGCCGAACAATTCAATGCTCCAACCATCGATGAAGTGGCAATTGTGATTGTTGATGAGGAATTTAACTCCGTGACATCCAATCTCCTCCATCGCCGCAACGATCAATCTATGATGCATTACAATACCCAATTATCTACTGGGATAGACAAGATGCATATGACATTAATATTAAATAAAGAAATCCAACAATAGGTACTTCGACGGATATATATGCAAAAATTGAATCGAAACTACTTTAATTTATACGATTCAATCAAGCCAAACTGCGATCAGATGACTTATTCATCTTCGTGATGCCATACAGAATGACGGCAATGTCAATGATTTGTGAACGATGGTCATACTGCAAGCCACATTCACAGGCAGCTTCCACCATATGCACGAGCATGCGCAAGACGCTATGACATATGTACGTACATGGTCGCCCCGATCTGTTCATAACGTTCACATGTCAATCACACATGGGATGAGATTAAAGAACAATTATTAATTGGCCAATCGTCTACGGATCAACACGACCTTACCGCACATGAGTATTCAAACAAAAGTTAAAATCACTGATGGAATTCATAGTAAAATTTCGCATATATGGAGAGGCATTTTGGTTTGGTTAATGCACAAAATAAAACCAAATCAAATAGATCATATTTGAAGTTGTCACCACAAATATGATCCAAGGACCATGCAACATCTCCGCGCATGGCAGATGGAAAATCCACAAAAAATACCCAAAGGAATTATTTAAAGAAACCATCACTAGCAACGATGGTTACCCACTCTATCGACATCGCTCAATTGACAATGGCGGACATTTGACAATAATAAAAGTGCGGAAAAATGTCAACAAAGGATCGGACATGGCTGTCTTTGCAGTGATACCAACAGAAACTTTGAAATCACGAGATACCAAATGGGCCGCCAATCACGAGATACCAAATAGGCCGCCATACCCATGCATGAACGCCATCCAACAGTTGTTCATTTGGCTGTTCATCTGGAAAATGGATAGCGCGTGTATTTCACTGCAGAGAATGCACCACGTCGAGCAGATACACCACCAGCCACAACATTGACAGCATTCTTCACTTTAAACCAAGATTATGAATTCGCTAGGGACGGACTTGCTATACTCAGAGGTGCCAACATACTTCACATGGAACGCAACTTCAAAAAAATTTCAAAGACGCAAACAAGGAAAAGCTGTAGAAGAATAGAACAATTTATATTCAACCGATGCATTGAGTAGATTATATACCGTTCATCCCAACAATCCAGAATGTTTTTAATTGCGATTATTGTTAGTTAATGTAAGCGGACCCGCATAGTTTCAACAATTGAGAATAGTTGGTGCCCAATTATGCCAAACGCATCGCTCGCTTGCCAACCGCACCAGATCCGCACATTATAAGAAAAGAACAACAGCGAAGTATAACAGCGCATTCTGCATTCAATTGCCATTGAACATGCAAGTTACTGAGATATCCACATGCACCATAAAAAAGAATTCAGTATAGGAATTAAGCATGACTTTTAGTGAGAAAAAAAATCACTAACTCAAAATAATTATTAAAACTGCTACAATTCGGTTACATGATACCAACTCAAAACACGGAGGATTAACAAGATACCAAAAAAAAATCACTATACAAAATTTATTTTATCAGTACATCCATACTAGTCGATAAAAAAAATCATTATACATTTAATAAAAATATGGAAATAAATTAAATTTTTTTAATATGAAATCCCAGACACACTATCTGGTGGTCATCATTCGAACTATTTGAAAAATCCTCCTATATATGTATATAATATAACGACTTTTGACGACATTTAAAATATTAAAATTTTTCACTTTTAAACTTTTTAAGAATACAGCGCCGCCAGCGGCACTAAATGCAGTCTTCTTCTTCAGAACTCGAGGAAGAGTTTCTCTTTTTACGATTTAATATTGATCGTTTTGGTTTCTTTGGTGGTTTTCTTTGTGAAGGCTTTTTCTTATTTTGTTCCCGCTTTTTCGCTTCTTCCTCCAACATTAATTTTTCAGGAGTGTCCGTAAGGATCATTGTTCTGCCTCTCTTTCTGCCTCCATGAGCAGAAGTGCTTTCAAGAGACGATTTTGGGTATGGAATGACCATTTCGGGAGAAAATACAGGATGCGATGAGTTGCTTGAATATCCTGGTTGCATTGTTGGCGAAGATTGGATTAGTTCTGGTACTTCTACTGGTAGTTTGCCTGAATATCCTGATTGCATTGTTGGCGAAGATTGGATTAGTTCTGGTACTTCTACTGGTAGTTTGCCTGAATATCCTGATTGCATTGTTGGCGAAGATTGGATTAGTTCTGGAACTTCTACTGGTAGTTCTCTATTTGTGACATCACTTGGAGAAAATTCTTCGCCACCAAAAATATGAGGATCAACTGGCCAAATTCCAGAAGCCCTAAATCCTGATATTATATTTTTCGACGTAGCAGCTTGCTCTATTGCAATTTTAGCCAATTCGGGAATATCGTAAATTCGAATTCGTCTACCTATTAAAAAATATCACAGAAGTGTTTAATGTTCAACATTTAACTTGTTATTATTACCTGCATTGGATTTCATCCAATTCGCTGAAGCACGATTGAAGAAAGTTTTCATTGAACCAAACACACTACGATCCAGCGGCTGCAGCTTATGGGAGCAGTGAGGAGGAAATGTTAACATCACAACACCGTTTTCTTTGCAGAAGTTAACCACTGGAACGGAAATATGAGACTGATGGTTATCTAGAACAACTAATTTTTTATTGCTCTGAGTTGCATTTGTGTGCTTTACAAAATGTTGCATGAATTGTAAAAATTCCGTCTGCATCCAGCCAGACTTATTTGATGCTCCAATGCAACCCACCGACCCCCCCTTCAAAAAATGTTCATGAAACTTTTTTAACGGAAATATAAACATTGGGGGAAGCGAATTTCCAATAGCGTTAACAGCAAGGCACATCGTTACTAATGTACCTCTTTCCGCCGATACGATGCTTCCCACCTGCCTTTTTCCCTTTTCGGTTAAAATATTTCCCGGCTTATGGACGGTGGTAAGGCCAGTTTCGTCGATGTTCAATATATCTTGCGGTTCAAATTTATATCGTGTCATAACGTCTAACAAATTTTTAAAAATTGTTTCAACATTTGGCTTATTAAAATTCATAGCTCTAGCTAAACTTGTTAATTCTGGCTTTCTAATGGTTAAAGTATTGTTCCTCTTCATGAACGACATCAACCATTCCTTGCCAGCCATTTCATTTTTCTGTCAGGAATCTGGCATTTGCAATTTATAATATTTTGCCGCTTGGAAAGCCAGTTTGCGTACGCATTGGGTCGTAAGGCCGTAATATAAATCAGCACAATGGGTAATGTATTCTTTCAGCTTTTCCTAAAACATAATTAATATATTATAATAAACCATAAATAAAAATGTGAACTATATCTACCTCATTTTCAACAGTAAAAACCTTATTGTGAGAAGCGTATCCCACCTTCACATCATTTAAATCTGTTGTCTTCAATTTTAAAATGAACCGATGAAGAGTTACGTGGCAAACGTTGTATTTTCTTGCAGCGGCACGTAGAGATGCTGTTTTACTGGAAACCTCTCTAGCTGCTGCCAAATACGTCTCTTTTGGTATTCTTCCTCTTAAAGTTTTCCTTATTCTATTTCGGGTCATTTTTATTTTATTTTACTGTCCTAAAAGAAAACAGATTCATATATTATATATTTCTATATAGTTGATGTATATTATTTACAATGTTCAACTCTTAAAAGAGCACACATATTAAAATTTCAACATATTTTTACAAGTTCCCCAGTAATAACCTCTTAATTTTTCATATTATTCTGACAATTCATAATATGGACGATTGAAACATGTTACAACCGTCCACATTCAAAAATGTTTCAAATGCCCCATCCATGACTTTTGGAACATTTTTATTAAAAGTGTTTAAACTAATAAGCCGAATGAGATTAACTTTGCACGCGTGTTAAAAATATGTTAAAATATTATGAAAAACATGTTTTCAAAAACTTACCAATGACTAATCTCAAAAAAGCTAAAAAAATGCTTTGTTAATTTTTTTTTACTTTTTGGTATCAAATCAAAATTTTACTATTATTTGACGTTTCAGACTCCACTGAACTTCAAATTTTTGTGAGTGCGTTCAGAAACTTTAGTTGAGTTGTTTCTACATTAGAAAATTACTACGCTTATGCATTCTCGCAAAATGTCATTGTTTCAACTGACCCAGTGTTACGTTTGTACCCACCCTCCCCTACATACTAGTATGTTACATTATGTATAACATTTCTATTATGTACGTTATCTCATTATGTATATTATTTGTAGTCAGCGGTCCCACCAAACCAGCCATCTACATCTGCCTCGAGTATAATGACCACTTTACCAGTTGCAGTAAGTAAATAATGGTTTTAAACAAATAGAAACCACATTTAAATGGTGTAAATTATCTATTTTTAGTTATCATCACCGATTACTCCAGCATCAAAGTCGACCATTACACCAATTTTTGTAAGTATTAGAAACATTATCGTCATAGTATGTATGTCGATATATTATTTTTCAATTTCAGCCATCAGAAACCACTGACACAAGCCAAATTATAGGTTTAACGATTGAACCAGTGTTGAACAATTTCGCCTACAATGTCGTTACACCTTTCGCCACAGGGAACACCCGAGCCACAGGGAACACCCGAACTTCTACCTGAGATGGAAAGTCCATTTGTTCCGCTGATTATTTAGCCAACGAATCAGACGACCTAGAGTAAGTACATAATTAAATTATAATATAAGTTATCATTAATTTAATCCAAATCATAAATTGCAGCAAACAACAATGACGGAAGCAATTTCCAAATCATTGAGACTCCAAAGAGAATCCAACCAAAAACAAGAATATTTAATTAAATTGCAACAGGAGGGAAATAAAAAGCTAGATATTCTCATCCAACTAATGAGAGAAAACAATGACTTATTAAAAAAAATAACGAATTATTACGTATACAAAGATAAAACATATAAATTAAATTTTATTTTATTTATTTAAAAAAAATAAAATCGTCTACAAGGCTGTATTACTTTAAAAATTTATTTAATAATTTAACTACATAAAACCCTGACCGAGAAAATATTACAAATAATTATTATTTTTATGTTTGATGTTCTTTAGCTGCTGGCCCCTTCAGGAAATCGTTCACAATAATTGGTCTTGTCATCCCTTTTAAATACACTTAACACTAAATTAACAAAAATGTTCAAAAATTAAATAATTTTAATGAAACATTAAACGGTATTTAAATACTTAATTTATTTAATAATAATATTTGATACTTATCTTAAGTTCCTCCATTTAAATGTTGAATCATCCGATTCCGGTTTTGTTGGCCGGCAATGAATAACGAACCCCTTTCGTTACTTACATTTCCCAACGTTTCTTCTTCTCTTTCAGGGTTGATGAAGTCGTCATGTGGCACATTATTGTTGATTAATATATTGTGTAGAACTACGCAAGACACAATTATATTTGTAGATGTAGTGGGATCATACCGTAACTTACGTTCCCCTAAAGTACACCTAAAGATATTATATAAATAAAAATTATAAATAAATATTATAGTTCATTACCATTAGAATTATTCTTTAATTTTATACATACCTAAATCGGTTCTTCAACAAACCAATGCAGCGCTCTACTTTTGACCGAATTTTACAATGAAGCTGGTTATAAAATTTGTCTGCTTGAGTCCTAGGATTTTTGATATTGGTAAGTAGAAACGGCTGCAATGGATACCCACTGTCACCTATAACATAAAAATTTATTTATATAGATACTGACAAATAATAAGTTAAACAATGCATTACCTAATAACCATTCGGAAATTTCACCTCGCTCGTACCTCAATTGCAAAAACGCAAAGCATTGACTGGAACCCCAAATAAAATTATCGTGAGTGGAACTGCAATGAACATTAATTTATTTTAGTATTATTCAATAAAACAAAATTCAAAGTAATAACCCACAATATCTTGCATTACAATTTGTAATTCTTAAATTGTTATCACAAACCTGAAAATTAACATTATTAATAAAATAATTAAAGCAAAAAACAATTTTAGCTTGCCACTTGAGTGTTTATCGAATGAAACCCCTTTCGATTTACGTAGGCCTGTTCAATTTCCTTTCTTAGGATCTATTCCAATTACCGACTTAAGACTGATTTACATTCAACGACAATCGACGTCTGCAAAAAAATTGAAACACAACATACGAAAAAGTACAAAGACAAAAAGAGAAAAAACAATCATCTGCTTAAAAAAGTCAATTGAAACCCGAGAAACAAACCCAAAAAACCTCGTCTGCTTTTTTTTGCAGATGTCGAATTTCATCTTTTTTCTGTAAAATCGCTGATGCGTGAATAAATAACTATAAAAAGGTTACATAAATAAGAAAACCAGTCATTTGCATTGGTTTATGACATTTTTGGTTTAAATTTACTTTTTATGTGTAAAGAAAACGAATTTTTGATGTGACATCTGCATCTGCGAAATTTTTTGAATGTAAATCAGTCTTTATTTGTTTTCACCGACTTATTCAAATAAGTCTGCTGATGAGGTGACTTATTTTCTATCTCTTTCTTTCATAAAAAACTTATTTGGGTTCATGTAAACAATACAGTTCTGATCCATGTAACCACGAAAATTCTATCATATTCATAATATTTTGTTGTCTTGTGTTCTGTCATATTCATAATAGTTTGTTGTTGCGGTAAAATATTTTAAAAGCTTTATTAAATATATTTATTATTTACATAAAATTAAATTGTTATATTTCTGAACATAAATTGTCTCTGAACGCTGAAGCGCTGATTTGGGGTTGATAAATTTCATCATTAGAAAATAATTTTCATTTTGAAATTCCTCGTCTATGGTCATGAGATCTCAAACATTTAGACAAATGTTATGTAGTACGCAGCAAACGGCGATAACTTTATTACAAGTTTTTAAATTAAGTTCCAGTGAACGAAGGAAAATGCATCTCCACCTAGTCTTCATTTGTCCAAATGTCTGTTCGACAGCTATTCTTGCTTTACTGTGAAGGTGGTTACATTTTTTTTGCTGCGGGGTTAACGAACGGTTTTCCGTAAATGGAGTGATTATTGATATATGTAGGATCACGCGTCAACTGATATCCACTGTCACCCAGTAAATAATAATCTCGTGCAGGATATCTTCTATTCAAATATAGGTTGCTGTTCCTTAATACTCTATGATCGTGAACCGATCCTGGCCACCCAATGCAGACATGCAAAATTTTGTATTCTGCATCACAAACAGCTATATAAATAAACACAGTTCAACTATGGATATACAAAGTTATATTTAAAAATGAATATTACGTACCTTGCAATCGAATGATGTAGTCCAATTTTCTATTAATATATTCATCATGCCGATCGGTTGGACATTTTATTTTGATATGCGTTCCATCGATAGCATCAACGGCCTGATGGAAAGCATGTGAGCCTGCGCGATTAGCAAATTTGAGGCATTTGCTCTGAAGCTCATCTTCATTAGGCAATACAATAATGTGTTTGATTAAGTTCAATATCATATCCAGCGAACTCCCAGTTCCATTTGTAGATCATCCCGTGGCGTTTCGAGGGATAAAGTTCCACTAATTTTTGGAACGCCTCTTTCGAGACACGTAAGTGTTTTTTTATTAATAGTGGGTCCCATTCTAGTATTGCGTAATATTCATAGAGCAATATTTCAGCCCCTGATATAAGTAGATATAAATATTATTTTAAATTTATGAATTACAATTTAAAAAAAAAAAATTATACCTCCCACATTTTTCGTTTTTCCAGACACTTCAACAGATCTTTATCGCCATCCATTAATTTGATGCTCAGTTTCATATTTTTATTTGTTAAATAATTTCATGACAAAAATTGCTTTTTGTCGTCCATTTTATTTATTAATTTAACTAAGATTTTATTTGACCAAGAAAAAAAAACAGACACAATTTTTTGTTATTATCAGCTGTCAAAATAAGTCAGCAAAATGAATTGGAACGAGTTTACCGACTTATTTAAGATGGCGTCAAATAAGTCAATAAGTTTGAAATAAGTCGGTAATTGGAAAAGACCCTAAGGCCAGTTAAGGCAATATGGGTCCCATCAATTAAACCAATTATATTTGGAAATCCAAATTCTGCTAAAAAACTGAAATAAATAAAATAATTACAAATGAAAAGTTGTTATTACTCTTTAAATGCCTAATATAAATATTAAAGTGTACATACCTCGCTTTGACGGTTTCAATTTCAACGTTTGTTTGAGGAAATCTCACATATTTCCCTGCAAGTTTATCTGTAATTATTATTGTGTACTTGCGAACACAATTTGAAATTTTTGGCTGACTCATGAATGCTAATGCATTACTACCAACCCGTTTTTGATAACTGCCGCTCGCCAAAAAATTTAGAACTGCCAAAATCTTAAAGAACACACACATATTTTAACAATACACAAATCAAATAAAATAAATTAATTACCTCTAAATGAGCTGGAATTTTGTTTCGAGTATCGAATACTCCAGCTACTTCTTTAATTTCTTCAATAAAATTCAATGCGAGTTGTATCGGAAGCCGGTACATCTCGATAAATCTAAAATTGTATACGAAAGTAAAACATTTAATAATTAAAATATAAAATATTGTTTTAATTACATTTATTTAAATATGTTACAAAAACCAAGATGCTTACCTTTTTTCTGGAATATCAAAAGGGTTCATAGGGGGATAGTATCCCTTAGCCGTTTACGCAAAATTCTCAAATGATGAGTATTTTCGTAGTGAGCAGCAATAACTGGCACAATATTAATTTTTTTATATTTTAACACAAATATGTATATCAATTTTTATTTAAAAAAAAACTAAAATCAAAACTCTTTTTGTGTATTGACAACAATATATATTTGCTGTGTTTCTTATTTAAATCCGTAGATCGAGCAGACTTTGAAATCTGAAATCAGATTGATTTGGTCGATCTGAAATAAGAAACAGGGTTCAGATTTTTTAGATCAAAAAATATTTATTTCATAATTTAATAAAATTATTTACCTTCGTTCACATAATAATTAAAATTTCCTTCTATTTCCATTTTAATAACGTTTGCAAAAAAAAATAAGTGATGAGAAGACAGTTCTCTATGCGGTAATGTATGTATTTGAATTACATGAAGTTAGCTAAACTAAAACTAATCTGAGAAATCGGAATATTTTTACAAATCAAAAAAATCAATCTAATCAATCTGAAAATAAATAAGAAACAGCAAAAAAATTGATCAGATCGATCTGACGTGAAATAAGAAACAACGTTTTAGTACTCAGATCAATCAGATTGATTAGATCAGAAATAAGAAACACAGCTATTATATACTTAAATGTCAAAATGTCAAAAATAAAGCATACGAATAAAAAACCGACGTTAAAAAAAATTGTAGTTTATTAGACATACGTTTTTCTAGCAAATTACAAGAAACTATATCGATTTTTTTTTTAATCACTAAAAGCCGTGCCTAATTCCTATACTGGAATGGGAAAAGTTTTGCAAACATCTAAACTAATAGTATGGGATGAATGCACAATGGCCAACAAAAAATCTTTGGAAGCAATCAATCGGACGCTCCAAGATTTAAGAGGTAATACAGAGCCATTCGGAGGTGCACTCATTTTGCTGGCTGGTGATTTTCGTCAGACTCTGCCAGTTACACCAAGTTCGACGCCAGCCGATGAAACAACTGCATGTCTCAAATCATCTGTTCTTTGGCATAATGTTGAAAAAATTATATTGACCACCAACATGCCTGTCCAACTGCAACAAGGCGACTCCGCTTCTCGATTCGCCTAAGCGAACGTGTATGATTGGCGGCCAAAAACAATGATGTTAATGCTATTAATACAGTCATTCATAATTAAATATCTGATGGAGTTTTGAATCAAGGCGAAGTCGTCAATTATTCGGTCGAATTCCTGAATTGCGGGGATTTATCCTATGCAATTGTTGTTGTAAATTTGTCAAGGAAATACGCTAACTATTGAATGGCAACTTCAAAGAAGAACATGTTTTACTACCGCAAATAACAATGATATCGACCGATACGCCATTCGAATTCAAAAGATTGCAATTTCTAGTGCGACTCTGCACTAACCATTAATAAAGCACAGCGACAGTCGTTTCAAGTTTGTCGATTTGTCGTGACTGTACTATAAACCTTATGGCGCATACTCGAAAATTCATTTCAGTAACTTTTATGGTAATTTCGCAACAAGCGAACTTGACGGAGATAAACTTTTCTCAATATTTTGGTAATTTTTTTTCCCCTCCATACCAACTTATGTATGGAGGGGAAAAAAATTACCAAAATATTGAGAAAAGTTTATCTCCGTCAAGTTCGCTTGTTACGAAATTACCATAAAAGTTACTGAAATGAATTTTCGAGTATGCGCCATTACAAGACAATTACCGGATAAACAAATCATAGTAGTGCAGCCGGTTTAGTTCATTTGTCAAGCATTTCATAACATAATAATTACAAAATTGTATAGACAATGGCAGATAATAGAGACGCTGAAGCTTGCCAACATTTATTTCCAAAGGCTGCCAAAGTAGTAACCACACAAATTGAGCGTGATTCAACCGGACTGACGGGACCGCAAAAAACAGCTTTAATTTCAGGATGGGCGTTTATTAAGAAAGACATTTTCACCCATTCCAAAAATATTTTGGTTTCGTAAGTATTTGTGACATTTAAAATTGTTGTTTATAAAAAAAAAACGAATTCTGCTCACACAGATTCCTGGATAAGTATCCCAAATATTTAAAATATTTTGATTTCTCTGATGATGCAGAAAAAAATTTATTTGACAATCGATCATTGCATGCACATTCTTTGAATGTCATGAATGCCATTGGTACACTAATTGAATTTGGGCTGCACGATTCCATATTGTTTGAAAGCACTATGAAAAAGATTGTACGAAATCATTATGCTAGAACCGTTTACCGGGATGATGCTAGGGTAAGTGAATTACCAGTATTTATTAAGAGGTGCGTATATAAAGTATTTCTGTTTTTACAGAATTTAACAGATGCCCTAAAAATCTACATCCTCGATGTGATGGAAAAGCAGAGCACGAAAACATTCGAAGAAGCTGTTGAATCATTTTGTATTCGGATAGTCTCTGGATTTGAAATTAGTCCGAATGAAAAACCTTTATCACTATCATCATAATGTCAATATACAATAGTTAGATAATAAATCATTTCAGAAATCTTTTTATATTATTTGTGTATAACTGTGAAATGATGAGTAATCAAAAATATTTTGGTTCGGTTGATTATTCCAGAAATTTTTTTTAGTAAGCACATAAAATGAAAACGCGCGAATATTCAATTTGGTGAATCTGCCGAGTACAATCCATGAATTTTAAATAAGCCGCGCATTCAATTTAGAAAAAAATATAAAAAATTTACAACTAACACACGATCAGTAGTAAAATTTGGAATAATTTAACGATACCAAAACCGTTTTTTAATATTTTTAAGTAGTTCTATTAACGGGATAGGAATCATACACAAACAACTGATGTCATATCCCCCAAATTTAGAGAATAGCTAAAAAATAAAAAATAAAAAATTATTTGCACTTAAATCGAATTTGATACCACAAATGCGGCATATATCTAAAAATTCGGAATAAGGAAGGTAACTTTAAATTGGTGTGATTGTGATTTTTGGTGAGTACTATAATACATGCTGCGATATTTCGACAAATTTATATTAGGGGATGTGGATGAGGGTAAACTCATAAATCATGAATTAATTTGTATTGTCTCATATTTACCTTCTTGCTATATATTATGATATATAGAGAAACTTAAGGTTTTAGAAATATTTTTTTTGGGCGGAGAACTCAAGTTTTTTATTTTTTTTTTTTATTTTGACTTATGATATAAGATATACAGTCACTGTCTATACATTCCAGGAGCGGCTCCTAATTTCCTAATCTCTATATCGGTATACATATAAATTCCTCTAGGCTGTATATAATAAAATTGGTCTATACTCTCTAAATCTCAATAGACATCTTTATAATACACAATAGTGATATTGACTCACCTCGCACGATAACATCATCTTTTTGAAATATAATTCCTTTTGTCCTGACATCATATCATCGTCAAGCTCATTCAACTCTTTCGCTTATATCATTCAATTATTTTTTTTTAAATTCATTTTACCAAAAATTAAATAAAAAACTTTACTCATCAACCATCATAATATATTACGTAAACATACCTACCTACCTACATACCTAAAGTGTGTGCAGCGTACTATGGTATGCATAAGCAATTTTATGAATTAAACAAAAAATTTGGTTACTAAACCACAGATTAAAGTTTAAAATTCTAGAATATGTTGCTGATGATGGTGATTCATTATCTATAATAAAATTGGAAATATCGGCAGACATGGTGACGTGTCGCTTATGGTTTATGGGAATGAATATGTAATAAAATTTATTAATTTTAAATTGATATTCAATTGTGTGCGAAAACGATTGGTTTTTACGGCGAACTATTTTGTTTCGGCGTTGTACGATTTTTAATTTATTATGGTGTGGTGACAAATTTTTAATTAATCAATTTGTCTTCATAAATTGATTTTTTTAACCATACTTATAAATGATGAGTGTACGATGACATTTTTAAGTTTGTGTAAACAACTAATCCTTCCATTGAGCATCACTTCAATACAATGATGATTCGTAGAATGAAATTTATTGTAAATTTAATTTAGATCATTTTTACACAAACCAAACTTCTAGAAAGCTCATGACTTTCCAAGTTAGAATAGCGTAGAAACATTTAGAACAATTGTATCATGGAAAATTCCATTTTAGTACAGTTAACATTGTTAAACATTGAGCTATTAATTTAACTTATTCTATTACACACTACCCCACCTAAGCCTGTTCGTCCCGAACAGGTCCCAAATCACCTCCTCTGTATAGGGCCAGCCTCTCCAAATGCACCACCTTTGGTTTACCTCTATGTCCCTGCAGCTTCGGTGATAATCCCTTTTTCCGTTGCGGGTTGTGAAGCCATAATAATTGCCCTTCCTGGAATCCCTGGTTATTTGCTCGTATGTCATATCGAGCCTTCATCCGGTTACTTGACATCTGTATTTTTCCCCGTACAAATTGATGAATCTCATTAAGTTCCTCTTTCAATCGGTCTATGTAATTGTTGGATGCAACTAAAAGTCATCTCTTGGTGTAAACGCAATCGTCATCAATTTAGATTTTGACTTTTCGTGGCCATCTTGTATTGTCAATTTCTTACTTACTTCCGTTCCGTCATATGTAAAAGTTGTATTGCATAATTTTGTTACTAAAATAAATATTCTAAAATCATCAAGTGTTTCAATTAATTAAAGAGTTATATTAATTACACTCTAACAGGTTATGGGCCCAGTGATCATTATATAGGCTAAGTTTGTTAAAAACAAATGGATAAAATAAACTTTATTAATTACAAAAACTATACATCACTGGGGGTTTTTTTTTTTGAGACACATGATGGCGGACGTAATCGATGGAAAGTATCGCATCGGGTTGTTGGGGGAGTAGTTTTAGGAGTCAAAGCTTTCTAGGATATGCGATTCTCATAAGACTTCTTCCTAGTGTAGTTACGCCTCCTCGTGGCGACAACCGGGCAATGCATCCTAGAATGTAGCCAAGTAACTTACACGACCGTGCAATGGCGGTAAATCCATTGCCCCAAGCTTTGGTGGGACAACATACGCTGAGAGCTGCGTGGCTAAGGGGGAGCTTAGTCTTTAGTATGTGAACTCCGGGTACCAGACGACTCCCGGTTTAAAGTAGCCTTCCCACAGTATACCGATCTCTGCTGTGGGTGACCTTCATTTCTCGGATACTCGTGGGATTCAAATGGAAACCGAATTTAAAAAAAACATAGAGGGTGATGCCTCTTTAAAAGCATCAACTTCACCAGCTGTTGAGCTGGGTCTCCTAAGTTATGATGGAATGGTAGATGCCACAAGGGCCACCACTCTTGATTATCTTAACGTCCGGACCAAGGAAAAGGTGGAACAGTCCACCTCTTCTACTACGGACTCCTTCTGTGATGACAACATAAGTGTAATCTCTCAGTTATCGGGCACCTCAACCATTGGTGTTGATATTGGGAACATGTCCCTCAACGCCGGGGAATGGGTTAAGCTCAACTCCTTCGGAAGAAGGCGTTTTAAAAAGGGGCTCAAGGAAGGCAAAACTAGAGAAGAGGCTCTAAATGCTGCTAAGTCCGCGACCCCTCTGAAAGCACCCTCGGGGCCTGTTGCTCCTACCCTAGACAAGAGGTCTGGTAGCAGGCAGTGTTAAGCTGGGCATCTTACCAGGTGATCTCAGTGGCAATCCTCTTAGTATGGAGATACAAATAATACGCTTTGGTTGTGTGTGCTGGTATATACATTTACACATGGCTAAATATATATGTACGTACAAATGGCAAACATACAGGAGTGTGTCATTGACCTCATTATTGGGATGCAAGGCTCAAACCACAAGCCGCAATTCCATGGCTGTTTCCGGAGAACAGGTTGGCTATTTTTTATATGTTCCGATCATTCCACAGCGGAATGGATGAGGAACAGTTTTGTAAGCCTAAGGGAAAAAATTGGTCTGAACATAACTTTGGTGGAAGAGGATGATTTTCCTCGGCCAAACATCGTTAGGGGGTTCTTTCCACAGAGCCTTAGCTTAACTAGCGAGAAGATTCTCGCTACCATGGCCGCGCAGAACGATGGTCTCGCGGCCAACTCATGGAAGATACTGCAACGGACGACAACTGGCGCACTCGTCCATTTGGTTATGGCCATAGGCGAGTCTTCCATGAAGAAACTGCGCGAATCCAACGGAAACATCGCATACCGCTTTGGTAGGATAAAACTCCTTCTCAAGAAGGATTCCCCCTCTACCAACCCAACCACTGGAGTCAGCTCCAGTAAGGAGGGTACTTTACCAGCCCCAGTAGTAGGCACAATCACAGACGAGGAGGCATCCAGGAACAGCAGCGCTATTGAGCATTCTGTTCCTGCTGCCTCTTCGTCGGGAGCACGATCAACGGATCTCTCCGCAACTCCTACTGTGGGATCGAGTAAATCAGCACTCAGCCCGAAAATTAAGCATATGGGCGCTCGGGGTGTTACTGGGAAAAGTGGCAGAAACAGGCCAAATCCCGAAAAGCAGACGGCTGGCAAGCAGCCAGGAGCGTAGAGCTCCTATACCCTAATCATCCAGTATGGCTGGTACTATTAGGGTACTACAAGCGAATCTGCATCACGCAAAAGGAGCTTCGGACACCTTTTGCAACAGGTTCGCGAAACAACACTTAACCCTTGGCCTTATCCAGGAACCTTGGGTTAATGGAGGAAAAATCAGAGGCCTCCACCTCAAGTCATGTAAGTTGATTTACGATCGAAGGGAGGAAGTTCCCCGAGCAGCAATATTTGTTTCATCTAATATTAACGTTCTTCCAATTCCAGAGTTCACCACGCAGGAGACAATATGTGCCTCTGCGTACTTCCCTGGTGAGTCGGTTAGTGCTCCACCTGTAGTTGTACAGGATCTGGTGGATTACTGCAACCTAAAAAACAAGCATTTCATCATAGGCTGCGATGCTAATGCACACCATATCATTTGGGGCAGCAGTGATACAAATGGCAGAGGTGAGTCCCTTTTAAATTATCTTATGAGTAGTCACATAGACATTTTAAATAAAGGTTCGAACCCCACTTTCATAAACTCGACTCGGCGAGAGGTGTTGGACCTCACTTTGTCAAGTCAGTTTATTTCCAACTCTGTTGCAAACTGGCATGTTTCAAGCGAAGCTTCTCTGTCGGACCACATGTACATCAGGTTCGATATACGGGGAGTGATCATACAGGCAACAGAGCGTCGTATCCCTTGTTTTACAAATTGGAAAACATATAGGGATATTTTATTTATCAAAGCAGACATGCTGCCAACATCTTTGAGTTCAATTAGTGACCTAGAAACCGCAGCTGGTCTGCTTAATGACGTGCTCCTATCTTCCTACGAAAGCAGCTGTGTGGTGCGTAACGTTGTGGTTAATCGCAAAGTTCCATGGTGGAACGAACAGCTGGCTAAACTTCGTAAGAAGGTTAGGAAATTATTTAATAGGGCAAAGCATTCCAATGAGTGGAATGAATATAGGCAAGCCCTAACCAGTTACAACACAGAACTAAGGCGTTCCAAACGCCTCACGTGGAGGAAAAACTGTGGAAATATCGAGGATATACCTACAGCTGCTCGACTCCATAAAGTTCTAGCTAAAGATCGGTCCAACGGGATTGGGCTTCTTCTTAAATCCGATGGTAGTTATACATCAGGTCGCAAAGAGTCACTCGAAACCCTGCTTCAAGTGCACTTTCCGGGCTGCACTGTTTGCGACACAAATACAATCACTAACTCCATATCTGGTACACACATGGGTGTAAATATGGGTTGGGTTAATAGTTTATCCGGTAAGATTTTTACTCCGGATAAAGTCAAATGGGCCATTAACTCTTTTCAGCCTTTCAAGGCTCCAGGAGGGGATGGAATCTTCCCAGCCCTCCTCCAAAGGGGCCTGGACTTGATTACCCCTGCTCTGGTAGCCTTGTTTAGAACTAGCTTCAATTGGGGTCACATACCACAGGCTTGGAGTCAAGTAAACGTGGTTTTTATCCCAAAGCCTGGCAATCGGCCATGTGAACTTCCTAAGTCCTTTCGACCTATCAGTCTTACATCGTTTATTCTCAAAACCATGGAACGACTTATAGATCTTCATATCAGAGACTGGTTAACTGCAACCAGACCTCTAAATCCAAATCAATTCGCCTATAGGAAAGGCAAATCCACAGAGGGTGCGCTGCATCTACTTGTCACCAAGATTGAAGCAGCCTATCGCTTGAAAGAAATTGCTCTGTGTGCATTTCTGGATATTGAGGGAGCTTTTGACAATACTGGATACGACTCAATTGCTAGGGCAATCAAGCGTAGAGGTATTGACGATCCGACTAACCACTGGATTAGTTCCATGTTGGTTAGTAGGAAGATTACATCTAAATTAGGTAATGAGTCAGTCACGATTACGGCAGCAAGAGGGTGTCCGCAGGGCGGTGTCCTGTCCCCTTTGCTGTGGTCACTCGTGATCGACGAGTTGCTTGATAATTTACATCTACTTGGGTACGATGCCATTGGTTATGCGGACGATTTGGTTATCATAGTCTCTGGAGGGCATGAACGTACGATGTCCGCCAGCATGCAACAGGCTTTGCTTGTTATTTCGAATTGGTGCACTGGGGAGGGCCTTTCGATTAACCCTAGCAAAACAGTCCTGGTGCCCTTCACCAAAAGACGTAATTTGAACCTTGGTTCAATTAGTCTAAATGATATAAATATCGGATACTCCAATGAAGTCAAATATCTGGGTGTTGTCCTAGATAAGAAACTAACTTGGAACTCTCATATTACTTCAACTACCGAACGCGCGGCCAGGGCCATGTGGGCCTGCCGGCGTATGTTCGGCAGGACCTGGGGCCTGAACTCAAAAATGATTTACTGGATGTACATCATGATAGTGAGGCCAATTGTAACATATGGGGCAATAGTTTGGTGGCCTAAAGTACAGCAAAAAGTTATTATGAACAAGCTGACCTCATTACAGAGACTAGCATGTCTCGGAATTACAGGTGCTATGCGCACCTGCCCTACGGCGGCAATGGAAGCTCTCATCGGGCTCACTCCACTTCATATCCACGTCAAAAAATCAGCTGCTACCTGTGCAGCTAGATTGAAGCTAGTGAATCAATACAGTCATGATGACCATATGGGTCACCTGGACATTTTGAATGAACTTCCAGACCTGAATATGTTCCTTAGTGTCCCGGACGTTATGCCGAAAGAACTCTGCTTTGGCAGGAATTTCGTGGTAACAATCCCCGATAGAACAGACTGGGATACTGGGTTACCTCAGATGGAACCTAACAGCCTAGTCTGGTACACTGATGGATCAAAAATGGATAGTGGAGTCGGCATTGGTGTCTTTGGACCCAATCACAAAATATCGAAATCACTGGGTACTTACCCCAGTGTTTTTCTAGCCGAAATTCACGCCATCGAAATCTGTGCCTCTACTATTATGACCAAAGGTCTTAAAGGCGCATCCATCCACATTTTGTATGACAGCCAAGCAGCACTGAAAGCATTGGCTTCTAACTGCCTGGATTCCAAGTCGGTTCAAAGTTGTTATAAACTGCTACAATCTCTCTCTTGTCAAAACAAAGTAAGGTTGTGGTGGGTGCCTGGTCACATGGGCATCACTGGAAATGAGATAGCCGACGAACTTGCACGGGCAAGCTCGTCGACTACACTCATTGGCCCTGAGCCTTTTTGTGGTATCCCGTGGGCTTCTGCAACCTACACAATCAGTAAATGGGCAAAAATACAGTGCTTGACTTATTGGAACTGTATTCCCGGCCTTAGACAAGCCAAATCTTTGATCAGACCATTTCACCACAAAAATTTGGCGATCAATTTCAGCAAAGAAAATATTAGGAAACTTGTGAGTTTTCTCTCAGGTCACTGTAACCTGAGATATCATTTGAACAAAATGAACCTGTCCACAGAGACGGAGTGCCGACTCTGTTTGGAAGAGACAGAAACCGCAGAACACATACTATGTGAGTGTGTTGCTCTGTGCACACGGAGGTGGATTCATTTTGAAGAGAGGTATCTGACCCCGGAGAAATGTAAATTGGCCTCTATAAACAGTATTCTCGCCTTTATTAGAGAGGTGGAGAAGCTCCTGGAGTAACAGTACCCAACAGCACAAAAGATCTTTTAGGTCGTAGTGCTAGCCGCTTTTGGGCAGGGTCTTTTTTAAAAAAAAAAAAAAAATCGCATCGAAAAGTTAGACAACGATAATTACTTTAATTGGAAGTTTGTGATGGAAATGCTGAAGAAAGAGCATAGTTGGGATGCAATAATTGGTGAAAAGCCAGCCGAGGCAGCACAATTGACCGTGTGGAATAAAGCAAACGACAGCGCGATGTCTACAATCGTTTTAAGTGTGAAAAAGAGTCAATTTGTTCACATTAGAAAAACTAAATCTGCAAAAGAGATGTGGAATGTGTTGCAGCAATATCACGAAAAGGGTGCAGGCAATAGCAGTGTGCAACTAATAAAGGAAATTTGCACAAAGAAACTTATGGAGAGCGATAACCTCGAAGAACATATTCATTGGTTGTTGGACATGTTTCAACGGATTGACGATCTCGTAGAGGAAAAGTTATCGGAAAAATGGCAGATTGGGCTGCTGTTTAGGCAACTACCGCGCAGCTATGACACAATCGTGACGGCACTTCAAACTCAGAAAACGGAAGACGTGGCAAAACTGATTGACGAGTATAAACGTTTAATTATACGCAATTGTAACGAAAATGCTGATAGCGCAGGCGACGCTGTACTAAAAATCGACAAGCGAAAAGGAAAATGTCGGTTTTGCCACAAACCGGGACATTTTAAAGTAGAATGCCATAAGTATACTAGATGGCTTCAAAAGGATAAGGTCAAACAACCATTGGGAAAATCAGAAAAGGTGGCGGCTATTGAGAAAGCAGATAAACAATTGAGAAATCAGTACATATTCGTCACGTGGTACCAGATCCGTCAAATTACAGTTTTTTGATGATAAAGGTAATTCGGTATCGGCCATATTAACGAATGTATTATATATACCAGAAATTTCATCAAACATCTTATCGGTAAAATTAATGGCGGCTCGATATGAGACCACATTTGGTACGCATAAGTGTTCAGTGCAAAAGAAAGGTGGCAGGCGAACATATATTGGCGAAAATTGTGGCAGCCAATACATTGTCAAACAATCAAAGGAAGTCTATGCAGCGCACAAGAGAACTAATTTATGTGTACACAAGTGGGGCAGGCATCTAAACAATGACAATTTAGTCACCGGTGTGTGTTTTGAAGCGGGTAATTGCAGCGACGACTGTGAAATATGTGCACAAGGGAAAATGACTAGGTTGCCTTTTCCAAAAAGGTCATTAACATCAACGAATGCTGTGATGGATCTAGTTCACACTGATTTTTGTGGGTCGATGCCAACTAAGTCACATGGTGGAATGCGCTACATTCTAACGTTCATAGACGATTTTTCGCGTTACACGGTAATTTATTTGCTGAAGGAAAAATCGCAATGTTTCATGAGGCTTAAGGAATTCAGTCAAATGGCGCGAACTATGTTTTCAAAGACCATAAAAGTTATTCGCTCAGACCGCGGAACAGAATATAAAAACAAACAGTTCATTGAATACTTAAAGAGCATCGGGACTAAAGTAGAATACACTGCCGCATATTCACCAGAACAAAATGGAGTAGCAGCCAAAAACCCAGTTAGATGCTCGGAACGAGAAACTAAGGGGGTCAAATCAAAACGATTAATCGAGGAAATCGAAAATATTAATTCAATAATTACTGAGCCGAAAACACTGGCAGACGTACTGGAGACCGCAGAAAAGGATAAATGGTTTGCGGCTATGCATGATGAAATGAAATCACATGCAGAAAATGGCACCGGGGAAATAGTTGAATTACCAAGTAATCGAAAAGCAGTGGATTGCAAATGGGTGTTTAAATTGAAAGCTAACGCAGACGGCACTGTAAAGCGGTTTAAGGCTAGACTGGTTGTCCAAGGGTTTACGCAACGGTTTGACCAGGATTACGACGAGGTATTTGCACCAGTTGCTAGGCAAACAACTTTTAGAACGTTGTTGACGATGGCAGGCAGAGATCAAATGCAGGTCATCCATTTGGATGCAAAAACGGCTTTCTTAAACAGCAAACTGGACGAGGAAATCTACATGAAGCAGCCGCCATGTTTCGAAACGGATGATAAAAGCATGGTATATCGATTAAAAAGGAGCTTGTATGGAGTGAAGCAGTCGGCACGCACCTGGAACATGTCATTAAACAAGGTAATCGTTGACGCAGGATTTTATCGCAGTGAAGCAGACCCATGCTTATACTATCACATCGTGGTGGCTTGTAGTGACAGCAACGCGATCAAACGGGTTGAGGAAATTCTGAACGTCGAATGCAAAGTTGATAGTTGGTCAAAATAAAGACGTACATTGGAATAGAGGTCGACAGGGACATTAATGGAATATTTAACATAAGTCAGAAATCATACATCAATCAGGTGGTGAATCGATTCAATTTAGAAGGTGCAAAAATATCTAAATACCCGTTGAAGCCAGAATATCAGAAGGGTTCATTGCCTGATCTGCTGCCAAATAACGCGGGATATCAACAACTAATTGGCAGCTTGCTGTATGTATCAATAAACACTCGGCCAGATATGGCAGCAAGTGTGGCGATATTCGCACAAAAGACAAATTGTTCGAATGAAGAAGATTGGACAGAGCTGAAGCGAGTTGTACGTTATCTAAAGGGTACAAACGATTTAAAATTACGCACGGGAGATGTTAAATGCAAGAACATATTTTTTGGGTATAAGATCGATGCGATCGAAAATCAAACAGCGGTCATTTATTCAAGTTATTTGGAGCAACGATAAGTTGGAGTTGCAAGAAGCAATCATGCGTTTCACTATCATCAACAGAGGCCGAGTTGGTTGCATTGTCCGAAGCATGTAAGGAGGCGATTTGGCTGCGAAGGTTGTTGAACGATTTTAATGTCGACATAAACAACTAGACTTTGATATACGAAGACAATCAAAGCTGCTTAACACTGATCAACCAAGAAGGTTTCTCTAGCCGATATAAGCACATCGACACTAGGCGACATTTTATTAAGGATCACATCGAAAAGAAAACGATTCGATGTGAATATTGTCCTACCAACGAGATGCTGGCAGATATGTGCACCAAGCCGCTGGGCACAAATCGGTTACAATCACTTCGAAAGGACAGTGGGTTGTTTTAATGTCATTTATTATTCAAGGAAAGAGAGAGCTGTTGTTATAAAGTAGAAATTGAGGAGGAGTGTTGGATGCAACTAAAAGTCAACTCGTGGTGTAAACGCAATCATCATCGATTTGGATTTTGACTTTTCGTGGCCGTCTTGTATTGTCAAATTTGTGGCGGTCACGCATTTATACATGCGTTCACCGCCACACGTCAAAGACGGCGCGCACTGTCTGTCGTCGGCAGGCAGGCATACCAACCGCGCGACACAAAACAAAACAGAACAGATAAACGAAATAACAAAATACAAAACACACAACAAAATAGTATGGTCTCGGATTTCATATTGAGCGCACGCGCGCTCGTCTAATAAATAATATAAAATAAATAGTCTAATAAATAAATAAACGTATAACACAAGATGGTGGTGAAATAAATTAGGTGTACAACATTTATATATAAAATTAAATAAATAAAATTTGTGCAAATAAATTCGTAAATAAAAAAACATTTACTTAAAACAAAATAAAATATTTTGAATGAATAAATTGTGCTCGCTAAAAATTCTTACTTACTTCCGTTCCGTCATATGTCAAAGTTGTATTGCATAATTTTGTTACTTAAAATTATCGTGTTTCAATTAATTAAAGAGTTAGATTAATTACACTCTAATAGTAATCGTAAAGCCGCTGATGGTACAGCCCCAAACTTTAGATCTCCAGGTAATCGTAGGTTATCTCCAAATAACGTTTTAGCTGGTGTCATTCCGGTTGTGTCATGTATTACTGATCGATAGGCCATCAGAAACATCGTTATATGCCGATCCCAGTTGCGTTGGTTTTTCTCAACGACCTTTGCTAGATATTCCTCCAATGTACCATTGAATCGTTCCACCATACCATCAGGCTGTGCATGCAAAGGCGTTGTTCTCGTTTTATTATACCGAGCATCTGGCATATTTCTTGAAATACCACCGATTCAAAATTCCTTCCTTGATCGGTATGAATCTCCATCGGCACTCCAAATCTGCTAATCCAGTTGTTTACCACGGCATCAGCTATTGTTGTCGTCTCCTGATTGGGAATGGGATACGCCTCCGGCCATTTGCTGAAATAATCCATGATTACTAGCACATATTTGATGCCGCTCTCAGTGGTGGGAAATGGCCCCGCTACATCCATGGCAATTCTTTCGAATGGTGCTCCGACGTTATATTGTTTCATGGTTCCACGACTTTTGAGTACGGCTTGGCACCATTCTATCACTGACTGCCTACATCCTGCCCAGTATAATCGTTGACGTGTCTTTGCTAGTGTTTTGTTAATTCTTAGGTGGCCCCCACTTGTTCCTCCATGATACTCCTTCAGGATTTCCGCAATCTGGCACTTTAGTATCACCAGCAACAATTGTTTCACTTTGCCATCCGTGCTTTCCCATAATCGTTTTAAACACCCATTCTCAAGATGAAGGCTATCCCATTGAACCCAATAAGCCTTGACAATGGGAGCTTCCTCCGCATCTTGCTCCAAGTTGGCCGGTCTTCTTTTTCTTTCCATTCCATGATAACCGATAGATCCATATGGTTCTTGGCCATTAATTTCCTGTGATAACACAGCTCCTATACCGTCATTACTTGCATCGATATCCAAAATAAATTTCCCGTTGGGTATAGGGTACGCGAGGATTGGCGCGACCCATAACCGTCTCCTTAGTTCCACAAATGCTTCCTCCTGGTCATTCTTCCATTCGAATGCCTTGTTCTTCCTGGTCAACCCGTGTAAACTCTTGGCGATGTTAGCGAATCCTGGCACCAAGCGTCTGTAATAGGTGGACAATACCAGAAAGCTTCGTAATTCGTGTAAATGTTTAGGTTTTGTTGTGAATGTTTAGGTGTGAATTCCATTAGTTGTTACAAGATGACCCAAATATCTGACTTCAGTTCTGAACAGCTTACACTTCTTTGGACTTAACTTTAATTCGGCGGCCTGTATCCGATCCAAAACTTCTGCCAAGTTCCTTAGATGCTCGTCAAAATCATTCCCCATGACGATGATGTCGTCCAGATATATTAGGCACGTCTTCCAATGTAATCCCTTTAATCGTTCAAAAGTCGCAGCGGCATTACATAATCCGAACGGCATAACATTAAATTGCCAAAGCCCGTTACCCACACTGAACGATGTTTTCTCGCGATCTTCTTCATGAACTTCCACATTAGCCGCTTTGTAGATCTAATGTCGAAAATATTCGAGCACCCAATAACGTGTCTAACGTGTCATCGATCCTTGGCAGTGGGTAGCTATCTTTTTTCGTCACAGCATTGAGTTTTCGGTAATCAACGCAGAATCTCATGCTACCGCCTTTTTCTCTACCAATACTACCGGTGAGCTCCATTGGCTGTTAGATGATTCGATTACTCCTACCGCCTGCATTCCTTTTACCATCCACTCGACTTCTTGTTGTTTTGCCAATGGTAATTTCCTGGGTGGTTGACGAATTGGCATCTCTGCTCCCGTATCAATTCGGTGCTTTACCATTGAAGTCCTTCCGTTATTATCCGATGTACTGCAGAATATGGACGTTTACCGTTTGAGTAGTTGATGTGCAGAATCTTTCTGTGCCTCGGTAAGATCTTCGGTCCATTTCTGCATAAGTTGTTCTACCATTCCTTTCTGCTCTTGCATATCGGCTTTTTCAATCGGACTTTTCTGTTCACATTTTACTATAGTTGAAACCTCGTAACATTTGCCGATGACTGTCCCTTTCTTATTGGTTTTCGTCTTATCCGAGAGATTTAGAGTCCTAATTGGTACTCTATGGTCGTTATCTGGTTTAACTAGGGCTTTTCCGATTATAATTTCCTTGGCTCCGTTCTCCTCTTCGTTAGCTTCCACAACCCACAACCTGGGTGATCCAGAAACTCCCTCCAATCTTACCCACACGATCGCCTCCGATTTCGGTGGCAGCTTCTCCCGATGATCAATAATAATTCGCCTGGTAGTTGCTCCTGCACAACTAGATTAAAGTGGCAGCTCGATGTTATCGTAAATTAAAACTCCTCGTCCAACATCCACCACGAAGCCATTTGCCTTCATAAAGTCCATCCCCATAATGACTCCATCCACAATATCTGCAATCAGCACTTCGTGTTGGAAAAGAATTCATCCAATCTTTATTTTCACAATCTTTATGCCTTTTATTATTGAACTATCTCCAGTTGCTGTTTGTAACTTCAATCCATTAGCTGGTTGTATACCGCCATCGATCAGGTCTTTACGGACAATCGTGCGATTTGCTCCCGTATCGAGGGTGATGATGCAATCTATGCCATCAATGTCGCCTTTGATTGTTAAGCTGTCACCGCCTCTTGCTACTTTCGAAACGCGGATGGAGGTTATGGGGCAATCGGTTGTGGAAGTCAGCTTATGCATTTATCCTTCTTGCCTGGCCACTTCCTGCTCCCCGCTTGGTCGTCGCTGCATAGTATTTATGCCGGTGTCGATTTCCACTCGGATAATTTTCATTGACGGTTTGGTGATGGCTTGTGCAGTTTCATTTGTTAACGCACAAGCGATGGTTTCCGCGAAGGTCGCTTTAGGTGACAACATCACCGCCTTGCGTATCTCTGGAGGTCGAATGGCATCAATGAATGCGTCAATTTTTAGCCTTTCCATATAATCAGCCGACGTACTGGTATGTGCTAGATGTACTAGTCGCTCGATTGAGGATGAAAATTCCTGCAGCGATTCTCCCCCCTTTTGGTAGCTGCTTTTGAGTTCCATGCGATAGATTTCCCGCTTATGGTCACTGCCGGACTTCCGATCTAACGCCTTCATAATTTCAAGATAGCTCTTGCGATCCTTTTCAGGGATAGTTTGTAAAGCCTCTGCTGCTTCGGCTGCCGTTTCAAATTGAAATTTGAAAATGCCAAAAGATGTTGTTCCGTCGAAATTTGGTGGCCTTAACTTAATCGACTGGATGGTCTGAATCACTTGCGTCATTGCTCCACTTGCTTTGACAACAGTAAATTGTTTTTCAAGACGTTGAACTTCCGCTTGTGATTTCTCTTCAACATATTGAATCTGCGTTTCTAATTATTGTTCAAAACCTGTTGAGTCTCCGTCTTAAAATCCGTTTCAGTTTCTCTATTTCGCCTTGTACATTTGAAGACAATTCCAGAATTTTCTGGTCCATTCTCTGTTGGCCTTCAGCAATTTCCCCCATCTGATGCTCTATAATTTGGATTGGTTGTTCCATTTTCTCCATTTGTCGTTCCATCTTGCGTTTTATTCCTTGGTTTCACTGGTTTTAGTCTCCAACTGTAGCACATTTTGTTGTTTCATTTCGTGTTTAATTTCTTGGTTGGACTTATTTTGTTGTACACTCATTTGTCCCATCATCTGGTTCATAGCAGCGATTAACTGCGACAAATCGAAATTTCCAGATGGTAGTTGTGTTGTTTCAACTGACGGTTGTTTATCTGCTTCTTTCTGCTCTACAGTTGCCGCATCCGTTACTTTCTCTCCAAAATCATGTTGATTCGCGTCTAAACCTTCTTTCTCCATGGCACCATGTAGTCGTGCTTGTAAAGCTGCTTTACTACCATCAGTGGCCAAACTCCGTTTCTCAAGTTCCCCCTTTAATTCTAGAACTTTTAATTCGTTGAGAATCATTTTCTTTATCTAAATATTCACAATCCCACCGCTGTCACCAATCGTTACATTTTTGCCTTGTCAATTGAGGTTCGTATCGCTGGATTGTGAATAAAACCAAATCAATTTAATTTATCAGCAACGAATTTATTTATTTCACACAAAAATTATTACAACCCAATTTAATAATTCACAAAATCACTTTGTATAAATTATTCTCACAATTTTACTGATCACTTTTACTTTTTATCTCGCACAAAAACACTTTTTAAATCACTTTTTAATTCCTTTTTAATCTTCACACTATCGCTTACCAAATACTACTAATCCAATTCGACTTCGTTCGCCTTTTTATATACGCAAACCAAACTTCTAGAAAGCTCATGACTTTTCCAGTACTGATAGTGTAGAAACATTTAGAATTGTTTTATCATGGAAAATTCCATTTTAGTACAGTAAAACATTGAGCAATTAATTTAACTTGTTCTATTACAATCTAGATGTCACCATCACAATATAATGAATTCAAATTAGGAATTCGTTGAATTCCTTCTAAATTGACGGAATTGACGAATGGAACGATGTGCTCTAGCGGACAATCGTGAAATATGTGATAAGCTGTCGGCAATCGAATTAATCCATTTGTAACATTCTTATCATTTTAAATATCAGAAAACTGTGCTTAAAAAGTGCAGAAATTTATTGTTAAACTCACTATTAATATATATGCGGGTCACTAAACGATTTTGGAGCTTTATTAGACCGCAGTTGCCACGCTTTGATTTATTAATACAATCTAAAATTTAATATTGTGACGGTGACACCTAGTGTGTAATAGAAGAATTTAATTGAATAGCTCAATGTTTAACTGTACTAAAATGGAATTTTCCATGATAAAAATTGTTATATAATGTTTCTACGCTATTCTAACTGGAAAAGTCATGAGCTTTCTAGAAGTTTGGTTTGTGTATATGTTACGGCTAATTTACAAAATTGGAGAATGTGTACATTCGCCGGTAAATGTACATATTCCCAATAAGAATATCCTCATTTTCCAAATAGAATCCAGTAAGAATATGCACATTTACCGGCGAATGTACACATTCGTCGCTCTTTGTACATTAGCCGTAACATATATAAAAAGGAGAACGAAGTCGAATTGGATTATTAGTAATTGGAACGCGATAGAGTAAACTTGTAAGATTATCAGTACTATTTGGAAAGCGACAGTGTGAAGATTAAAAAGTAATTAAAAAGTGATTTAAAAAGTGTTGTAGTGCGAAATAAAAATTATAAGTGAATAGTAAAATTGTGTAAAAATTATTTAAAGTGATTTTGTGAATTTTTATTGATAAACTGTGTTGTAATAAATTTTGTGAAATAAATAAATTCGTTGAAGATAATTTAAATTGATTTTGTATTATTCACAATCCAGTGATACGAACCTTGAGTGACAAGGCAACAACGTAACAATATTGCTATTAAACACTACTGTAACACTAGCTTATTTTGAAATTTCTGCAATATTTAAGTACACGTTTCTAATATTTAAAATGAAAAGAATGTCCCAAATCAATCAGATATACAAAAATCACACTTCAAAGTACATATTGGGTTACTTCAATTTTCCAATCATTACAATTTTCACAAATGAAAATGTAACTGAAATAGACACTATTTCCATATATTGTCCGCTTAAGGCGCTTTTTAAACTTTTCCATTCGTCAATTGAAAATCGAATTCATCGTTTCCCAACCGTCTGAGCTATCGCTGTTCATAATGTGAACTCGTTATATGGTGGTCATAATAGTCGCACCACCCCCCTTAATTCTCTTCGTCCCGAACAGAAACATTATTTAGTCTCCTTGGTATCGCGCCAGCCTATTGATGTGTACTACTCGCTGGTTCTGCTGCATCCTGAACCCCGAAGTCGTTTTTTTTCGGTGCGCTCTGGCAAAGTGTTCTTGTTTATTGTATTTGTTGTGTTTGTAGCACCTTGACCTGGTACTGCTGCTGTGGTCCTCGAATCTTCCTCCTTTGACTTCCTCATTTGTTACATTCGCTTATGTGTAATTAATAAATAATAGACGACCTTCCAATGCTACTCTTATCATCTCTCTTTAATCATGGCTTGTTCAACACTAACTCTAAATACAATATTTATTTATTACATAATTTATACTATAACTCTTAACCATAATAGAAATAAAGGTAATTTCATTTATACGAGGATCATACCATTGACTTAATACCTTAACATACATAACAGCTTTTAAGGACTCCCTGACCCTAGTCTGAATTTGAATCACGTCTACAGCTTCCAACAATGCGTCCATAAGAGCTTTAGCCGTTGTCGTATCATCTCGTGCAGTATTGATGAATGCATCCACAACCAAACTGTTTACAATATTTGCGGGAGCTTTGCCATATCCTAGCCTGTCAAGCCGTGTGATTTCTGCTTCCAGATGTTGTAAACTTCCACCTTTGGCTTGCCTGCGGTTTTGTAGTTGTATCTTGTGAGGCTCCTGCGTAATGGAGTCTCCGTGTCGAACCTCCAATGCGTTCATCAGCTGCCCGTAGTTCTTTTGCTATTACGGCACACTTTGGATGGTATCTGCTGCATTATCCCTTCACGTCGAAGTTAAGCCACTGGATAACTGTTCATGGAATACTGGTGGTTTCATCTGACTGGAGTTGCCGTTTCGGTGGTGAACTGATTAGTTCGAGTATATGCTACCTTCTCCAGGCTGCACAAGAGGGGCATCCTTTTCTTTTTTTAGCTCCAGTGCATCCCCGTTCATCATAACTGTATCTTGAAGTTGTTCCAATTTCTTGTCGACATCGTCCTCGAGCGCGGTTATTTTTGCTTGTACTCCTTCGATTGGTTGTTGAAGCTCTTTCCTTTGTAATTTTAGAGACTGCTGCTTCAACTGGGATAACATCTTCGTTGTTAGCGATTCTTGGAGAACCTGGTTCTGCGATGACATCTTCTCCTATTGCGATTTAAACTGGGATGCTTATCCTCGTGTAATTTTAACTGGGATGTTAACGTTTCCTGTAGCCCTAATAATAGCGTAGCTAGATCTGATTGTCCGCTCCGCTGTGATGTTGAAAGATTTTGATCTACTGAGGCTGGCACCTCCTTTTGTTCCCTGCGTCTTTCCTCCGCCTCAATCAATGTTTCGAGCCGCAATTGTAATTCTGATCTCGTTCCAGAAACTGGGGCCACCCTTGAAGCGAGAGCTTCTTTCAATTCAGCGATATTCACCTTGTTGACATCCATTTTTCACAGCTTGGTTTTCCGAATTGTAAAATCCCACTTCTGATACCAATTTGTTACGAACTGGGCCTCAGAGTTCGTCTGGATTTTGAATTTAAATTTGACGCACAATTTATTAGTAAACTAAACTTATTTAACATCACACTATCATATTTAATTCAATTGTTTAGCGAAAACTTGATATAAAAAATATTTGGCTCTACCTATTTATACGGAGCGCTATCGGGAGCCAATTTTTATATGACGGCTCTCGATAGCAGCTATCCGGAGCGAATAAAAAAACGCGGCTAGTGTGTACTTTTATCTCACTTGACCCTATTTTACATTACTTTTATGCGATTTTATTAAATTATAATAGCGAATATTTCGCTTTTACCATAAATATGTCCGCTTGCCACAGGTGGGGGCTATGACAGATTTATTTCACTTGTTACACGATTTAAAGTAAACGAAAAAATATTCTGTGCTTGCCATCGGTCGTGTTTATATACCAGTTTGATACTGCTCTCAAAATTTCCTTATTGCGTATCATAAATCATCGACATTCTTGTGTATTCTGTTTATGGCTGTGGGCTGTGTATGTATTTATGTTGTGTTCATTTTATTCATCATCAATCACTAAAACACGTCTCCTTTTGTACGCTATATCTAAGACGTTCTTGTTTTTACTAGATCATTATGAATTTGGGCGTTGGTGTATGAACATGTTTCGATGTCCACAATAAATACTTATAATAAAAGCATGGGCCTCAACGGAAATCAAACCATCGACCTTTATGTTCATACTACGCGCCAACCGTCTGAGCTATCGCTGTTCATAATGTGTACTCTTTATATGATGGTCATAATCGTCACAATATATGGACAAAAAGAAAGCAATTGGGAAGCAAACTGACCAAAATTTATTGCCTGATAGGCAGAAAATCAAGCTTATCGATTGAAAATAAACTACTGCTGTACAAAATGGTAATAAAATCTATCTGGATATATGGTATACAGCTGTGGGGAACGGCCAGTAACTCAAACTTCCAGTCAAAATTTGTAATAATCATATTAGATGCACCATGGTTCGTATCAAACGATATAATTCACAGAGATCTACAGGTCCCATAAATACGGCAAGAAAGATTGTCAATTCATCCAAACGATCTGGCAAGCAAGCTTCTCACTACCACAACGAGGAAAGACTTAAACGTCACAAAATTTTTGATTTATCAAATAGGTCTTAGATATAGGTTCCAATTGATCGTATGGGTGAACAATTTATCGTAGACACAATTGATCATGGAAACAATTGATCGTGGATATAATTGATCGTATGGACAATTGATCGTGGATCCATGGTCAATTCCACGTACTCCCGCTCATATATAGTTGCAAATTCCTATAAGCCCTAAATTATTTTCTGAAGCCCCTCGGAGGACTAAGCGGGGGGGGGGAGCACAGCGACCTCCGGCGTAAGAGTTAGCGAAACCGTTAGCCTCTATTTAATTTCTCTTTTCCCGAGCGTAATTAAAATTGGAAATATTTTTACAAAAATTGGAAAAAATTTGTTTACATTACGTTACGCGTATAAAAATATACAGAAAGATAGATTGGCTATGTAGGCCCTATTACTGTTGTAAAATTGCCGATAGTTTTAAATTTAGTAATGTTACCAGTAATATTATCGGTAACACGGGTAAAATAGGTAACACACTTTTTATTCAATATTTTAATTCCAATTTGTACCAAACGACACTATTAAAATTTTGACATCTGGACAAAAGTAGTAAGATTTTTAAATAAAACACAAAGGGCTTACTATTCGTTCAAATATATTTCATCCTTTTCAAAGTAATCTCCTTCGGATATACTTATGCCAACGATTTTTCCAGTATTCGAAACAGTTGTTAAAGTGTATTGAACGTTAAAGTGTCAAAACGATGTCCCAGGAGCCGTTTCTTGAGTTTCAGGAATAGCCAGACGATAAGCAGAGCTAAATCAGGCAAAGGGTAGTTGCGAAAAATATGGGTCGAATTTTTGGCCAAATAGTAACATACAACCAAAGCAGTGTGAGAGAGTGCATTATCATGATGGAAAAACCAAGAATTTTCTGCCCAAAACTTTAGTGATGTTAACCAGGTCTCTAACTGTCAATCGACGTTTTTTAAGCACCAAATCCTTGACTTTCTTGATGTGGTGTTCATCGGTAGACGTGGAAGGACAGCAAGGTCATCCCGCCGACGCATTTATTATCCTCAGCCTCAACATCATTCATAACCGAATTATTCTTACTTTCCTCCAAGTCATCCTCTTCTTCAAGCGAATATGATTAAGCAGCTTCATCCATTAATAATAATTTGTATTTGATTCAGTAGGAATAACTTCATCTTCGTTATCCACGCTTCCTACGTTCGAACTCGACAGGTTTAAGTTGTGCAGAATGTACGTTAGTTTTCCTACACGATCAACAGTCAATGGATTACGTGTTGAGAAAACCATAAGTTCTGAATGTGTTTTCCATTGCAACTCTCGATGCAGGTAAGCTCAAAATATCAACCGCCAAGCACTTATAGGTGAAGTAGAACATAATCCCGCCCACCAAATTTTATCAGAGAGCTACTCACTTGCAACCACAAACGGTCGTCAAAAAGTTCACTTTGCGCCAAAGACTCATATATTTTGTTGCCCTTCTATTTTTTGCCCTTATATTTTAGGTGAAATTTTGAGACATTAAAAATAAATTCATAGTCACTTCAAGTTTCTGTGATTCCGAAAGACTCTTTCCTCGAATAGTTGGTTCAAGCAAATTTGTGGCATAAAGTAGCGGTTGTAAGCATTTTTCGGCCCGTGATTTGAGAATAATTATAAGGTTCTTCGTAATTGGCGCATTTATTTTGTTGAAAAGTTTGTTTTATATTAACAAAATAGTACACCACTTTAGACAAAACAGCAAATTCTCAAAAAAAGATGGCCATTTAGCAATAGGAGGTAGTACACAGGGTTCAGGGCATACCTGATGTAGCATGTAGTATGAATGTAGATCGAATGTAGCATGAAAAATGTACGAGTTTTTTTATTTCTGAAACCATCTGTACGACTGACTGAAAATACTCGTTAATATAGGGATAGCTTTTGATAACCATTTTTCGGGAAGCTTTATTATGTGTTCCATTGTCAGTAATAAGTACAATAAATTTATAAATCTCGAAGTCTCTTAACACCCCTTCAACTTTCACGAAAAAACTCTTTAAAAGCCAAATGTCGATTTTCCTTAGTGAGTAGATTTATAGGAAAAGGCTTTGGGTGTATTGATGACATAATTTGTTTTGGAGTCCCTGCGAATGTTCGACCAAGTATCGGTCTGCAACGTCAGATGCACCGGAAATTTTTGGTAAGACTGACCCTTCGACGCGATGGTACTCAAGGCCCAACAATTGATTAGAAAGTTGGTATCTCGAAGGAAGTTAATAACGGTCACAATTTCTTGAACAAATCAATACAAGCCGACTTTGTGGTTGAGCCAGAGACGACCCAGAAATTTGGTTTACACAGTTGGAACCACAATTTGAAATTGGTGCTATTTCAGCCGATTCCACCAAACACGGCCATCTTATTGCAGCATCCAGAAACAGTGAAATGTGTGTGCGATCAAATTCTCACACCGCCAAAGAGCGCCAAATATGAAATATTAAAAAAGGTCATAATCGAACGCTTAAGCGAATCAGCAAAAATAAAACTCGATCGACTCCTATCAGGACTGCAGCTCGGAAATAAAAAACAATCTCAACTGTTGAGGGAAATAGAAACACTATCTATTAATCAGATTACTGAGCCAGTTTTAAGAAATCTGTGGTTACAGCGACTCCCAACACATGCCCAAGAAATTTTGTCTTGCATGGATGATTCGAACCTTCAGAAACTTGCAAACGCTGCAGACAAAATAGTCGACGTACAAAAACCGGCTAGTATTTTCAACCTGAAATCCTCGACACGAGACGACGACAGAACACAATAAAGCAATTTAACAACTTAGATCAACATCCTAACACAACGAGTGGAAGAGCTGTTCGGTCATTTCGAGAAATCTAAAAATAAATCATCCCGCGGACGTTCGCAAAGCCCCAGGACCAATGACAATAGTCGTCAGCGCAGCAGTTCGCGATCAAAGGAACAAGTGGCAAAACACCCGAATTGCTGGTATCTTCATAAATACGGTTTTCAAGGGCGAAGATATCTAAAACCATGCTACTTCAACGTAGCGAACCAACCGACAACGAATCCGGACAACCGGTAGGCACCGCACTTCATGCGGCAAGTGACGGTAGCCAAATCTCAAACAGCCGCCTAATCATAGTCGATTCACAAAACAAGCTACAATTCTTGATCGACACAGGCGCCGAGGTTTCAGTAATACCACCAACAAACCCCGAAAAGTCCAATTCGCCCACGTTTAAATTGTTCGCGGCGAACGCTATGACGATTGATACATACGGTTGCAAAAATCTCACTCTCAACATAGGTCTTCGTAGACCATTGACATGGAAGTTCATCACAGCAAAAGTCGATCGGTGTACTCTTGAAGCTGACTTCCTTTAAATAACAAGCTCATCGACCCCAGCACGAACCTCGACGTCAAAGGAGAGCCAATTCAAATTCCTTCATACGGCATTACAACAATAAAGTCCGATTCAACACTTCCCCGAGATTCTGGAACTACTACACGAATTACTGTGAAGCACAACATCACGCATTGTATCGAGACATCCGGTCAACCATGCCATGCAATACGTCGGTTGAACGCGGATAAGATGAAAATCGCCAAAGCTGAGATTGAAGCTTGGACAGCACAAGGACTGTGCCAACCCTCGAAGAGCAATTGGGCAAGTCCGCTCCATATTGCAAAAAATAAAGACGGAAACTGGCAATTATGTGGTGACTATAGGGCATTAAACTCGATAACAAAACCTGACCGTTATCTGATTCCCTTTGTGACCGATTTCACACACCAACTCGAGTCATGCAAGATTTTCTCGAAAATCGATCTCATCCGTGCGTATCCCCAGGTCCCTATCGAAGAACGAGACATAGGAAAAACCACAATCATCACTCCGTTTGGATTGTTTGAGTTCACCCGGATGACTTCGGATTAAGTAATGCGGCTCGAACATTCCAACGTTTGATTCACGCAATATTTCGAGATCTGGCATTCGTGTTTCCGTATATCGACGACCTACTGATCGCCTCACAAAACTCGGAAGAGCATCTGAAACACATACGAATTGTTTTCGGGACTAGTCATAAATCTTAACAAGTGCGCATTTATGCAGAACGAAATATCTTTCCTCGGATTTCATATCACCGCAAGCGGCATGTCGCCTGATAAACACAGAGTGGAAGCCATTCAAAATTTACTGAATCTTTTTACCGAATGCAGCACACGATCAGGGGATTTTATACGAATTTATAAAAGGGCGAAAGAAGAAGAAGGGTAAGTCACCATATAAATTGGACCGACGAATCTACCAAAGCATTCGAAACGTGCAAAACAAAGCTGGCGCAGCGTACTCAGCTAGCATATCCGATTCCAAATGCCAAATTTGCAATTTTCGTCGACGCGTCGAATACAGCAGTAGGAGCAGTATTGCAACAACAGACACAAAAAGAATGGCAACCACTGTTCTTCTACTCACGAAAGCTAGGTGATATCGAAACCCGCTACAGTACGTATGACAGGGAACTCTTAGCCGCTTACACGGCTACCAAACATTTTAAACATTTCGTCGAAGGTCGAGAATTCATTCTATTCTCTGACCATAAACCACTGACATTCTCACTACGTCAAAGTCTCGAAAAAGCATCGCCTAGACAATGCCGACACTTAGACTTTATAGCACAATATACATCGGATATTCGTCACATTTCGGGGAACAACCAGTGAAAAATTCGTGTGGCCAGTGATGAACCAAGAAATACGCTCTTGGGCCAAACACTGCATACGCTGCCAAAAGTGTAAAATTACGAAACACGTCAGAAGTAAAACTGGAACTTACGAACAGACCAGTAAACGATTCGACGAAATACATATCAATATAGTCGGACCGTTACCTCCATCCGAAGGTAATTTATATTGTTTGACCATGATCGATCGCTACACACGTTTGCCAGAGACTACACAAATTCCGAATATCAGAGCAGAAACCATAACTGATGCATTAATCAAAACATGCATGGATCAGCCGATTTGGAGTGCCATCGAGCATCGTGACTGATAGAGGTGCACAGTTCGAAGGCAATTCACTTCCATTCTTTATTTAAATTTAATTATACTGTTACACGATCAATTGTCCATACGATCAACTGTATCCACGATCAATTGTTTCCACGGTAAATTGTTGTACGATCAATTGTTCACGATCAATTGTTTATGGTCAATTGACAGTAAATCCTTAAAGGCCCTACACACTATATGACTTGTCGGGCCGACAGTCGGCCCGACCAAATCAGTATTGTGTATACATTACCTGACATACCGTCTGATATGGTCAGTTGTCATTGATTACGAAAAGAGAACATACGAATCATGCCGCGAACTTTATCCAAAAAACAAAAAATTTTCATCGTGATCGTAGCGTGTTTGAATTTAAACATTTAAAATCGAAAAATGTGGGCTAAAAAATGGCTGTTTCAACGCCAAAAATTTGGCCATTTGATTTTATTAAAACAAACAACTAAACAGCGATGATTTTCGGAATTACTTGCGGATGGACTACGAAAGTTTTAGTGGGTTGTTACGTTTAGTATCGCCATTGATTTCTAAACAAAATACTTTGATGAGGGAAGCAGTTACATCCGAAGAACGGCTAGTTGTTACTTTGCGATTCCTAGCTTATGGTCGAGAGTACGCAGATTTAAAATTCAGTAGTATTATTTCACCGCAATTGATGTCAAAAATAATACCTGAAACTTGTAAAGCCATATATCAAGTCTTAAAAAAATACATAAGAGTCATAGAGTGTCGTTTGATGGTATTATGTATATCAATATTGTGTTTCAGATACCTGTTAACGAAGTCGAGTGGTTAGAAACCGCACAATCATTTCAAAATCTGTGGCAGTTTAATAACTGCGTCGGTGATATGAACGGAAAGCACGTCTTAATCAATAAACCGCCAAGAACTGGGTCCTTGTTCTACAATTACCACGGAACCTTTAGTACAGTATTATTCGCGGTAGTTAATGCAAATTATGAATTTATGTACGTTCATACTGGAACTAATGGAAGCGTTTCAGATGGAGGAGTATTAAAACACACAAAATTTTACCCGTGGGGGTTGCAAGTCTCCTATCGGGCGCGTCCCCAGGTGGCGGATAGGGGGATGCCCTCACCGGTTCACCAGCGGGTAAGTGGGAAATAAAATACCACTCGTGGACCAAAACTTGCAAGAAGCGTCTGTTCACCAGGAGGTGCGGCTTCAAACAGCGTCTGTTCCGCATGCAAGAGGCGGCTGATTTCTTGCCTGGCAGAAGGCATAAAATGCTAAGGGAAGGACACCCTAATCAAAAACCAACCATGGGTAGCGAAGAAGAAAAATTTACGGTGCAGGGATCCGGACACCCAGTACCGGCGACCTTTGGGAGTGAGCGAGTGGGCTCCCAGTCATCGAAATCCATCGACCACAATGTCTCAGTAGTTGTGCACTTGGCAGCTGGGACAGATAAAACTACAAGCACTACTACTACTGCTGTAGCAAATTTCGCTGCAGCAAGTTAACGTCATTGCAATATCTGGCTGATTCTTTTCCTGTTATTACTGGAAGCACAGAACAAGATAAAAAAATTATGGCCCTTTGGTGGAAGAGTACGGCACTTCACAGAACACCACCTTCAACTCCACCGTCAGCGAGCACCACAATGCTGAGTGAACTTATCAATGAGAAGGAAAATATCTCTTCTATGAAGCATAAAACTCTCAAGCAAACTTCTGAAGTCACAGTTAATAAATAAATTTGAGCAAATGGAAAAGTTAATCGCGCAGCTGAACAATGAAGTTGTCATGTTAAAAATGAAAATATTATGCTAAAGGAAACAGTAAATAAAAATAAAAACGCAGGAAACTCAGCATTAATGAACAACCAATTTCAAGTACTCAGAGAACAAGACGAATATCACACTGATGAAGATGAGCTTGAAAGCGAAACCAATTGGAGACTACAGAAAGCCAAGAGAGCAAATAAGAAAATAAGAAAAGAAACCAACCCAAGTAAGAGGAAAGCTGAATCATCACCAGAAGTTGAGCCAATTCAAACCCACTTTAAAAATGCCAATGCAATTACTGCACCAAAAGTGCATGAGCCAGAAAAGAAGAAACAGGTCCCACGCCCGATCAATATACTGGGAATAACAAATTACGGTATTATTCAGAAATGGATGAAAGAATTAGTACAAAATGACTACAAAGTAATATCGCTCAGTAATAATATCTGGAAAATAAATACAACAGAGCCTGAAGACTATAAAGCTCTAGCTAACAAATTAAATGCTGATGGGCACCAGTGTTATACTTACGAGGATAAAAATGATCGTTCAATTAAAGTAATGGCAAGAGGTCTACACCCAACTTGTTCAAAAGAGGAAATCAGTGAGGACCTGAAAAACAGAGGCCTGAAAATAGTTGATGCAGTTAACATCATCAGAAAAGAGAGACGAGAAAACAGGGATGGAAAGGTTGAAATCACAAGAAGAGGTCTCCCACTTTTCATGCTAACCTTCGACAATCAAGAAAAAATCGAAAATATTTATAATATTAAGGCTATCCTTAACCTCAGAGTTAAAATAGAAACACCGAGAAAGGTCACTCGACCAATTCCGCAATGTAAAAACTGCCAAGATTATAATCATACACAAAAATACTGCCATCGAGAAGCAAGATGTGTTAAATGTGCAGGAAAACATGCAGGAAATGACTGCACAATTTCCCGAAATACAACACCGAAGTATATCAACTGTAATGGCCAGCATCCAGCCAATTACAGAGGATGCGAAGTTGCAGTAGAACTGCAAAAAATGACAGATAAAATACGTAAACCAGTTACATCAAGAAATGTACAAACTATCAAAAAAAACACGGAGCCAAATTTGTTGACTCCTAATGTTCACTTACAAAGAGAGCGAGTAAATGAAAACGTTACTTATGCTCAAATAGTTCAGCAAACAGAGCAGAAACAGACTAAAGTGGATCTCGTTTTACAGGACATACTGAGAAATCTAGAGAACCTCAACAAAAGACTTACTTCGCAGTAAATGAGCCTGCAGAACGCACTAGAAGAAATGAAATCACAAACTAGTTTCAATAAAAGAGTAGAAGAAAACCTTGATCGAGTGTATCAAAATATAAATTATATAAAATCGAGTTATAAACCAAAGAAATGAATAAAACATTACGAATTGTAACCTGGAATGCAAATGGGCTATTGCATCACGTTCAAGAACTAGATATATTTTTAAACATGCATTATATAGATATATATCTTATATATCAGAAACTCATTTCACCAAAACTTCATTCTATAAAATAAAAGGATATAATTGCTACCATGCATTACATCCAGAGAACCAAGCTAGAGGTGGATCAGCTATCTTCATAAAAGATTATATAAAGCATAACGAAGAACTTAAAGTTGAGAAGCTTTCCATGCAAGTCACAACAATCAAAATACAATTAAACAATACTAAAACCTGCAGTATCTCAGCAATCTATTGCCCCCCAAGATACAATCTCAAACAAGTAGATTATACTAATCTTCTCAAAACACTAGGAAGTGTCTTTTTAATTGGAGGTGACTATAATGCAAAAAATACCTATTGGGGATCACAGTTAACGACCGCTAAAGGAAAAGAACTGTTCGCAGCAGGCAAACAACTAAAATGCGATTTTCACTCGGGCGGTACACCAACCTATTGGCCCTCTGATATCACTAAGACTCCAGATCTTATAGACAAAGAAGTTGCAAGAGGGATTACAAGAGGGATTTCAGATAATTATATCTATATAGAGAACAGTGAAAGTCTATCATCAGATCATTCACCAGTAATTATGATACTTAGCCAAACAATTATTATGAAAGAGCAACCCGAAATTAACGAGCTTCAAAACCAACTGGGATCTCTTCCAAACATGGTTAACAGAAAGAATTAATCTGCAGAACCCAATACAGGGACCAGTCCAAATAGAAGACGAACTAGATAAGCTCATCCATAATATCCAAAGTGCTGCGTGGGAAAGCACTCCTAATAACAATCAGGAAATGAAGCGCAATGTTAGCTATCCAGAGGAAGTTAGAGAACTTCTTAAAAATAAAAGAAAAACACGGAAGAATTGGCAAAAACATCGAAACCCGGAAAATAAGAGGGTATTTAATCATTTGTGTAACAAATTAAAATATCTAATAAAAGACATTAAAAATCAGTCAGTTAATAAATACCTCAGAACTCTAACTGGGCAAAAAGATACTGAATATTCATTATGGAAAGCAACAAAGAATCTTAAAAGACCCAAGCTTCAGGTTCCTCTAATTAAAAATAAAGAAAATTGGGCTCGAAATGCTAAACAAAAAGCAGATTTGTTTGCAAATCACCTTGAAGAAACATTCCAACCTTACCCAAAACAAACGGAAGAGGAAAATATTACCCCGATAAATAAACAGAATGAAATAAAAATTACACCTATAACATTGAAAGAACTAAAATGGGAAATCAAGAATAATCTGAATGCGTATAAGGCTCCAGGATATGATCTCATAACGGGTCAGATAATAAAAGTGTTACCGGAGAAAGCGTTGAGGAAACTAGTGCATATAATCAATGCAGCATTTCGACTAAGATATGTACCAGGACAATGGAAAGTTGCAGAAGTAATTATGATAGTTAAGCCGAACAAACCTCCGAACGATAAAGCTTCATATATGCCAATTTCTCTGCTACCAACATTATCGAAACTATTTGAAAAGGTTCTTCTTAAAAGATTAAAACCATTTATCGAAGAAAGGAATCTTATCCCCTCACATCAGTTTGGATTTAGGGAAAAACACTCTACGATAGAACAAGTACATCGAATTGCTGATGTAATCGAGAAATCATTAGAAAGCAAACAAATATGCTCAACTATATTTCTTGATATAGCGCAAGCATTTGACAAAGTATGGCACCAGGGGTTAGAATTCAAACTTCACCGAGATCTTTCGGAGCAATTTTTTCAAATTCTAAAATCATACATATCAGAGAGGCATTTCCGAGTAAAGTATGAGAATGAATATTCCCAACTAAAAAGGATAACAGCAGGAGTTCCTCAAGGAAGTGTTCTTGGGCCAATCCTTTATCTCCTGTATACTAGAGATATACCAATTACAGAAGCAACAATTGCGACTTTTGCCGCTGACACGGCCATACTTGCAACAGCAAAAAACATCAATGATTCCACTAGTAAATTACAGAAGGCTACTAACCTGATATGTAATTGGACAAAGAAATGGCGAATTAAATTAAATGAAGCAAAATCAATCCAAGTAAACTTTACAAATCTAAAAGTTAATCATATACCAATAATAATAAACTCGATAGTAGTACCACATGCGAACACTGCTAAATATCTTGGCATGACTTTAGATGCTAAACTTAGATGGAAGGAACACATAAAAAAGAAGAGAGAAGAACTAAACATAAAATTTAGAAAAATGCATTGGCTCCTAGGGAGACAATCTGAACTGGCGATTCATAACAAACTGCTGTTATACAAACAAATTCTGAAACCTGTATGGACATATGGTAGTCAACTTTGCGGTTGTGCCAAGAGGACAAATATCAAAATCATACAAACAGCTCAAAATATAATCCTGCGATGTTGTTAATGCACCGTGGTACATTCGAAACGACAACCTCCATCGAGATCTAAAGACCGAGCTTGTCGCGGATGAAATCAAGAATCATGCAACAAAACACCTACAACGTCTGCACCAGCATTAAAATCTGGACATACGCTGTATACTGAATACCACACCAACAAGAAGACTTCAAAGAACCAAACCTTTGGACTTATCGCGACCAGAAGGTCAGTAGACTTACCGTGGCGAAAAATCTGAGGAGGAATTACACGAAACGGGGGATAATCACTTGATGGTGCCTACTAATCAAAAACTTTATTATGGAATGTAAATTACTAAATGGGTACAAGACTCAGTCGTAATAAATTTTATAAAAAAAAAATTTAAAAAAAAAATTTACCAAAAATTAACTTCCGGTGACCTCAATTTACCAAAGCCATCGTTATTGCCTGGTACAACTATATCAGCACCATACGTGTTCGTTGGAGACAGCGCTTTTGCATTGAGCAAAAATTTAATGAAACCTTATGCCGAGAAAGACTTAACCAAAGAAAAGAGGGTGTTTAACTACAGGTTATCGAGGGCCAGGAGAGTAGTGGAGAATGTCTTTGGGATATTATCTTCGCGATTCAGAATTTTGCGGAAACCGATCTTAATCAACGTAGAAAATGTAGATTGGATTTTTTTAGGGTGCTGTGCGCTGCACAATTATTTAAGTAAAACGTCGAATAATTATCTTACCGCAAATTGCGTAGATCATGAAGATACAAAGGCAACAAACGGAGGACGACAGAAATGTCCGGAATAATTTTACGGAATTTTTCAATGATAAAGGTCGTGTGTTTTTTCAAGATCGCATGATTAATGTGTTGGGGGACAGAATTGATTAAATTAAAAAATTAACAATAAAAGAATTTAAATTAACAATCAAAATTAGTATTTATTTTATTTTGGTTTATAATTATAATTTTTGTAAACGATGTAATCCTCCATCGAGTATTGACTACTATCAATATTTACAACTTCGCCTACAATTTCGTCATTTTGTAGGCCCATAGTTAATTCAGTTGGCGTAGGTGTTGATGCTTGTGGGAAATTTAGGCTAGATTTGCTATATCCGAAGCTGGCTCACGGCGATGGTGATGGAGAGAGTACCACGTGTTCGTACTCAGAATTTAAAATGATGGTGGATTGAAGAGCCAATTTATCTAATTTACCATAAAATATAATTTCAGAAATTAATTTTTCTGCGATTGTTCTCTGTAATTTCGTCATTTGTTGCAACTGACACCCAGTCGCTATCCCATACGATTCCGCTGGGGTGTCTGATGTTAACAATTTTTTGGCAGCTTCTATTAACCGGTCTTGTTTTTTCATTATATTTGCTGAAGTGGTTGGACGGCGTTTGTTTGAGGTCGGTTTTTGTGGCTGCGGTATTTCTTGTGATGTCTGCAATATAAATTGATTAATTAGAAACAGACAAAATATTCAGAGGAATTTGACTATTTCAGGGAAACGTACGTACGATCACAAAACTTGTTTGTAATATATTTATGATAAGAACCGTGTAATTTTCTGGGACGGGGGAAACCTTAGAATATTTAGGTACTTACTTCATCATCATCGCAATTATCATAAGTGTCGACTCCGGTTCTATTTACTAATTCATTTTCATCTAGAAATGACAGATATTCATAATACCATAGGGATGGTATATATATATATATATATATATATATATATATATCTGCCGGACTCACTCCAGTCTTCTTACTATCTATAGCCTGAAATGGACATGAACAATTTTTATTAAGGTTGTGTAAATAATTATTTAAATGAATTTTTAAATAAAACTGTATGGATAGATTCCAATTTATGGTGTGCGCGTAGTATGGCGAGAACAACTATAGCGCAGTTGATAAGTAAGGCGATAATTGTGCGGTAGTATGTTCGAATATTTATATTCCACTTAAAATAAAACGCGTAATTATTCACAGTATAATATGTTTTATTCATTCGTAGTTTAGCATGTATTAAGAATTGAAATTGTATTTGTTCGTCGATCTATTAGACGTGTTAATCGTGCGGAAGCACACAAGAGACTTTTTATGTATTCTGTCAAAACGTTTTTGTGTTGTCTGTCGTACCTTTTTTAAATAGTGTTACCCGTTGCTCGTTTCGATGTTGGTATGTTGGATACTTCCACGATGGTACTGCCACAACTGTAAATTTAATATAAATTGAGTAATAATTTGTTTATATGTACACATATACATACTTTACTTTTTTTCGCTCCCTTTTGTACGAGGCCCTCAAGTTTTCAATTTTTTTTTCACTGTATCGATAGTGGCTTCGCTATCAATCAAGCACAATTTCTGCTGTAACAGCTGTAGTGCCTCATTTCTGGCATCCCTGTTGGAGTATTGCTTGCTGCTTTTGCACCACAAGCTTTCTTTGTATAATTCCAAAAATTGGATTAAAACTTCTCGTTCTGTAATTGGTGTTTCCGCTGTTTGATGTGTAATTACTTTTAGGTACAAAGCAATTACTTTTCCGGCTCGCAATATTTGATGTGTAATTACTTTTAGGTACAACGTAATTACTTTTGTTGTACCTTTGATTGTACTCAAAATACAGGTGGTAATTGTCGTTTGGCGACTAATTCCGCGCGGCTTGTTGTAGGTATATAGACGGTAAGTATATTCTTCAAAAATTATACGCGGTAAGTATAGTCGGGACTTCTATACACAATAATTTTATTCACTTTTGTTTTAGTTCACATATATTTATTCTATTTTTTGTAGGTTAGGTAATCTTTTCTGATGTTTACAGAGCAAAAAATTGTTTCTTAATGATAATTTTTATAATGCAAAAATGATTTTACGGAAAATTCAAAAAATTATGTAAAGTACATCTGGGCCTGAATTCCGGTTCGGTGACAAATGATAATGAGAAATGACTTGATTTTTTATTTCAACTAGTCGGTTGCATTTTTATTTAGAGTAGGCGAAATAAAACATAAAGTCATTTCTCATTCTCATTTGTCATTGATCCGGAATTCAGGCCCAGGTGACAGATATTATAAATTTATTTGAGCAATATACAATTTTAGTACAAGTTTTGAACGTGTACCATCATACCTTGTATAATATTTCACGGCTTGTATCCCAATTGGAACTGTCAAAATAATAAGTAAACAAATTAAATTGGTGGTGGTAAGTTAAATGATTCTATATAAACTAAATTTAAACTAACTATTATTTTTACAATTTCAGCTAATAAATTATAGGAACAGAAGAAGCGTCTGATGTACAATTAATTCAGATAAGTATAAATGGAAATTACATATACGATCAAACGATTTTTGGTGGTTCTGGGATGGCAACTCCCTAGCGTGCACACTTATGCGAAGCCCTCTAGCGGCTCGGGGATGGCAACTACCTATCGAGCACAATTAGGCGAAGCCCGCTTTCGCTATTCGTTAGTGTGTTTTTTGATTAATAACACATATATTTTTTATTGCTTTTTATAGTAATACAAGTACTTTAGCTTTTAAACTTTTATTTTTATTTGGTTTACTAAAACAGAGAGGAGATACACTTTGCACCAAGAAACTCAAGTCGTAAGTAATGTTATTGTTTTTTTTCTGACTTCTCTTTTTTTGAAAAAACAAAAACCCTTTTTTGTTGCTTGCTACGTTTTTTCGGAATCTAAACATGGTGCGAATATTTTGTACTTAATTATTCTTAAAGGTGCATTTTTATAATTTGACAATTTTACTTTCGATCGACTCCACAAATACTCCCCTCCCAGAGAGATCGCAGATCTATCGTACTTCACTCGAAGCGCATGGGAGTCCTGGACACACGACCTGACCTCGTAGTTTTAGTCGCAGATTTCGGCGAAAGATCGAAGCGAACCTGCTTGCAAACTTTTGACTCTACAGTAGGTAATTTAGATACGTCAGCCGAAATTGGAAGTTGTGTTTCGTGAGTCGGTACAGGTGGTCCAGTTTGTGTAGTCTGCGTGTCTTGGTTGTCCCTGTAACACGGTTTAAGTCGGTCGATGGAAATTTTGACATGTCTTCCATTCAAATCTAAAGTGTAAAATTTTGATGTACGATCGATAACCAAAAACGGTCCTGTATATGGTGGTTGCAGTGATCTGCGTACTGCGTCAGTTCGTAAGAAAACGTGCGAGCAAGTAAGCAGATCTTTACTAATAAAAATTTTGTCCGTAGCATGTCGCGAAGCCGGTACAGGTCGAATTTCGTCGAAGTGTGGTTTGATGTTCGTTACAAAGTCTGACTGTAAAATTTGATCATTCGTAGTTTCCAAAAAAGCTCCTGGAACTCGCGTTGTATGTCCGAAAACAAGCTCAGCTGGCGTAGATTTCAGTTCGTCACTGTACGTTGTTCGTAGTCCAAGTAAGATTGCAGGAAGAACATTAGTCCAATCTGTTCGATTGTAGCACATAATGGCAGACTTAATTACACGGTGCCAACGCTCGATCATGCCATTACATTTTGGATTGTAACTAGTTGTTCTCCTTCGTTCAAAACCAAGTAAATTAGCCAGTTCGTGAAAAAGTTGTGATTCGAATTACGTGCCTTGGTCCGTGACAATGGACTCTGGCACACCAAAGCGAGCTATCCAATGAGAGTAGACAGCGAAAGCGACGGTAGCAGCAGTTATATCCGGAACTGGAACCGCCTCGGGCCAGCGGGTGTATCTATCAATCAATGTGACGCAATACCGCTGATTATCAGAAACCGGTAACGGACCAATGATGTCGAGGTGAATATTTGAAAAGCGTTGAGAGGTTAATTTATACGTACTCAGTGGATATTTAGTGTGTCGAGAGATTTAGCCTTTTGGCAAGCTACACAGTTGTGAGCCATTTTCTGGACGTCTTTATTAATCGAAGGCCAAATGACATTCTGCGTCAAAAGTTTAAATGGAAGCTTTGACGCCAGGATGAGAAAGGTTATGAAACGATTCGAAAACTTTTTTCCGAAAATTTAGTGGAATGAATGGCCTAGGTGTAGTAGTTGATATATCGCAATGAATTAAGGTTTTTGAATTGAACGCAACCGCAAATTTCTCGAATTTGAGAGCAGAGTTACTCCTTAAGATTTCTTGAAGTTCTTCGTCATTGGTCTGAGCATCTGCGATGACCGCATAATCAATACTTTCGGGAATAGAAATTTGATTAATACGTAAGAGATTATCTGCGACGACATTATCCATGCCTGAGATGTGCTGGATATCGGTCGTAAATTGACCAATGAAATCTAAGTGTCTAAATTGACGAGGAGATGCCTTTTCCGGATTCTGATTAAAAGCGTAGATCAATGGTTTATGATCGGTGTACAGCGTGAACGTACGACCTTCGAGGAGGTGGCGAAAGTGTTTGACGCCCGAGTAAGCCGCGAGAAGTTCACGATCATAAGCACTGTATCATTTTTGCGTATCATTGAGACGTACTGAAAAAAACCCGAGTGGTTGCCAAGTATCTGAAATGCACTGCTGAACCACTGCTCCTAGCGCCGTATCGGAAGCGTCGACCATGATGGCCAGAGGTGCTGATGATGAAGGATGAATCAGTAAGGTAGCGTCCGTAAGTTTATTTTTGCAGTTATCGAACGCTTCTATAGCTGCTGTCGACCACTGTATTGGAACGCGACTGTTCTTTGTGTAACCTTTTAGGTAGTCGTTCAGTAATGCCTGGTCGGCAGCAGCACCAGGAATGAAGCGACGATAAAAGTTAATCATGCCTAAAAAGCGTTTAAGTTGTTTTACGGTCAGTGGTCGTTCGAAATTTTTGATGACTTGAACACGTTCATGCGATGGTAAGATACCTTGTCCAGTTACCAAGTGTCCTAAAAATGTAATTTCATGTTTTGCAAAAGTGCATTTGCCGAGGTTAACTACAAGTCCGTGTTCTTCTAATTTAGAGAAGATAATTTTAACGTGTCCAAGATGTTCGTCGTAATTTTTAGAGGCAATGAGCACGTCGTCCAAATACACAAAAGCGAAGTCAAGTCCTCGTAGGACTGAGTGCATAAGACGTTGGAACGACTGTGCTGCATTGCGAAGACCGAATGTCATTCTACAAAATTCAAAAAGTCCAAAAGGCGTCGAAATTGCTGTTTTTGGAATGTCCGTCGGTTCGATGGGAATTTGGTGGTAGGCCTGGACAAGGTCTATCGTTGAGAAAATAGAGCAGCCCTCGAGTCGTTGTGTAAAATCTTGGAGATGTGGAATTGGGTACCGATCCGGAATCGTGATCCGATTAAGTGCTTGGAAATCTCCACATGGTCTCCACTCTCCATCCTTTTTTAACACCAAAGTAAGGGACTCGACCAAGGGCTGCTACTAGGTCTGCAAATCCCGCGTTTCATCATGTTTTCGAATTCTGTCTTTGCGATGATGAATTTGTCTGGTGCCAGTCGTCGTGGTTTGCACGCAATCGGTGGTCCGTTCGTCTCTAGCTTGTGAGTCACGTTATATTTTATATTGTCGATGTTGATGTTGCCGTAAATTACTGTCGGAAATTTTGAAATAACGTCGAACACTCCTGGGTCCATCACTGACCTGTCGATCCTTGATACAGCAGAAACATCGATGGAGGACAGCGCACCGTGTGAACACAAAGAGGTTAACGGATCTATAAGCCTTTGTCTTTGTATATCCACGAGCAAACCGGTGTTCCTCAAAAAATCTGCGCCGATAATAGGCATCGACACGTCAGCAATGATAAACTCCCAGGAGAATTCGCGGCGCAGTCCGATGTCAAGCTTTAAAATTTTGGTTCCGTCGACCCTTGGGTTCCGAACGAAGCGAGCCGGCAAGACTGAGACATCTGCGCCCGTATCTATTAAAAAATTCGTTTGCAGAAAAATTTCAAAAATTAAAAGGCGGCTGGATTTGGATAAGTCATTGCACTCCGCCAGTTGCGAATGACTTATTAATTTTTTGGCACATTATTATCGGAAGAACTAGACCTAGATAAAAATAGACACCCGGTTTTGCATTTATGCGCTTTAGCTGCGAAACGTTGATGATAATAACAAGTAAAATTATTTGCGGCAGACGGATCACCCGAATTTTGGTAATAAGAATTTCGAAAATTTGGTGAGTTTTGTCGTGAATTATTAGAACCGGATTGCGACCGAGACTTATAGTGACGATTAGAATTTGAATTTGATCGAGATCGAGAATTGTGTTGAAAAATTTCCGAAATTTCCGATAATAATGTTTTGCGAAATTCTGAAAATTGTTGATCGATCGAAAGATTAGAATTTACATTTGGGACAGAAGCAGGCGCCTCAAGGATATTAACCTGAGCCTGAGTCATCGTCTCATGCACATTGTCCGCTCGTTCCGCCAAGACCGCCAGGGAGACGTCATTTTCGAAAGGTGTGAGCACCATTTGAACTTGCTGCGGCAATCTTTTCATCCAAAATTGACGAAGGGTTGTATCGTTCAAATTGCTGCCAGCGTTCAATCGCATGTTGTTCAACAACTGCGACGGCTTCCTGTCTCCAAGTGTCAAGCCATGCATCAGATTGTTAAGCTTCGCCTTCTCTGACTCGCCGAGCACCCGGATCACTTCGGTTTTAAAGGTGGTGTAAGGATGTGTACCCTTCACGCTGGTAATCAAATACGCGAGAGTGTCATGGAGTCGTGCATCCAGCGCCCCCACCGCATGTGCGTACATCGTTGTTTCCACTGTAATACCCGCAACTAAAAACTGTTGCTCTAAAATTTCGAACCACACATTTGGATTTGGATTATGAAGTGGTTGCGGAGGTTTAAAAGCCACTCGAGCAATTAACCCACCCGCAACAGAAGAATTTGAATTTAATTGCGTCATTTGTGACGTATTATTAATGCCGCCGGCTTTGGCAATTACATCATTAATAACTTCCGAAAATTGCGCTGGCGACAACGTAACAAGAGCAGAACCTGTTGCCGCATTGTCTGATGTTGATGCCTCATCATTGACGCTCGGTGGGAGAAGAGTACCTGTTATCGGGTCCATTACGAAAAATTTAGTGAAGGTAGTGCAGGAGAAAAATAATTTTTAATTTAAGACCGGTATAAACATATATTTGCGAGATAATTAATTTGATGCGCGAGAGTATTAAAATATGCACCGATAAAAATAATTAAGTACTTACAGTTATTTAAATTTAGCAGAAAGCCGGTGCAGAGACTCGTTAAAAAAAAATGGAGTCACCTCGGTCTCTGATATGTTGCTATGTTGAAGACGTTTAATGATTGCCGCCTTGTTGTCTGCTGCTGGAGGGAGGTGATTGTAACCCCAATCGCTGAGAAATCGAGCGTGACCCGTGGGCGAACAACTCTCTTTCGATTCACTATTTTGTGGTGAAGACACTATTTTCTTGCATCGGAAGGTTGCGTGTTTAGATCACGTCGTGGTTACCACTTTTTGGTGGTTCTGGGATGGCAACTCCCTAGCGTGCACACTTATGCGAAGCCCTCTAGCGGCTCGGGGATGGCAACTACCTATCGAGCACAATTAGGCGAAGCCCGCTTTCGCTATTCGTTAGTGTGTTTTTTGATTAATAACACATATATTTTTTATTACTTTTTATAGTAATACAAGTACTTTAGCTTTTAAACTTTTATTTTTATTTGGTTTACTAAAACAGAGAGGAGATACACTTTGCACCAAGAAACTCAAGTCGTAAGTAATGTTATTGTTTTTTTTCTGACTTCTCTTTTTTTGAAAAAACAAAAACCCTTTTTGTTGCTTGCTACGTTTTTTCGGAATCTAAACATGGTGCGAATATTTTGTACTTAATTATTCTTAAAGATGCATTTTTATAATTTGACAATTTTACTTTCGATCGACGCCACAGATTCTTTGTGTGTTCTCTTTTAATTTTAGGTTACAATCCTGGATGTCAACATTACATTGGAATTCATAAATTGTAATGCAACAATTTTACTGCTGATGATCAATTGAACGTTGTTGATGCAATAAACTAATTAAATCGTTTGGTGGTACCAAACATCCGCCATTTTGCATAAATATGTTTGTATACATTTGACGTTTCACTGACAGAAAAATTACCCAACCACCCGACAACAATAGATACGATCTGATTTGACAAGGCGGTCGGGTGGTCGGGTGATGGTTGTATGGTTTTTACCATCTGACATACCCGACAGAAAATTTTTCATATGACAAATCTACCCACGACCTGATTTTACGTCTGATATAACCAAATCGGCCCGACCTCCCGACCATATCAGGTCGTATGTAGGGCCCTTTAGATATAAGTACCTCTAAACATTTTTCAAACCTCTAATGAATCGAATCAATAATAGTTAAATTTATGTCATCGTCAATGTAAAAAGACAAAAAGAGAATTGATAAGATTGTAATATAAAGGAAAACAAAAAATATATGACGAGTGGTTGACTCAAAAATTATGTGCTTCTTCTCCATACGAAAATGATTCAACTTATTAATGTACCGTCATTGATATTCCGTAGCAGGCCAATGACTTCATCTTGAAACACTAATTTCAATACTTATCAATGGCTCACCACAATACATTATTTCATTTCCAATTCTATTAAATCATTTGCTTTACAATTCATGACACCTAACATTATTTCTATAGAGACACGTCTTAAAAAAAAAAACGTACAATGCAAACTTATACGTTTGTCATCAACTCGTAAGATAAATTTTGTGGTTTCATCAAAAACGTAACACTTTCATGCCTACTTCTGTATTTATTGCCGTTTAGTTAAATTCTCACGTGTCACACCGCCCCTAAAGGGTTACTCCAAATGGTTGTTATTTACATTATTATTTTTAAATATGAAACGATTTCAATTCAATCATTTATGTGGTTTATTTGAGTCGCGGTTGACGTAATGATTTCTGGAGCAAGCACAGCATTTTTTTGACACACAGACAATTTTACGAAATTTTCAATATATAAGATGTACGTAAACATTTTTACAAATCTACTGCGTAGGTATATTCAGGTCAAGGCTGATCAGAATTTTTATAAACAGTTTACAAATTTATGATTTTGTTTAGGAAATGTATTTGGATGAATAAAAAAAAAACTCATAAAATATTTGAGGTACGCAATACGAGTAGTAACATCAAAAAAAATTTTTAAAAAATGCTTAATCGTGCCATGATCGCATTGGGCACCCTGCCAAATAGTCTGTTAGAATTTGTGGCGACACCGTTATATAATTTAAAATCTATTTAATTTAAACAAAATTCTTAATCTATTAAAAAAATTCATAAATTAATCAACCAAAAAATGTCTGTGTGTGTGTACCATTTTTTTGAAGAATTTCAAATCATTCAACCTAAACAAATAAATACATTTTTTGCGATATTAGGATCCCTAATATAAAAATAAAGAAAAACATTTTATTGGTTTTATTTGAAATTACATCAAACATGTACGCGTAAATCATAAAAAGATCAAAAATATTTTTTTTGACACAAATACAATTAAATTTTGTATGTAATACATGTTGGATGGTACATATGTAGTACATGATGATTTTATGGTCGCAATCGCGCTTGTTGTTTATTTATTTTGTCCTAGACTATAAAAAAAAAATATTTTTGTTTAATGATTTTTCCGGAAAATTATTTAGAAAATTAGTGCACGGTGGGTGGCAGAAAATATAAAAATAATTATCACGATTCACGGCCTAAGGTATAAATATTTGATTGAATTTTTATTAGACTTATAAGTTAAACGGAGCCGCCATACACTAACATCGCTACTTATTTCTGTTATAGGCACATTACACGGTCAATATTAGTGTCATTTGATCGTGTAACTTGAAGTAATGACGAATGATGATCAGTAATGATGAAAAATCCGGATTCTCTGATTTCGAGACATCATTACTGGTATATGATGGGGATAATGTGCGTCATTATTTTTTTACATCATTCTACTCGTTCGGCGATTTATCTGTCAAATTCAAAAAGCAACAATTATTACTGCGGAATTAATAAAGAATGATTAAAGCATGGTTTCCACGATGGCGAGGCGAAAAAATTAGTCAAATTAAAAAGAGGAAGGAATAAAAAAAAATAACATAAGAGTGAATGAAACTGCAACAAGTCGTTACTCCGAATTTTTATTTATTTATTTTTGACGTTTCAATTATTAAAATTAAATTTTGTTAAAAATGGATACTGTTGAGTAACTAATGGCAATATATACCGTTATGTTTTCAAGTAGCACTGAGAGTGATTCTGGCGATGAAAAATGTGTTCCCCAAATCAAAAAAAATATATATATATATATATTTAATAATAAAATAAATATACAATTTTCTTTAAATTGACAATATGAATTCCGAAAATCAGCGGCTAATCCGAAAAAAGATGATGCATCTAATCTTTTTTTCGGATTAGACGTCCTATTTCGGAGTGCTGAATTAAAATTTTTAAAATTGGACGTCCCAATTTTTCTGTCAAAATGGTATTTTCTCTCTATCGTACTATTGGTGAATTTTTGCTTTCTCTTTTTAGTTTGACTAATTTTTTCGCCTCGCCATCGTGGAAACCATGCTTAAAGAATGAATGATTGGATAAGGTGGAGTGCGAACCAAAGCGAAATTGTTATATCCCAATTCAACTTTAGTACATATTAGTACATGGTGTAAACATACCGTCTAGGCATGATATAATGTAAACCTAGACGTTATCTGTCATACCAGAAAACCTGAAATATAAGTTAGTTGTTATCAAGGCCAACACGCGAATAATACACGCATTTATAATAGTGGCGACGAGGATGGGATAATAAAAAGAAAAAAATTGAAAACGTAAAAACAAATTAAATACAATAATAGTTACGTGTTAATAAGTGGTTTTGAAATACATATACCTAAACCCATTTACTTTTATTGGTACAAATACAGGACTAGGAAAAAAAAAATATTACGCACGTGTGTGTAATTACATACATAACCCCAAAATTTGATACGAGTAAATATTACAAAATGTCGGAGTATTCCATTTTCGAAAAATTCGAAAAAACCAAAACATTATGGTCACGTTGGGTGGAACGGTTTGAAGGTGCAATGGAAATAGTGAAACCAGAAGATAAAAAGAAAATTCATCTACTTCTGCACTATATGGGGCAAGAAGCTGTAACGAAATCCCAAAAGGGATTACGTTAACAGACATGAGAATAGCGGTCTGATGCGGTATAGTAGCTGGCTAGAGCTCACGGTGCGGCGTGGGGATTCTCAGACATATTTCTCATGCTTGAATAACCGCATGATGAACATAATTAGAGGGGCAAATGGAAATTAACAATTACACTGCCACGGCCTCAGCGGCAAAAGGAAATAATAAGCCGGGAGTGATCGTTTCGGAGTGACCGTCTCAATCCCAGGCGACTACCGCCGTGACTGCCACACGGGCCTCCCCTCATCGGCCCGCCTACTGGGATGCTGTTTCCCAGTCGCGACGGCTCCCGATGCCATTTATGAAGGAGGGACGCCCGCATGACAATCCCAGCGACAATCCCCCGGAACGAGACCGTCACCCCGACGCGATCAACTCATGTGGCGTGCCGCCCTCCAGCACAGCCTGTCCTGGAGGAACGAACGGCACGCACGGAAAAGGATGGAAAAAGGCCGACCCTTCGCATGACCCCACCTCACATCACCCGATCAATTATTTATTTACGCGCACATGGTGCGGTTAGCACACGACAGTTAAAAATGCAAAAAAGAAAAAAAAATTGTTACGGTAAAAGTAAAAACTGAAAAAATTCGTTAGAAAACTACGTTACCACTGATTCTACGTTATATTAAAATTTTACTTTCACTAATCACTGTTCCAAAAAAATCATGAAAAAAAGGAAAATAACACCAAAGTACCTGAAACAGAAAAAGGGACCGCTATGTGGTCGAACCACACCCAAAGCGGACAACCGAACCGAAGCGAAGCAAAAAGAAAAATTGCGAAAACTCCAAACGCAATCACTCAAACAACGGTGAAAAGATGAAATAGGCGTGATATTTGCTCGGTGTGGGATTTCCACCAAACCGGTGCATCACCACAGATCGCGAGTATGACCGCACAAAACAAATATATAATATATAGGAAAAATAATAGGGGGAAAAACAACTGTTACAATTTAAAATTTACAAGTTGTTTTTACCCTGAATAGCGTACCTTTTTATTTCTTACCCACCTTGGCCCGTCCGACCACCGCAACCAGCGCCGACGCAGGATCCCCCTCACCAAAATGCTGCCCGGCCCACAAGGGCGGGAATATTATCGTATGTAGATCCGTCCGATCCAAACACACTCAATAACCGGATTCAGTGTATCGTACCATAAAACACACGTTAATCCGAAGGTTGACCTTTTATAGTCGAACGCTGTCGAACGGCACAAAAGAAAATAATATATTTTTTTTTTTTTTTATTTAAATTGGCACCAAAACAGTTTCCAGATTTCTCTTTTTTTTCTTTTTTTTTTTATTTCACCAAAAGGTTCACGCCACAATCAAAAAAAAATAAAGTAGGAAAGGTAAAACTCAACAACTAATTTACGCTTTCATAGCCATCAACAATTTTTATTATTCAATTTATTGTCTAGTAAATTAACACAAGAAATATATACCCCATTCGCAGATGGGTATGGATTTAATTTACAGATATGATAAATACACTAATCGATCTTATTAATATTATTAATGTTTATAAAATTAATACACATCATTAGGAAGTTAATTCCTTCTTTTGTCTATTGTTCCTTTTTTTTTTTTTGTTTACAAACTTAAGATGGTGGTTTATAATTTTTCTGCGGTGATATACATTCCACCGCGCACATAACAAAAAAAACCCAGTTATAAAAAAAAATTAACTATTATCACAAAAAAATTTACTTGAATTTGACGACATTGGCCAAAGTAATAACATGGTCGCTAATTTAGTCCAAGCAAAACCATTTAAAATTTCCCGTCAATATAACGAACCTCGAAAATTCACTCGACTTTACTCAACAAGAATCTAAACTTGACTTTTATTTTTTTTTCATTTATCAAAAAAAAATTTTAGACTTATCGTCACATCAATGCGAAAACTAGATTTTTTATTTTTAATTTTTTATATAAAAAAAAGGTGACTTATCGTCAACCAAAAACTCAAACTCGACTAACTAAACAAAAAAAATATTTTACATCAATTACAAAAAAATCAGAAAATTTTCCCCCTCCTATCTCTCCCTTCGCATCGCTGTTTGTCCCGCTCGCTGTATTTGTGCACACACACAATCAGTTTTATTATTTTTTTTTTATTATTATAAAATCTTTATTCATGTTTATGTTCTCTTTTCTTTTTTTTGTTTATATGTGCACAAATACAACGAATGAAACCACCAACGACGACGAACATATATATACACTCAGTTGTACGGTCGCTTCGGCTCCATGTCTAATCAGCCGATCGGTTTTCTTCCCCACACAAAGCAAATATCACGCGTTAACTCAAGCCAATAACATCAACAAGAAAAATGGAATATTCGAGACTGGACATCTTCGCATTGTAAACATTCCATCTCATACCACACAATACACATACACACACCATCTCGCAAGAAATATATATGCTTGTACATGATAATATAGAAAACAAGTAAATGCAGGGGAAAACAAAATAAAATATTTTTACATAACAATCGGTGAGAATATTAATTTGAATTTTGGGAAAGCATAGATCAGAGCGTATGTATATACAACCCTATGGTGGTCATGGTATATAAAAAAAAAATTCAAACTATTTGAGCGTTTGGAGTTTTCGCAATAGAATTTTTCTGCTTCAAGTGGAGACGCATGCCAGTCGTAACAAACGTGGGAACGACCCACACCCGAGATAAGGTCTCAAGCCAGGCCTAACAAAAAAATAGATTGAATTTTAAGAGGGGTTACTTTGATTTTATTACTGTTTCCCCTTCTCCTTCACACACGGATATCCTTGGCATGAAAGGTGCCCAATGGTTTGCCATCTGGATCTTTTAATTGATATGCGACCGATCCGACCTTATCCGATATGATAGCGGGTTTGAATTTAGCGCCTAATTTGGCAGAGAATTTGTTGATCGCGTCGCTTAAGGCGAAAGATCGGACAAAAACGGGTTGGCCGATTCGAAAATTACGGTGGGTACTGCGCAGATTGTATCTTTTGGCACCTTTCTCATGCGCGACTTGCAGGTAGTGCATAATACGATTTTTAAGCAAGTTCAATCGATCCGGTTTAGACATTACGTAGATTTCGCTTGAATCATTCTCGTCCAGCAATCTTCGCAGAGAATAATCAGATCCGTGTAACGACATATGCTGTCCGAACACGGCATAATAAGGGGAACAATGCAGAGTATCATGAATAGCGTTGCGTAAGGCAGCGGCTATCTCTGGTAGGTACTTATCCCACTCACTATGTTCATGATCGTCGACATAAGCCCGTAAAGAAGACAATAAAGTACGATTCACACGCTCAGACGCATTACTCTGTGGAGAGTAAACAGGAGTACGAACGTGAAAAATCCCATATTTAGATAACAAATCCCTGAATAGATTAGAGGTAAATTGTTTTCCGTTGTCTGAAGTGATTACTTCAGGAACGGAGAACAATAAGAAGACATCATTTTCCAAAAAGTTACATAACGATGAAGCAGTAGCTTCACGCAAAGGTTTAATCAATACAAATTTAGAAAAATGATCAAGGACAATTGCTATATAGGAATTCCCACGCTTGGAGCGAGGATACGGACCGAGAAAATCAACGAACAATTTCTGAAAAGGTCTAGTTGAAACCACGGCCGCTCCCATGGCTGGTTGCGTAGAGTAATTCACAGCTTTATTCATTTTGCACTTAGAACAGCTAGCCACGTAAGTTTTTACCTGACTTGCCATCTGTGGCCAGTAAAATTGACGCTGAAGACGTTCAAGCGTTTTACTGCCACCTAAATGTGCGGAAGTGGGAGGGACGTGGGCCTGCTCGATGAGTTCCTCAGTCATGGAATTAGGAACAACTAATCTCCAGATGGGAGCATCAGTGTCAAGATAATCAATTCCATGAGGTATAGAAATAAGTAATTTATCATCCTGTACTTTATAATTATGCTGATTACTGGCGAGCTGATTCACTTTAGCAATTTGTGCAACATATTCGGATTCCTGGAACGAAGGAGAGGAAAGATCGATGTGTAGCACCGGCACCATGGTTTGAGACGAAGACAATGCGCTCAAAGATTTACCTGACAATATCAACCCGGACTGATGACTTCCAGATTGGACTCCAGGGATAGCATTGCTCTCACCTTTGGACTTTTCCTCACGAGGAGAGGTTTCATCACAAAAGGCTCGAGACAACGCATCGGGCACTATGTTTACCGACCCTTTTCGGTACCCAATCTGGAAATCAAAAGCTTGTAGTTTAAGACTCCATCGAGCGAGTCGACCGGAGAGATCTTTCTGCGACATCAACCAACGTAGACTAGCGTGATCCGTATAGATGGTAAACGGATAACCTTCGATATAAGGCCTAAATTTGTGGACGCTCAGTACCGCGGCATAGCACTCGAGCTCGGTAACCGAATAGTTCCGCTGTGCTGAATTTAATTTGTGGGAGATGTACTCGATAGGGTGCTCAGCTCCTTCCGAATCCGTCTGAAAAAGTACACTGCCCACACCCACGGCACTAGCGTCGCACTGAATAAAAAAGGGTCTACTATAGTCAGGATGCGCTAACACAGGAGATGATGACAAGGCCAATTTAAGAGAGTTAAACGCAGAGTCGGCTGTAGGAGTCCACTGAAGTTTCCCAGATTTACCAGTCAGATCAGTGAGAGGAGCTGCTAGCGAAGAGAAATCTTTAATGAAACGCCGGTACCAGCCACACATTCCCAGAAAACGTCGAATTTGTTTGGTGGTAGTGGGGATTGGATAATCCATGATCGCTGTACATTTGTCTGGGTTTGTGCGGAGGCAACCGTTTCCTACAATATAACCCAAGTAGTTGACTTCTTTGAGGACGAATTGACTCTTGGTGATATTAATAGTCAAACCAGCATTTTTCAAAAGTTGTGCAATTTCTTGTAATAAGGCAAAGTGTTCGGCTAGAGTGGAGGATGTGACAAGGAGATCGTCGAGATATACAAAGACCTTATCGTGCAACCGATGCGGGATCACTCGGTGCATAAGGCGACAAAGGGTCTGTGGCGCGTTGCATAAACCAAAAGGCATGACGGTGAACTGATACAAGGGCCGTCCAGGTACCGTAAACGCTGTCTTATCGCGGGATTGTGGGTCGAGTGGTATCTGCCAAAAGGCATCTTTTAAATCAATAGCCGATATGTATCGAGTTTGATCCAAACGACCCAACAATCCGTTGATAAGAGGCAACGGGTACGCATCCTTGACGGTGGCCTTGTTCAGTTCTCTAGCATCTAAGCACAGACGAACTTTGCCACTAGCCTTACGAACCAAAGTAACCGGCGAGCACCAGGCACTTTGTGAGATCTCGATGACCCCCAAAGACAACATCCGATCCAACTCATCGTACATCAACTTTTGAATCGCAGGAGAGACGGAATAAAACCGCTGTTTTATAGGTTTGGCCTCACCCACGTCAATACTGTGAGTTAATAAAGAGGTTTTTCCGAGACCCAATTTGGTACTAGAAGGAAATAAGTTTTTAAGATTATCGAGCAATTGCTGTTCAATAACAGATAAATCGTGAAATGTAGAGGGAGTATTAGAGTCGGACAACTCAGGTGCAAGGTTCAACGCAGAAATCTTTGGAATGATTCCGAAACGATTCCAGAAATCAATTCCCAAATACAAAGTCTGTTCCAATGAGGGAACCACATACAGATTCAGATTATGTGTCACCCCATTGAACTGAATACGCGCATTAACGTATCCCATGACACGCTGAGACTGTCCGCTCGCAGTTTTAATTAATTGAGGAAAGTTGTGAAATGAAACTAATGGGTTGTTGAGGAACCTCTCCGATCCACAACCCAGCACGCTAACGCTGGCTCCACTGTCCAATAGACCTCGGTAAGGTACATCATTAACAAGGACATCGGCATATGGCCGATTGTCACCTGCTTCAGAACCGAGTATTGAGGCGAGAACGAAAGATCGCATGATCCTTCGTCTCTCCCAATATTTGATTGAACGGGAAAGCCGCACTGAGCTGCGAGATCGGGGAGGTTCGACAATTTCCGAATCTAGTGAATTTATTGACATTTGAAATGAAGTGTTGGTAGGAATAATGGAAACATCATCCGAGAAGCGGACCGTTTGAACAGGAAAAGGTTTCAAAGGAACTTGACAACTCGAAAGAGATGAAGTTTCCGGCTTATTTATGGTTAAAAATGATTTATAGGGTGTATTGTCATAATAAGGGTTTGTGGACGGTGCAATATTCGACGACAATAGCAACGCTGGATCTACGACCAAGGGTTTAGAACGAGATCGACCCGATCCAGACACAAAATCGGAATCGGAGGATTCTACGAAAGCTATCTCGGATCGATCTAATTCCTCCTCACTGACGCAGACCCTAGACGAAGTTCCGAGTCGGTATTGCTGGCCGCATCTTCCTGATTCGGTCTGGGTAAAATCGCAGGTGGCCCTCTCATCCCAGTTCTCCAAGAACCACTCTGTTGGTTTCCCGTACACTTAGGACATCTCCGAGCGATCGTATCTCGTTGACCACAACGATAGCAGAAGTATCCGGTGGTAGGTACGGTACATTGTTGAAAAGTGTGACCGATGTCTAAACAATTATAGCAGACGGCCTGACTACCCACACCAGCTGTACGATGAGTATTACTAGAGTTGCGAGATTCAGGCTTCTTTTCAGATGATCTCCCTGCAGCCCCAGGAGTCCCCGATGGACCACTAAGCGCTGCCAACGAGCAATCCGCAGGAACCTCAGTAGGTGCCACGTTCGGTGTTTCCACCGGTAGTTCCAAATCATCATAAACATCCGCGGATAACTCGTTGATCGCGCGTCGAGAATACATCGGAGGATCCGAAGGGGAGCGGAAACGCTTAAGGGAATCTTCCCACGCAGTACAACTCTGTATTAATTCATTGATGGAAGAAAAATGACGGTCAGTGAGGTGATATTGCAATACTGGTTTCATATTGGTGATAAGTAATTGAATGAACTCATCATCCCGGTAAGGGGTGTGGCACTGTAGGGACAAACTCCACATATGGTGGTAATATTCCTGGAAGCTTTCCTGAGGTAACTGCTTCCTCGACTCGACCATCCTGCGAATTTCGAATTTGGTTCTTCGGTCTTTAAATCGTTCAATGAACGCTTGCCGCAAGTTACTCCAGTCAGCTAAGGGGTTATGTCGGCGGTAAGTCCAGTACCACTGCAGGGCCACATCCCTTAAAAGGAGATGTAGATCAAGAAGGATAATGTCGGAGGAAATTTTATTGGCTAATATGACTGAATTTAATTGGAACAGGAACATGTCCACTGTAATACCCGCAGGTGACCCATTATAAGAAATGCCACATCGAGACAAGGTACGTCGGTGAAATTCAGAATTTCCAGAATAACCAAAAGTTGATACGGCTGGTTGAGAAGCCATATTTCCCAAATTCTGAGCTGCATTTGCATTTAAAGTACTATTTTGAAAGTCAGCTGAAGCTGGCATAAAATTATTATTAAGTGGTGCGGAAGTAGTCTGCTCCAGAGATGAACGCCCTTGCGGAACAGAAGCTACTGGTGAATTTTCCAATTGGAGAAAATCAATTGGTACATATTGCTCATTACAAGAAACCGGAGGATTTTGAAAGTGAACCTGCTGGGTTTTTTTAAGTTCATGACCACCATTCATCGCCATATTGGGATTCATTAAATTGGGTACAATCGGAGTAGCTGCTACTGCCTGCATAGCTGTCATTTGAGCAGTTAAAAATTGCACCTGAGCCATCAAAGACTTTATCATTCCAGACTGGTCCATTGTTGGAACAGCATCGGGTTCTACAGAATTATTTAAAGTTTTGGGAGGAATATCTGGTAACGTTTTAGTAGGTTCCCCAGCACTACCGGAAGGATTTTCATGTTTTTCTTCCTCAGAGTCCCATGTTTGATCGCATCCACTAACCTTAGCCAAATCTATGGACTGGTCTAAAGTTTCAGGAGTTTCCAAAAATTGACTTAATGCCTTTAACAATTTGTTACTATTTTCCAAAAGTATACTGGCTTTTTTCCCATAAGTTGGAGACGAAGAAACACGAATCAGTCGCCCTTGCACATGCAATAACCGAGTGTGAAGACATCGAACTGTATTTAATTGCTTATCCTTTTGTAAATCCGAAACGTTAATGAAAGCATCCTGAATACCTTGCAATTTCAAATTACAAGTAGTAATTTCTCTATCAGGATTGGATTTAGCTTTAGAATGCATCTGGCCAGGAGTTTCCACGGTACCAGCTGCCTCATCTAACAACGACTTTCTCAACTGATCCATAGCATCAGGAGAATCCACCCTAATGGACCGAACAACCAACTCGATTTCTAATTCATCAATTTTTAAATGTGTCTCATCCATATTGTGATAGTTCAAAATTCAATATATGGAGGAACAGAAAATATATATAGATATGTATATAAAAAAAACGAGAAGATGGACAAAATTAAAACTAATATTCTAACAATAAACCGTTTGCAAAAAAAAAAATTGTTTACTTGTTTAAATTCAGAAAAAAATTACCCAAGAAAAGAATTTATAAATTGAAAGTGGGAATATTTTATCCCAGAAATTGAAAACAACTAAACACAATAATTATATTACGTAGTTAAATAAATCCAAAGTATGGAAAGGATAACACTAGCGTTATCACAAAAAATTATTCCCCAAACCTAAAGAAAATTATAAGTATACCCGTTTACCAAATAAAATTAAATTAATTATTTAAGCGAAATTCAAAGGAATTGATTAGACAAAATTAAATAAAATTAATTAAAAACCAAGTTAATATATAAAACCAAATTATATTTATTATTGAGAAAAAAAATTAAATTAATTAACTAAATCCGCAAAATTAAATTAGAACTTCAATAATAACGTGGACATCCACAAGTCGGGAAACGTGAGGAGCTACGAGAATATTATTACTGTCACAAGGACTCACTCGCGTCAATTGTTGACTGCCGCTCACTCAAACGCTGATCAAAACCGTACTTGAAGGATTATCACACGATGATACACTGGCGTTCATTTAATTTTGTAATAGTTGCGTAACAATAAAAAAAATGTTTATAACAAAAGTTCAATCAAAAAAAATCAAAAATAAATTGGCTTAATTTATTAACGAGCGACAAATCGATTAATTTTTAAATGAACTAATAAAAAAAATAAAGAAAAATAGTAAGGTAATAAATCGATAAATAAAGCGAATATACGTAGAAAATTAGCTGCTCCACTATGCTGTAAGGAATTAGGAATAGAGAGAAAAAGATGACGACGAGAAAAAAATAAAATTTTCACAAACAGTGAAAAGTGAAAGTAAATAAAGAAAAATAAAGAGAGAGTTGATCGAATGATGATCGGTGTGGCCATGCGTTGGGCCGGTGGTAAAATAATAATAAGTAATAATAAAAAAATGGTTGGTCTCCTCCCCCGTTGGCCTCACAGCCGCACTCTTAGAGCTCCACCATGAGACGCGGGGTACTGCTAAATATAATAATAACACCGCTGAGGTCCCTTAATTTTAATTAAAGAAGATAAGAAATAGAAAATTACCAAAAGAATGAACTAAGGATGTGCCATTGACCAATGAGACCACGAACTGTCCAATCAACACCACATTGGTGGAAACAACAAGTCCGCAATCTCAATGCTCATGGCACACGGAACCAACATGGCAAACGATCCAGCGAGGTCGAATGACTCGAAGTCAGAACACGCTTGGATCGCTCCCCATGAAGGTAGTTGGATCAAAATAAAATTAACTGAAAAAATTGAAGTAAATTACTTAAGGGTACGTAGATCTGCAAAATAGAAAATAAAAAATTGAAGAAAGCTAAACTCAGAACAAAGGAAAAATGAGTCTAACCACAATCTAACGCCACATGGCGGAAATGGTAGACCCACTCACCCGATGAACTGAGAATAGGGATTGACACTCACAACTGTATGTAATCAAACAGCATACGCTGGTTACAATACAGATGAGGGTGCCAACCGGACAAGGGAAACATTGATGTGAGCATCCGTACAGATCAAACAACGCAAGCGTTGGACTTTGTACGTGATGCTCACAACAAGTTTGAAAAAAAAAAAATCTGAAAAATGAAAAGTCGAAAAATTGAATTTAATTAGCCGATTTTGGGCGCCACTGTAACGAAATCCCAAAAGGGATTACGTTAACAGACATGAGAATAGCGGTCTGATGCGGTATAGTAGCTGGCTAGAGCTCACGGTGCGGCGTGGGGATTCTCAGACATATTTCTCATGCTTGAATAACCGCATGATGAACATAATTAGAGGGGCAAATGGAAATTAACAATTACACTGCCACGGCCTCAGCGGCAAAAGGAAATAATAAGCCGGGAGTGATCGTTTCGGAGTGACCGTCTCAATCCCAGGCGACTACCGCCGTGACTGCCACACGGGCCTCCCCTCATCGGCCCGCCTACTGGGATGCTGTTTCCCAGTCGCGACGGCTCCCGATGCCATTTATGAAGGAGGGACGCCCGCATGACAATCCCAGCGACAATCCCCCGGAACGAGACCGTCACCCCGACGCGATCAACTCATGTGGCGTGCCGCCCTCCAGCACAGCCTGTCCTGGAGGAACGAACGGCACGCACGGAAAAGGATGGAAAAAGGCCGACCCTTCGCATGACCCCACCTCACATCACCCGATCAATTATTTATTTACGCGCACATGGTGCGGTTAGCACACGACAGTTAAAAATGCAAAAAAGAAAAAAAAATTGTTACGGTAAAAGTAAAAACTGAAAAAATTCGTTAGAAAACTACGTTACCACTGATTCTACGTTATATTAAAATTTTACTTTCACTAATCACTGTTCCAAAAAAATCATGAAAAAAAGGAAAATAACACCAAAGTACCTGAAACAGAAAAAGGGACCGCTATGTGGTCGAACCACACCCAAAGCGGACAACCGAACCGAAGCGAAGCAAAAAGAAAAATTGCGAAAACTCCAAACGCAATCACTCAAACAACGGTGAAAAGATGAAATAGGCGTGATATTTGCTCGGTGTGGGATTTCCACCAAACCGGTGCATCACCACAGATCGCGAGTATGACCGCACAAAACAAATATATAATATATAGGAAAAATAATAGGGGGAAAAACAACTGTTACAATTTAAAATTTACAAGTTGTTTTTACCCTGAATAGCGTACCTTTTTATTTCTTACCCACCTTGGCCCGTCCGACCACCGCAACCAGCGCCGACGCAGGATCCCCCTCACCAAAATGCTGCCCGGCCCACAAGGGCGGGAATATTATCGTATGTAGATCCGTCCGATCCAAACACACTCAATAACCGGATTCAGTGTATCGTACCATAAAACACACGTTAATCCGAAGGTTGACCTTTTATAGTCGAACGCTGTCGAACGGCACAAAAGAAAATAATATATTTTTTTTTTTTTTTATTTAAATTGGCACCAAAACAGTTTCCAGATTTCTCTTTTTTTTCTTTTTTTTTTTATTTCACCAAAAGGTTCACGCCACAATCAAAAAAAAATAAAGTAGGAAAGGTAAAACTCAACAACTAATTTACGCTTTCATAGCCATCAACAATTTTTATTATTCAATTTATTGTCTAGTAAATTAACACAAGAAATATATACCCCATTCGCAGATGGGTATGGATTTAATTTACAGATATGATAAATACACTAATCGATCTTATTAATATTATTAATGTTTATAAAATTAATACACATCATTAGGAAGTTAATTCCTTCTTTTGTCTATTGTTCCTTTTTTTTTTTTTGTTTACAAACTTAAGATGGTGGTTTATAATTTTTCTGCGGTGATATACATTCCACCGCGCACATAACAAAAAAAACCCAGTTATAAAAAAAAATTAACTATTATCACAAAAAAATTTACTTGAATTTGACGACATTGGCCAAAGTAATAACATGGTCGCTAATTTAGTCCAAGCAAAACCATTTAAAATTTCCCGTCAATATAACGAACCTCGAAAATTCACTCGACTTTACTCAACAAGAATCTAAACTTGACTTTTATTTTTTTTTCATTTATCAAAAAAAAATTTTAGACTTATCGTCACATCAATGCGAAAACTAGATTTTTTATTTTTAATTTTTTATATAAAAAAAAGGTGACTTATCGTCAACCAAAAACTCAAACTCGACTAACTAAACAAAAAAAATATTTTACATCAATTACAAAAAAATCAGAAAATTTTCCCCCTCCTATCTCTCCCTTCGCATCGCTGTTTGTCCCGCTCGCTGTATTTGTGCACACACACAATCAGTTTTATTATTTTTTTTTTATTATTATAAAATCTTTATTCATGTTTATGTTCTCTTTTCTTTTTTTTGTTTATATGTGCACAAATACAACGAATGAAACCACCAACGACGACGAACATATATATACACTCAGTTGTACGGTCGCTTCGGCTCCATGTCTAATCAGCCGATCGGTTTTCTTCCCCACACAAAGCAAATATCACGCGTTAACTCAAGCCAATAACATCAACAAGAAAAATGGAATATTCGAGACTGGACATCTTCGCATTGTAAACATTCCATCTCATACCACACAATACACATACACACACCATCTCGCAAGAAATATATATGCTTGTACATGATAATATAGAAAACAAGTAAATGCAGGGGAAAACAAAATAAAATATTTTTACATAACAATCGGTGAGAATATTAATTTGAATTTTGGGAAAGCATAGATCAGAGCGTATGTATATACAACCCTATGGTGGTCATGGTATATAAAAAAAAAATTCAAACTATTTGAGCGTTTGGAGTTTTCGCAATAGAATTTTTCTGCTTCAAGTGGAGACGCATGCCAGTCGTAACAAAGCATACGATATACTTGCGGATAAACTGGCACCGGAAAAACCTAAGGACAAAACATACAGTGAGGTTATCGAAATTCTCACCAGCGTTTTCGACCCAGCACCTCTGGAGATATTGGAAAATTATCGGTTTCACATGAGAAAACAAGCGAGCGATGAAACAATGGAAGAATTTTCTATTGCTCTTCGGAAAATGGCCATAAATTGTAATTTTGGCCAATATCTCAATACGGCGTTAAGGAACCAATTCGTTTTTGGTCTAAGCAGCTCAAGAATACAAAATCGTCTGCTGGAAACGTCAAATTTGACACTAGAAAATGCTTTGACTACAGCCAAAGCAATGGAGCTTTCTGCCATAGGGGGTGCAGAAATTCAGCAGCAAAAGGAGGCGAAACAGATCGTGAACCATTTACAACAAAAGATGGTGACGTCAAATCAAAATCAAAATTCGAATAAAACTGATTTAAGCAGCAGTTGGAAACCAAAATACAATAAGCAGTTCGCCTGTTACCGCTGTGGAATTCAGGGGCATAGAGCAAATCAATGTGAACAAAAAAATTCGGTGTGTTCATTTTGCAACCTAAAGGGACATAAACAGTCGGCTTGTTTCAAAGCAAAGAAAGGGGGTAATCAGAAAGTACACTACATAAATGACACCAGTACCACAGATTGCATTGAAGAAATACTCAATGTTTCCACAGACTATGAGAAGCATGCAAAATTGGGCATTTATTTGAAAATAAATAATGCTATTTTGGGATTTGAAATCGATAGCGGGTCCCCAGTAACGATCATCAACAGGGACGATATGCAGAGATATTTCAAGGATGAAAAATTACAGTCTACGAATAAAAAACTAATTAGTTATTGTGGAACGGAAATTAAAGTGCTTGGTTGCTTGAGCGTACGAGTGGATGCAAGTATCGATTGTCAGGAATTAAACATGTATGTGGTGGAATCAAAGCGTGGACCATTATTAGGACGAGAGTGGTTGCATAGTTTGAGATTGGACTGGAATAAAATTTTGGGCTCCAAGGGGTCAAATCAGGCCGTTTCTTCTGTAAAGATAGAACAAAGTGCTATGAACAAAGTAGAAGAGCTAAAACAAAAATATTCCATAGTTTTTGAAAGCTCGATGGGAAAAATTAAAAATATTCAGGCACGGATTTATCTACGTGAGGGAGCTAAACCAATGTTCGTGAAAGCAAGAAAGGCACCTTATGCGCTGCTAGATTCAATAGAACGAGAACTTGATGAGTTAGAAAAAAATGGCGTAATACAGAAGGTGGATTCAGCGAGATGGGATACACCTATCGTTCCGGTAAGAAAGCAGGGAGATAAAGTTCGACTATGCGGAGAATACAAAATCACAGTCAATCCAAGAATCATTGTCGAAGAACATCCATTACCTACGATAGAGGAACTAGATTAGACTAGTTGTCTTCAGCTCATCAGGTCACTTCTGGTGCTACCGCATGGAGTAACCGCTTGCGAAGCGATGGTGGAAGAGGTGGGTCCCGGTCGGGTTAGCCCAAAACTTTATAGGCAGGAATCGCCGCTGTCGAAGTCCTAAATAAAAAAATCAAGCTGAAACTGCTTGTCAGAGTACTAATGTTCTGAGACCTGAGACCACTTGATTGGCATAGCATGGGTTTGCATGAAATTGGCATTTTATATTTTCAAAATTCCAAAATAACAAAATGGTCCAACAAGGGGACGGAATGCATTATTCTAAAAGATAATCGTTTAATACAAATATGCAAATAAAGATGAAACACCACCATGGATTTGAATAAGTGCCGCTATTCTGAAGCAATTAGTTTTATAGCTTTTCTTTTAAAATAATTTATTATGTTAATTCACTTCATGCTGCACAATCTGTTGTGAATGAGCTACAGCTCAAAACAGGGTGTGTTAGCTTGGAGTACAAAATATATGTATCTAAATAAAACAAGCAAATAATAAATAAAATAGAATACATACTATATATATAACTATTCGCATCCATGGCTGGTGGAGAGAAATTTACAAAAATCGACCTCAGTAAAGCCTACTTGCAAATGGAAGTTCATCCGGACGACCGAGAAATACTGACCATAAGCACACATCGTGGTCTCTATCAACCCACAAGGTTGATGTATGGAATTGCATCTGGTCCAGCGAAGTGGCAGCGAGAGATCGAACAAATCTTGAAAGATATTGATGGAGTTTCAGTTTTTTTAGACGATATCAAAATTACGGCACCAAACGACGAACAACATTTGCAGCGACTCGAAGAAGTTCTATCACGCCTAAGTAGATACAATATGAGAGCAAACCTTGAAAAATGCGAATTTATGGCAGCAGAAATAGAGTACTGCGGTTACAGAATCGATCGATTGGGAATACATAAAATGAAGACAAAAATCGATGCAGTTAGACAAATGCCGATGCCAACAAATAAGGACGAGATACGTGCGTTCATCGGATTGGTGAATTATTACGGCAGGTTTTTTGAAAATCTCAGCACTATATTATATCCGCTTAACAATTTATTAAAAGATAAAGTGCAATTTATTTGGGGGAAAGATTGTGAAAAGGCATTTCAAGCCGTTAAGACTTAGATTCAGAAAGAGATACATCTGGTATACTACGACCCCAAATTGCCGTTGGTATTGGCAACAGATGCAAGTCCAGTGGGAGTGGGAGCAGTGTTAAGCCACATATACCCTGATGGTAGTGAGAAACCCATACAATTTGCCTCACAAACACTGTCCTCGGTACAACAGCGATATACCCAAATTGATCGAGAGGCGTATGCCATAATTTTCGGGATTCGCAAATTTTACCAATACGTTTATGCGCGAAATTTTATTTTAATAACGGATAACAAGCCACTTACGCAGATATTATCGCCAGAAAAAGAGTTGCCTATACACTTTCAGCAACACGAATGCAGCACTACGCCATTTTTCTTCAATCATTCGATTATGAAATAAGGTATCGGAAGTCAGCTGATCACGCAAATGCAGATGCGTTGTCACGATTACCAGTGATGGAAAAAAATGAAAAAATAGAAGAGGCAGAAATAATAGAAATTAACGCCATCGAAACATTACCGTTGACTGTCAAACAATTAGAAGAGGCAACATTGAGGGATGAAGTAGTGAGTGATTTAATAAATGGATTGAAATCAGGGAAAATGGTGAAACCTGATAAAAGATTTAATATAGACCAAAATGAATTCACACTACAAAAGGGTTGTTTATTGCGAGGATTTCGCGTCTACGTTCCAATGGTTCTACGGAAAAAAGTGTTGGAAGAGTTGCATATAGCACACTTCGGAATTACTCGCATGAAATCGCTGACAAGAAGTTGTTGTTGGTGGCCAAAACTCGACACTGATATTGAAAATGTATCAAAAAACTGTCTACAATGTCAGATGACAAGAACTAATCCGTCAAAAGTTACAACGCATGTGTGGGAAGCAGCAAAATCACTTTTCGAACGGGTACATGTAGATTTCGCCGGGCCATTTATGGGAGAGTATTTTTTTATTCTCATTGACGCATATACGAAGTGGCCGGAAGTATGCATAATTCCAAATATTACGACGGCGATTACAATCGAGAAATGCCGGGAGATATTTGCCAGATTCGGAATCCCGAAAGTATTGGTAAGTGATAACGGACCTCAATTCACGTCAGATGAGTTTCAGCAATTCATGAATATGAATGGTGTACTGCACAAATTATTTGCTCCATATCATCCTGCAACAAATGGTCAAGCAGAACGAAATGTACAAACCATAAAGAATAAATTGAAGACAATGAGGTGCAATCGGTCAGAAATAGGTAAAGAACTATGTAAAATATTGTTAAATTATCGACGTACATCACATGCAACAACTGGAGAATCACCTTCATTTCGGATGTTCAACCGACAAATACGTTCAAGATTGGATATCATGCTACCTACAAAAAACGAAAGGAATGACAATGGAAGGACAATGCAAAAAAATGAAATAAAGATTCGGGAAATGTATGTCGGCGACCGAGTATCTGTTAGGAACTACAATAGTGATGGAAAATACAAACTGGGTACAATAATTAAAGTGTTAGGGCTATTGCACTACATAGTAAAATTGGACGACGGTCGAATATGGAAACGGCACATCGACCAAATACATCGAATCGGATTGGAAATACAACCACCAAAACCCGATACAATTCCATACGATTACGATGTGAGTGAAAATCGTAACATAATACCAGAAATCCAGAGGAGCACTAATCTCAGAGATCCAGTTCGGCCACCGGCGCAAGAAGAAGAACTACAACAACAATCTACTGAAGCATCGAGAGCTATTGAGACAGAAACCAGAATGATTTCAGAGCAATCGAGACCCAAAAGAGAAATAAAAGCAAAGACAATTTTAACTTACAACAAAAAATTTGAACAAGTTACGAATTTTGAGGTTTCGAACATTAAACAAGGGAAAGGTGCACAAGAGTCACAACATGTGAAGGAAAATTAAGTTAAACTAGTTTTGCATTATATACAAGTTAGATTTAAATTGTTTAATTTTATTTTATGTTAAATTGAAGTATGACATTGTATTAAATTAAATTAGAAGGGGAAGACTGTTATATCCCAATTCAACTTTGGTACATATTAGTACATGGTGTAAACATACCGTCTAGGCATGATATAATGTAAACCTAGACGTTATCTGTCATACCAGAAAACCTGAAATATAAGTTAGTTTATTATCAAGACCAACACGAATAATACACGCATTTATAATAGAAATAAACGCGTAAATGGAGGTTCAAAGCAGAATGAACTGCTACAAATGGGCTGTACCTATTTGGAGCAGTCTAGCAGCAAAAAAGAAGCACAAAAATTCCAACAACTGCAGCAAAGAATCTTCGCTGAGAAAGCAATTAACGAAGTGCTTTTCGAGGCACGGTTTTCGAGGGTTGTATCACCAACCGATTTGACTTCAAGTTCCAGTTTTTGAAGCCACCTCTCTTCAACCTTCTCCATAGGAACAACATATAGCGAGCCCAATTTCTGTTTTTATTTAAATTATACCGACCAAACCAAAAATAATAAATAATTTTAAATTTAATGTTACGTATTTTATTTTAGTAAGCTTATATATTTCTCTTGCTCCTACAGCGTTTCTATCCCAATTTACCTTCCTTATTATAATAAGCACATAATTTTTCCCTGTTGATTTTTGCATCTGATGTACTATTTTCAGTTTAGTGTATTTTACACATCAACAAGGTTATTGTTTTGTGCTTCCTTCATTGGACGAAATAATTTTAATAATTTTTGAAGTCTGCTGACAAAGAGGACAACATGGGAATACTTATTCCGTTTTTGAAGCCAATCCTTCATCCAGCGTCGGCGCCTAACATTCGGCAATCATCCATTATTGGATCATCAATCATCCATTATTAGTTTTGCAATCAATACATTCATTATAAACTTTCACAATCCAAACAATTAAATGAATGTCGCAGTAATGATAAAATTAATGAAGCTTTGGAATGATCGTGTAACGTTAAAAATTACTGATTGGATAATGACGCTGGTAATGACATTACTAGTAATGACATTAATATTGACCGTGTAAAGGCCGCTTTAGCAAATTAGTTCAGTATACCAAAAATGGTTTTGGAAATCTTGAGCGACCCATCTCTATATACATAAAGAATCAGCAGCTGCATTTAGGTGCTGTATTGAAAATGTACCGTCAATGCCAGCTTTTTAAGTAATATTTTGATCATTCGTGATCCGTTGCATTTTAAGAAAGCCCTGCTCCAAAAGAGTTTGCTACTTATATGTGTGTATTATTTTTAATTTTTTTATTGTATGTAATTATAGTCTAGTCTCCTCGACTAATGAGCAATTTGTTTTGTGATTTAATTTACTAACTTAAATTAATATATGGCTACTTCCTATTGGCGTCCCATAGTGTCTAGTAAATTGAAGTAAACCACATATTTATAGTTGATTTTAGATCAGCACAATGCTGTTTAAGTCTGCGTACTAAATTCGTGATGCTTAGCAGCTGAGTTGTCTCAATGTTCTCATGTTGGCGGAGCCTCTCTTCATCTCTCTGCGCTTTTTCCTGGATTTCATGTAAGATGTGGTTCACTTTAAGGTCCCTATGGAGGTCATTATTCCTTACATAACAAGGTGCATCAACGATGTCCCTTAATATCATATTCTGAAATCTTTGGATGATATTTACGTTGCTCTGTTTGGTACAACCCCAAAGTTGAATACCATAAGTCCAAATCGGTTTCAATATTTGCTTATAAAGTAGAAGCTTGTTGTATGTTCATAAAGAAGAGTTCATCTCTTCATTTTTCTTCTTGCCGTTTGCTTTCCATCGTAGTTTAGCAACCAGAGTCATGCCGAGATATTTAGCTGTGTTCACATGCGGTACTATTTCTCGATTTATGGTAATCGGTATATGTTCAAATCGTCTGTTTGTAAAGTTAATGTGAATTGATTTAGTTTCATTTAGTTTTATTCTCCATCCTTTTGTCCATTTTTATATTTGAGTTATAGCTGATTGTAACTTCTGTGTTGATTCTTCGTTGCTTTTTCCAACAGCTAAGATTGCCGTGTCATCTGCAAAACTCGCCACTGTGTAGTTTTCTAATTCAGGAGTAGATATAAAATCGGCCCTAATACACTGCCCTGTGGAACTCCTGCATTGATTTGCATTTTATCTATCTTTCAAGTAAAGGCGAGTTTTGAGTTGCACTCGTTCGTTCGTTCTTTGGTTCTGAAATTTTTTTTAATCAATAGTATTCTAGCCTTATAATTTCCGTCGCCTCCGGATCCACGCTCATTGAGCGGGTGTTAATAAGTGACCTAGGTATAAGGCAGGTCACGCTAAATGATGGCAAATGGGCCGGATTAAGCTGTAAAGCGACCCGTGCTGACGATCTGCCAGGCTGGGGGCCCATTTAACAAAGCCCAGTCGTGAACGGAGCCCTCTGGATACCTGGCGACCTCCAGTTGTAATGAGCCTTACCTGCGTATATGGATCTCTGCGCAGGCGGGCTTGGGAAAACCAAGGGCACCGGCTCTTCTCAAAAGCCGGTATCAGCGAAGGGAGGTACCTCGAACCAGACGGGTGGGGCCTCTAAGGTTGCAAAGGTGGTTGACTCTAGGGCACCAGTCCCGGGAGTTAGCGGTACCAACGCAGCACAGGGGAGTGGGACGAGAGACATTCCTCCGGCGAAAAGGCGGTACAGAAATCGCCGCTTGGCATTTCGAATTCTCGAGGAGTGGGCTGCGACCCCCGAGGGGCAGCTCACGGAAGAACAGTGAACATCAGTAGCTTGGGCAAGGAGCACTGTGGGCTGCGGAAGCTCGGAGAGGGACCCTGTGTCGAAAAGACAGCGGTCCCAGAACGAGGTGGAAGCAGCTTGCAGAACAGCAAGCGGGCCAAGTTGCTGACTGACACGAAGCCGAGCTCTAACTTAGGGATAAAGCTGTTCAGCGATGTCCTGAGGGAGCATGTGTTGATGCTAACCGTAATTGACGAAAGTCATGAAGATGGGAGCATCACGGCGGAAAAATGGAGGTTGGTGTATAATGCACTCAACCTCGTCCTTTTAAAGGTCTTGGGAGAAAATCCAGGACCACCCCCATCCTGCAGAGATGCGGGATGGTATCAAAGGCGTGTGAAGATGACTGCAAGCTCGGACTCTAGATCTGTGGATCTATATAAAAAGGCTATAGCCAAAGTAGGGAGGTGTGGCCAGGCGTAAAGCTTGCGGCAGTTAGCTGGGAGGAAATTCCCAGCAGGCCGAGGGCACGTGTCTGGCTGCCATCCGAATTGGCTAGCCCTGACGAGGCTTTAAAAATAATTCAGGTCAGTAACCCGAATCTTCCGACCGGAAATTGGAAGATCGTCAAGCAGGAGGAGGCGAAGGGGGGATCGAAATTATCAATTTTGGTAATAAATAAGGGGTCCCTTGCCCTTCCAGTTAGCCTGGAAGTAGGCACTTGTAGATTCTGGCTAGTTTCAGCCTACATGGACCGAGAGAAGGAGGTTCCTCCGGATAACCTGGAGGAGCTGATCCGTGAAGCGGAACAATCAAAGGTAGGTGTGGTACTGGGAGTTGATGTTAATGCGCATCACACTATCTGGGGAAGCACGGACATTAATGAAAGAGATGAGTCACTTTTTGATTATTTCATGAGTACTAACCTTTCAGTGTGTATTATTGGGCGGGAACCCACATTTATTACTAGTAACAGGCAGGAGGTTCTAGACGTGACCCTTGCCTCAAATAATATTCTTCGTATGGTTAAAAATTGGAGGGTGGATAAGGAACGATCCTTTTCTGATCATCGATATTTAACCTATAGCCTCGATATTCACCCTGCTACCCGGGAAGCCTTCAGGAACCCTAGAAGGACCAACTGGAGAAAATATGGGGAATTATTGGAGGATTTGTTACCGTCGAGGGCTCTGGAGCCCCTGACGACCGTTGGGGAGCTGGAGGACATGGTGACTAGCGTTACTAGCGCATGTAACCGATCCTTTCGTGCTGACTGCCCTCTGGCTAAGCCTAGGGGTAGGCAAAAACCAGTATGGTGGTCCAGGGAAGTGGGAACCTATCGTAAGGCTTGTAGGACAGCCTTTAATAGAGCCAAATATACAAGGGAGGCTTAGGATTGGGACTCCTATAAGGAGAAACTGGGAATTTATAAGAAAGAATTAAGAAAGGCACAAAGGAGGTCTTGGAGAATCTTCTGTGATAAAATGGAAGAGGTATCCGAAACCTCCCGCCTTAGGAAGATTCATTCCAAAAGTACATCTAGTCCCAGTTTTTTGATAAAGCCGGACGGATCTTGGACAGCTTCTAGTGGAGAATCTCTGGAGGTTCCCTTTGAGACACACTTCTCAGTGAGCTTTGAAGACCTGTTGGTGCGTAGCAATCATCAGGAATCACTGTCAGTGTTCACAGAGGATATCTAACCAGGAAACGGATCCTATGGGCACTGAGCGGTTTTAAACCATTTAATTCGGCTGGTCCGGATCAAATTATACCAGCGGAACTTCAAAACAACTCAGTAATTATTCTTTCTTACCTGGAAGCTATATTCAAAGGGTGTTTGAAGCTGGGCTATATTCCTAGGTACTGGACGGAGGTCAATGTGGTGTTTATACCGAAAGCGGGGAAGAGCTCACATGTCTATCCTAAGGACCTAAGACCAATAACTCTATCATCCTTTCTTTTGAAAACCTTGGAAAGGCTGCTCGATGTATACGTTAGAGATAAAATAGGTGACAGGAAGTGGGCACCGTCTCAGCATGCATACACAAAGGGTAGATCTGTGGACACTGCTCTGCACGCCTTGGTGTGTACGATTGAGAAATCGATTAATTCGAAGGAATTCTGTTTGGTGGCCTTCCTGGATAGAGAGGGCGCGTTTAATAATGTGAAAACGGAGGCAATCAGAGGGATTGTCATTTTTGGAGGTGGACGTTCCTCTGAGAAGGTTAATCAATTATATGCTGGGAAGCAGGAGTGTTAGCTCGAAGTTGGGGGACTCCACCATCAAGAGACGAGTAACTAGAGTAACCCCGCAGAGGGGGGGGGGGGGGTCTGTCCCCTCTTCTCTGGAATATAGTGGTAATCGGATTACTACTAGAATTGGAGAGAGAGGGTATTGAAGTTATCGCTTGTGCAGGCGACGTAGCTTAAACTGTTACCGGGAAATTCCTGGGCACGATTGTAGACGTAATGCAGAATGCGCTTACCATCGTTACGAAATGTGCTGGCAAATGTGGACTTGGTGTAGGCTCTACACCGCTGTAGTGAGACCTGTACTCATGTACGGGGTGGGTATTTGGTAGCCAGCTCTGGACAAGGTAACTTATAAAAGTAGGATTGAGAAGGTGCAAAGAACGGCCTGTATGCTTGTTAGCGGTGCATTGAGGTCGACACCGACAAGTGCCTTAGAGGTTATGGTGCACCTTCTTCCGGTCGACATTTTTCGCAAACAGATAGCGACAAACACGGCTGTACGACTTGCAGCCGTCTCTCAGGGGAGGTGTCTTAGTACAGGACGCTCTACTATCGTTAAATCGTTGAAGGATGAGCTGGCGAATCTTGACTACATTAAACCTACTCTACGCTTCGAGAAGCGATTTCGGACCTCCTTCCCTTCAAGGGAATCCTGGAGGGATAGACCGTTAGCGGAAACCGAAGAGTTGCAATTCTTCACAGATGGCTCTAGGCTAGACGGCAAAGTGCGAGCTGGAGTATTCTGTGACAAATTAAATATAAACATTTCTATTCGTCTCCCTGATTACTGCAGCGTGTACCAAGCTGAAGTCGTAGCGATTGGGGAGGTCATGACGTGGTTAATGCATAATGTGGTATCCTCAGCTGATATCGCAATCTATGTGGACAGTCAAGCGGCGATCCGGTCATCCGGTGAGCATTTCAATATCCTGGTAATCTGGGTCCCAGGTCACTCGGGCGTCATGGGGAACTGCAGGGCAGATGAACTTGCTAGGCATGGTACGACTCTCCAGCTGCAACCCGAAAGGGCATGGCTGGGGAGGCCTATCACAGCGCTGAAATAAGCACTTTGGAAGCAGGCGCTATCCTCAGCGAGGGAAAGATGGTCTAACACCCTCACCTGTAGAGTTGCAAGACAAGTTTGGCCAAAGCTGAACTAGGGGCGCACTAGGGCATTAATATCCGTGCGCAGACGAGAATTAAGAACGGTCGTAGGAATTCCCACGGGACACTGCCTTTTTGGAGAACATGCAAGAAGGCTGAGTCTGGAGGCAAATGACTTCTACAGAAGCTGCTTGGACGAAGAGGAGGAAGAGACGTTGGTCCACTTCCTTTGCTCGTGTCCAGCATTGGCACTCAAAAGGCACAAACACTTGGGTAAGTTCGGGATGGACTGCCTCTCGGATCTCGAAAACATTAAAGTGCGGGACGTCTTACACTACATAAGTAGCCCGAAATGGTTCCAATAGGGGTAAAGGGGATATATTCTGTGGTATCACAATGGACCGTCATCGGTCTAAGTGTGCCTAAGCAGCCACGCGAACCTAACCTAACCTACCCCATTGTCCATGAGTAGTTCCCGCCACTCTACGATTTACTTCGGGTTGGTTCATCTTAACTGCTTGCTTCCTGAATAAACTTGGATTTTTAGCAATGACATTCTTATTTTAGATGTTTTGCAGTTCAATAGCAAAGCTGCATCCTCTGTAGTTAACCGAATTGTTTTCTCCACAGTGAACGCATTTAGGTTGAACATTTTGAGTTTTTACACAATTTTTGGTATGATGTTAATCTAATCATTTGACACACCTGGGTTCCCTGTTGCAATATTTTTGTGTATGTCCATAGGCTTGACATTGTTTACATTGTGGTATAAGTTTAGACTTCGTTTAACATTTTTGTTATTTTTCTGAAAGTTTCACTATCTTCCAAGTTTATTTTGATGGTGTTTCCATTCATCACCTTTGCATTAAACTTATCAGTAGTAGTTATTGTTTTTACTTTCTCATAAAGTACATCGTAGTCTTTGACTTCATCTATTACTATTAGTAGTATTGGAGGTATTTTTTGGTGGTTTCTGTATAATATTTGGAACATAATCCTTTATTTGAGGTGGGGAGGGCGTATTATTCCGTATCCTTTTTTTCTCCCACCTTTAACTCTTATCCACTTAGTTTCTCGAGCTAGTTCGTCTTCATCCGTATGGTACTCTTGTGGAGTTGTATTCTGATTAGGAGTAGAACTGATGTCCTCCGTTGGCTTAAAAGATTTAACTTCGTTTTCAAGCGTCTTCATACGCTCCTGTATCCATGCAATTGTATCATTCAGTTGCTTGTTTATTTTGTTGGCTTGAACTAATGCATTATTAGCTTTACAAAATTCATTGTGAAGCTTTCTTCGTTTGTAGGATAATTGTTGTGGCTGGTGGCCCCAATGGAGGAACTACCGCCTCTTATCGGAGAATACGATACTTACTTACTCCTCTGGAAGGAATTTGGATTATCCTTTTCTGTTTCACTCAATTGAGCTTGTTTATTCACCAATATGTCTTGGGATTGGTTAAAATAATTGTAATGTAGCAATGGCTGGTCTCCCACAGAATCCGTGAAACCGACCTCCGATAAGTGTGAATTTACCTGAGTATAGCAGGTGCAACACCTGGGGTATTAGTTTCCATATTTGTTCGGCTTTTTGTTGTTTTCTCTAGTATTTATTATGGAGGTGTAATAGTTGCAGTGTTGGAATATAGGCCATGAGTTACATGACTATAGACGGTCAACCCCTACCCTATTGAGACGCACCCAACACCGTGTGTATATATGAAACCGGAAATACCAATGAATGGCGCCACCTGTCAATGTACATTTCGACAACGGCATTGTTTTCTTTTGACATCTGTCAATAACATCCAATTCATAACCGTACAAGTTTCATACAATAACGTATGTTTTTTACGTGTTAAAAATGTTGAGTTTTGTGCCTACATATTACGATTTGCGGACATCATTGATTTTTTGTTATCTTACGGTGAGCATGCTCTTTGTAAATCGCAATGCTATGAGTGGTTTAATAAATTCAAAAGTGGTGATTTTGACGTGAGAAACGAAAACCGTGGAAGACCACCAAAAAAAGTTTGAAGACAGTGAATTGCAAGCATTGTTGGATGAGGCTGGCGCTCAAACGTAAAAACGACTTGCGGATCAATTGAATGTGTCACGAGAAGCCGTCTCCATACGTTTAAAAGTCATGCGATAGATCCAAAAGCTGGAAAAATGGGTTCCTCATAAACTGAGTGAAAGACAACAGGAAAATCGAAAACCACTGGCGAAATGTTGCTCGCCAGATACAAAAGAAAGTCATTTCTCCACCATCGTCTGCAAGGCCAAATTGTTTCGAACGGAAAACAATGCTCTTTATTTGGTAGGATCAGAAGAGTGATTTATTTGGAGCTGCTGCTAAAACCCTGTGAAACCGTAAATACTAAACGCTACCAACAACAAATGATCAATTTGAATCGAGCTTTGCGTGAAAAACGACCAGAATATGTTAAAATGCAACATAAAGTGATTTTGCTTCATGATAATGCACCATCACACAGAGCAAAACCGGTCAGACTTGACTCATACATGGCATCCACGCATTCCTAGAAAGATGGGAAAAATGTATAACTAATATTGGGCAATACTTTAAATAAAATACTCTTAACAATTATCATACGATGATCGTGTACTTATTAACCTATAATTATGTATTTGTGATGGATGATAAAAGACAACTAAATCAGTTTTATCGATTTAACACATTTCAAGGCATGGCCCACAATATTAAGAATATCTACAACAGTTTTTTAGGATCGACACGCGGAGCGTGCAGTCATTTCGAAAATCCGAGAATTTTGAGGCTTTTTCACAAGCATGACAGAAGATCGGGTAGGACTCGTTGCTCTTCAAGAAACTCGATGAGCTAAAAGTGGAGATCCAAGGCTTGACAGCTAAAAAGGTTGCCTTGGAATTCAAGGCCGTCGATAATCGAATGTGTTCATAAGTTCAGCTTGCACACGAAATAACTGAGCATGACGCCAGAGTGGCTATTGGTAATTTTAATATTAGAGCCGTCAACTCTCAAACCAACTTATTAGAAAACAAAGGTCCGCACTTCCGGCACGAAATTACGTCTAACCGGTAATGATGAAAGAATGATGAGCTTTGTGATCGTTCACGGTATCATAATACCTATAGCACATTCTTCCAACATATGAAGATTCATTTATAAATATGGAATTACGCCAAACAAATATTCCGAAGACAAATTGAAAACGTGTTGTTTTAACGTTTTGAATGTTTGAGGTCAGCAATAAAAACAGCAATACCAACAAATTCCACCAAAAAGGTAGAAGGCAATCATTCCAGCACCTTTTAGTTTGTGTGCGTTAACAGAGATTCTGTTCACGTATTCCTCAATCGAGCCAATGCTTTCGAGAGTAGTTCTGATAAAGTTCGAAACAAACCAACTCAAAAGCGTTTTTAAGGAATCCCCAAGCTACTTTAGCTAAAGTCGCATCTTGAATATATGCTTAATTAATCGGTTCCACCAGCAATATCAATCGCTTGGATGCCGTATCAAGGCAAGAATTGAAAGGAAACACCCTATCCACATGATGAACAATTCACGGTGCTGAGAAAGATTCCACGGATCTAACACGTAACTGCGAAGCACTAAGCTACGCTTTTAGGAATCAAGTTTTATTGAAAAAGTCGTACGCTTAGGAAGAACAACTCCCACCGTACCAAAGAGATCACATTAGCCTACACCGGAACTAAATAAGGGAAAATTAAAGAGATTCTATTCAACACAAAAGGGGGTACCGGAATCATATATAGAAAATAAAAAACAAATATTGGAAAAATACTCCCGACAAACAATCTCAATATTTAGTACTGAAAAATAACTGATGGGGGACTGGAGGAGCAACCTGTATTTTGACAGACACACGTTCCTCAAGTACTGTAAAAAAAACCGTGTTTTGGAACACATTGGGCGGGCTCTAATGTATGAACGAGGACCATAGGGTACTTTACAATCAAATTGCCGACAATTTGTAAGTGACATTCTCTGTAAATAAACCGTTATTTATTATTATTATTATTATTGGAGGGCCATGCGGGCGATCAGCTACCTCGCACTGCGACCTAAAAGATCTATTGTGCTGGACCCTGCTTAATTATCCGTCCAGTCAATTTTCAGGTTCTTAATGAACCTGACAATACTGCCTCCCGGTACGTGATACATACTATCTGGGCTTATTGTTCTCCATCCTAGATGTTTACTACAGCATGAAGTTCCGCTAGAAAGATGGTAGCATTGGAGCCCAAGGACTTCGAGAGGGTTCCACTCCCGTATATTCCTACTCCTGCCCCGTATTCCGCTTGATTTTACTCTTACGAGTTGCTGGGAATTGCAAATCGCC